>OY787662.1:20915321-22115321 GCA_963678985.1 Spisula subtruncata | reverse complement strand
TGAATATGGGTCACATGGGGTCAAAAACTAGGTCACAGGGTCAAATCTTAGAAAATCCTTGTTTACACTCTAGAGGTCACATTTGAAGATTGATCTTCATGAAACTTGGTCAGAATGTTTGTCTCAATGATATCTAGGTCAAGTTCGATCCATCTACTGCTTTTTGACTTAGTAGCTCTATGTGATGTTTTTACTCGGGTGAGCGATAAACCTCTTGTTGACTAATAGGGTAAAAATAAATGGAAATTTCGAGTTGGTTTCTGTAAGCAAGCAGTTGCCAAATACCCACCATATCTGGAGCTCTGAAGGAGTTCTAAAGTTTATCCCATCCTTTCAAGAGTTTTTAATCGGGTTTTGCGAAGGAAAAAACCTGGTTATTAGATTGGGGTACGTTGGCAGGCGGGTGTAAACAATTCCTTCTGTGCGCAACTCCTACAGTTCTCAACACATTTCAACCAAATGTTCACAGAACTTTCCTCATCAAGTGTGGACTGGTGCATATTGTCGGGGTTTATGATTGACCATTTGTGATAGTTATGGCCCTTTATATGAAATATATAGAGAATCCTTGACCGTCTGTGCGCAACTCCTTCATCTTTGATCCGATTTCAACCAAACGTTCACAGAACAGGGCTACAGATAAATTTTGGGTTAAATTGCTTATTCACCCCCTGTTCTTGTTCACAATTGCGTTTTTGTAAATTCAATAGAGTTTTAGCAAAAAATTTCACCCCCTGATTTTGAACTTAATTGGGATTTTTACCCTTGTTTTTTGACTCGAATGCATAATTTAAGTGTTCTTTCAAAATTACAACACGAAAAGCATTCCATTTTGCTCGTATTCTGGGGCAAATATCTGTCGAAACTATTATCAATCGCTTTTTTACGGCCGCAGCTAGCCATTTTCAAAAACGAGAAAGTAGAAAATCGGACGGGTCTACAAATCATTACAATAAATTACACCAAAGATCGATAAACACGGAAAGACTGCCTTCTTTTCTTTATGGGACGGCATTTAAACTAGACGGAACGGAAGCTCACCAGTCTGAAAATACGCCCGAGTATCTTGAGAATGCGTGTCATGACGCTGGGGTTTTAGTGGGAAATACGTTACTAAATTTGTATTTGCGTTTTTGTACGCATCTATTTTGAACTTAATTACGTTTTTGATCATTTTAATTGCGTAAAAACGCTTGTTATCTGTAGCCCTGACAGAAGCATCGTCATCAAGGGCCCTTGCACATATTATTCAGGTTTTGTGATCGGAACATATTTGAAGAATTGTGGCCCTTTGTTCCATATAAATATGTAATATATTAGCGAATCCGTCTGTGCGCAACTCCTCCTACACTTGTCAAGGGATTTAAACCAGACTTTCACAGAAGATCGTCATTTATTGCTCTGGCGCTTATTGTCAGCGTTTTAGGATTGGAACTTTTTTGATGGAATTATGGCCCTGGTTTTGTGACAGTTCCTGTCTCCCGGTGACTAACCATACCATTGTAAACGCGGAGAGGGTACAAAAACAACGGGATTTACGGAGAGGTAGCCGATATGGTTGGTCACCATGTGTCTCTTGTTGTAACAGTTTTCTTGTACGGCTAACTTAATTTCTCTATGGCAATTTCCAATGTTGTTTACACGACGCCAATTGACCTTCATTTTTGGGCTTCTCCGCATTTAGTAGTTAACTCTTGGGAATTAATTTATTAATGCTTAAACACATTTATTTTATGCTTTCCAGTGAAAAATAGAGATTTCTCAGTGAAATAAAAGTGATATCCTACCATTTTGAAACAGTAGTTTATACTAATTTATTTAAGGTCGATTGTGAAACAAGTTCTTACAACTTATGCTAATCACTCTCGACGCCTCATTCCTGATGGTATCCATCGCCACGAGGGTTTTGAGAGAAGAAAGGCCTGATTCTTCATATAATGCTGAGCGCCAAGCAGAAGAAGAGCCCTCATCATGGCCCTCTTGTTTATAAATCTGAGAATTCAACAAAAGGCAAATGTGTATTTTAAGGGTTAACTTAAGGTTCGATACAGAGGCCCGCTTAAAGAAATAGGGTTAAACATGCGCATTTTAAAAGTTTTTTGTTTTGTTGGTGTTGTCTCTTCAATCACTTAATCGCTTGTAACTCTATCATAACAAAAATTGTGAAAAGTGACTTCCTGTTTGATCATATACTGATCATTTATCATAGTTTTCAAACTTTTCAACACTAGTCATTACGTAGTCTTATTTCAAGAAATGACACCTGGCCCCCCTATTTATTACACGTTCAACAAGAATAAAAATAGGCATACATGCGTGTTCGGATGTCATTTGAACAAGGAACATAATTATAAACATGAACGCAGTAACTCTGGAATGAAACAACGCATTTCTTACTCGCAATATGGACAAAAAAAGTCGTCAATTTATCCTTCTTTCAATGTTGTTTTCATCGTGAAGCAGCGATTCTCACGTAATGAAATTATTACGGAACACGCAAAATTGATACCGCGGTCGTGATTGGATCACTGAAAATACTGGACCAATGAAAACACGTTTTACATACAGTATCGGTCTCCGCTGAAATTAAATTACGCCCGAAAACATTGGAATCACTTTCGTCGCGATTGTATCGCACTCAACGGTCAGATTAAAAAAAAAAATTTGTTTCTTGGTAAATTTGAGCCGGTCCAAATCTCGGTTTTGAGGCGGTCAAATTCCCCGCATCCTAAGGACAACCCTGGCCGGGCTCGGCCTTTATTCGCCAGTCAGCATTCTGAATAGCTGCACTTTTTCTGTTGCATGTCGGAAGATTGGTATGGCTTCCAACGTAGCCACAGGCCAGATACAAGTTTCAAAACTCCTTGACAATTATTTGGCCTTTGAGACCGTTGTACACCCAGAAAGGCGTTATATAATTAAAATCTGTATTGTAAGACTTGTCGTATCGTGACCTGTGTAGTGATCATATCACAGGGTAAGGGTTCCTTACTATTGCTGAAAATGAAAGGTTTTACCCAGTTGAATTAATGTTGTTACCCAAAGCCTGTTGTAGATTATAATAATGGTACAGGAACACTACTACTTACAACACCGACACAAGTGTTGTCTCAACTTGAGCATTTATATAATTGGTCTACACATGCGTTCAATGTTTTTATACGCCCGTTGAAAAACGGGACGTATTATGTGAACACCCTTGGCGGGCGGGCGTGCGGGCGTGCGGGTGTGCGGGCGTGCGGGCGGGCGGCGGCGTCCAGAAATTTGTCTGTACTCTTACTCAAACAGTTTTTGTCCGATCGTCTTCAAACTTGCTGACAATGCTTATTGGCATAATATCTAGGCCAAGTTCGATTATAGGCCAAATCGGTTCAGGCCTTCTTGGGTTATGGTCCTTCTTTTACCAAAAAAATGTGAAATTGGCCTTGTCTGTACTCTTACTCAAATAGTTTTTGTCCAATCGTCTTCAAACTTGCTGACAATGCTTATTGACATAATATCTAGGCCAAGTTCGATTATAGGCCAAATCGGTTTAGGCCTTCTTGGGTTATGGTCCTTCTTTTACCAAAAAAATGTGAAATTGGCCTTGTCTGTACTCTTACTCAAATAGTTTTTGTCCGATCGTCTTTAAACTTGCTGACAATGCTTATGGGTGTAATATCTAGGCCAAGTTCGATTATAGGCCAAATCGGTTCAGGCCTTCTTGGGTTATGGTCCTTCTTTTACCAAAAAAATGTGAAATTGGCCTTGTCTGTACTCTTACTCAAATAGTTTTTGTCCAATCGTCTTCAAACTTGCTGACAATGCTTATTGACATAATATCTAGGCCAAGTTCGATTATAGGCCAAATCGGTTTAGGCCTTCTTGGGTTATGGTCCTTCTTTTACCAAAAAAATGTGAAATTGGCCTTGTCTGTACTCTTACTCAAATAGTTTTTGTCCGATCGTCTTTAAACTTGCTGACAATGCTTATGGGTGTAATATCTAGGCCAAGTTCGATTATAGGCCAAATCGGTTCAGGCCTTCTTGGGTTATGGTCCTTCTTTTACCAAAAAAATGTGAAATTGGCCTTGTCTGTACTCTTACTCAAATAGTTTTTGTCCAATCGTCTTCAAACTTGCTGACAATGCTTATTGACATAATATCTAGGCCAAGTTCGATTATAGGCCAAATCGGTTTAGGCCTTCTTGGGTTATGGTCCTTCTTTTACCAAAAAAATGTGAAATTGGCCTTGTCTGTACTCTTACTCAAATAGTTTTTGTCCGATCGTCTTTAAACTTGCTGACAATGCTTATGGGTGTAATATCTAGGCCAAGTTCGTTTATAGGCCAAATCGGTTTAGGCCTTCTTGGGTTATGGTCCTTCATTTACCAAAAAAATGTGAAATTGGCCTTGTCTGTACTCTTACTCAAACAGATTTTGTCCGGTCGTCTTTAAACTTGCTGACAATGCTTATGGGTGTAATATCTAGGCCAAGTTCGATTATAGGCCAAATCGGTTTAGGCCTTCTTGGGTTATGGTCCTTCATTTACCAAAAAAATGTTAAATTGGTCTTGTCTGTACTCTTACTCAAACAATTTTTGTCTGATCGTCTTCAAACTTGGTGACAACACTTATGGGCATAATATCTAGGCCAAGTTCGATTATAGGCCAAATCGGTGCAGGCCTTCTTGGGTTATGGTCCTTCTTTTACCAAAAAAATGTGAAATTGGCCTTGTCTGTACTCTAACTCAGACAGTTTTTGTCCGATCGTCTTCAAACTTGGTGACAACGCTTATTGGCATAATATCTTGGCCAAGTTTGTTTTTAGGCCAAATCGGTGCAGGCCTTCTTAGGCTATGGTCCTTCTTTTACTAAAAAAAGGTTTTGACTTAATATGGGCTTTTATTTCATAATCAATATTTTTTGTCACTAGCACACCCAAGACGGGCGTATTTTGTGACATTTTGGCATTCTTGTTTTTATACTATTTCAGTTTTGCTGAAGAAAAAGCCAAAACTCCTCAAAGCATTTGAAGAGGATATAGAGTGGGCTTCTGGTATGTTTAATACTTCTTAAATCCATTGGAAAATCCACAGTCGAGTGCCTGACAAAGTTTGATAGACAGGACATCTCGACAACCACTGAAGATATTCACTTAAAACTTCTCACATGTCTTCGGGGTTATATAGGGTTCGACACTAAGGCACGTCCGATAGTCCCTGTCTATCTGGGGCTCGGTCCGGTCTAGTGGAATGCCCAGGATAGGTGCCCTACTGGTCGTGTTGATTCTGATGCCACTCGATAAAATTCACAGCCTGAAAAAAAGATTCTTGCTCAGTATTCTCGTCCGCAACCAATCCAATTTTTGCCGCCATTTTGTCCAATTTCATAATGAACACGTTTTCCGGCACTTCCGGGTACCTGCTTGATTATCGGAAACTCAAGCTGGTTCCCAAGTTTAAAAACGGACAATTTCTTAATATTAATTGGCTTTCTTTGTCCATATCTAGATTGATAAAAACTAATTGTTTTCGGGACTTATTCTACTTTCGTTTTCAAAAAAAACCTATTCTACTTTCTTTTTCAAATAAACTTTTGAAAACGAAAGAAGAATAAGTTTTAAAAACAATTAGTTTTTATTAATAAAGATTTGGACGAAGAAAGCCAATTAATATTAAGAAAGTCGCCGTTTTTGCACAGAAATTAAAATCGTATTGTTATGGATAGCTTGTCTAAACCCAATGAGCATACAGCAGAGACATGCGCCTTGATATGGAACTATAGATAATGATTGTAGATACATATGAACCTACCTTTTGAACTTCTTACTAAGTTTGTACACTGACAGGTAACAGTTATGTCAAGATGATAATAACGAGACTGGCAGACATTTTTTTGTTTAATTTGAGCGGACCCTACTTATCTTCATGATTGGTCAGGGCTAGTGAAACATTGGTCATGGCTAGTGGTGTCCTTCAGCAAAACGCCCGACTGGTCTACAAACTAAAAAAGTTAATGTCGAACCCAGAATAATTTATAATTTAACTCTATTAGTCACAGGGCCATAGACAATTATTTCGCACTGAGGGGTAAATAGTAAGGAACCTCCATTATAGAATAAATACTATCTATTTAAAATTTTATATCCCTACTTGATAGATTGTGAAATAAGTTTACACAAATGTTCACCATAATGAGAGGGTGTGTGCCACGCAAGACCCAGGTCAGGTCTGTAGTCCCAAAAGTCAAGGTCTCGCTTAGAGATCAGAGGTAAAAAAAAATTGATGTCCACTCTTTACTTTCATTCCTTGATTGTGAAATACCTGGTCACAAATGTTCACCATGGTGAGACTCTGCGTCATGCTAAAGACCCCGGTCTGTAGGTCTTAAGTTCAAGGCCACTCTTTATGACTGTACACATTATTGATTTGTTCATTTTCTCCAAGGACACACTTATCCCCTTACTCCATGGACACACTTGTCCCCTTACTCTGAGTACACATTTATCCCCCTTACTCTATGGACACCTCAATCCCCTCACTTCATGGACACATTTTATCCCCTTTACTCCTTGGACACACTTATCCCCTTACTCCATGGACACACTTATCCCCTTATTCCGAGGACACATTTATCCCCCTTATTGCATGGACACATATATCCCCTTACTCCATGGACACATTTTATCCCCTTTCTCCATGGACACATTAATCCCCTTACTCCATGGACACATCAATCCCCTCACTCCATGGACACATTTTATCCCCTTTACTCCATGGACACATCCCCTTACTCCATGGACACACTTATCCCCTTATTCCGAGGACACATTTATCCCCCTTATTGCATGGACACGTATCCCCTTACTCCATGGACACATTTTATCCCCTTACTCCATTGACACATTTATCCCCTTACTCCATGGACACATTTATCCCCCTTACTCCATGGACACATTTATCCCCCTTACTCCATGGACACATTTATCTCCCTTACTCCACTGACATTTATCCCCCTTACTTCACAGACACATCGATCCCCTCACTCCATGGACACATTAATTTAATCCCCCTTCCTCCATGGACACATCGATCCCCTTACTCCATAAACACATTTATTCCTTTACTCCATTTATCCTCTTATTCCACCTTAGTTCATGGGCTCATTTAGCCAATGCACTTTATTTTACACATTATTCAGATGTTACTGGTATAAATGTACGTACTGCGCACCGCCGTAAAAACCCAACTCACACGCTCACTTGTGCTGGACACACCCATCTTATCAGGGTGAACATTAATTATAAAAAAATTTGTGCAATTATTTCAAAATCTGTCCAGGAATGACCAGATCTATACAGAGCGGACAAGAAAAAAGAATCCATATTGTAATGATTAAATGAATTTTTACAGGGTTGTCTTGGGATGCATCTACATCGAAACAACAATCTGGAGAGAACTACAGTGAGAATGAAGATGACATAGTGAAAGATCTGGATTTCGTCATTCCAGATTCTAATGCTGTTTCAGTATGTCCACAGTTTGAAAAACCAGATACATCAGATATCCAGGACGATATATCAGATCAAGAACCTGTACCATTAGAAAGAAATGAACGAGGTACACATCAGGGTAGCGAGGATGAAAACGATGATTTTGTCATTCCAGATTCTAAAACTTCTGATGCTGTTTCTTCAATATGTCCACAGTTTGAAAAACCAGATATATCAGATATCCAGGAAGATATATCTGAAATATCAGATATCCAGGAAGATATATCTGAAATATCAGACATCCAGGAAGATATATCTGAAATATCAGACATCCAGGAAGATATATCTGAAATATCAGACATCCAGGAAGATATATCAAAACTGAAACCGGTGCAAAGCGATGAATATGAAGAAGGTACACATCAGGGTAGTGAGGATGAATACGATGATTTTGTCATTCCAGATTCTAAAACTTCTGATGCTGTTTCTTCAATATGTCCACAGTTTGAAAAATCAGATATCCAGGAAGGTATATCGGAAAAACCAGATATAGCAGATATCCAGGACGATATATCAGATCAAGAACCTGTACCATTAGAAAGAAATGAACGAGGTACACATCAGGGTAGTGAGGATGAAAACGATGATTTTGTCATTCCAGATTCTAAAACTTCTGATGCTGTTTCTTCAATATGTCCACAGTTTGAAAAATCAGATATATCAGATATCCAGGAAGATATATCTGAAATATCAGATATCAAGGAAGATATATCTGAAATATCAGACATCCAGGAAGATATATCTGAAATATCAGACATCCAGGAAGATATATCTGAAATATCAGACATCCAGGAAGATATATCAAAACTGAAACCGGTGCAAAGCGATGAATATGAAGAAGGTACACATCAGGGTAGTGAGGATGAATACGATGACGATGTGAAAGATCCGGATTTTGTCATTTCAGATTCTGAAAGTTCTGATGCTGTTTCTTCAATATATCCACAGTTTGAAAAACCTGATTATGATTTATTAGATATTGAGGAAGATATATCAAATCTGAAACCCGTGTCATTAGCTGTTGAAGAAGAGTTTGTGTCCTCGTCTGATAATGAAGATCAAGAATCACCACTAAACCCTGAAAGATTTTTGAAATCCGTGGATATGATTTTAGATGAAAAGGACAAAGAGGAAGTGATTCAGGACTGTTGTGTTAGTAGCAGTGACTGGTGTGCACATAGCAGAGATTTACAAGAGGGTGACAAAGTGTTTTGCGAAAAGTACTCTTCAGTTTATATTAATAAATTTAAGAAGGACAATTCTAAGTCAAAAACTGGTCGTTCATATGATGTTGTTCACTCTTGTTATTTTTGTGGCAGATTAATGACAGATGTACAGACACACTTGATCAATGCACACAAGGAGAAGGAACCTGTACAGGAGATACTCAAGCTACAGAAAGAAGCTAAAACAGTTAGCAATGAAGATGGTAAAAGAGGTCTCAGAGATCAGATAAGAATGAAACAGACACTGCTTAGGAATGAGGGAGATAACAAACATAACTATCACGTAATGATGAATAATGAAGGAGAACTTTTGTTGCGTAGAAGAAGGATGGGCAAATTCAACTCTGAAGACTACGGTCCTTGCCCAGAATGCAAGGAATGGATGGTGCTTAAAGATAATTACCTGAAACATAGGCCTAGCTGCCCTAAAAACTCACAGTGTTCTACATCAATTGCCATTGTTCAGTCGTATGTGTATAAAGGGAAAGTTTCAGAAAATGCTAGTAACAAAATGAAATCCGAGGTTTTTCCTTCAATGACGAAAGATGAACTTACACGTATTGCAATAAATGATACACTGATAGTAGCAGTTGGAGAATGGCATTTCATTAAAAACATGGGTAACAAAATTAAACGACGAAATTACAGTAGTTTCAGGATGCGTCTTTGTGCAAGGTTGTTGAAGTTAGTGCGTGAAGAATTACAGGATTCAAATGCAACAATGCGCCAGTGTCTGGTAAGGGAGAATTTTGATCTATTTGCTAAGGCTGCATTACTTGCTTGTGGAACGAACACTGATGATGAACTTAAGCACCCTACTGTTGCTCTCAAAATGGGATATGATCTGGCTCGTCTTGTTGCAGCTGAGATGACATTCTGTTCAAAGAAAAGGGATGAAGTTGGCAGGAAAGAAGCTAAACGATTTTGTGGTTTACTGAACACAGATTGGAAGCTTAAAGTCAGGCACCAAGCAAGGATCCTTCTGGAGGAAAGATCTTTTAACAAACGTGTAGAATTACCAGATCCACAAGATGTTGCTGATTTAGCTGAATATCTTGTAAAAAGTCTTCAGAATCAAGACCTTACGACCACTGATCCCAGTACTTTTCGGAGAGCTGTTGTGCTAACAGAAGCAAGGCTTTTGCTGTATAACAGGCGCAGACCAGGAGAATTGGAAGCTCTCTCGTAAGTTTGTTTCTTCGCTTTGAAAGAAAAGTGAAATTCATTAGAGTAGATTAGAATCAAATCACAGTTTAGTTTCTACTCAGGGTGTGGGGGGGAGGACTCCCATCATTTTGGTGGATTATGGCCCTTATATTTTTCAACCAAACATTGACAGACTGAGAACTATTGTCATCAAGTGCCGAAGCTCATATTTCAGGCCTATTTCATTCCCCGTATCGATAGATCGGGGGTATATTGTTTTTGGTCTGTCTGTTTGTCAGTCATTCCCTTCGTCACAAACTTTAACCTAAAAACGCCTGAGCCTAGGTTCTTCAAACTTCACATTTATTATAAATGTGCATCAGTGCATGTATCTCAATGATGTCTACAACCCCCACCTGTTTTTAGGTCAAAGGTCAAGGTCACCTTGAGTTCTTTCTTCAAACCAAGCAAATAGGCTTTCAGGGGACATCTTGATTAATTGATATTTTTTAGCGGAATTATTGGGCCATATTGGCCTATATTTATATTGCACATGTGTAAATTGTAATATAATGATTTTGGTGTGATAACTTCAGCGAGGAATAAGATACTCAAAGTCACTGTAACTCACAATAGAAAATTGGTTTCTTAAAATTTCCTAGATTTGAAAACGTGGTTAGTGAAATTTCCACGTTAAATTACCGTGTTTCTTGTAAAAAGTTTTATGTCAATATATATATATGGAATATTTCCAAATGTTGCATTTACTTAACAGGTTAGCATCATACAAGAGACGATCATTGGGTGTGAACGAGTCAGATTTAAGTTTGCGGAAAGAGCTTAGTGAAATGGAGAAACATCTTCTGGAATCACAGGAGCTTGTGGAAATTAGGGGAAAGGTAATCTTCTTTAGTCTAGTAGTTATTAACAATGTCCTGTTCATCACAAACATTTCCAGTTTATCTCATGGAAATATTCACCTTGATACTTTTGAAATAATATTTATAAATTGATACATCCAGTATAATGGAGTTATAGGCTAATTATACCAACAGAGCCTGAGGTTTGTTTTGCAAAAGTGTCATCTCAGAATAGTGTGAATGTATCCCTTCTTGACAGGTGTCTGCAAAGTATTTAAATTGAACTGTAAGTTTGGAACATCTCATGATTTTAAAAAGTCTTTAAACAGAGTCCCCATAAAACTGGCAAGAGAATACCTTCATTAGTGACCAATTATGGCAATCAACAGGTATGTTTATAAAAGCAGTTTGTTCCCTATGTAAAATTTTGTAGCCCCATGAGGCTCGGGGGTTCCCTCTAATAGCGAAGGGAACAGAATCCCAGTCTTCATGAAAATTGGTCTCCATCTATACCTGGGTGGTTTCTAGGCAGAATTAAATTCAATAGAAGCCTCTCAGAATTGTCAAAACACTACTAGATGTCCAACATATATATCATCAACTTCTTAGTGCTGTTGCATAACAGTATGACACGGCCACAATAAATAAATAGATGACAATAACTGAGTCTACTACTGCTTTCAACCTGTGACAAAGTCCTTTCAGGGGTATTTGGGAGTCTCAGTAACTGTTATTCTAGTTCATTTATAACAATGCTTTAAAAGTTTAAATGTACATTTAGTGCATTTGTACTTGCTCTTGTAAAACTAAGTTGTGGATGTAGACTTTTCACTCCGTAATAGGTGCATTGACAATTTGTGGAACATTGCCATCTTAGAATGGGAAGTAGTGCTGAATTTATTGTCATCCTGTTTATCACAGGCCTTAGAAACAAGGTTCTTATTTTCATTGGTCAAAAAGGGTGCTCTCTTATCGTTTAATGTAGCTTAATTAGGAAAATAGCAATTTACATTCATAAAAAATTCTGTACTTCAACTTTCAGACTGGGAGGAGGGTTCCAGTGCTTCTACCTGCAGAAGTTCACAGACATTTGCAGTATCTTACAGACACAACAATAAGATCGGCTGTTGGAATTTCAGATGGGAATACATATGTGTTTGCTAGTTCAGGTAATTAGAATTATTTTATACTTGATATACATGCCATACACTTAATGTTCAATCATCCCTTGCTGTATTAAAACAAAATACAGTCGAGACTGTTTTAAGATACGTTCTTTGGGAAACAGCAAAAAAGGTCGCATATGACAGGGAGTCTCTTAAAACAGTCTCATCAATAATTGGTGAAATGTCCGATGACCAAGTTTTATGAATAGCTGCTTACTGCCATTTGTATCAAGCATATTGTATACAGGCCTCTTCATTGTAAGTTTAAACTGGCTGGATAGTCTTTCTTCACTTAATGAATTACATGTAAATGTGTTAGAAGTGTATTTTACTTAGCAATAACAAGAATATGTTACAAAAATACATTCACGGGAGCATCGCAAAGTCGCTAAAACAGTTTACTTTAAGATTTGGGAATCCGAATTGATGGTCGCTTGTTGTGTAAGACAGGGAGTCTCTTAATTCAGTCTATTTATATAGGAAAAAGTCTCGGGCGCATAAAATACGGTTGCATATGACAGGGAGTCGTTTAATCCAGGGGGTCGCTAAGGCAGTCTTGACTGTATATGAGTTATTTTAAGACAAGAAGATGTTTTTGTTTACAAATACCTTCAGTCATGCCGTCTTCCAAGAAATACTTTCCCAATGTTTTGACATCACACATTGTGTGCAAACCAAATAGAATTTGGATGTTCAAAATATTTAAAACACGGCCTCGAAATTACCACTGTCTGAAAGCGGTAAATTAAACAGGTAGATAGCATGGACCCGTGTTAATTATGCAGTATAGAATGATAAAGGCCTTGTTTTGCCTTTTAAGTGGAAGAAAGTCTGCTAGACTGGCACGAATTTCATTTTCTACATTTTTTAATTAGGACATGACCCAGTACGTGCTGGTAATGCCCTTGATGTTGTGAAGTACGAACCTGATTTGAAGTATCCAAATCGAATTCTAGCAACTAACCTGAGAAAACATACTGCAACGATATCGCAGGTTAGTAATTTTACACAATTCAGAGATTGCAAGTTTGTACATGTAACTTATTTGTAAGTGTTGTTATGCTATTGAAACCAAAATGGTTTGATTGCATGGACTGTTCCTTGAAGAAAGGTGAGGCATAAAATCCATGTACTTTACCTGTGATTTTAAGATTACACTAATGTAACCTTTTGTATGATGGATTTTCATGTTTTAAGGTACTTGTACATTATGGTATGCCACCTGTCAAATGGTGTTTGGCTCCTTGACTCTGCCCAGTGGGCACCCAACGTTGCTGCAAGGGAGAAAACTGCAGAAAAACACTGCAGACGATGCATTACTTAAGACCTGCAACAAAGTATTACTGAAAAGAAAACATCGCAAACACCGGGAAATGCTTTAAATTTTACAAACTGTTTCATGTCAAAAAAGTCCAAGAATAACCTAGAAACAACGTTGTTGCAACATCCCTAGAAAACGCTTGACCAACGTTTCGTGCGCAACGTTGCAGAAACGTTCGGAAGTGGTTGCCGATGTCGCGACCAGAATGCAACGTTGCTGAGACGTCCTTGCAACGTTATGATCAAACGTCCGGGTAACGTTTTGTGTGCAACGTTGTGGCAACGTCCGGAAAAGGTTGCCGACGTTGCGACCTAGATATTACGTTTCAGCAATGTTCGTGCAACGTTTGGTGCCCACTGGGTGGTTATTCCATAAATTTTAAGTTTATAAATTATTTTCTTAATACTTTAATTGACTATCAAATGGGAATAAAGTCGAGCTTTCGGCATCCGATTGCAGTGCTCTTGTTTTCTTACTATGCTACAGGTAGCACCTTGATAGTTATTTGATACAATATCACAGTTGCAGCATATGGAAGATTGATGGTCTTGTATTATATTGTCTTAAGTAGCATTATTGGTGCATAATCACATTTAGTGATAATTCTAGTTTGACAAAAACTAGATAATTAAATATTTCATTAGATGAATGCAAGTCCCCATCAATCAAAAAGGTAGAGTCGTGCTTAGGCAATTGAGTAAAGAAACGATCAAGATGACATTGAAATACATTGTAGTTCAGACAAAGCTGAGCATTTTGAGAGCAAAACTGCACTGCTGGTCATTAGTTTATCTGATATTATTTTTACAGGTTATGGGTCTGAAGGATCATGAACTGAAATGGCTGACTAACCACCTTGGCCACACTCAAAAGGTTCATATGACTCATTATCGTGCGACCTCAGGACTCATAGAAAGGTTGGATATTGCAAAAATTATGTTGCTCCAGGAGAAGAACAACGTTGGAAAGTTTGCCGGAGTAAAATTATCCGATATACAGTTTCAGGGTAACTTTTTTCAACTTCTTGCTCAAAGGTGAGCTATTGTGATCACTTGATGTCCGTCTGTCGTCATTATAGGAAAGGAATTAAAAATTAAATCAAATTCCCAACAAAGTTGAATAAAAATCATGTATTGATATTTATCAAAGAAAAGAAGTCGGGCTATTGGTATTACTTTGGTGTCGTCATAGGCATTGTCGTCGTGCTACAACTACCCTATTGTACAAACTGTTTTATTACTTCATGGATTTGGTTTAAATTACTTACAACTTCATTTGTGACACCTTTTCCCAAGTAATGGAAATTGGAGCGTATCCTTAAAATGAACTTGACTTCTATTCAGAAAGAGCTGTCATTGAATAAATATATCGTAGTGAAAATGTTGATGATACATCAATATATCAATTCTTATCAAAAGTTTCTAAACTTATTGTACAATTCATTATTCGCCTCTCAGGGAATGTAATGAATACACTTGTAAAATTTTGCTTTTAATGTTTTATACTTGTCTTTAAATTAATCTGGTTTATTTCTTGTCCTGTTTTATTAGCTCAACTTTTCGAAGACAAAAGTCGAGGTATTGTCGTCACTTGATAGTCTGTGTGTGCGTTGGTTAAGTTTTTCGTGCCAGTCATTTTCTCAAAGACTATCATAGGTATCCACTTGAAACTCAACATAGTTGTTCACCTTCACAAGGGGAGTCCATACCAACAAGGCTCATAACCCTGTGACCTGTATTCATGGAGTTATCTGCCCTTGTTTCGACTTAGTACATAGAAATAGTGGCAAATTTTACACTTAAACTGAATTTTTTCAAATACTATCGAAGCTTTCAAGTTGAAAGTCAACTCACTTGTAGAGTGTGATGACCTACATCTACTGACAAGAGGAGATAACTCTTTTCAGCATTTTATAAAAGTTTTTCCCCTTTTCTGACTTAGAATTTTACAAAAATGTCAATTCCTCCAACACTATCAAAGCTTTCAAGTTGAAAGTCAACACACCTGTAGAGTATATTGACCTACATATACTGACTAGAGGAGATTCTCTAGAACTCTATCTGGATTATAAGTTTTTCCCCTTTTCTGACTTTGAATTTTACTAAATATGTCAATTTCTCAAACACTATCAAAGCTTTCAATTTCATTATCAAACACGAAAAAGTCTAGCGTTCAGCACCCGTTGGCGGTGCTCTTGTTTATTTAAGTCATAACAGATATAGACTTGCACAAAATACCCATATTATGATTTTATATATGCCTTTCCAATGGTAGTTATTATTCACTGTAGCAAATACTAGCCATGCTGGTTACAGCCTGTCATCCATTTTGTCGGATACCAGTTTTTTCAATGACGTCTCTATATTCAAATACGAGGGAAAGAAAATAAACATTTTACGATATTAACATATGGCATTGATTTTCATTCTGTATATGATTCCAGATCTGGATGAAGGAACGGACGACACACCAGGTACACGAGAAGTTGAGAACATGGTTGTTGAGGAACTGGATGAGGAACTCTCGGTTTTAGAGGATGAAAAAGATGAAACTGATAAAGGTACATGTATATGTTAAAAGGAAAACACTCAACAAAATGCAACTTGTTCTCATTTTTTAAAAAACAGAATATAAAAAAATCCAACAACCCGCACTTTATTAATTTTCAAATAACTTTGCACAAATGTTCACCATCATGAGACTGTGTGTCGCGATCAACAACCAGACCCCTATGTCAAAGGTCAAGGTCGCGGTTAAAGGTCAAATCCACTCTGCTTCATATCTTCTTCATGCATGAAGGGATTTTCAAATAACTTGGCACAAATGTTCCCCATAATGAGACGGTGTGTTGCGACCAACAACCAGACCCCTATGTCAAAGGTCAAGGTCGCAGTTAAAGGTTAAAGGTCAAATCCTCTCCGCTTCATATCTTTTTCGTGCATGAAGGGATTTTCAAATAACTTGGCACAAATGTTCCCCATAATGAGACAGTGTGTCGCGACCAACAACCAGACCTACGTCAAAGGTCAAGGTCGCAGTTAAAGGTCAAATCCACTTGATTTCGTCTCCTCTTCATTTATAACTCTTTCATGCATGAAGGGATTTTCGAATAACGTGGCACAAATGGTCACCACCATGAGACGGTGTGTCGCGATCAACAACCAGACCCCTACGTCAAAGGTCAAGGTCGCAGTGAAAGGTTACAGGTCAAATCCACTTGATTTCGTCTCCTCTTCATAATTCCTTCATGCATGAAGGGATTTCGAATAACGTGGCACAAATGTTCACCACCATGAGACGGTGTGTCGCGACCAACAACCAGACCCCTACGTCAAAGGTTAAGGTGCAGTGAAAGGTTAAAGGTCAAATCCTCTTGATTTCGCCTCCGCTTCATAACTCCTTCATGCATGAAGGAATTTTCAAATAACTATGACAAATGTTCACCATCATGAAATGGTGTGTCACGATCAACAACCAGACCCTTATGTCAAAGGTCAAGGTTGCAGTTAAAGGTCAAATCCACTCTGCTTCATATCTTCTTCATGCATGAAGGGATTTTCAAATAACTTGGCACAAATGTTCCCCATAATGAGACGGTGTGTCGCAACCAACAACCAGAGCCGTACGTTGTCAACAACCTGACCCCTACGTCAAAGGTCAAGGTCGCAGTTAAAGGTCAAATCCAATCGGCTTCATAACTCCTTCACATATTAGCCTAGGGGATTTTCATATAACTTAGCACAAATGTTCACCATCATGAGACGGTGTGTCTTGATCAACAAGCAGACCTCTACATCAAAGGTCAAGGTCTCAGTTATAGGTTAAAGGTCAAACAACTCTACTTCGCAGTACTTTAAAACTATACAAGGGATTTATTTGAAATTTGCAATATAAATTGATGGTTACTAGAAGTGCACTCGCCAAGATCTACAACTATGGACTCAACATGATTCTGTTTTGAATTACCTCCCTTTTTAATTTAATAATTTTATATCTTTTTAATAACTTCTTTATTATTCCATGGATTTCTTTCATATTTGGACACAGCATTTAAAAAGGCATCTGGTGGTGGAGACATACATTTTTACTTTAAACAATCTCTAGTTTTTACTTAGTTTAGGGATTCACATAATTATTTAAATGCCAATAAGTTTCATTATCACGTGTCTTTAACACATGCCTATCAATTTCTGTTCTAGGAAGAAGTGGAAAGAAGAAGACCAAATCTGGTATATTATCACATTTTTTATGCAGAAAGGGCATACAAGAAGGTTGTCCCAAAAAGTTTGTAGACACCTATGGTAACTTTTAAACAAAGCAAGTTATCAACAATTCTTTCACTATATCATATACTGTAAACCTACAAATGATTTCGCGTGTTTTAAGTTAGCGACTTTCGCGGCCGATAGAAAACCGCAAACTTTAATAGTCGCGAAATTGCACCAAACTAGCAAAACGCGAACTTTTGTATTTATAAATTTCATAAACAATTATCTTTTTTATCCCAAAATATTCGAATCTCACAAACACACTGCTGTCAACAATCCGATTTGTTTTGCATGACGTAATCCGTTGAGGTTCAGGGAGTAAAAGAGTAGTACAGTATTGGTTTTTTTAAGTAAAGACACTACAATATATAACAATCGGAGTTCAATCAACTTTTTTGCGTTTTACTTAGAAATGTTTGAATAAAGAATGCGGACACATTTTAATGATACAATAAGCATGATGCAACCATGCCATAATGACAATACGTAATTGTCACAACTATTGTAATCATTTTCACGCGGATAGTAAACCAGAGTTTCATTGTCAGCTAATCCTTTGTAGTCAATCCTGACCGATACCAACCAGTTTAATATTGTATTTAGAGCGATAATCACTCTATATAATTATGACATTGAAAGGACAAACATTTATTCAAGTTAAGAACTAATCGAAGCCACGTGAAACGCAATTGAAATTGAAAGAGAGAAATCACCGTAAATAATTATCATCTCTTTTCATCTTAGTTGAGTTTTATTTATACCAGTGTGCAAAAGTTTCGCTGCGACTAAATGTTCGCGGTTTTCGCGCGGGATTAAATGGCGCGAACTTTTATAGCCGCGAAATTGCCCGATCGTTTGTAAAACACGAACATTTGTGTACGCGAACTTAAATTGGGTTACAGTATATTGATACATAACTGTATGGCATGTAAAATTTCATCACAATATAACAATAAGGAAATGGTTTACATTCAAACTGGTGTACCCATCACTCGGCAAGGCACGTCGCATCAACTTAAGGCTTCGACGTTACTTTAGAGATTGTCTCTGCATATGAAATTCCGTCAATATTCTGGGAACCCACCGGGCGCACATTTTCTTCATCTTTTCTTTTCTTGAGAATGTAATGCACGGTTCTTCTGATAATTTCTAGGGTGTCCTATTATAAATATCTTATTTCTACGCACCTGATTCTGAGATCAGGATCATTCATAATATGTGCTTTGAGTCATGTTTCGACATGGTATGAATTAATTTGACAAGATGGTAGGAAAAATAATGAGGAAGGTGTCCATGAACTTTTTAGACAAGCCTCTTGTGTTATCCTGTCTGTGACAGTGCGTGTGTGTGTGCGTGGGGGAGGCAATATCGTATCTGGCTCATAACTAAGTCTGGCATGATGGGATTTCAAAATGATTGTCTGGATTTCAAAATAATTTGGCACAATCAAGACGACACGTCATGTGCAAGAACTATGTCGCTTGCTTAAATTTCAAAGGTCAAAGTGCACATTTGTGTCCATCCCATAACTATGGCATGCATCATGGGATTTCAAAATAATTTGGCACAAATGATTGTTATCAAGATGTGTCGATTGCAAGAACCATTTTGCTTGTCCAGAGATAAGGTCACACAGGACACATGAACTTAGAGCATATTCCTCCTATATGTAGAGTGATGTCGCGTGTCTGTCACATACTTCTGTGTGCCATATCATTTAGCGGGGGCATCCATGTCCTACAGACACATTTCTAGTTTTCTTAGCTTACCTTTAATTATTTAAGGTAGTGTCCTCTTTGTCATTTGTTTCATGTGTTAACAAGTATAGAACACAGACATTTCCTTATTTGGATTAAAGTTCTTTGTGATCATGGTTTATAGTCTTAGATAAATAGCAAGTTTTTATTATACAAACTGGCTGATTAGGTGAAATTTTATCAAACTTGACAGAAGTTTCTTAAGTGTTGAAAGTTAAATAAATATGGTTCCAGTCCATTCATAATTAGGTCAAGGTTATATTTAGGCCTCGTATTATAATAGAGCTGTTCTCATTTCAGCCAACAGAGTTGCTTGGACAGAAGAAGAAATGAAAGAAGTCAACAAGTACTTCAAGGAGTTCTTAGAATTGAAGACCAAAAAAACATGTCCAAGAATGAAAGACTGTCTCGAAGCCATTGCAAAAAGCAGGGCTTGTGGTGGTGCACTAGCACGTAGACATTGGGAAACTGTTAAAAAAAAGGTGTGTCACATGATACAGAAAAAAAAGAACAGCAGTAAGAATTAGACGTGACTGGTAAAACAGTGAGAGTGCCTAAAACAGCAACAGTTCATAATAATGGAAACTACAAAAGTTATCTTCATGAAACTTCAAACATGTCTTTATAATCATCATGTAAAGTCACTTGCCAAGTCCCAGAACTCTGACCTGCATTTTATCAGAATTGTTGCCCCTTTTTGTACTTAGAAAATTTAGGTTAACGTTAAACTTTCAACATCCAGATCTCTAAAACTATTGGTGTCTTATTTGAACTTCACACATGTCTTTATGATCATAATGTAAGGTGGCCAGGTCCCATAATGCTGACCTGCATTTTAGCAGAATTATGCCATGTTTTGTAGTTTAATAATCCAGGTTTAAGTTTTGCATGCAACATCGATATCTCAGAAACACTAAAGATGTCTTATTTGAACTTCATACATATCTTTATGGTCATAATGTAAGGTGGCCAAGTCCCATAGCTCTTGCCTGCATTTTAGCAGAATTGTGACCCTTTTTGTTATAAAATCCAGGTTAGTTTTGCGTGCAACCATATCTCTGAAAGTATGAATTATTGAAACTTCACAAAGGTCATAATGTAAGGTCACTTGCCAAGTGACATTACTCTGACCTTGTAGAAAAAAAAAATTAAATTTTTATTTGTGTGCTATTTTCCTTTGGATAGAAACTATTTTCCAATATACATTGTAGGTTTTATTTAATAACTGCAGATATTATATTGAAACTGTCTACAGTTTTATGAATTAAATCCCTGGCCTTACTGAAATGTACTTTAATTCACGGCATTATACGTAGCATGCCGACATTGTGAAAAATAGTATGGAAGGTGTCCATGAATGTTTTAGACAAGCCTCATTGTGTTGTCCTAAAGACTGTATTTTTTATCGGAGTTTAGTATATTTGGTCAGAACCTTTGTTTCGATGAAATCTAGGTATAGTATATTTGGTCAGAATCTTTGTTTCGATGTTCAGAAATCTAGGTTTGGATTTGGTCATCTAGGGTAAAAAACTAGGTCATAGGGTCAGACCTTAGAAAAACTTGTGTATGAGATAAAGGCTGTATTTTTCATCGGATTTTAGTAATATTTGATCAAAATTTGTTTCGATGAAATCGAGGTTTGGATTGTATATGGGTCATCTGGGGTCAAATCTTAGAAAAACCTTGTGTATGCGATAGAGGCTATATTTTTTTTATCGAATTTCAGAATGTTTGTCTTGATGATTGTCACATTAGCTTTATTATTAATGCAGATTTGTATTTGCTTTTTTCAGACTACTTACGTATATGTAAGTATACATGTCTGCAGAAGACTTTCCCGTTGCCTTCATTTTCTTTTTGTCTGATTTTGAGGCCAGTCAGGCTTTGGCATTTATCCATGACAAGGAACTGGATGTTCTAGACTTATTTAATTATGGAAACAATTTAGTTGGGTTTTATTTGTATGAACATTATCAGCAGTGTAAAGTATTCTGTTCCAAGTAAGAATTTCAATGTTATTTGTTACACAGTTTATTTACATTTATTGCAGTTTTAACTGGAATTTTTTTTATTATTTCTATTTATATCATAGACAAAGTTGTGGGAGTGGAATAACATCGTTTAATATTTTCGGTATTACACGGGTCGATATTACACTAGTGTAATAACACTTTGACGTCAACGTCAAACGTCATAAACAGCGCTCTGCCGACGTCTGCACATATGGCAGAAAATAAGCAATTTCTGAGCGTTTTCTGTTATTTATACCCCATTAAACGTCTATAATATAAATAGAACATTATATACGTGGTCATGCAATACGGAATTTATCACACTCGTTATTAGAAAACGATTAAAACTCAGCACAGCCTCGTTTTTATCGTTTTCAAATAACTTGTGTAATAAATCCTGTATTACATGACCACTCATTTAATATCCTCTATATCTGTATTACATATTTTGATCCAAATAGCCATATAAGATACTAAGACGTAAACACAAATCGGACTGGTCCTTTGAGAAATTTACACTACATGATTTTTTGACATTCGAAAACATAGTTGGGCTTTAATCGCTTTCTTTCTATATTACTTTAATAGTATGTCTTGTATCAGTGTATTGTCACCAAAATTTAATGTTCTGTTGGGGCAGTAAATAAATATGTGCAGATATGCATTTCTTGCACTAAACTTCTGTTAACTATCAATACAAAATATTGGCGCAATAAGTGTATATGTTTACTTATTCATTTATTGCACTAAATAAAAAATGTCTACATGTACTTATCAAAATATGCTTTTGTCTTTAAAAAAACACTGTTTAATAGGATATTGAGTCTAATATTTTTCTAGGACATGCATAACACCGTGTATGTTCATTTTGTACAAAAAAGTGATTTTGTGAAAACTTGCACTTATTGAGTTTTTGCACTAAGGTGACAAACTGTGACCTGGATTTTAACAAAAATAGGCACCTTGTACTTAGAAAATTAGGTGAATATTGTGTAACTTTATATCTCAGTTCCTGATTTCAACTTTGAACAATTCATCATAATCCTAGGAGTACATAGCTCTGTCAAAGATTTTGGATGAATTATGTAATACTCTATTGTCAGCTGATTACTTGGAGTTGTATTTGTTTTTCAGTAATTTGTCACAAGACATGTTTTTCAATAATTTGTCACAAGACATGTTTTTCAATAATTTGTCACAAGACATGTTTTTCAATAATTTGTCACAAGACATGACAATAAGTTCTAAAATAAAATATGTTTTGGAAAGTGTGTTACATGTTTTTAATTGTATCCAAATGGAAAAAAATCTTCAAAAAGTTCTCTGATCAAAATTAATTCAGAGAAAAAGGTAGACCCTTCAAAAGCAATGACGACATCTCTCAAACAGATGATAGTGGCTTGGTGTATTGAGTCTGTTCAACATGTTGTCAAGGGTCAAAACCCTCATGCTGCAATATGGAATCTTTCAAACACTTAACAGTTGACCCCAGCTGTTGCAAGTATGATTTTGAAAAAAAGGTAGATCCTTTCGAAAGCAACGACTACAATATTCACACTTGTGATGCTTAAGGTGAGCTATTGTGATTGCCCTGTGTCGTCTGCCGTTAATAATACAGTCTCAATGTAATACTCCGTGATTTTATGGTGGGTAAGGCATTTTCAGAGGATCAGCTTTTATGTCGCTCACCAATAAACTAGGTCGCCAGGCCAAATAATAGAAAAATACTGTTAATACTCCAGACCTGATCTTGATGAAGAATTGGCAGTTGTATCGGTGCCAAGCATAGGTGTGCATATTGTCAGGAGTGAAGTTCTATGGGCTCTGAAAAATTAGAGAAATGTGTGTTTTTATCTGCATCGCCTGTGTGACAATTCAATACAGTTTTGTCTGTTTAATGAAGAGCATATATACAGTTGCACATTATGTTGGACATTTTAAACAAACTCATTATCTTGGACACAGAAAGCGCCCATAAACAGGTGATGTTGGACCAGTTTCTGATAACTCTTAATGCTGGACATAATTTTTCCACATAATGTATTTTCCTCCTAAGCACTGTTATGTTGGTCCGTCCGTTCGTCCGTCCATCCTGGTTAACCCAAATTGACTGTTTCTTCTACCATTGATATGGCTTGCTACAAAGCTTTCAAACTTGCATGAATGTTGTATATGAACACTCTCCACGCGCCTGTATCACCTGACTCCATTTTGACCTTCACCTTGACCTAATTTTGGACTTAGACTTATTGAAAGCCATATTCTTGGTTAACCCAATTTGACCGTTTCTTTTAGCATTAATATGGCTTGCTACAAAGCTTTCATACTTGCATAGATATTGTATATGACCACTCTCCACACACCTGTATCACCTGACTCCATTTTGACCTTCACCTTGACCTAATTTTGGACTTAGACTTATCTCCCCTTTAGTATTTTCACAATAAAATTTTGTCTGGAGCGTATCTTCAAAACTATTTAACATATTGACTTGAAATATAAATAGATGGCAACTTGGAGAAGTGCATTGATAAAGAACCATAACTCTGTCTGTCTTAAATTTTGAATTATCCCCCCTTTCGTGTTTTTTATAGTCAAATTTTGCTCCGAGTATATCTTCAAAAATGTTTAACATATTGACTTGAAACTTGGAATATAAAAAGATGGCAACTTGGAGAAGTGCAATGACCAAGCAATATAACTCTGTCTGCCTTAAACTTTTAATTATCTCCCCTTTAGTATTTTCAGAATACAATTTTGACCGGAGTGTATCTTCAAAATTGTTTAAGATATTGCCTTAAAACTTGATATATAAATAGATGGTAGCTTGTAGAAGTGCATGGACCAAGAACCATAACTCTTTCTGTCTTACATTTTGAATTATCTCCCCTTCAGTATAACAAATAACTGACTCGTAAATCAAATTTTCAGGCCCATGCCCTTCATCAGGATATATTTCAATTTCATATACTTAAGTTACATCCATTTTAAATTTTTATAATGTTGTTATGACGTGACGTCATTTCCTGTATCACAACGCACCAAATGACGTCACGTCATTTCCCGTACTTTTACAGACATTTGCTCTTCTTGCATCCATATCATATCATATAATTACCACTCATGCATATGTACATACAGTCCACTCTCGTTATCTCGACTTCTCTTGAGTCGATATTCTCGATGTGTCGATATTAAATGAAAGTCCCAACTCAGGGGTTTCACTAGACCTGAAAACCCGAGGGTCCCAGGACCCTTCACTCAAAATTTTGGAGGGTCCTATTCTGAAACTCGGGAGTCCTTTCACGCACATGCCTGTCTACATTAATGGTTAATACCACTAATTATGCAGCTCTTGCTAAGTAACATGAACAAAGTTTCTTAATAAAATGTGTTGTTGTTTTATTTAATGTCAAATAAATGTTAATATGTACATAAATTTAGCCAAATAATGGCTTATTTACAACTTTATATGATTTTCTAATATTTAAAGTAGGCTACAAAAGTGGGTTGTGAGGCTTATATAGATTCATGATACCAAAAACAATATACAAATACACGTATCTGCATGTATTTATAAACTTCTTGGTGGATTAAAATACCACTTGGTAACTTAGTTCTACTTTCGTTTTTCTAAACGATACGCCAATATCGCGAAAACATATGACATTCGAAAGTGACATTGTAATTTTGGTTTTCGTCACTGCTGGTGGCAAAATAATATCAAATTGGGATATTTTGTTAACTTGTACAAACTTATCGTGTGACTGTCGACTACCTTATTGAACACACGAGTCTTAATATAAAATCGCGATCTATACGAATTTGTTTTGTTTTATTATCGATCCGGGCACTTACAATTAATTAATTATCGATTAAAATGACCGTCCGGTGGCTTTTTAAATCGACCGGTCAAACGCATCGGCGGTTCTTTTAATTCTCTATCCAGTGGTTTAAGACGACACGTGCGTGTCACAATCAACGCATACAATTAAACACCAATTAATGCCAATTATAACACCTTTCGCGAATCTACATAAACAATTTACTGCCTGTCAATCTGCATATAAGTCCCGTCTCGTGTTTACATCACCTACGACGACCTTGGGCATTTTACTATGTAATTTATTCAAGCCACGCCTTCCGTCGACAATCATTGGCTTCTGACCGACTCATGGATTTCGTCACGCATCCGGGTCCCCATCCAAGCGTTCATCGATTGCGATCATGCGTTGATTGATAGCGATTACTCAAGCGTCCAGTGATTGTTTACACGCTAATATTTACAGTTTTATGACAGGAAACGTGCGATAATTTAATGGACTGACAAAGGAAAAATCCCCCCGGGTCCGGAGTGACGCACAGGCTTGAAATACGCCGGGTCCTTTCTGCGTCTTTTGGAAATCTCCCGGGTCCGGACTCGGGTCCTCGGGTCCATTGAAACCCCTGTATGACGTGTATAATGTGAGGTTTTGTCTTGATTTGAAAGAGTGTGATTGCAAGAGAATGTATGTATGTATGAGGTGATTTAAATTGATATTATATACAGTCCACTCTCGTTATCTTGATGTTTTTCGGACTGAGAAAATTATATCGACACAACGAAAAATCGAGATAAAAATCGACAAAAGATCGATCATATTTACCAGTACATTAAAATGTTTTACTTTCGTTTTCTACGACGGTGTCATGATAACTACAAATCGTGATAGTTACTTGATGTGTTTGGTTGTATTGATAGTGAACAGATGAACATTATTTTTTTATGTTTATTATTAAAATAAATATTAGCCCTCCTGATCCTGTTCGATCTATGTATCTATCAGTATATATTTCTCAATTTGAGTGTCGATCTTCAGAGTCGAAGTTATTTAAACCCAAGATAGATCACTTATTTCTGACATTTTTGACAAACAAAAAAGCCATAATATTCTATGCGAGCTTTTATGTTTTAAATTAAAGGTTGTTAAGTTTTCACACGCTGTCATTGATCACCGAAGCTGATACAAACAATTATGACATGTTTATACAACATTTTACATGACCATTATACAATGCTAATTATATCAACGGTATCGAGCGAAGGTGTGAAAAACTTTGGTTAAATATCATATCGAGATAAACATCGACTTATTGTACTAAAAATCGATATCGGGACTTTGGATTTATATCGGCTTAGCGAAAATATCGATTCAATGAAAATCGAGTTAAACGGAGCTAGTTTATATAGATAATGAAGGAAAAAAGTTGCCGGCAGGGGTTTCAATGGACCCGAGGACCCGAGTCCGGACCCGGGAGATGTCCAAAAGACGCAGAAAGGACCCGGCGTATTTCAAGCCTGTGCGTCACTCCGGACCCGGGGGGATTTTTCCTTTGTCAGTCCATTAAATTATCGCACGTTTCCTGTCATAAAACTGTAAATATTAGCGTGTAAACAATCACTGGACGCTTGAGTAATCGCTATCAATCAACGCATGATCGCAATCGATGAACGCTTGGATGGGGACCCGGATGCGTGACGAAATCCATGAGTCGGTCAGAAGCCAATGATTGTCGACGGAAGGCGTGGCTTGAATAAATTACATAGTAAAATGCCCAAGGTCGTCGTAGGTGATGTAAACACGAGGCGGGACTTATATGCAGATTGACAGGCAGTAAATTGTTTATGTAGATTCGCGAAAGGTGTTATAATTGGCATTAATTGGTGTTTAATTGTATGCGTTGATTGTGACACGCACGTGTCGTCTTAAACCACTGGATAGAGAATTAAAAGAACTGCCGATGCGTTTGACCGGTCGATTTAAAAAGCCACCGGACGGTCATTTTAATCGATAATTAATTAATTGTAAGTGCCCGGATCGATAATAAAACAAAACAAATTCGTATAGATCGCGATTTTATATTAAGACTCGTGTGTTCAATAAGGTAGTCGACAGTCACACGATAAGTTTGTATAAGTTAACAAAATATCCCAATTTGATATTATTTTGCCACCAGCAGTGACGAAAACCAAAATTACAATGTCACTTTCGAATGTCATATGTTTTCGCGATATTGGCGTATCGTTTAGAAAAACGAAAGTAGAACTAAGTTACCAAGTGGTATTTTAATCCACCAAGAAGTTTATAAATACATGCAGATACGTGTATTTGTATATTGTTTTTGGTATCATGAATCTATATAAGCCTCACAACCCACTTTTGTAGCCTACTTTAAATATTAGAAAATCATATAAAGTTGTAAATAAGCCATTATTTGGCTAAATTTATGTACATATTAACATTTATTTGACATTAAATAAAACAACAACACATTTTATTAAGAAACTTTGTTCATGTTACTTAGCAAGAGCTGCATAATTAGTGGTATTAACCATTAATGTAGACAGGCATGTGCGTGAAAGGACTCCCGAGTTTCAGAATAGGACCCTCCAAAATTTTGAGTGAAGGGTCCTGGGACCCTCGGGTTTTCAGGTCTAGTGAAACCCCTGGTCATATAACATCAAAATACACGATCATTGCTGTAACTACTCTCATACAGACTCATACCTTATGTTCATGTTCATTCACAACTCAGACTAACTTTCTGATACATAAAATTACTTTTACACTCCCGTACAAACTAACATTCATACATACACATAATCTCACATTTATACATATATACCGGAAACATTATTTAAAAACATTGCATATTCCACATAATAATTTCTTGCAATTGTATTCTTTTTAACAAATAAATACCTTTTCAATAAAAAGTTCATTTAGCTGTGTATCATAGTCAACTAATACCATGTATAGTATTAAGAACTTGACATGATGCCGATCCTCATTTCACCTAAATTTTAATAGCCGATATGTTGCATATATATTTTTTATAAGCACAATAGAAAAAAGAGAATGCCTCCATATCGGGGGAACATCACACAAATACCTAAAGTATTATATTTATGCCAATCAACCTTTTGAGATTAGTTAATAGAAATTGATATTCATTGATTTTCAAAACAGGAAACATGTTATTAGGTCAAACATATGAAAAACAAGATCCGGTCAAATTCTCCAAACTATACATTATCACTGTTCTTCTATAAGTTATTCCTGTCACACAATTACATATTATTACCCAAATACTAGTATGCAAAGTTCCAGCCAGTATAACTTATCCTTGTATCTTTGTTATATGGGTACACAGTTCTATATATTGTAGCAACGCACATTACATCCCACTGGTGTTCTGGTACCTAACTTCTTTATCCATTGATCCTCTACCAACTGTCTATATGTCCTTCCTTCAGTGTGCACTCTCTCTATAATTGTTACCCTCAGGTCGTCTTCCTTGTGATTTTCAAAATGTCTCATGATTGGTTTCTCATGCTGGTACCTTATATCTCTCAGGTGCTGATTAATCCACTATTTCAATGACCTTTCTGTTTCCCCTACATATACTGTCTGCGAACATCGATTACACATCAACCCGTAAACCAGATTCCGATCCGAGCACCTCTGGAACCTGGCCGTTCTGTAGCTCTGATCTTTTCTCACGTCCTGTATATTCTCCTCATTAATTATTTTACAAACTCTACAGTCGCAATCTATTCCTTCTTTCATACTGTTTACCATCTTATTTGTTTTTTAATGTACCAACGTATCACTCAAGTTTCTATCTCTTCTATACGCCAGTATAGGTGGCTCATTGAAAATCCTCGCCATTTTATCAGACTTATGTAACACTGGAAGATGTTTCTTTATTATTTTATGTATGTCTGGTAACCGTTTCGAATAAGTTAACACCAGTGGCACTCTCTCTGTCTGTTTCTTTGTCTTTTTCTTCAATAAATCCACTCTATCTAACCTGTCCACCTTCACTAACTGCTCCTCTATCTTCCTACCACTATAGCCCCTTCTTCTCAGTTGTGTTTTCAGTTCTTCCCTTTGTTGATCATAATCCTTTTTCTTTTCACAAATTCGTTTGATTCTTAACCCCAGTCCATATGCAATTCCATTCTTTGTATTCGGCGGGTGACACGAACTACTATGTAAATACATTTGTTTGTCTGATGGTTTTTTGTATAAGTTAGTATATATGGTACCGTTCTCTATTGTTTCCATTGTATCCAGAAATTCTATATTTGTTGTACTATACCTAAGTTCTATCTTAATGTTCCCATGAATATTGTTGGCATAACTTGCAAATTCCTTCTATGATTCTAACGAACCCGTCCAAAGTCCAAAACCATCATATATGTATCGTTTGTAGAAATAAGGTATTATCGGATATGCCATCAGCTGCTCATCCCATTTTCTCATGTAGCAGCATGCATAATTCCTGCCTAATTTTGATCCTATAGCCACGCCTTCTGTTTGTATATAGTGCTTCTTACCAAAATTAAAATTGTTATTATCTAAAATCACCTCCACCATTTCCAACACATATTCTTTAGGTACCAAGGGCCGACTACGCATCACTAAAGCTTCTTCACACGCTAAAAGGCCTTCTCTCTTAGGGACTGAAGGATATAATTTCGTTACATCAAAGCAAAACAATATTGCATTTTCTGGCACTTCCCCTTTTATTACTTCAATTTTGTTCAGGAAATCAGTAGTATCTTTAATATAACTTGGTGAAGTTACCACATATTCATTAAGTTCATATTCCGCCAATTCTGCTAATTTTTCTGTTGGGCTGTTGATACCGTTAATAATAGTTCTCATTGGATTGCCAGCCTTATGCAGTTTAGGATTTCCTTTTAAATTTCCTCCTGTTGGGTACCTAGGCGTTGTGATACAGGAAATGACGTCACGTCATAACAACATTATGAAAAATTTAAAATGGATGTAACTTAAGTATATGAAATTGAAATATATCCTGATGAAGGGCATAGGCCTGAAAATTTGATTTACGAGTCAGTTTTTTGTTATACAACGAACATTTCTTTCCTATGAGAGACAATTAATATAATATATCCCCTTCAGTATTTTCATGATAATTCTTTGTCTGGAGCGTATCCTCAAAAGTATTTAAAATATTGACTTCAAACTTGGTATATGAATTGATGGCAACTTGGAGAAGTGCAGTGACAAAGAACCATAACACCTGTACCACCAGATCACACAGGAAGTCAATCAAGGCACTGCTTTCAAATGTGGCATATTCGTTTACCATCATAAGTCCCTTATAGTTCAAAGCCATGTAACACTATCAAACATTTTAACTGAATAATGGCCCCTGATTGACTTAGCTTTTTATGGACATGGCTTCCACGGGGGCATAAGCGTTTATTGAACGCAGTCTTGTTCTGTAACAATTTGCAATGGTTCGATCTTTAAAACAACCAAAAGAAAATAATACTGTAGTTTAATTTGATGGCTTAGAACAAGAATGTCGTAACTACCAAATTGATATTTTGAGAAAACACCGAAAACTGTCTGACATTTACTCTTTACTTATGGTAAAACAAACTTTTACAACTTCATTTTGGTCAACATGACAAGTTCAAATTTCTATGAAAATGGGCTCATGTTGCTTATTCAAAATATGTATGAATCTTAAAAGGTAGTAAGTGGCACTTAGGACCTTCTAATTCTAAGCCATCAAATTAACCAATAGTATACACTTACTGTATTATTGCCCCTCCCTAATTGTTTATGGAATTTCCATGGAAGTTGTCACAGGTAATGTTCCCAAGTATTTAATTCAGTATAATTCGAGAAATAAATAATATAAATCTAAAAATTAAAAAAAAATGCTATATACCAACTATTGAGCTACAAGATATTTCAGCATGTGACCTGAGGACCAAAATTTAACTTGTGTTGGTCTTAGTCAATGGTTACTGTTTTATCTTTGAGATAAATATATAGCCGCTCTACTGTTACAACATAAAGATATATGACCCAAGTCATGACAAGGTAGATAATTCATTCAGCTTGTTGTCCAGATTACAATGTCTAGCCTCCCCCTTAGGGCATCATTCAAGTGTAGTTGTGACAAGTGACGCGTTTGAAATATTTCTTTCCAGATTGTCATTATAATTAATGATATTAACACATTGTATTAGTTTTACATGATGCAACACTCAACAAGCATTGTAAAGAAATGCAATAATTCTACTACAGTAATAATACAACTTTCTCCTTCCTGCCTTGCCATAATATTATCTACGTCATTCAAATTAGTTATGTGGTGCAATGCTGATGACTATGGACCAATCAAGAAGTGCATGTGCTGCTTCGAATCCTGGCCATTTTCATGGACACTTGGTTATTTCTGAAACTGCTTTCAGTGTTTGCCACCCGACTAGAGATGAGTTAAGTGGCTGGTAACCCAGAGGCAGTCTCAGACTCGAGTGAATCAGTGCTGTACCCTGGTATATAACAAACAGGCATGTTAAGTATAACCAAGGAGGCTTTTCGGAAAGATCAGCTGAGCTGGTATTTGCACCAACAATTTACAGATGAAGACCTTGGAATATTCTAATGTCTCAATTAAGGCATTCTGTCTATCTTTACAAAAGTATTAAACTGCACACTATAAGTTTCTTTCATTGGAAATGACTAATGTATGTTTTGTTGGGTCATTAAATTAAGGTGACATAGAGGTGAAGATTTGCATTTTGTTTTCTTCTTGTGGCTGCGACATTTTAATTCTTTTGTTTTTACACCGTAATAGTGGATTGTTCCACTGCGTCACTGTATTTTTATCCTAACTGGACTGTAGGATAAAAATCCAGTGACGCAGTGGAACAATTCACTTGTGCGGTATAAAAACAAGTATTAAGGATTATTCTAACAATTCAATACAAAACTAAACTCTGCCTATTTAAGCAATGGTTTTAATCTTTTGGGTACACATAAATGATGACGTCACTGTCAATTTATCCTAACTGGACTATATATATCCATGAATACTTGGTCAGAGTAATCTTGTACACAAAATAATATCCAAATTGTATAGTACATTTATCTGCATTATGTAACACCAGAACACTGTTGAAAGTTGGAGGAAAGGCTTTATTTTAAACAGAAGTTTGATACATAAACATGTAAAGAACATTCAGTAAATATGGTTGGTGTATGAAGTAAATTATGTGTTCAGGAGATAAAACAAGTTAAATAGTTCCTGCGGCCATTTGTTTTACAGACCAGTATTGTGAGAGACATTTTGTTTATAATTTTAAAAACTAGAACTTTTTAAGGTGTTAGTAAGGCTTGATATAAAGGTATGAGGAAATCGGACAGGCCGGAGGCAGCACACTTTACCAGCTGAGCAAAGACTCGCATCAGTAACACCACGACACGTGTACAATGAGCAATGCACACACGTGAGCCAAAGAAAGAATTAAAAGTCCAAGTCCCGCCGAAAAATGCGGAATTTTACAAACCTTTCTGATTTTGTAGGCTTATGTGTGTTTGGGTATATTTACCTAGTATAACTTACCGAAAAATGTAGCTATTTTCATCATTAGTTATTCAAATGCGTAATATAGTTTATTTACGACAAAAAGGTTTTTTTACAAGTATTTGGGTAAAAAAACGTTCATACTTTTGTATATTTGGGTATAGGCGCACGTAGAGTCAGAAAGTAAAATTAAGCGATTCTCACGACGTGCAAATATTATGGACAAACGCCGGTTCGAAATGATACTGGGCCAAGTCTTGCCGAAAAACTTGCTAGTTTACGTTTATTTAGTCATCACTGGTCATTAAAACGCGTAATATAGTAAATCAACCCCATATTGTTAGTTAAATACAAGTATTTGGGTAAAAACGTTACTATTTGGGTAAGCCTCCCGATGATTTGGGTGTTTAATGCCGACGCCTCGGCCTGACCTAGTTAACGTAGATCTAGGAGAGGTAACCCAGACTGCAGGTGCACGCCAAAACACATATTGAAACACATTTTTTTCTTATTTTTAATTACTTAAAGGGGTAAAAGAAATAATTATAGTTATTAACTTACATTACTTTATTTTAAATATTAAAATAAAATAATAGTGAAATAGTCTGGTTTACGACATTCGCACAAAGTGCTTCATTTTTTTGGATTTCGGAACACAGTTTTTTCTTATTAATTATTACTTAAAGGGGTAAATTATGGTTAATACTTTATTTAAAAATAAATAAAATAGATCCATACGAATCTAAATAAAAAAAAAAAATGGTATTAGTCTGGTTCACAACATTCTTAAAAAATGCTGATTTTTTTTTTTGATTTTTTTTTAAATGGTAAACCATCCAGAACAGGTCACGTGCCCCTACATGAAAATTTTTCTCGTTGCATACAAATATAAGGCCGCAGGTTAACAAATTATGCTCAATGCCATAATTCATGTCACTTATATTCCATCGTATTAAATCACCAATCATCAAGTCGATGGCTTAGAACCAGAAGGTCGTTACTACTACTACTTACAACCTTATAAGACTCATACATATTTGAAATCTGCTTCATAAGGCGCTTCTTATGAGCCTATTTTCATGAAAATCTGAAATTGTCATGTTGACCAAAATGAAGTTTTAAAAAGTTTTCCCATAGGTAAAGAGTAAAAACCAGACAGTTTTCTCTTGTTTTCTCAACAACGACTGTCTGATTCTAGGGCAGCGAAGTACTTTGATAACCGCATTATTACGTACAAATTAAAGTGCAGTTTGTAATACCTTACAATGATTCATCGTGACAATCCTACACTTAATACATAACAATACTAAAATGTCTACTTTATTCTTATTGATTAAAGCCATGATACGATTTCTTGTGGTTTTCTTTGTGTAGTGCTTTTTTTTTCAGAAACATGTACACTTAATTTGTCTATATATTAACATGCGCTTTAAAAAGACCTGAGATCTTTTTGTAATGAATGCCTGTCAAACTTGTCAATGGTACAATAAAAAATGCATGTGTAGATGGTTTAAAAGATTGTCGTCTTCAAAAAATCTTTAATTATATGGTATGTTATTCAATATTAGACTGTCAAAGTGTTTTTAAAACACATGTAGTTGTCTTAATGGGTATACAATATAATAAAAATGTTTAAAATGCAATCCTCAACATTTAAAAAAAGTTTTTAGACCCGGACATCGTTAAATTAGCATACCGTATAGCTGGTTATTTCTGCGGGTGTAATCATTTTGCGTTTTTTGCCCCAAAAATGGGTGTGTTTATTTCTGCTGGTTTCAATTTCTGCTAATTCACAAAATGAAAAGAGTACATTTCTGCGGTTTGCTAAATGGTAAGAATTGAAATACACCAGTTTCATTGGCAGTCTCGTCTATGTACATTGTAATTAATTATTACAGTCCAAACTGTGGATCGCACTATAATATAATTATCATTATACATGTACAAACAATGCTCGCTTAAATTATAAACACCTTTGTAACACTAGACAAACTGCGATAAACTATAAATTGTAACAAATATTAATCAAGTTAACTTGTGAATACCCCATGATTATTATTTTATATAGTGGAGATAATATTCTGTGTGAAAATTTTCTACGGATGATAATTCTGCCTAGATTTAATTCTGCGAATTGATCATGGATCGCAGAATGGCAGAAATTTCCACCCCGCAGAAATAACCAGCTATACGGTATTATAAGAAAGGGAGGTAATTTGGGTATAAAAAACAAAAAGAAGTATATTATCAGGTTGAAATACTAAGAGTGGGATACTAAGACTGGAAACATACTCATCCTTGTACATGACATTCATAACATATAGATAAACATATGTTGGATTCCACAAAACATGTTATGTTTAATTGTAACATAAAAGTACAGAGTTTTAGATGGTGTTTATAATGAAGGTACATCAGTTTCTACTGTATAACCATATGTATCCTATTGGTAGCTTCGAGATCTTTCTTGCGATGATGTCATCAATAAATGTCTTGTAAGATACTTTTGACAGACTTAATTAACATGTGTCATGGATGTAGAACCGATACACAAACGGATAGGTTCAAGCACCCCTTACATATTCTCCATATAAACAATGGGTAGAGATAATTTAATTATTATGGCTGATAGAGATATGACATGTGGTATCCTCTAGGTGTGAGTAGTACTTGTACAGGTCGCTATGACTCATCTCAATGTATTAGTGAGTTACCAGGAGATGCTGCCTCTTGCAAATGCTGAATCTATTACTATAAACCAAGAAATTATTTCTACAATTTAATTACACAGAGTTTGCAAGTGATAGAAATTCGCAAAATGAAATAGCCGGGAAAGTGTTCAAAACATTAATATGGACATCCGGGTTACTAAGACTTAATATTAAATGCGAAAAATTTGTAGTCGAGAATATGCCAACGATCGGCAAAATGTGAATGTTGTATTTGCGAAAGTTAATTTGTTTACAGTCCCTGGAATTTATAACAACTGTTCAGATCTGTTTCTGAAAGGCAAATTGTTTTTCATGCAAAAATGTACTTATTTACAAATTTCTTCTGGTCCATTATAAGACAGCCTGGTGGGATAATAATTTATATCAATACTTGTTTGTTTGTTGTGTATTGTATCTTTGCATTTGTCCCCTCAGTACAACCAGCCCCTCAGTACCACAAGCTGGTATCTACAATTCAACTATAAGGGTGCATAGGATGTTATTGTTCAATGGGTAGTTCCAGTAAATGTAGCGGTAATTAACATCCCTTGATCTGGACTCTGTCTTTGTTTTGTGTAACATCCCTCAATCTGGACGCTGTCTCTGTTTTGTGTAACATCCCTCAATCTGGACGCTGTCTCTGTTTTGTGTAACATCCTCGATCTGGACTCGTGTAACATCCCTTGATCTAGATTCTGCCTCTGTTTTGCGTAACATCCCTCGACCTGGACTCTGCGTCTGTTTTGTGTAACATCCCTCGACCTGGACTCTGCGTCTGTTTTGTGTAACATCCCTCGACCTGGACTCTGCGTCTGTTTTGTTTTGTGTAAATCTTTCTCCTCCCACTCTACCTCTTTGAAGTCTTCATCTTAATTCATTAATAAAACCTTAACAGTTGGAACAAGTAATGATATTTTACTGTAATTAACAGGGTATATGTTATAGAGATTATAGTGATTATATAATGCACAGTTCTACAAATTATAACATAATTTATAACTCAGGTCGCTAGATCAAGTATTATTATATTTCAATATAAGGCCACACCAAATTAATTTTTGGTTCTACGGATTTTTTTGTGAAAAATTAGGGGCGAGCTAGCGAAATATAAATTTAAATATTTATTTTTGAAAAACCCGTAATTGAGAGCGAGCGAAGGAGCGAAATGATTTTTTTTAAATTTATTTTTGAAAATGCCATTTCTGAAAGCGTGTGAAGGAGCAAAAGTGCCCTATTCATTTATGATGCACTCATTTTTAGGAAATAGTGACTATTACAATAGCTTTAATAAGAAATGAGACCAAATAAATGATTATTATACATTTCTTGTTATGTTGTGTAGGATTTATCAAATTATTGAGCCAGAATACAGGTATTCAAGGTTATTGTGAGCAGACATTGTCACATACATATAAATTATAATGAACACAAATGACAAGTGGTTAAAGATTCAAATCACTTGAGCATCAAGCTAGTCAATGATCCCCATGTACAGTTTTGTTCTTGTAGTGATACATCATGCTCAGACGGCTGTTTATTTAGCACTGTTAGTAGCGCACCGATGCATAATGCTATGCAACTTGCCAAGGTTACCGTCATAGGATCTAGCCCAACATCAAGCACACTTCCCTTAGGGATATACAAGGTCCTTTTTTTCTTCCATGTAATTTGCAGGGCCCACTCTGGGGCATTATCGCAAATGTTAGAGGCACAGGTGAGATACAAGGAATCTGTGTGCGATACCCTTGCTCGTTTCGGATAAATTCCTTGGTTCTTTAACGTGCCTGGTGTCAAGCACCGATACACGCAAGACTACCTCTGGGTTTCCAACCAGGATCATCTCTAGCTGGTTGGGAAACAATAAAAAGCGTTTCTAAAAATGACCAAGTGTCACAGCCAAGAATCAAACCCGGGACTCTCGATCAGGAGTTAAGCATAGATCTTACCACTCGACCACCGTGGTAAAATGTTATGACGGTTGTTGAGAGCTGCAGCATGTTATCTTACATAAGCTGTGATTTATCCAGTTGTAATAGATCTAGCTGGAGTTTTAGCAAGTGACTGAAAAGTACAGCATTTGGTGCAATAATTAGAGCAAACTATGTTTTATCAATTTTTTTGAACTCTTTGATGAAAGTAGGACCTTCGGAAGGTTTCTCTATGTGCAGTATTTAAAATCCCTGATGAAATTATGTAGGATACAGTATATAAACTTATTAATAGGTGTGTTGCGTGTCCGGAACCCATAAAACTGTTAATATCACATACCACGGACCATGTACAAACGAGACGTCATTGTCGCGAAAATGGGTGACAATTCATGATTTCGTCGGTAGTACGGAATACTAGAAATAATAATGAATACAAACATATCTAGATAAGCTTATTGGTTCATTCCGCAATCGCAATTCTTCCCATTTTACTACGTGTATACACTTATGCGTGTTTTTTTAAAAGGGCAGAATATTCACAACAATCATTTCACCAGACGCTTGCAGGCGCTCGAATGATCATAAAAAGTTACACGATTTTTGCATCAATTTACTGCTAAAATTAATCGAGTAACTAACATCCTCAGCAGAGCGCGCTTTCCCAGAACATATTCTGTAGTAACAGTGACGAAATTATAAACAAGTTGGCTTTATTTTTCGTAATTTGTAAATATTGATGCTAGCGGCAAAATAATAAAAAAAAAATGTAGGAAAAAAATCACATGCGCCCGGTTTTCTCAGGTGCGGGCGCAATTATTTAAATTTAAATATTTAGTTTTAACTCACCTGTCACAAAGTGACAGAGTGAGCTTTTGTGATCACTCTTCGTCCGTCGTCCGTCCGTCCGTCAACAATTGGGTTGTGTCCTCTCTAGCGGTCACTATTTTGGCCTAATCTTTATGAAACTTGGTCACAATGATCATCTTAACAAAATCTAGGTCAAGTTCGATATTGGGTCATCTGGGGTCAAAAACTAGGTCACTAGGTCAAATCAAAGGAAAACCTTGTGAACACATTAGAGGTCACAATTTGAGCCTAATCTTTATGAAACTTGATCACAATGATCATCTCTGTAAAATCTAGGTCAAGTTCGATATTGGGTCATCTGGGGTCAAAAACTAGGTCACTAGGCCAAATCATTGAAAAACCTTGTGAACACATTAGAGGTCACAATTTGTGACTAATCTTTATGAAACTTGATCACAATGATCATCTCTGAAAAAAAATCTAGGTCAAGTTCGAGATTGGGTCATCTGGGGTCAAAAACTAGGTCACTAGGCCAAATCATTGAAAAACCTTGTGAACACATTAGAGGTCACAATTTGTGACCTTATCTTTATGAAACTTGATCACAGTGATCATCATTATAAAATCTAGGTCAAGTTCGATATTGGGTCATCTGGGGTCAAAAACTAGGTCACAAGGCCGAATCATTGAAAAAGCTTGTGAACACACTAAAGGTCACAATTTGAGACTAATTTTTATGAAAATTGATCACAATGATCATCTCTATAAAATCTACGTCAAGTTCGATATTGGGTCATCCGGGGTCAAAAACTAGGTCACAAGCCTTTGAAGGCCAAATCATTGAAAAAGCTTGTGAACACACTAGAGGTCACAATTTGAGCCTAATCTTTATGAAACTTGATCACAATGATCATCACTATAAAATTTTGGTCAACTTCGATATTGGGTCATCCGGAGTCAAAACTAGGTCACGAGGCCAAATCATTGAAAAAGCTTGTGAACACACTAGAGGTCACAATTTTGACCTTATCTTTATGAAACTTGATCACAGTGATCATCATTATAAAATTTAGGTCAAGTTCGATATTGGGTCATCTGGGGTCAAAAACTAGGTCACGAGGCCAAATCATTGAAAAATCTTGTGAACACACTAGAGGTCACAATTTTGACTCTATCTTTATGAAACTTGGTCACAATGTTTATCTCTATAAAATCTAGGTCAAGTTAGACACTGTGTCATTTGGGCCAAAATCTAGGTCACTAGGCCAAACAGGTGAGCGACCCAGGGCCCTTTGGACCCTCTTGTTCATTTTGAGAAAATCAGGAGCGGGCGCTCAATTTGTTGTGGCCTAATGTAACAAAATAGTATTATAACAAGCATTTAGTCAGCTAGGAGCTTATTGCTTAGACGGTCTCTATCCAAATGTTTGTTTAGTTTTAAACTTGTATTTGGATTAAGTTACAGACATTGGTAGTCATTAATTAAAATTGTTACAAGGGCTTAAGATAGTTTGTGCATTTGTACAAAGGTATTTTATAATGTTAGCCATTATTATTGATGATTTTATTTTTACTGCATTCTTTTCACTATCAGTTTAAAATCTATTTCTTTTATCAATTTACCTTTAAACGTCCCGCTCATGCAGTATATATATATGGACTTGATCAGGATATGCCTGACTGGGTTGATCGTCAACTTCAAGTACAATTTAACTTGTAATCTTAGCTTTGATATATTATACCTACCCTGGCCTCATAACCACAGGTGTGCCCGTAATTGAAGAGAAAAAGCTGAACACAAATGCCCCCTGGTTAATGTGTGTTTTAATGTTGATAAATAACGTGGTGCAAATCTAGTCGCTGCTGTGTGTGCAAATCTACATACAGTGAAGTAAGCAGTATGTGTTAGGCAAGTTTTCGAGATCTTACTTGATTTTTTTTCGCAGTTGGATTTTAATGTACAGGAATATTTTATAAAGGTAAATTTGTTATATTTAAGTACTATGGTAGTAGTTGTAGTATAAGTTTTAAAACTATAATATGTAGGAACTTGGTGTTTATAGATAGATAATTAAATATATACGGCTACTGTACTGTATTGTTAGTTGTGTAACTGTGTATACTGAACTAGAAAGTCATTGAGTGGGTGGGTTAAGGTGTGTTTTATGTTTTACCTTTACAGGATTAATCCTGTTTTCGTGTAGAGATTTCTATCATTTCATGTGAATGTGTTTACCACTGTTTACTATACTGGACTTATATTCATATACCAGGTTAGTTATATACATGTAGTATATTTTAGTTTAATTTTATTCAATAGTACTATACATTGTCAGATCTATTGTCATTTTGTGTTTTAAACTATCGTTTGTCAGACAATTTTTTCTTGTGATCTAGACATAAATAATTTCAACCTTTCTGGTGTTAGATAATTATTGATTTTTTATATAAATTGATAAATTATCAACCAATTTTTGCTCCTAATATATGATATATAGAGGATCTTACATGACTTTTCATATTGAATTTATTAAATGAGTTGGATAAAAGTGATAAAATAAGAGGCTCTGCCGAGTACGTTATTGTATTACTTTTATCAGACGAGTTTAATAAATTTAATATGGAAAGACACGAATGTAAGATTCTTTTTATCACATAAACAAAATAAGCCAATTAAACTAAAAAAAACTAAAAAAATAGTAGACCCGCCTCGCCTTAAGAGAGAATAAAATTGAGGTGAGTCCCGCAACCGAGAATCAAACCTGAATTGCTGGGTTAAAAATGCAGCTCATTATCAAATGTACATACACAAGAGTTAGCTTATAATCCTGTATTTGACGGGCCTCAGTGATTGACCCGGTATTTGACTGGCCTCAGTAATTGACCCGGTATTTGACTGGTCTCAGTAATTGACCCGGTATTTCACTGACCTCAGTGATTGACCCGGCATTTGAAGGGCCTCAGTGATTGACCCCGTAGTTGACAGGCCTCAGTGATTGACCCCGTAGTTGACGGGCCTCAGTGATTCACTCACGGACCCGGTATTTGATGGGCCGCAGTGATTGACCTGGTATTTGACGGGCCTCAGTAATTGACCCGGTATTTGAAGGGCCTCAGTGATTGACTGGCATTTGACGGGCCTCAGTGATTGACCCGGTATTTGATGGGCCTAAGTAATTGACCCGGTATTTGACGGGCCTCAGTGATTGACCGGTATTTGATGGGCCACAGTGATTGACCGGTATTTGGTGGGCCTAAGTAATTGACCCGGTATTTGACGGGCCCCAGTGATTGACCAGTATTTGATGGGCCGCAGTGATTGACCGGTATTTGATGGGCCTAAGTAATTGACCCGGTATTTGATGGGCCTAAGTGATTGAACATTCACAAATGAGAACACAGGAAGGTGTTTAAGGGTATGAAATTGGGTATTATCAGATTATGGTCCGACAGGTTAAGTCTGTGACTGTGATTTCTTGTGATGAACTATCATTTTGACCAAGACCTAAACATTAAACACTAGAAGCTTAAAAATTTATCATCAGCTAAACTTAAATTGTTCAGACCAAATGGAGAATGTTGCATTATTGGGACGTTGTAACCTGATGCCACTTAAAATTGGAGTACTTATAAGTACAAATGTATACCGTACTTATATTTAATGTACTGACAGACTGAACAATATTTTCCTTGTTTTTTTATTTTCATAATAAGCACTTGTGCAGTTTCTTGTATGTATACATGTACATGAAGCATTTTAGTACTGTTTTAGGTCAGACTCACTGAATGGATTTTGACTAAACTTATCATGGAGTGAGGATCCTATTAAAAGCATGTGGTCCTCTTCAAATTATTGTGAACAATTTCTGTTCACTTCTGTTTTACATGTTTTATTTTAACTTATTTGAAATGTTGATGGTCTCAGTTAAGCAAGTTAAAGAGCCAATGACCCTCATGTTAAATTATTTCTCCAAATACCCTGCTAATTATTGTGGCAATTAAAACCCACTTAACTCATAAAACATTTTTAACAAACAACAACAAATGCTAAGATGCGTCATGAAAATTGTGATTGAGAAATTCGAATGGTAATTTAATTGTTTCTATCATCTACACATGAATGTAAATTTAATTTAAGTTTAAAGGTTAAGCCACTTAATACTAAAGTAGCTATCAAGAATATTGTATTTGTAACTTTATGTCAAAGAATTTATGTAGATATGTAAATGATTGTGTTTGCTTAATTGTATATGCATAATATTATGTAAATCAGGGTAATTGTGTTGAATGTTTTATGCTGATGAATTGTCAACATACATTATAAATGTATACACATTATTTGATCACCGAGGACAATTACACTCAGGTTGTACAACTCTTATTGGTAGGCGAGGAGTAATATACATGTTCCTACAGTATTTGACACTTGTGACCACTCCTTGTGGTTAAATGTTTTAGTTTATTGTATTATTAATCTGTTACATTACGTGTTGACAGTCAGCGGCTGAGGGCCATCTTATAACCATTTGTGTTGTCTTAATGTCATTAATTAATTTGTTTAATCGGGATGACTTCACCTTTCATTGCTAACAGTTACTGTATAAAGAATTTAACCTACTTTGAATGTCATGTATTGTTATGGACACTCCCAAACAGCACTTTGATCAACACCTATAATCCAAGGATTTTAAACAGATACATGTGCTATAGTCCAGTTAGGATAAATTGACAGTGACTTCATCGTTTATGTGTACCCAAAAGATTAAAACCATTGCTTAAATAGGTAGAGTTAAGTTTGGTATTAAACTGTTGGCATAAGCCTTTATATAACTTGACCAGATTTAGTAGGCACTCCGGACATTTTCCGTGCATATTTCGGACAAAGTCGGTGCAAAAATAAACAAATATTTCCGATAAGTACTGACTAAGCTTACGGAAAATAATACCCGCTTCCGAAGTTTAATGAGTGCCTACTAAATCTGGTCAAGCTATACTTGTTTTTACACATACTAGTGGATTAAATTGTTTCACTGTGTCACTTTATTTTTATCCTAACTGGACTGTACCTTCTACAATTGACTTCATTCTAAAGAAACTTTAATATCCAAGGTTGTGTATATGATGCTTTAGATACAAGCACCAGGAAGATCATCGCGGCCTGTGGTCAGCTTATGATGCTTTAGATACAAGCACCAGGAAGATCATCGCGGACTGTGGTCAGCTTATGATGCTTTAGATACAAGCACCAGGAAGATCATCGCGGACTGGGGTCAGCTTATGATGCTTTAGATACAAGCACCAGGAAGATCATCGCGGACTGGGGTCAGCTTATGATGCTTTAGATACAAGCACCAGGAAGATCATCGCGGACTGGGGTCAGCTTATGATGCTTTAGATACAAGCACCAGGAAGATCATCGCGGCCTGTGGTCAGCTTATGGAACGGGGACATCTTCTGTAACATGCACTATCCACCAAAATACAAAACCTAGCTTTCCTCGGGACCTCGCCCATATTCTCACCCCGTAGCAAGGATAAATAAAAGCATTTTTTAAGATCATGTGTAATTAAGCTAGGTCAAGGCTTGTGCATGGCAATGCATGCTTTGCACAAAATTCTTGAGAAATGGCACTTGCAGTGTATTGTATATCAATTTGCATGTAGATAAAATGTCTATGTCATAATGAACTGTGATTTCTGATGATGAAAAGTTGTTGTTCATGCTCGCTCCAATAGGTCGAACAGTGGTAGAAAATCACATGTTTTGCTCACAATAAGTCATACAAGTTAAATTGAATAGTATCCCAATAAGTAATACAGTGGTAAGGTTTATATGCTAGCTTTGATATTGCAATATTATTTGGACCCAACTGATTGCATGATCATAAAAACTAAATGACAACTGAGGTGGTAATTGAATTTACGCTATATGAATTTGATGATTGGCTGGTATTTATTTTACTTTCATGAACTGTTTTGTTGAAAAATGATGAATATGACTTGTGTTTGATATATGATGCTGGTGAGATCAAGGTGACAGGTAACATCTCTCAGTTTCACTAATACAAATACATGTATCTTGTAGCTCAGGGCTGGTATTCACAAAGCATCTTAAGTGAAAACTTAAATATTTTGACTTAGTTAAAATATTGAGAAACGAAGAATGACCCATGTTTTCTATGTGATTCTTTAAAGTTTAAAACTTGTTTATGCTCAGTTTTCCATAAAACTGTGTAAAAGTTGAAAATATCTGATGGTTAAAGTTTGCATAGAAAATAAGATTGATTACTGTGATTAAGTCAGTTGAGGAGTGAAATTTATCATTTCTGTTTGTGGATTGAGGATTGTAGTATAGACTGGTTTCATATTTCTGTTTGTACTGTATTGTCAGACATTGTCATTATGTAGTTGTATGAGCATGTTTCACATGACACATTCACCATTTATTGTGGCATCAAATAGTTTATTTTAGCTTAAGTTTACGGTCAATTCAATAAGTAATACTTATGTCAGGAAACTCATCTCATTCAAAAGAATAGCGGGCTCTACTGTTAACTCAGTTCACCCAGTTAATCTATAGACAAACTTATACTTTGGTATATATAGTTCTATGTATGCCCCTGACCTTTGATTCGATAATGTTAATTTGCAATATAATATTTTGGAATGTATGTGCTGCTTAGCTTCCCTTGATCGTCTTTACCTTCTGTTTGCATGATGATGATGATGATGATCTATTTGGTGCAGTATAAGTTATGTGTAGACTCATAAGCATCTATAAATTCATGTAACAGGTTGGTCTACAAATAATATCTTATAATGCATCAATATCATTTATACGGCCATGCAAGCATGAACACTCTGACGTTATCTGGGTGCATCACATTTAATGATCTTGTGTAGGAGTTTATATTGTGCATCTTATTGCTAAACAAGATTTAGCAAATATTGTTACACAAGGGTATGTTACCTGTCTCTAAATGTTTAAACATTTTTCGATGCATCAGTTCATACAATTTAGAAATGTCATTAAATCTTACTTGAAGTAAAACAGAAGTAAATGACAATGCTTAGGAGATACATCTGGCAAGCCTGTTCAAATAGCCAGTTGTTTTTGCCCGCCACTGACTCATTTCTACACCCATGCAGTAATCACCGTGTATAAACCAAATAACTGTATGACTTATTGGGATACTGTTATATTCAACTTGTATGACTTACTACAATTAAAAGCACACATAACTTTCGATCACTGTATGACTTATTTGGATACTGCATGTGTATAAGTCAATATTTATGCCTTATTGTTATCACCGGAAGTCGACTCATTTATACACTGTGGTAATATTCTTTCATGCCCTGACAATTTGCACTGACTCAACTGTCTTATCTACAATTATGATCCGTCAGGCTTCTACACAGATCTACTGATGAATTCATTAACTGAATCATATAGTAAGTTAGGTGTTCTCTGTGATCATTGACTGTTGGCTGGAATCATATAGTAAGTTAGGTGTTCTCTGTGATCATTGACTGTTGGCTGGAATCATATAGTAAGTTAGGTGTTCTCTGTGATCATTGACTGTTGGCTGGAATCATATAGTAAGTTAGGTGTTCTCTGTGATCATTGACTGTTGGCTGTAAGTTAGGTGTTCTCTGTGATCATTGACTGTTGGCTGGAATCATAAAGTAAGTTAGGTGTTCTCTGTGATCATTGACTGTTGGCTGTATATAGTAAGTTAGGTGTTCTCTGTGATCATTGACTGTTGGCTGGAATCATATTGTAAGTTAGGTGTTCTCTGTGATCATTGACTGTTGGCTGGAATCATATAGTAAGTTAGGTGTTCTCTGTGATCATTGACTGTTGGCTGTAAGTTAGGTGTTCTCTGTGATCATTGACTGTTGGCTGTATATAGTAAGTTAGGTGTTCTCTGTGATCATTGACTGTTGGCTGGAATCATATAGTAAGTTAGGTGTTCTCTGTGATCATTGACTGTTGGCTGGAATCATATAGTAAGTTAGGTGTTCTCTGTGATCATTGACTGTTGGCTGAAATCATATAGTAAGTTAGGTGTTCTCTGTGATCATTGACTGTTGGCTGTATATAGTAAGTTAGGTGTTCTCTGTGATCATTGACTGTTGGCTGGAATCATATTGTAAGTTAGGTGTTCTCTGTGATCATTGACTGTTGGCTGGAATCATATAGTAAGTTAGGTGTTCTCTGTGATCATTGACTGTTGGCTGGAATCATATAGTAAGTTAGGTGTTCTCTGTGATCATTGACTGTTGGCTGGAATCATATAGTAAGTTAGGTGTTCTCTGTGATCATTGACTGTTGGCTGTAAGTTAGGTGTTCTCTGTGATCATTGACTGTTGGCTGGAATCATAAAGTAAGTTAGGTGTTCTCTGTGATCATTGACTGTTGGCTGTATATAGTAAGTTAGGTGTTCTCTGTGATCATTGACTGTTGGCTGGAATCATATTGTAAGTTAGGTGTTCTCTGTGATCATTGACTGTTGGCTGGAATCATATAGTAAGTTAGGTGTTCTCTGTGATCATTGACTGTTGGCTGTAAGTTAGGTGTTCTCTGTGATCATTGACTGTTGGCTGTATATAGTAAGTTAGGTGTTCTCTGTGATCATTGACTGTTGGCTGGAATCATATAGTAAGTTAGGTGTTCTCTGTGATCATTGACTGTTGGCTGGAATCATATAGTAAGTTAGGTGTTCTCTGTGATCATTGACTGTTGGCTGAAATCATATAGTAAGTTAGGTGTTCTCTGTGATCATTGACTGTTGGCTGTATATAGTAAGTTAGGTGTTCTCTGTGATCATTGACTGTTGGCTGGAATCATATTGTAAGTTAGGTGTTCTCTGTGATCATTGACTGTTGGCTGGAATCATATAGTAAGTTAGGTGTTCTCTGTGATCATTGACTGTTGGCTGGAATCATATAGTAAGTTAGGTGTTCTCTGTGATCATTGACTGTTGGCTGGAATCATAAAGTAAGTTAGGTGTTCTCTGTGATCATTGACTGTTGGCTGTATATAGTAAGTTAGGTGTTCTCTGTGATCATTGACTGTTGGCTGGAATCATATTGTAAGTTAGGTGTTCTCTGTGATCATTGACTGTTGGCTGGAATCATATAGTAAGTTAGGTGTTCTCTGTGATCATTGACTGTTGGCTGTAAGTTAGGTGTTCTCTGTGATCATTGACTGTTGGCTGTATATAGTAAGTTAGGTGTTCTCTGTGATCATTGACTGTTGGCTGGAATCATATAGTAAGTTAGGTGTTCTCTGTGATCATTGACTGTTGGCTGGAATCATATAGTAAGTTAGGTGTTCTCTGTGATCATTGACTGTTGGCTGGAATCATATTGTAAGTTAGGTGTTCTCTGTGATCATTGACTGTTGGCTGGAATCATATAGTAAGTTAGGTGTTCTCTGTGATCATTGACTGTTGGCTGGAATCATATAGTAAGTTAGGTGTTCTCTGTGATCATTGACTGTTGGCTGGAATCATATAGTAAGTTAGGTGTTCTCTGTGATCATTGACTGTTGGCTGTAAGTTAGGTGTTCTCTGTGATCATTGACTGTTGGCTGGAATCATATAGTAAGTTAGGTGTTCTCTGTGATCATTGACTGTTGGCTGTATATAGTAAGTTAGGTGTTCTCTGTGATCATTGACTGTTGGCTGTATATAGTAAGTTAGGTGTTCTCTGTGATCATTGACTGTTGGCTGTATATAGTAAGTTAGGTGTTCTCTGTGACCATTGACTGTTGGCTGGAATCATATAGTAAGTTAGGTGTTCTCTGTGATCATTGACTGTTGGCTGGAATCATATAGTAAGTTAGGTGTTCTCTGTGATCATTGACTGTTGGCTGTAAGTTAGGTGTTCTCTGTGATCATTGACTGTTGGCTGGAATCATATAGTAAGTTAGGTGTTCTCTGTGATCATTGACTGTTGGCTGTAAGTTAGGTGTTCTCTGTGATCATTGACTGTTGGCTGGAATCATATAGTAAGTTAGGTGTTCTCTGTGATCATTGACTGTTGGCTGGAATCATATAGTAAGTTAGGTGTTCTCTGTGATCATTGACTGTTGGCTGGAATCATATAGTAAGTTAGGTGTTCTCTGTGATCATTGACTGTTGGCTGGAATCATATAGTAAGTTAGGTGTTCTCTGTGATCATTGACTGTTGGCTGTATATAGTAAGTTAGGTGTTCTCTGTGATCATTGACTGTTGGCTGTATATAGTAAGTTAGGTGTTCTCTGTGATCATTGACTGTTGGCTGTATATAGTAAGTTAGGTGTTCTCTGTGACCATTGACTGTTGGCTGGAATCATATAGTAAGTTAGGTGTTCTCTGTGATCATTGACTGTTGGCTGGAATCATATAGTAAGTTAGGTGTTCTCTGTGATCATTGACTGTTGGCTGTAAGTTAGGTGTTCTCTGTGATCATTGACTGTTGGCTGGAATCATATAGTAAGTTAGGTGTTCTCTGTGATCATTGACTGTTGGCTGTAAGTTAGGTGTTCTCTGTGATCATTGACTGTTGGCTCTATCTCACCTGTTTGCTTTAGTCACTCATTGTATGACTTACTGGGAGATGTCATTTTAGGTTAGGTGGGGGAAATATGTTTAGTGTAATACAGTAACTGTAAAGTCATTACTTTTCGTGGGGGATTAAATTTCGTGGTTTTTTGGTTCACACTCTACCGTAAAATTAAATCCAATGGAACAATAATTTTGACCCCTGTACACTCAAACCAAGTTATAAACCCCCTCCTGGTATTATTGATATACTGTCATTATTAAGACAATAAATAAAACAATTGTTTAGTTTCCTATAGGCTTATTCTGACAATCAGTATGTAAAATTTCATTAAATTCTAACCAGATTTCATTACAAAACTAGCGGAATCAAAATACCACCCGTCAAAATAAAAGTCACTATGCCATTCTTTTATGGTATCTCCCCATGCAATGTGCAACCTGAAATGATATTGAATTGTTATCAAATGTTTGTAATGATGCCTGAGATTCTAGGAACAAAAGTATCCTACAAAAAGTCATGTATTTAAAACACAGGTATTGCTTGACCAGATTTAGTAGGCATTAAACTTCGGAAGCATGTATTATTTTCCGTAAGCGTAGTCGGTACTTATCGGAAATATTTGTTTATTTTTGCACCGACTTTGTCCGAAATATGCACGGAATATGTCCGGAGTGCCCACTAAATCTGGTCAAGTTAAGTGTTATAAATAGATCTTGCTATGATTTCTTATTCCTTTCTTCTATACTTACAATCCTTTCAAAATTTAATGTGAACGGTTTGTAAACATTAGCTAGGTGGTCAGGTAAACTTTGTTTATCTTTGTTTAATTGGGTATACCTGAGTTAACGGTAATCCCGCTATTCTTTCCAATGGGACAGTTCCCTCATTAGTATTACTTATTGAATCGACTATAGGATGTGCATTTTCATCTTAAAAGATATGATGTTAATTTAAATTCCATGCATCTAATCAACTGGCTTCTTGCAGATAATCTGTGTATATCATTGAAAACTTGTTGATAATATGTTTTATGTACATGAACAATATTTATATTGTTGATACACATTACTTAATGTGTCTGGGTCAACCATGTGGTGTTATAGCTTGACCAGATTTAGTAGGTACTCATTAAACTTCGGAAGCATGTATTATTTTCCGTAAGCTTAGTCGGTACTTATCGGAATATTTGTTTATTTTTGCACTGACTTTGTCCGAAATATGCACGGAATATGTCCAGAGTGCCTACTAAATCTGGTCAAGCTATATTTACCAGAGTACAAGCATTATTTGTAACAGTTCAGTAAGTATGTGTATTTTTGGTTCAGTGAATGAGAGCACATTAGACCAAAGTCGGTGATTTCTAGACGTGTGTTTCTCATTAACAAAACCAGTCTGCAATGATTGCTATTTTGAGTCTGTGGTCAGTTTAGACAGTCTACCAGACAAAGGTCACCTTGTTTAATTAACTTACAGTGATTGGCAAATGCCCAAAAAACTTATATGCTCGGGGTAATAAAACAACAGTAAAAGTATATATATAGACAATAAATTGATGGAAAAGTTCTTTTTCTGACATTTTTCATGGTGGCCAGCTCGGAGAAAAAAAAAGAAATTTGTGGTCAAGACAAAGAAATATTTTGGCAGTATACGATTCCAATAAATGTGATGAGTTGCCATTGCCAAGACCTAAGAAATGTTATAATTACAGACAATCTTTTGTTTCTTCCTCTTCTCTCCATTATCTTTCATACTTATCTGATATATACCAGTCTGAGATATGTCGACAAAAAAATGGGATGGTATGTTGTTGTTGTTGTTGCTGGAATTTTGTGATAACCAAGTCGAAATGAGTCATAGATTTTGGAAAAATGAAAATTAGACTTTTTTTAATTCTTTATAAAAACTTTCAAAGGACCATTGATCCTTCTAAATAGTGAATTAATAAATAAAACTGCATGTATTTTACTAGATTTATTAACTATATTATCATTAATCTGGCTGAAAAAATGTTGGTAGTATACTTAAATATCAAATAACGGTATCCTAATATTATATAAGCAATGGATATAGTGGTACAGTTCTGTGATAACTGCATGCTCAATTCAGGGAGAACTTACATGATGGAACTAAATGAAACTTTACTAATAAGATACCTCAACAGTAGCTAATTTAAGAGGGGCGGGGTGGGGGGAGAATGTGTAACCCTTTAGATTATTACAGGTAATTGTCTCTTGTTGATTAAAGGATAAGCATGCTGGCAATTATCAGATAGTCTGTCAGTTTCAAACATTTTTCTGTGATTTTATAAAACTTCATTTCATGGCCTTTGCAACTTTTGACAATAATAAATGAGTTGTAGATGGTATTTTTCTCTGGAAAAACACATTTTTGTAAATAATGTAACATATTTCAGTTGATAAGATATTCAGACAACAGTGCTATGTCTTCATTCTTGCATCCTGACCGCACTCAAAGCTGAAAATGTAATAGTCCTTGTGATAAAACTCTAAGATAAATATGGAATGTTCCATTTCAAACAATAGGGGTATATGAGCAAAAATTGTTGAGATGATGCAGACACTGCAGAGGATTTACGTAAGATCAGGTGATCTAAGATAAGCTAACAGAATCAGATTGTTCTAAGATGATGCTGGATGATATCTAAACTTATACAATATACATTCTTTATTATAGTCACTTGTGTAAATAGTAACAACAGGGGCCTTATTCACCAACGTTGTAAGTTTAAAACTCAGATTTAGACTTTAAAATATCATTATTCATAATCACTGGCATTCCTTTGAAATTAGATTTAAATTTTATCTGACTATTTGCTGTTACCCACTGAACATGTATTATACCAATTTATACCAAAATCGGTACATTTATAACAACATGAGAGCGAATAGAACATTTGACAATGTAAAGTCTAAATCTATATTTTAGACTTACAACATTGGTGAATAAGGCCTCAGTATTTATAAAGTCTGACCTAAGATATAAGGTTTTTGTCAACTACTGTATTCTTCAAAGTAACGGTATGACTCATACTTTAATATTTCCAGAAACTTAAAGTTGGATGCACCTATATCAGTTAACACAGCTTATAGACATTCACCAAGTCTCCGATTCTGTGCATTGACTGAGAATCTTTTTTAGGATTACTCACAAATTACCCTGTTATAAGGCCATCATTCTATGTATATATATTACATATTAAAGTTTAAAATGATATATTTCATAATAAAGTTTGAAATTATGTTCAAACATTAAGGGTCTGTGTTCTCAGGATACATATGATTCAAGTACAGTACATAGATTGTATAAAGTTGCTATAAATAGATTTTGTTGTAAAGTAGAAAAGGAAGGAAATACCAATGGTGGCAGTACTCCAAATGATCACTGATGGTTATCATAACATAGGAATGTTACAGGAGTTTCTACTTGCCTCATTCTTCAACACACAGTATCAATGTGAGTGCTTCTGTGCATGTTCTAATGCTGTCATACAACTCTCCTTGTATGTCTTAATTGGATTAATTCTGGATTTTATTGATTTATTTGAATTAACCAAAACAATGTTTTGAGTGAGTGTTCAGTTGAGTTTTCAAGTAAGTCATTGGGAATTACGCTTTTGATTCTGTTGATAATTGGTGCATAATTTGGACTTGCCATGGAGCACCTGAACATGATTTGTTGTCTTTAAGAAAACTTAATATACATATTGAAAAGTATTAAAAGTACTGTTGTATTATAATATACACAAATATGATATCTACTATGTGCATCTGTCATTTGTTTAGATTCGATTATGATTGTTCTTCAAATAATGTGACTTGGATTATTAGGCAATTTTCCTTGTATACATATGATAAATAGAGGATCTATCACAAGTTGTCAATTGATGTAAATTTATATTAAACAAGTTTTGGAAATTTTATTAAGCGAGCCTCTGGTGATATTTCCTGAACGAGTTTAATATAAATATATCAATTGACAACGAGTGATAGATTCTTTTTATCATATGACACTAAAAACGCAAAATACGCATTGATTTATTGGAAAAACTCAATAGCTTATACTACACGTGGTACGTATAACTTTATACGTACTGGCTACACTAACCTGGATACAAGGAAAGTCATAATTATGTGATAAAAATATATATAATATAATTGTGTTGTATTAATGTATGTGTGTTTGTCATGTTTGGGAAGCTTTGTCTAAAAGCTGTACCTTATTCTCATGTTTGGGAAGCTTTGTCTAAAAGCTGTACCTTATTCTCATGTTTGGGAAGCTTGGTCTAAAAGCTGTACCTTATTCTCATGTTTGGGAAGCTTGGTCTAAAAGCTGTACCTTATTGTCATGTTTGGGAAGCTTGGTCTAAAAGCTGTACCTTATTGTCATGTTTGGGAAGCTTGGTCTAAAAGCTGTATATTATTGTCATGTTTGGGAAGCTTGGTCTAAAAGCTGTATATTATTGTCATGTTTGGGAAGCTTGGTCTAAAAGCTGTATATTATTGTCATGTTTGGGAAGCTTGGTCTAAAAGCTGTACCTTATTCTCATGTTTGGGAAGCTTTGTCTAAAAGTTGTACCTTATTGTCATGTTTTGGAAGCTTGGTCTTAAAGCTGTATATTATTGTCATGTTTGGGAAGCTTGGTCTAAAAGCTGTATATTATTGTCATGTTTGGGAAGCTTCAAGTCTAAAAGCTGTATATTATTGTCATGTTTGGGAAGCTTGGTCTAAAAGCAGTATATTATTGTCATAGCAGAATTCATATAAAAGCTAACAATCGAAACAATCTTAACTATAATAAATTATCATCACAATGTTTTGTTGGTAAGGGTGGAGTTGTGATTTCTCAACATTTGTAAATTATAATATTATTAATCTATTAGATTGATTATTTATGTTTCATTTGTTTTGTCTATTTCCATCACTATACCAGCAAATTTTGTAACTTTTATTGAAATATTGAAGAAAATTGCATTTCATAGACAATTTGTTATATTCCAGTTGTAGTGTACTTTATAATTTTTTGGATTACTTATTCATGATTGTGTAAATTTTATTTCGAATTTCCTTCACAATTTTCAATTAATTTCAAAATTCAATGTGTTAGTGGATATGTTGTTCAATTCTGTATGCTATTATAATTAAGGGTTGCTGTGTATATAACCTTGGTGTTCTGCTATTATAATTAAGGGTTGCTGTGTATATAACCTGGGTGTTCTGCTATTATAATTAAGGGTTGCTGTGTATATAACCTGGGTGTTCTGCTATTATAATTAAGGGTTGCTGTGTATATAACCTGGGTGTTCTGCTATTATAATTAAGGGTTGCTGTGTATATAACCCGGGTGTTCTGCTATTATAATTAAGGGTTGCTGTGTATATAACCTGGGTGTTCTGCTATTATAATTAAGGGTTGCTGTGTATATAACCTGGGTGTTCTGCTATTATAATTAAGGGTTGCTGTGTATATAACCCGGGTGTTCTGCTATTATAATTAAGGGTTGCTGTGTATACAACCTGGGTATTCTGCTGGTGTTGGTATATTTACATACAATAAACTTGTAGTTCTTGTAAACTTAGTAACAACATCTAGTTGTACATACTAATCATTGTTGTTTGATTGTGTTTTGTTATATGTCATCTGATCATACGTAACCTTTATTAACATAGTGGTTGGCACTATTACAGAACAACTTATACTCACCTACACTAATCTACACTCACCTACACACAGCCACAGGTGGCAGTATCAGTGTTTGGAAAAGAAAATCACTGAGCTAATACATTACATGGACCGTATATATATCGATTGACTATCTAACTCCCTGTACATTATGAAGGTATAAAGCGTAGTATATGTCTATGTCCAAAGATTGTGGAACATTGCATCTTACAATAGGCTTGGTTCCCAACAATTATTACGATACTATGAGCGCAGCGGGTAACCAGTGCATAAATAAAATGACATTGAGCGAAGTTGAATAACGAAAGTAACACTGTTTTGCTGTTATAAGATACAATTGAACGAGATTTTCGGCAAGAATTAATATCTTATAGTTTATTTGAATGACTTGTATAGCAATTTTTCTTCAGCACCCGTATTTTATGTTGAAACAACGAGATGAAATGTTCCACAATCTTTCGCATATAGACATATAGTACGCTTTATACCTTGATAATGTTAGTATATTAGTTCAGTACGGACATTTATATATATTTTTTATTATTTTATATAATCGCTTGCGAACCAAACACTGATACTGCCACCTGTGCACACAGCTAGTATACACATGGTGATCTCTGATGGATTTGTATGTCAATATACACCTGGTTCTAGGGAAGATTTTGTTCTGTGAATCACAATCTTGTCTTGGTTGGGAGAAATGTGCTATGTCAGCTCAGACAACTTTCAATGGCTTTAATGATGGTTTCCACTCTAAACAGGATCCATAACAGGACAATTGGCCAGTGCTATTCTTGATTATGTACAGCACGCACTTCCATAACAGGACAATTGGCCAGTGTTATTCTTGATTATGTACAGCACGCACTTCCATTACAGGACAATTGGCCAGTGTTATTCTTGATTATGTACAGCACGCACTTCCATAACAGGACAATTGGCCAGTGTTATTCTTGATTATGTACAGCACGCACTTCCATTACAGGACAATTGGCCAGTGTTATTCTTGATTATGTACAGCACGCACTTCCATTACAGGACAATTGGCCAGTGTTATTCTTGATTATGTACAGCACGCACTTCCATAACAGGACAATTGGCCAGTGTTATTCTTGAGTATGTACAGCATACACTTCCATAACAGGACAATTGGCCAGTGTTATTCTTGATTATGTACAGCACGCACTTCCATTACAGGACAATTGGCCAGTGTTATTCTTGATTATGTACAGCACGCACTTCCATAACAGGACAATTGGCCAGTGTTATTCTTGATTATGTACAGCACGCACTTCCATAACAGGACAATTGGCCAGTGTTATTCTTGATTATGTACAGCACGCACTTCCATAACAGGACAATTGGCCAGTGTTATTCTTGATTATGTACAGCACGCACTTCCATTACAGGACAATTGGCCAGTGTTATTCTTGATTATGTACAGCACGCACTTCCATTACAGGACAATTGGCCAGTGTTATTCTTGATTATGTACAGCACGCACTTCCATAACAGGACAATTGGCCAGTGTTATTCTTGATTATGTACAGCACGCACTTCCATAACAGGACAATTGGCCAGTGTTATTCTTGATTATGTACAGCACGCACTTCCATTACAGGACAATTGGCCAGTGTTATTCTTGAGTATGTACAGCATGTACTTCCATAACAGGACAATTGGCCAGTGTTATTCTTGATTATGTACAGCACGCATGTCCATTACAGGACAATTGGCCAGTGTTATTCTTGAGTATGTACAGCATGTACTTCCATAACAGGACAATTGGCCAGTGTTATTCTTGATTATGTACAGCACGCATGTCCATTACAGGACAATTGGCCAGTGTTATTCTTGAGTATGTACAGCACGCACTTCCATAACAGGACAATTGGCCAGTGTTATTCTTGATTACGTACAGCACGCATGTCCATTACAGGACAATTGGCCAGTGCTATTCTTGAGTATGTACAGCACGCACTTCCATAACAGGACAATTGGCCAGTGTTATTCTTGATTATGTACAGCATACACTTCCATAACAGGACAATTGGCCAGTGCTATTCTTGATTATGTACAGCACGCACTTCCATTACAGGACAATTGGCCAGTGCTATTCTTGATTATGTACAGCATACACTTCCATAACAGGACAATTGGCCAGTGTTATTCTTGATTATGTACAGCATACACTTCCATAACAGGACAATTGGCCAGTGTTATTCTTGAGTATGTACAGCATGCACTTCACTTCCAACCTAGTCTGTCTAACATACCCTATGTTTAGAAAGACAACTCCTCAATCTACTCTATTCTCATGAAATTATTTCCCTTTGCACTCAAACATACATAATCAAGCCCAAAATAAAATCTAGCAAAAATTGAAAAATGTTATAATATTTGATTGATAAAATATATTTTCTAGTCGGGTGGCCAGACTACTTGGAACCATCTGTTTTGTCAATGACTATCATAGTTAGTGTTTGACCACCAAACACTTTGTACTTTGTAAGTGCCTGGATTATGGCAGTAATAGGATATGGGCAATAAAACTGGATTTATATATTTTTCCAGATAGTCATAAAACGTCTTTGTTCTCCAAATCACAGACAAAATATGTTAATACTTAAAATGTTTAAAGGATACTGAATTGTAACACAGCTTTTGTAATTTGTTCTTATACTTCTGAAGATACATTTCTCTTCGTATAAATTCTCATAATTTCCAATGAAATGCACATTCCTTGCATATGTGTATGCATCAATTTTGTATATTTGATGTAAAGTTTATCTCTAGAAATTGAAGCACCTGTCTGATTCCTGGAAGGATTACTGTTAGATGTTTATGCTGCTTCCATGATGAGTCAGCAATTCCTTAGAGTAAAGTGGTTGTTCTTACTGAATATTCTTCACTGTGTAGTCTACACTTGTAATAGATTCTATATTTGTGGTTGTAAAATCATGTTGATTACTTCTACAAACTTTGAGAGGTGTTTCCTGAGCAATATGAGTATTGTTTATGTACTGTTGCAAGTTGTATCTTTTTTGCAGCCAGTACTTTGAGTGCTCTATACATTGTCCTTGTAGTAACTGTTGCTTATCAATTCATATTAAAAATATGTTTGTGGTTCTTAGTTTTAATGATTGGCTTCTGTATAAATATCATGATCTTATATTGTTGTCTCAAACATTTATACTTCCAATATTCATACAGTTGAGGTCTGCCAGAACTAGACCTTCATGTGCCACTGGCCCCATATGGTCATTGCCCCCCCCCCCCCTGGAAGCCTCCTCAGGGGAGAGGTATTATTTAACACTTGAAGCCTCCTCAGGGGAGGGGTAATATTTAAACATTTCTGAAGCAAGCCAGCTGCAGTAAGAATTTGGCTTTTCTCCTTACATTCTGCTATACCTTTAGTGCAGTTGATGTGTAACATATTTTGTTGTTCTGAGAGACTTCAAACATTTGTCTTATCAACATACCAAGAGAAGTGTAGTCTAAGGTGAATATCCTGATGTATATGTTGTTTCCCAGGGTGAGAAGGTATGGAATATATACACTGAATGGAATTTTTCATGGACCAGATAACTACAGGGATAGCCAGTCTTGATTATTGACATGATTCCAGTGTTTAATTATGTTTCCATGGTAACATGATTACAAACATAAACAGGTGGTGTGCAATGCTGATCTGGCAATGAACTGGGAAAAGCTGACAAAAAGGTCACATACCAATAAAATATGATATTTTAATTATACACACATTCTGTTTTGGAAAGCTGCACATCTCCTATGAAAATATTTATGTTATCATAATCAGAAACTGTTGCATAAACAGCAGAGCTTGGAACATCGTTATCTGCTGTTGCTGTAATTGAATATTCAGGTTATCCAAGTCTGAATTCTTTGGAATGCATGGTGCCACAATAAACATCATTTTTTTGGCTTATGTAAATTTGATTATGGATATCTAGTTTACTATCAGGCTGTATCTAGGATTATCACTTTGTTTTTAGATTGGAGGTGTTGTGGTGTCTGCATTTTGTGTTTTTGTTTGTTTGTTTGCATGTTTGGATGTAAGTGCATGCATGTTCATCAGGTTTCTGACCTGTCAGAGATAATGGCTTATGACATCAGACTTCATGGGAACATCTGGTGTTCATCATGGTTTATAATAAAACTAGATACTGTAAATACTGTAAGATCATTAAATTTTGATGTGACAAAATTTCATGGTTTTGGTATAAAAGACCATTTCGATGGGACGTTAATTCGTGGATTTTGCATTTCAGGTAATAAATACACGGGTAAAAAAATTGTTCGATGGGATGAAATTTCGTGGTAGAAGATGATCCACGAAATCCATGAGATTTGTAGATCCCCCACGAAAATAAATGATTTTACAGTATCATTATTTAAGGTTGCCATTATTTGATTTTATGCACTAATGGTGTTGTATCCAAAGTTTACTTGTATTATACCAGGATACTGTAGGGTTAATTAGATTAGGAGGTTTGGTCCGGTAAAGAGTAAGGTTGGGTATAATAACAGGGGGTAAAAATACCATTGGATTTAGTAGAGTGCTCCCTGTGCTGTGCAGATCTTCTAGACAATCTTAGGTGCATGTTTATCCAGTTTATTTTTTCCTGCCAGATTTGCCCAAAAGCCTCTTCAAGGAGTAATCTCCCTTTTAGGCAGTGCCCTGATTCATATTATGGTATATGCTATCATGTGTAATTTTCAAAAATATATAATAATTGTTATATTTTGTCTATTTCCAGATAACAGATTCCAGTGAGTGATTGGATTTTTAAAAGAAATATTCAAAATGTGGCAGCGAACAGTTTTAGTGTCCCTAAGTGTGCTGGTGGTAGTGACAAGTTTCGTGCAATCATTTAATCCAGATAATATTCAGTGTTGCCAATGTGTTTCAATGTACCCTCAAGGAGTGGCAAAAATCAGTCCACAAATTCTGCCATCACCATTCATAATAAAAGTTGCACAAAACTTGGAATTTTACACCCCAGGATTGGATATAAATGGTGAGTAGACTGTAACAGTAACATTATATGATGGTGTAGCACATCAACTTACCGTATGTAACAGTAACATTATATGATGGTGTAGCACATCAACTTACCGTATGTAACAGTAACATTATATGATGGTGTAGCACATCAACTTACCCTATGTAACAGTAACATTATATGATGGTGTAGCACATCAACTTACCCTATGTAACAGTAACATTATATGATGGTGTAGCACATCAACTTACCCTATGTAACAGTAACATTATATGATGGTGTAGCACATCAACTTACCGTATGTAACAGTAACATTATATGATGGTGTAGCACATCAACTTACCGTATGTAACAGTAACATTATATGATGGTGTAGCACATCAACTTACCGTATGTAACAGTAACATTATATGATGGTGTAGCACATCAACTTACCGTATGTAACAGTAACATTATATGATGGTGTAGCACATCAACTTACCGTATGTCTTTAACACAAGGTCAGACCAATCAGGTTGGCTTTGACACAATATCTGCCTCAGTTTGTTGTATCAAGACAAGGTATTTGATTTTAACAATTGTTTTCAAGATGAAACTGCTGCCTTTATTCTTGAAAAGACAACAACAACAAATGACAGAAAAACTAGGTTTTATCCATGAACAACACAGTAAATCCAAGTGATGCATTCATTTACCAGTACCTGAGTATCTTTCTTTGAAAACTCACAACATAGCAAATGTTTCTCAGACTAGTCTATGAAAAGGCAATATTTATGAGCTTGATCGAGTTAGGTCAAATCTTTCATGGAAGCCTCATAGCTCATGATAAACATGATCAGTATGTTTAAGATGTATTTTATGCTTGTATGAATTTCATCTGTATCATATAGCATTCTTCTTCCTTTCAATCGTATTACAATTCTACAATAAAAACCCATAAAGTTAAGATAACCTGTTCCAGACAACTATAAAATATTGATTTGAATTCTTGAATGTTATGTTTCTGTGTAAGACCTGCTGTCCACTAGACCCCGATGCTATGCAGAAGGGATGCCGATTACAATTTGTTCATTTGGGGTTTATGCAGAAAGGCTGCGGTTACATTGCAGACTTTGTAGAAGGGTTTTTGACTCGATGCCGATAGATTGCGGAAAGGTTACCGATGTACGAGGGTTGTACCAGAATTACGTAGACTTTTGTCATACATTCCATATCATTCATCGTACAAACAAATAATTTTGTCTGAAGTGCAAATAATATTTACTGCGTAATATAAGTAGGCGAAATTTCAAAGCCCTATCTTATTTGGATCGAATCCTGCAGCTTCTGGGAATATATATAGGGGTACGGTATGCAGGGCACGTCAACAGAACGTCACAACGTCGGTGCAACTTTCAGGATAGGTGAAGCTCCTAACTGTGTACATTGTAGCTGTAAAGATGGACAAAACCGTACACAATACTTACGAATGGTTATTTGCAACCTTATATGTGATAAAAATTCCAATTGAATGAATTTATTACCAGTTATGTTGCATATAACCCTTATAATAGAACGTCGATCCAGGTCGGTATAGTCCTAGAAAACGCTCGGTGACGTCCCACGGTTTTCGCCGTAAGCCCATGTCGTTTTATTCGGTCTCGACCGCGATTGATGCGCTTGTGTCGTTTGGAAATCAGGTACTTGATACAAGAGATTTAGAGTTAGCAGGTTCCCAAATTTAAAGCGATTGTTCTAGCGTCTTCCATCGGCTCACACAAAATTTCATGTTGATGCAATTTCTAGCGTATTTCGCTAACGTCATATTTTCACAGGTGACACGCAGCAGCTGTTGCTTCTCTTGCACCATAAATCAACAAAGGTCACCCTAATCAAGTCGAAATTTACAGCGTACGTTCCAAGGTTATTGCGTGTGTATGTAACGAAGTCGCGTTAAAATTAGACTTGTTATCCGTGAGGTATAAGCAGTTGAATACAATGTCAAAAATGGTTTGAAAATTAGCTGCCCCGCCTATCCAACTATTGGTTACTATGGCGACAGATTAAATGACTTTCTACCATTCTGTTAGAAAATATTTTTACCAATTCTCTTGAAAAAGGTTTGAAATTTACCTACGGCAAATTTGGTGATAATACATACCCAAATAAAAAAGTTATGACAAAAGTCTACGTAATTCTGGTACACCCCTTGTATGTAAACGATGGCAAACTACTATTTCAACCTATTGGCAATCTGACGACTTCGCTTCCACTGTCATAAGGGATACTGTAAAATCATTTAATTTCAATGGGACAATCTTTTGTGGGTTTAATGGGACATTAATTTGGTGAATTTGCATTTCAGGTAATAAATATTATTGTTTGATGGGATTTAATTTCGTGAGTAAAGGTGAACAACAAATCGTCATCCCTTTCGCGATCAATTGATACCTAGGCATGTGTTCTTAACATTATCGGCATAGCATCAATGTGTATGCTGTTGTTTCGTATCTCCGTGCTCCTTAACAGTTTCAGCCACGCATGCGCACTAGCTCATACAAGTTCTAAAATTGTTTGCATCGTTTTCGGAAGAAAAATTGTTAACTTATGTTATAAGAAAAAGAAAATTTAAAAATGATCACGAAAACTCGTAAAATCATAACTTTTAGATATCTAGGTGGATGCTCAGAATCCTGGTGACTGTTTCCCATGAAATCCGTGCCTCCGTAAAAGTCGGTCTGTATTGGTACCCAAAGTGATGGAATTTCATATTTGTAGTTAGGTTAAATAAATTTGGAGTAGTGCTTATCAAAATGCATATTCAGTTTGAGTATTAAAGCATTAGGTGATAAAAATAATACGTAATGAAAACGGGATGCAAAAAACATTAACAACAGTTGAAAAATATCAGTTGGAATAATTACTAGGTGTATCGTTCCTGGTCGTCAAGGTGACAGCTATGGCGTGTCATCCAAAATAATGGCCTCAATTGATGAAGGATGTTTGTTGGATGATTTATTTGGCTAATTTCACCAAAATGACTATGTAGAACATATACAATAGTTAATTCAACTAAGCACGGTTTTCATGAGAAGGCACGAAATTATGAGACAGAGGTATATAACTTATCCCTTTCGGGGCATTTTCGGGGAGCTTTCAACATCAAATCCGCTTTTAAAACTTTTAAAATTTCGATGCCGAAGATTTTTCTGTCTGGAAGGCTTCCAAAAGTGTTAAGGAATGATACTGAAGGGTTCCAGAACATCGCCAAGACATGCTGAACCATCCCGATCTGGTGAATTTTAGCTTCAGGAACCCTTCGTAGTCCTTGTGGAAGGCAGGTCTAATAGAATCTCAGCATGCTGATTCATTGTCTTCCTGACATTGAGAACCGGAGTACAAAAAATGTATAAGCAACTTCTGTGAGCTTTGATGCGGAATTTGATGCCTACTGATGCCTATACATTTAATGAAATGCATCGTTTCAATACAATTTTATGTTGCCCATATAATATTTTCCTGACTATTGCACCACTCAGTTGCATCCACGCTGCTCAATACAATTTTATGTTGCCCATATAATATTATCCTGACTATTGCACCACTCAGTTCCATCCACGCTGCCCACCCCCAGGGATCACGGGGGATATTCGGATAGACTGCCATGCTTTTACATTCCAGCTTCCCTGCAGGGCCGGGAAAATGTTGCGAATCTTTTCTGCTAACCAATGCCCCAGGGACTGTACAATATTTAGTTGTCAGGGGCTGGGGAAATACCAGAGATTTTACCATCATCTGCCCCCTGCAGGCCGCGGAAGTGCGGTGGTTTTGACAACCCAAAAGTAAAAATTCTACCCCATCCCCAGGGGTGGGGGTGCAGTGGATGCAACTGACTGGTGGATGATTATAAAGTTCTTCTATTTCTTAATTATTTAATTCAAATGATATGTTTATTACATTACTCCTTTAAGGTCCTGACTCATGAATTTAACATTCAATTACATTATTAACTGTCAGTGTGGATGTTTGAAATTGAATATTCAAGAAACTTGAATAAATTTATGTATTCATATCAAAGAGTTTAAACATAATTTGGTATTTAATGTGGATGGTAGTAACAGTGCATTCAAATATAGATGTGGTATGTATGTGGGTATAACTTTCAAGCATGGTGTTATAAAACATACAAACTCATTCATCATTTAATGCATGACACAAGATTGTATGTGTGGCTTGTATTTGTGTACTATATTCACTGAACATTTTGCACATTTGTCAGGCTCTGTGACCACATAAAATTTTATAATAAAAACCTCTTACTTAGGTGGCAGTCAAGTGGTTGGTGCACAGTGACATGGACACCATTTGATTCCTAGTTACAAAAGATGAAAATTTGACCACAAAGCACCTACTAAAAATAATTATAAAGACTAAATTTATAGAGGCAACACAGTTGGGCATGCCCAGTCTTCCCTGTGAGCTTCTATTGTTGATTTCCTGCCACATGTGGACAAGTTGACAGTTGTTTAGGGAAAGTCAGGACATTGTGAGTTCAGGAAAACTCAGGTTAGGTTAATCTGCAGCCACCATATAACAACATACAAAGTTACAAGCAATAAAAACACAAGAAGGTATAGCCTAAGCTCTGTAGTGTCCAGGGCCGGTATTTATAAAGCATCTTAAGTGAAAACTTAGAATTTTCTTAAAATCTCAAATTTTCCTAAGTGTATCAGTTAAACAGGAACACAAATATTCACAATTAATTACATTGTTTAGAAGCATTATGTAAACAGCTACAATAATCATACAGAAATTATTGACTATCTTTAATTTCTTATGAAATATTGGCAACTCAATATTTTAACTTAAGTCAAAATATTTAAGTTTTCACTTAAGATGCTTTATAAATACCGGCCCTGGTATATGAAAGTCTCACATTTGTTGGGCAAGATCACACTCTGGTTGATTTAGAATACTTATACTAGTCTAAAGGACATATGCATCTAAATTTGTATTTGTTTCATCATGCAATGATGTGCAATAAATATGTTTGAACTTCAAACAACAGCATGTGGGGGGGAGAGTTCAAAGAAGCCTGCAGCCAGTAACCACAGACTATGCGCGATGTTATCAATTACCCAATCCCTTTGCAGCATATGAGCACATGCATGGATGGCTGATTGATGTCTCGATACCATTGATTAATCAATATGTACCAGGCTACTATCAGAAAACAACATGACTATATGAATATTGTATGTAATGTAACAATCACTTCAATGTCACAACATTGTGCATGCATGATGATTGATCAAGCATTGCGTAATAATCAAATCCTATGTTAATGGCATTTGGCATTACTTTATTCCATGTAATTCCTTAAATGTATTGTCTGTTCATTTACTTTGATCAGTTAAATGATCACCAGACTAATTTCCTGATTTCCCTTTTCGCTGAAAGGGTCAATCCCCTAACACATTCTTCTATTCTAATAAATTGGATGAAATGTGTATGAAAGATGTGGGGATGCTGACATAAAGCATGGTGGAATGGAGGATGTTACTCCATCAATACATATTTTCATCCTTTCATATATGTACATCGTTCCATATATCATTTCTCAAATGCATGCAACACTCTTCTTTATTAATTACAATTGGCTGTAGTCACAATCTTTTCCTCCTCAAAAATCCTTGATTTTAACAAAGTCAATTAGAAAATATATTTAGTATGTATCTATATTTTAGATGCTAGAATTATATGTTTATGAAGGTCAAGGTAAGTTAGCAATGTTCAAGTCCCACAGTCAAGGTCAGGTTTTTGGTACGCACAATCAAGAGCAATTCATGTTTTGCTCTGTTGAGAGGGCCAACAAAACTGCAATGACAAGAGCAATGTTTGGTCATGCAAAATCCAGTCCAATATCAAGTCATGCAGTGACATTTTTTAGAGCAATGTTTGTTCTTGCACAATCCAGTCCAATATCAAGTCCTGCAGTGACAAGGGCTATGTTCTGTCTTGCACAATCCAGTCTAATATCAAGTCCTGCAGTGACAAGGGCTATGTTCTGTCTTGCACAATCCAGTCCAATATCAAGTCCTGCAGTGACAAGGGCTATGTTCTGTCTTGCACAATCCAGTCCAATATCAAGTCCTGCAGTGACAAGGGCTATGTTCTGTCTTGCACAATCCAGTCCAATATCAAGTCCTGCAGTGACGAGGGAAATGTTTGGTCTTGCACAATCCAGTCCAATATCAAGTCCTGCAGTGACAAGGGCAATGTTCTGTCTTGCACAATCCAGTCCAATATCAAGTCCTGCAGTGACAAGGGCTATGTTCTGTCTTGCACAATCCAGTCCAATATCAAGTCCTGCAGTGACAAGGGCAATGTTCTGTCTTGCACAATCCAGTCCAATATCAAGTCCTGCAGTGACAAGGGCAATGTTCTGTCTTGCACAATCCAGTCCAATATCAAGTCCTGCAGTGACAAGGGCTATGTTCTGTCTTGCACAATCCAGTCCAATATCAAGTCCTGCAGTGACAAGGGCAATGTTCTGTCTTTGGACAATCCAGTCCAATATCAAGTCCTGCAGTGACGAGGGAAATGTTTGGTCTTGCACAATCCAGTCCAATAGCAAGTCCTGCAGTGACAAGGGCTATGTTCTGTCTTGCACAATCCAGTCCAATATCAAGTCCTGCAGTGACAAGGGCTATGTTCTGTCTTGCACAATCCAGTCCAATATCAAGTCCTGCAGTGACAAGGGCTATGTTCTGTCTTGCACAATCCAGTCCAATATCAAGTCCTGCAGTGACAAGGGCAATGTTCTGTCTTGCACAATCCAGTCCAATATCAAGTCCTGCAGTGACAAGGGCAATGTTCTGTCTTGCACAATCCAGTCCAATATCAAGTCATGCCGTGACAAGGCCAATGTTCTGTCTTGCACAATCTAGTCCAATATCAAGTCCTGCAGTGACGAGGGAAATGTTTGGTCTTGCACAATCCAGTCCAATATCAAGTCCTGCAGTGACAAGGGCAATTATTGGTCTTGTACAATCTAGGTCAATGTCAAATCCTGCAGTGACAAGGGCAATGTTTGGTCTTATATAAGCTTAGTCAGCATAAAGTTCTTGCAGAATTTGCAAGGGTTACCAAACTAGGTCAACATATAGTCCTGCGGTGGCAAGAGTGATGTTTGGCCTTTCACATTCAATGGCAATGATTGGTTTTGCACATGCATAAAGTCATTCAAGTTCAGCGCAGTGTAGGCCAGTATTTGTTCTTGCACACTCAAGTTTGATATTTGTAAAGTACTGTAATATGTCAATGCCCTGAAAACATTATTGTTTGGTTATATGCCGCTTCAAGGGTGGTATATGGTTGTAACAGCAAGCATTCAAGGCAATATATTCAGTTACAATTAACTACAGTAATGGGTTTGTTTTTATCATCATTAAATATTCCGAAGGTAATGGGTTGTAAAAATATTTTGGCAAACACTACCAGCATACATTACAAATCGAGCAAAACTTGTCTATATGTACATACATGAAGCAGCTGACTGATTTGTTTTCCTTTCACCATGAAGGTGAACGACCATCTGGAATTTTAAGGAGTATATTACATGCATAGTCTTACTATTACATATTTGACTTTAACTGCATAATAAAGATTTGTAGGATGGTTACTCAACCAAATCTTCAAATATATTGATTTTGAATGTAATTGCTGACTTTAATTATCTAGCTTGACTTCAACTTGTTGGTGTTTTGCTGTCAGCAATATCTTCATAATATATGCATCAATTTCCACATACATCTTTTATCAGATGATCGCAGTACTCAAAAACTGTGACAAATTTTTTATTTGACAATTTGCTGAAGTTTGATAAGCGACTGGGTTATACTCTATTAACATAAACATATGAGTTACAAACTTGAGTAAACTTTCGATAATAATGTGGCATATGCATCACACTTGTTTGAATTATCACTGTGGTTTAGGTGTAGGTGGTTGCAAAGGAATGGCAACTTAAACTGTTTCATTCCGATTGGAAATCTTTCTGAATAAAAGCATTTCTTGTTAGTTGTTACATATGGGTGTGTTTTCTAAAATTTACAACACAACTACACTGAGCAATGCCCACACACAAACCAACAAACCAAGTCCCAAGTTGAGTGTGGGAGTATAGCTAGGTGTCGTATCGAAGTGAGTGTAGGAGTATAGCTAGGTGTCGTATGGAAGTGAGTCACGGTAGGAGTATAGCTAGGTGGCGTATCGAAGTGAGTCACGGTAGGAGTATAGCTAGGTGTCATAACGAAGTGAGTTTAGGAGTATAGCTAGGTGTCGTATCGAAGTGAGTCACGGTAGGAGTATAGCTAGGTGTCGTATCGAAGTGAGTCACGGTAGGAGTATAGCTAGGTGTCGTAACGAAGTGAGTTTAGGAGTATAGCTAGGTGTCGTATCGAAGTGAGTGTAGGAGTATAGCTAGGTGTCGTATAGAAGTGAGTTTAGTATCTAAGTGAGTGTAGGAGTATAGCTAGGTGTCGTATTGAAGTGAGTCACGGTAGGAGTATAGCTAGGTGTCGTAACGAAGTGAGTTTAGGAGTAAAGCCAGGTGTCGTATCGAAGTGAGTCACGGTAGGAGTATAGCTAGGTGTCGTATCGAAGTGAGTGTAGGAGTATAGCTAGGTGTCGTATCGAAGTGAGTCACGGTAGGAGTATAGCTAGGTGTCGTATCGAAGTGAGTCACGGTAGGAGTATAGCTAGGTGTCGTAGCCTAGGTGACTGGAATTCTCTTCCACCAGCATCACGTGAACTTGACTTATAACCACTGATCATGTGTGGTGCCTCCCTTGCCCCGGCTCACAACACAAATAATGCTCTATTTACAGTACTACATGATATATTATAGTAAGTACTATATACCGATGGCTTAGTTAGAATGAGAAGGTTGTAACTCCTACTTACGACCTTATAAGACTCATACATATTTGCAATCTGCTTCACAAGGCGCTTCTCATGAGCCTATTTTCATGAAAATCGGAAATTGTCATGTTGACCAAAATGAAGTTTTAAAAACTTGTTTTTCCATAGGTAAAGAGTAAATTACGGACAGTTTTCTCTTATTTTCTCAATATATCGATGTGGTAGTTACGACATTCTTGTTCTAAGCCAGCGATATCTTTAACATTAGTATTACATTATTCAATCATGTTATCTAGATATATATCTAAACTTTTTACATAACCTGTATAGGTGACTTATATAAAAAATGTCATACATCCCTCTTATATTTCAGTAAATTTAACTTCAATAGATGAGAATAGAGCATTCCGATCATTCATGATACAAGCAGTTAGGACTGATGAGTCTCGTAACATCAGGGAACCAATTGGATCATTTTCAACATTAGATAATATCAACGCTGTTCAAGATTGTCCTGGAACATTTGGGGTAGGTACAAAAACATTGCAATAGTTTATTGCCCTGGCATCTACTGAAATTAAAATTGTGCACAATAGCTTTTGACATAAGCTCAAACACAATGCTAGCGGTATGTAGATAGTTTGCACCTATGGTGGGATTCAAACCTTTATTAGCAGTACAGCGCCATCGCCTAACCATGTGAGATGCAAACACATTCAATAGCTAGAAGTATAAGACTACTCAGTTATTACAACAACCCCAACCATAAAGTCACTTGTCATATTGATTATATAAATTATACATTTCATGTACACATGTTTTTGACAAATGTATTATAATGCATCTGCAAGACAGACTATACCAGAGCTTTCATGAATAGTTTTATCAACCTAAGAATTCATAGTTAGGTAAATATTCCTCTAGTATCATTAAATGAAGATGTATCTTGTTAACAAAATATACCTTTAATATTACAGAGTGCATTTGTAAGTGCAGATTACAGTCAAAAGAAGAATGTCAGACTTGTGTGGAATCCTTACAGAAGTTTTCAAGGACATGTGGAATTCAGGTATGTGGAGGTCTCTGTAGTGACAATGAATACTACGTCTACAAGAATAATCTCTGGTAGGCAATACCTCTAGTGACATTCACAATGTTTCCAACACTTTCAAGTCTATTACCGGTATATGGCTGGAAATCTGTCCAATTGGAAATTAAATGGTTCAGACAAATTATACAAAAAGTTGCATGACGGACTAATTCCATTTACAGTGGCATTCACACTTTATCATTCAGTGTCTTCCTGATAGTTTCAAAGACGTGAAATGCAGCTTTGCTGACAATGAATCCAAATAGTCATGCTTGTTTGTTACAGTACTTACCTGCAGGTTTTTAGTAGGGATTTTTATTGCATGTAGATTTTCTTCTCAGATTTTGATGGTTTTGACATAAATTTGCACCTTCAGTGGTTTTTACTATCGGTAAACATAATAAATCTGAACTAAGTTGCTGACTTCATGTATCATATTTCGAGGCTTTTTATGATGAATTAAAAAAAAGAGTAATAATAGTATGCTGTCACTTCTGCATTCCGCATTCCAACATCCCCTGTTTATCCCATATTTTATGGAAGGTAGATCTATATCACTTACCGGTATACTAAAATGATAAAATTATTGTGGAATATTATAAATAATGTAATATAAGTCTAAAATGTACACAAATTCCCTTCAACCCCCTTCATACTTTAATAAATACATGTATAAATACCAGTGTTTCATTATCACACATATTCTATAAAAAGTGTTTTTCAAGTTTCAAAATTTTAATTCACCAAGTCATACATGTATAAGTAGGTTTTTTACATGCTTAGTAGCAATATTACTTTGCCTTGTTAGCATATGCAGACATTAGTGGTTTGCATTTGATAATATAGATAAATAAAATTTTGTATATGATATATTATAGCATGGTATGACAGTGACATATCCGCTGTAGACATATACATATCACTGAATCACTGGTTATAAAATATATAGCACCCAGTGTGCTGCATAGAGTCAGTTGATGAGGTTACCATATACCTGTTAACCACACCTGTTCATAGGTTAGGGTATATAAACATGATTTTTATCTTCATATGACATGTTTGCCTATCTGTACAAAATAGCTCCATTCAAATTATTCATGTCATTATTAGCATATAAATTAGGAGTGCAATTGCAATATGATTTTGAGTAATTGACATTTTAGGAGAAAATGCTGGAGTACACAGGTGCATAAAATTACCTGTCAATGGAATATGCACAACTTAACACTGTGCAAACACATTGTGATGGAATAATTTAATTTCAAACTCACAGATTATAATAATGTTGATATACCAGTTTAAATTATGTACGTCTTTGATAAACAAATTGAAAAGTGACTCATTTACTTGTAGAATAATATATAACCGTAATAATGGCCATTGTATGGTTTTATATAACTGTGAGACATGTCATTATTGAAATAAGTATCTCATGTTGCTGTGGGTACGCTGACCCCAACCATGACAGGTTTGCAGCCTTATATATATGTTGTACAGTATCCTATATGACGGATTCTAGGGGCATTATCATTACATAAATCCTTCCACAAATGAGTATGTTAGAATGAATCTTATTTGACATGCCAGCTATACTGTGTTTCACACAATGTTAGAACATTATCCTGTATGGTTGACTCTTAGGGGCATTCATTACATTCAATTCTTTCACAAAATGAACATCAACTCTTATTGGTATAAAACAAATGTTTAAGAAACTCTAACCATTGCAACTTTAGTACTGTTTGACAGCTCTTATCAGAAAGAAGAAAAGGTTTATTTAGCTCTAACCATGACAACTTAGTGATCGCTTCACTGTTTCAACAAACCATGTCCCATTGCTGAATAGCATAATATGGTATACTTGCGCATATATATGTAGATACTTCAAATTTCTTCTTTGTTTAGAAACGTTTCTTTTCAAAGATGAAAGTTCTGTCATTTGTCTAAAAATAGAACTTCTGCTGAAATACGGCTGGCATTCAAGTATCTCCACCCAGATTTGAACCCGAACTGCTGGAATTTGCGTATTTGCGTAACTTAATGTCCACATTGGTCGCAAAATTGTTCCTATCTAGTCAAAAGACATGATGTACATGTTAGTGACTAGAGTTTTGTTGGTGTAAATATCGCTGTGTTGAGAAAATTTCCACGTAGATCTACAGTTTTTATGCACCAGTTAGTTGCATCTACGGACCCCACTCCGGGGATCCACGGGGAATAGCCGGGGAGACGGTAGTGTTTTTATCTTCCAGCTTCCCACAAGGCCAGGGAAATGTTGGGATTTTTCTGCGAATCAATACCCCGGGGAACAATATTTAGTTGTCAGGTGCCGGGGAAATACCAGATATTTTACCATCAGCTGTCCCCTGCAGGCCGTGGAAGGTCGGGGGTTTTGACAACCCAAAAGTCAAAATCCCCGAAATTGGGGTGCCTTATAACGTATATTTTATTAGCATTTTAAGTTGTTAGCGCTACTAATTAAGCTTTAGCCACATTTATTAAGAAGTGTCCATTAGTGTCCTATTTAATGCCAAGAAATATAATATACTCGATTATAGAAAATGGTATAGAATCAATGTTTATCATGCCATATATCATATATTACGCTATGCTTTTATGGTCTGAAACTACTCCAGAATGCGCGTACGGCTTCGTAGAAATAAAAAATCCCGGGGGAGCATGCCCTCGGACCACCCTAGCAACTCTGCATTTATCATGTGCGTACACTGAAAATATGCCCAGCTAGGCCCCTGGCTATGGAGGCACATTCAAAGGTCTAAAAAGTAGAGCAAACACCAAGTCTGATTCTTGCACATACTGCATGGAGAATGTAGGCAAAATAACTCTATCTGTGTTGGATCTTGTTTGTTTGTGCAGCTGGTGTTACTGGTGGAAGATTTTGTCTACATGTAATTAGTTCTCCATACACAATGTGTATGATGAAGATATAACGATTGCTTTTAATAATGAACAATATGTTTGCACAGGTTTGATGCTAGGAAATCCAATATTGATGTTTAGGGGTTTAATATTAAAATAGTACATATATGTCTTTATAGCAACACCACCCAAAATGCATTTATATCATCCATGTCCCTTGTTTAAACATTCTGATCATTTCATATGTTGTAAATTAAGACAATTAAAACAGTTACATAATAAGAATATGACTGTCGACTTTATGAACCTGAGAGCCGACAATTGGAATCAAATGGTTATTATTCTGTTCTATTCTATCTATGATTGTGTATGTTTTAGTTACTATGGTAACTACAGAGATATATTATATTAAAAGATGATGGCCATCAATGATACCCACTAGTACCACAGGTAACTGTATCGTTGAAAACGAAAAAAAAAACGAAAAGAAATTTTTGTTTTGAAAATTTATATTTTTCTATAAAGGTTTATTTGTTCCAGATGAACAAGAATTTCAATTAATCAAAAATAAAATTTGACTATCAATATCTCCATAAACTAAATTATATTCATATACAGCAATGTTTAAAGTACTTATATGCCAGATCTTATCAGAATTGGCCAAATTAGTTAAAAAGTTATACTATAAAATGTAGATACTGTTTCACAGCCGATTCATATGGTGCAATCAACACAAATCCATATGGCCGTCCCTCACAATGTGTTACACAAGCGACAGTTAAAGTATACCTTTAAGCAAGGGATTTTATGATATGAAGTTAATTTTTGGCTTACATTCATCCCATAACATTGTTTGTGTAAACACACATCCTTTTATAGATAATTGGTATGCATAAAGCAGCTTTTTTATGAAAAATAAACTGCACCTCTCGAACCGGCTCGTGGATTTCTGTACAAATTGACCTTGATAGAAAAATATAAATTTTCAAATTTTTTTTTTTTTTTTTTTTTTGTTTTCTTTTTCAACGATACAGTTACCTGTGACTAGTACACCATGTCAGGCAAATCTCCATTGTAATATGATTTCCACTGATAAGCTTTTCAATTAGAAGTGCAATTTGCCATAGTTTGTGTCGGGGACGTTCTTCTTATTTTTGTCTGGTGCATTCTTCTGTATATATAATTGATTGTGTTTTGATTCCAGGGCCACATTTGTTGAGGATGAGGACCATTATTGGGTGAAGGAAAAGTCAGTACCCATTCTGGACCCTGAATCACCAAAACCACCAGAGTTGCCTCCTCGTTATGTAAGTATATACAAACTGCAGGGATAAACATACAAAGCGCTACAAACTACAGGGATAAACATAATAAGTGCCACAAACTGCAGGGATAAACATACTAAGTGTATAAAAACCGCAGGGATAAACATACTAAGAGCCACAAACTGCAGGGATAAACATACTAATTGCTACAAACTGCAGGGATTAACATACTAAGTGCAACAAACTGCAGGGATAAACATACTAATTGTTACAAACTGCAGGGATAAACATACTAAGTGCCACAAACTACAGGGATAAACATACTAAGTGCTACAAACTGCAGGGATAAACATACTAATTGCTACAAACTGCAGGGATAAACATACAAAGTGCTACAAATAAACATACTTAGTTCCACAAACTGCATGGATAAACATACTTATTGCTACAAACTGCAGGGATTAACATACTAAGTGCAACAAACTGCAGGGATAAACATACTAATTGTTACAAACTGCAGGGATAAACATACTAAGTGCCACAAACTACAGGGATAAACATACTAAGTGCTACAAACTGCAGGGATAAACATACTAATTGCTACAAACTGCAGGGATAAACATACAAAGTGCTACAAATAAACATACTTAGTTCCACAAACTGCATGGATAAACATACTTATTGCTACAAACTGCAGGGATAACATAATAAGTGCCACAAACTGCAGGGATAAACATACTAAGTGTATAAAAACTGCAGGGATAAACATACTAAGTGCCACAAACTGCAGGGATAAACATACTAATTTTTCTACAAACTGCAGGGATAAACATACTTATTGCTACAAACTGCAAGGATAAACATACAAAGTGCTACAGACTGCAGGAATAAACATACTTAATGCTGCAAATAACTAACTGCATAGCCCACATCATTCCAATGCATCTTATACCAACATACAATTATGATACCTACCTTACAAATACAACATAGCACTACCATATAAATACAGCAGCCATTTTAAGAACCTATTTAAATTTTCTCAGGTTCATGTACTTCCTACTAATTACTTGCACAATATAGTGTTTGTAAGACCTTGGTAACTTCAACTTTTATATCCTACATTTGTGGACTGATGTTGACTGGGCGTATTCTAGTTATATTCCATTAATAAGCCAAAACCTTCAGGCTTGAAACTAAAGATGAAGAGTTAGAGGACTGTGTTTTACTGAGTTTAATAATACTTGTTCCGACAAATATGAATCTGTCTCCCTGTTTAGATAGTATTATGCTACCATGAGGTAATATGCTCTCGTATACTTTGCTTGACTCTTCCAGCTCTGATATTAAACATGTATTGATCATGGTAAATATCAACATTTTAATTATATTTATTATGTGTATGCATTTCCTTAAGGTAGATTTTAAGTGTAACATGTAGATTTTGTGTAGGTTTCGTTCCTGAAACTGCAATGTTTTAAGTATGTTTGGACGAGTGCCATTTGTCTAGCACTTCTCGTGGTATTTTGCAGGTATATTATCAAGTGAGCCAGGCTAATGATAATATCCTGTCTTATGTAATCTATCGTATACTTAATCATGTATGTGTGTTTTGTAAAACTGGATGTTGGCCAAAGGTGGTAGTAATTAAATGGAGAAGATTATGTTGCCCTTGAAAAAACAATGAATACCGGTACTAGTTATGTAGATAACTTTGCCTCTATGTGTTTTTTGCTATAATGACATGATGCAGCATTTTCTGTCACACATTGAGTGAAATTCAACAACCATGTCAGACCTATCTAAGCTTCCTTCCTTAGGCTGTATAACTATTACAAATATATGTTTTACCAGTATCTATGTGACTATGATGAGATATTGCATCAATGAATATATTAGATCAGTAGATCAGAGTTTTTTGTATCTACTAGTTGTGAATACTCAGGTTAAAGCTCGGAAGCAGCCATTGGAACAGTGATTTGAATATATGCTGTAAAAAACTGATTTCACAAATGATGCACAATGAAATTATTTTGAATGATCACCCTGGTCTGTTTTAGTTTAAAGTCTAGCCTAAGCAAGAAGTAGAGCTTTAGACAGATATAGGCAGACACAACCGTCCGTTGCTTAAGTAAATCACTACTGAGCACCTTCGTTCAGTTACCTCCTGTTCAATTAGATATAGAAGGCTCCTGTCCAAAGCGCTTAGGTCTACCGGTAATCCCTGGGTGGACAGTTTACGTTCTTCCATGACATTAGCTAGCCATTCTCCCCGAAAATGTGAAGAAGTTGTTGATTGCTTGCAAATATAAAAAAGCAGATTTAAAAACAAAAACTGTACTGTACTATGTATCAAATCAATTTGTATGTTTGTCTGAATATATTACAGATCCCAAACCCTATTGCCAGTATTGATGTTGTTGGATGTGGGAATACGAAGGGTTGCTATAGGATACCGGAGGATTGCAGTGAGATAGAATGTGAATACATCTTCACATGGAGAGACAAGGGTAATGTCATGCAGTTTGAGATGAGTGCACTTACTGATGGATTCAACGATAGATACTTTGCTGTCGGTCTCTCCAAAAATGATATATACATGGTAAATAGCAAATTTATTACTAGTACTGCGAAGCTGCGGGGTAGAATTTTTTGCCATTCTGCTGTCCAAGATCAATTCGCAGAATTAAATCTACGCAGAATTTTACCATCCGTAGAAAATTTTCATGCAGAATATTATCTCCACTATATAAAAATCAAAATCAATGGGTAATCACAAGTTAACTTGATTATTGTATAGTTAATTGCAGTTTGTCTAGTGTTACAACAGTGTTTATGATTTAAGCGAGCATTGTTTATACATGTATAATAATAATTATGTCATAGTGTGATCCACAGTTTGGACTGTAATAATTAATTACAATGTACATGGATTAGACTGCCAATGAAACTGGTGTATGTCAATTCTTACCATTTAGCAAACCGCAGAAATTGACTCTTGCCATTTTGTGAATCAGCAGAAATTAAAATTAGCAGAAATAAAAATCAGCAGAAATAAATACACCCATTTTTAGTGCAAAAACGCTATTATTACACCAGCAGAAATAACCAGCTATGCAGTATATGAATTTGAAATTCTCTCAAGGGAGAGAGCATTGGCCAATCTGGCATGAAAAAAAAACAGGAAAATATGACAGACATGTGTGCCTCCACCTGGATGGCCAGATTAGACGTCATGCATACTATCTGCTGACAACTGCTTTAGTCAAACACAAACAAGCAAACATTATATAAATTGTAAAATATTCTTAAATGATAAACTTATCAAATATATCATTTAATTGGCTATATTGCTATGCTACTGTGACCTAGAATACGTACAAATATGATTGATCTCAGACAGCTTGCAACATTTTCACTTTAACTGTAAATAGGGAAATTTTATACAGCTAATTGCACATGTTACTGCAAGCCTTTAATATGCTAATACCATATGCTAATCTTATGTTATATAATGTTGTATTTATTACTATGCGCAGTATAAACATCTAAATTAATCTCTCTACCCTGGGATTATTTGATATAAATTGATTATTTATTTTCACTCTTAATTTCATTTTATGTTAATTTTATCTTGCATCATGCAGCTTAACCTCGTTACCAAGTAAGATTACATCTTAATAAAAGCTTATTTTTGGTTTCACTAAGCCTGCTGCAGAAAATATTATTGCAACATTCCAATGTCTGAGTAATTACAACGCCCTCAGTCCAGAATCCAACTATCAAAACTAATGACTATTTTATTTCCACATACCTGGTACCAATTTTTGAATACATGGAACTACAAATCGCTCTGCTTAGAATGCAACTATCAAAACCAATTAATAGGTAAACCAAGTTCCACCCAATGATTAGTTGAAGACATGCATGGATTAAGTTAACATTGGGAACTTACATGTAGGAAAATAATTACAGATACTGATTCATTCAGGTACATGCATGGTTTGTATTCTCATCATATTCAAATCCACATGTTGGAAGACTAGTTTTCTCATCAAGAACTTCAGTTATCCATGCCCTATCACACATTTGGTGTCTAAATTCATATTTTCCCCAGGTCAGTTACATGCAAAAAATATGGTACAGGAGAATAAGGGTATTTAAAAGAAAGATTAGGCAATGAGTTTTCAATTTCACTATATAAATTTCAAATCAAGATGATAATATTGAAACTTTGAAAGAAATCAAGAAATCTGGACCTTTTAACCATTGCCAGTCATTTAGTTGAATGATTTCACATACTTTACCTTCATACGTCAACATAACAGAAAGTGATCATGTTAAATAGATGGAATCTCCATGTTAAATAAGCAAGTATGCATAGATGGAATCTCCATGATAAATAAGCAAGTATGCATAGATGGAATCTCCATGATAAATAAGCAAGTATGCATAGATGGAATCTCCATGTTAAATAAGCAAGTATGCATAGATGGAATCTCCATGATATAAAACAAGTATGCATAGATGGAATCTCCATGATAAATAAGCAAGTATGCATAGATGGAATCTCCATGATAAATAAGCAAGTATGCATAGATGGAATCTCCATGATAAATAAGCAAGTATGCATAGATGGAATCTCCATGTTAAATAAGCAAGTATGCAAAGATGGAATCTCCATGTTAAATAAGCAAGTATGCATAGATGGAATCTCCATGATAAATAAGCAAGTATGCATAGATGGAATCTCCATGATAAATAAGCAAGTATGCATAGATGGAATCTCCATGTTAAATAAGCAAGTATGCAAAGATGGAATCTCCATGATAAATAAGCAAGTATGCATAGATGGAATCTCCATGTTAAATAAGCAAGTATGCATAGATACAATCTCCATGTTAAATAAGCAAGTATGCATAGATGGAATCTCCATGTTAAATAAGCAAGTATGCATAGATGGAATCTCCATGTTAAATAAGCAAGTATGCATAGATGGAATCTCCATGTTAAATAAGCAAGTATGCATAGATACAATCTCCATGTTAAATAAGCAAGTATGCATAGATGGAATCTCCATGTTAAATAAGCAAGTATGCATAGATTGAATCTCTAAAAAGGCTTAAAACCCTATAATTTGGCATGTAGCTTTATGTAAATATGTTGTAATGCAGCAGCGGGATAATCTTCTTGAGTTTAGAGTTGAGATTATCACCACATCCTACATGCATACCAGTGGTGTATGAGTGTGTGTGGGTGGGTGTATGCTATCATATATTCCTTGATACTTTTAATAGCTTTTGTGATCACTATGTGTCCGTTGTCCGCCTTTCAACAATTTCTTCAAATAACTTCTCCTAAACCACTTCGCCAAATTTGCTAAAACTTTTCAGGACTGTTCCTTGGGTGGTCCTCTACCAAAGTTGTTTAAATGGTTCTGGTCTATTGTTTATTTGGGTCATGAGGCCCTAAAAGGGGGTTTTAAAATGCAAACTTAAAAACTTTTTTATAATTAGCATACATATATCAATGATCATGTAAGTGTGTCAAATTAATTATAATGTGCAGTGATGTAACTTTTTAAAAACTGACAAATAAAAGGTCAGGTTGCTTTTTGATCATCTTTTAGATCTTAATGCATGTTAGAAGATTGAAACAAATACCTTATTAGACTTGGATATTATTAGGGCCCTGCAAATTTTTTGCAGGTGCCCTATAGTAATCACCCTGTCCGTCTGTCCGTCTGTCCGTCTGTCTGTCTGTCCGCTCGTAAAAAGTAATATTTAGGTGGCTACTTTTTATGGACAAACAGGTTGAAAATAGTTAAAAGGAAAGTAGAAAATTGTTTTATGTGGCTAAAATGAAGGTTTATGTGGCTAAAATTAGACACATAACTACCTTTATTGCGTAAAGTAGCCACATTAAACCATTCTGTAAGAACGTCCGTCCGTCTGTCCGTCCGTCTGTCCGTCCACATTTTTCATGTTTTTTCTTAATAACTTGCAAGCCGTTAAAGGTATCGACTTCAAATTTTAAACATAAGGTCACAGCAACAATACACTATTGTATGCCAAGTTATGTTACTCCAGCTACAATATTGTAAGAATTATGGCCCTTTGTAAAATTACAATTTTCCTCATTTTTCATCTTTTTTTCTACATTACTTCAAAACCGTTTCAGATATTCAAATGAAACTTGCTATACATATTGACAGTGACAATACGCACATGTGTGGCAAAGGGCAACAACTCTTACTTTAATAAATTTTGGCTTGTGCCCCTTTTTTCGACTTCAAAACTTTAACATTGGCCATAGTTCAAAATGTTTTTTCTTAATAACTTGCAAACCGTTAAAGGTATCTACTTCAAACTTTAAACATAAGGTCACAGCAACAAAACACTATTGTATGTCAAGTTATGTTACTCCAGCTACAATATTGTAAGAATTATGGCCCTTGGTAAAATTACAATTTTCCTCATTTTTCATCTTTTTTTCTACATTACTTCAAAATCGTTACAGATATTCAAATGAAACTTGCTATACATATTGACAATGACAATACGCACATGTGTAGCAAAGGGCAACAACTCTAGCTTTAATAAATTTTGGCTTGTGCCCCTTTTTTCGACTTCAAAACTTTAACATTGGCCATAGTTCAAAAACTTTTCAAGATATTCAAATGAAACTTGCAATACTTATTGACAATGATAACGACAGGGCCCTGATCACGACAGTGATGGTTCTAGTTTTCAGGATTGGCAATTATGATAGCGTAACACCCCTGCTACATGCACTGGTGTATGATACCTGACACCCCTGCTACATGCACTGGTGTATGATACCGTAACACCCCTGCTACATGCAATGGTGTATGATACCGTAACACCCCTGCTACATGCAATGGTGTATGATACCTGACACCCCCGCTACATGCACTGGTGTATGATACCGTAACACCCCTGCTACATGCACTGGTGTATGATACCGTAACACCCCTGCTACATGCACTGGTGTATGATACCGTAACACCCCCGCTACATGCAATGGTGTATGATACCGTAACACCCCTGCTACATGCAATGGTGTATGATACCTGACATCCCTGCTACATGCAATGGTGTATGATACCGTAACACCCCTGCTACATGCAATGGTGTATGATACCTGACACCCCTGCTACATGCAATGGTGTATGATACCTGACATCCCTGCTACATGCAATGGTGTATGATACCGTAACACCCCTGCTACATGCAATGGTGTATGATACCGTAACACCCCTGCTACATGCAATGGTGTATGATACCTGACACCCCTGCTACATGCAATGGTGTATGATACCTGACATCCCTGCTACATGCAATGGTGTATGATACCGTAACACCCCTGCTACATGCAATGGTGTATGATACCTGACACCCCTGCTACATGCAATGGTGTATGATACCGTAACACCCCTGCTACATGCACTGGTGTATGATACCGTAACACCCCTGCTACATGCACTGGTGTATGATACCGTAACACCCCTGCTACATGCAATGGTGTATGATACCGTAACACCCCTGCTACATGCACTGGTGTATGATACCGTAACACCCCTGCTACATGCAATGGTGTATGATACCGTAACACTCCTGCTACATGCAATGGTGTATGATACCTGACACCCCTGCTACATGCAATGGTGTATGATACCTGACATCCCTGCTACATGCACTGGTGTACGATACCTGACACCCCTTCTACATGCACTGGTGTATGATACCGTAACACCCCTTCTACATGCACTGGTGTATGATACCGTAACACCCCCGCTACATGCACTGGTGTTTGATACCGTAACACCCCCGCTACATGCACTGGTGTACGATACCGTAACACCCCCGCTACATGCACTGGTGTACGATACTGTAACACCCCTGCTACATGCACTGGTGTATGATACCGTAACACCCCCGCTACATGCACTGGTGTATGATACCTGACACCCCTGCTACATGCACTGGTGTATGATACCTGACACCCCTGCTACATGCACTGGTGTACGATACTGTAACACCCCCGCTACATGCACTGGTGTATGATACCGTAACACCCCTGCTACATGCACTGGTGTATGATACCTGACACCCCTGCTACATGCACTGGTGTACGATACTGTAACACCCCCGCTACATGCACTGGTGTATGATACCGTAACACCCCCGCTACATGCACTGGTGTATGATACCTGACACCCCTGCTACATGCACTGGTGTATGATACCGTAACACCCCCGCTACATGCAATGGTGTATGATACCTGACACCCCTGCTACATGCACTGGTGTATGATACCGTAACACCCCCGCTACATGCACTGGTGTACGATACTGTAACACCCCTGCTACATGCACTGGTGTACGATACTGTAACACCCCCGCTACATGCACTGGTGTATGATACCGTAACACCCCCGCTACATGCACTGGTGTACGATACTGTAACACCCCCGCTACATGCACTGGTGTATGATACCGTAACACCCCCGCTACATGCACTGGTGTATGATACCGTAACACCCCTGCTACATGCACTGGTGTACGATACTGTAACACCCCCGCTACATGCACTGGTGTATGATACCGTAACACCCCCGCTACATGCACTGGTGTATGATACCTGACACCCCTGCTACATGCACTGGTGTATGATACCGTAACACCCCCGCTACATGCACTGGTGTACGATACTGTAACACCCCTGCTACATGCACTGGTGTATGATACCTGACACCCCTGCTACATGCACTGGTGTATGATACCGTAACACCCCTTCTACATGCACTGGTGTATGATACCTGACACCCCTGCTACATGCACTGGTGTATGATTCTATGTCAAGTTCCATCATAATCCTACCTTTGATATGACAGATAAATTTTAGCTTAAGTATGACATTGTGATACTTTATTTTGACATTGATGAATGACACACTAGAAGATTACATATTTATAATATATAATTCCTTATAGGGAGGTGATCTGGTATTTGAGTGTGTACACAACAGTTCCAGAGGTCGTGTAGATGTCTACCAATCCCTGAACATTGAAAATGAAAACGCCAATGTACGACTGGTCAATGTAAGTACCCTGTATTTATACAATTATGAATCTATGATATATACGGTAAAATTTAGATGCCTTTATATGGAGAAGATAGTTTTAGCCATCTTCTTGTTGGAGGCATTAGCCTACATCATCATTTTGCCATGATGAAAGAATCTGTTTGATGTTTATAGGGTGATCCAGATAGAGCTGTTTGAGGCATCAACATTCTTCTGTAGATCATGGGATATACGAGGGGTGATCAATATATTCGAGGACTTTTCATTTAGCAAATTCATATTAGAAGCAAGATTTAAAGCCATTTAACATCATTCGGAGTAAGATGTCTCCGACCGAATGCACTAATAAAATTATATGATTCATACAATGGGCGCGTGACGTTGGACGTCACGCGACGTCATTCCAAGCGTCACCGTCGGAGCAGCACATAGCTCCTTTCTGGACTTATACCCGGTTCCATGTATGAGACTGGTTGTCTTTTACTACTGAAATAAGTAGTTAATAGCCGATTCTGGAATGTGAGGTGGAATAAAAAGAGTATCGATGCGTTATTGGAAACAAACATCGGAAAAGAGCGGTTGGCTTTACAAAAGTAGATTATTTCAATTAAGACTGAAACAGGACGTATCAGGTTTAGGACGCAATATCGAAATAACCTTTTTGATTTGGAGTCAACGATTTTATGTGTTGTAGACTATACTAGTCTTCGTTTTTGCCAGTTACATTTGATTGAGATCTGTGCGTCTTATTTCGCAGAATTTAACGGAAAGTGTCCCTAACGTGGTGTTATTTTTGCTGTTTATCCTTATTTTATAGACTCAACCGTTTGGCAGATACCCTTTAATCACATAAACAATGGAATCATATGAAAATGGCTCATTGAAAGCGCACAGAATCCATGCACAATTTTGTCAAGTCATTTTGGAGGTATCGAAAGTAATTTACAAGTTTCGCGTTAATTTTCATAGCGTGTCGTTTCTCAGAAATGACGTTACGCTCGAGAGGCTCGACGGTGCACGCTTCACCATGGTTACAAAATGTGACATCATCAAGTAAATAGTGACGTTATCACAAAGAAATTTAGACAAATTGCGAGATAATTGATTGAACTGCATCAGCGTGTAATTTTATTACTCTATTTCCAATATTGCAAAATTGAGAAGGAAAGTCCTCGAATATATTGATCACCCCTCGTATATATTGTGCTGAATGCCTTCTTATATTGGAAAAGTCAGTGAAAGTAACATGAAAAAAATAAACAAATTTAAAAGATAAATTTCAAGTTTTTGTAAGAAGACGAACAGTTACAATTCTTGGTCATAATTTCTTCGAAAACATAGCTAAAAATAACTGAAAACATAGCTTAGTATAACTGGAAACATAGCTTAGTATAACTGGAAACATAGCTAAGTATAATTGGAAACATAGCTTAGTATAACTGGAAACATAGCTTAGTATAACTGGAAACATAGCTCAGTATAACTGGAAACATAGCTTAGTATAACTGGAAACATAGCTTAGTACATGTATAACTGGAAACATAGCTTAGTATAACTGGAAACATAGCTTAGTATAACTGGAAACATAGCTTAGTATAACTGGAAACACAGCTAAGTATAACTGGAAATAACTGGAAACATAGCTAAGTATAACTGGAAACATAGCTTAGTATAACTGGAAACATAGCTTAGTATAACTGGAAACATAGCTTAGTATAACTGGAAACATAGCTAAGTATAACTGGAAACATAGCTTAGTATAACTGGAAACATAGCTAATTATAACTGGAAATAACTGGAAACATAGCTAAGTATAACTGAAAACATAGCTTAGTATAACTGGAAACATAGCTTAGTATAACTGGAAACATAGCTTAGTATAATTGGAAACATAGCTTAGTATAACTGGAAACATAGCTAAGTATAACTGGAAACATAGCTTAGTATAACTGGAAACATAGCTTAGTACATGTATAACTGGAAACATAGCTAAGTATAACTGGAAACATAGCTTAGTATAACTGGAAACATAGCTAAGTACATGTATAACTGGAAACATAGCTAAGTACATGTATAACTGGAAACATAGCTTAGTAAACCTGGAAACATAGCTTAGTATAACTGGAAACATAGCTAAGTATAACTGGAAACATAGCTTAGTATAACTGGAAACATAGCTAAGTATAACTGGAAATAACTGGAAACATAGCTAAGTATAACTGGAAACATAGCTTAGTATAACTGGAAACATAGCTTAGTATAACTGGAAACATAGCTAAGTACATGTATAACTGGAAACATAGCTAAGTATAACTGGAAACATAGCTTAGTATAACTGGAAACATAGCTTAGTATAATTGGAAACATAGCTTAGTATAACTGGAAACATAGCTAAGTATAACTGGAAACTTAGCTTAGTATAACTGAAAACATAGCTAAGTACATGTATAACTGGAAACATAGCTTAGTATAACTGGAAACATAGCTTAGTATAACTGGAAACATAGCTTAGTATAACTGGAAACATAGCTAAGTATAACTGGAAACATAGCTAAGTATAACTGGAAACATAGCTTAGTATAACTGGAAACATAGCTTAGTATAACTGGAAACATAGCTTAGTATAACTGGAAACATAGCTTAGTACATGTATAACTGGAAACATAGCTAAGTACATGTATAACTGGAAACATAGCTTAGTAAACCTGGAAACATAGCTTAGTATAACTGGAAACATAGCTAAGTATAACTGGAAACATAGCTTAGTATAACTGGAAACATAGCTAAGTATAACTGGAAATAACTGGAAACATAGCTAAGTATAACTGGAAATATAGCTTAGTATAACTGGAAACATAGCTTAGTATAACTGAAAACATAGCTTAGTATAATTGGAAACATAGCTTAGTATAACTGGAAACATAGCTAAGTATAACTGGAAACATAGCTAAGTATAACTGGAAACATAGCTTAGTATAACTGGAAACATAGCTTAGTACATGTATAACTGGAAACATAGCTAAGTATAACTGGAAACATAGCTAAGTACATGTATAACTGGAAACATAGCTAAGTACATGTATAACTGGAAACATAGCTGAATATAACTGGAAACATAGCTAAGTATAACTGGAAACATAGCTTAGAATAACTGGAAACATAGCTTAGTATACTGTAAAATCATTAATTTTCGTGGGGGATTAAATTTTGTGGATTTTGTGGTTCACTTCAACCACGAACTTTAATCCCAACGAACATTGATTTTCACCCTTGTTTTGTTACCTGAAATGCAAAATCCACGAATTCAAGTGCCAACGAAATTGCCTTTTTTACCAAAACCACGAAATTTCGTCCCAACGAAATTAAATGATTTTACAGTAACTGGAAACATAGCTTAATATAACTGGAAACATATAGCTTAGTATAACTGGAAACATAGCTTAGTATAACTGGAAACATAGCTTAGTATAACTGGAAACATAGCTTAATATAACTGGAAACATAGCTTAATATAACTGGAAACATAGCTTAGTATAACTGGAAACATAGCTTAGTATAACTGGAAACATATAGCTTAGTATAACTGGAAACATAGCTTAGTATAACTGAACAAGTCAATGGAGATTGTATTAAATCTGTGTTTATCTATTATTTTTACAGCCTAAGATAGGTATTACAACAGAAGAGGGTTCATACAACAATGGTCGACTGAGATGTAGGTTTGAACGTAAGAAGTCAGTGAATGATGAGGAGGTTGGAGAGTTTCCACTCACAACTGAAAGATTCCATCTTCTTATGGCCAGAGGAAAGGCCAGAAAAGGTGACTATTTAACACCAAGGCCTGGCAATTAGCAATCATTCCAAGGCCTGAAAATAGCAGTTTCAGTGCTTGTAGCTCCAGTTTTCAATATAAAAAAGTAGAAAAGTCAGGATTAAAAAACCTGAAAATGCTGAAATCATGCACAAGCCTGAAAAATACCAGGCCTGATTACGTCAGTTAATTCAAATTTAAATCTTGTTGAAAATAAAATCAACCTATCTGTGTTACTGATAATGGTAACCTAAATTAAGCAACCACCAGTCCTGCCTTAAACAACCCACACAATAATAATTCATTTAATAATTCTTATAATTCATTATTATAGTAGAAATCTCATTATTTAAAACTGAAGCACTAGGAGTACATGGCTGGAGAGGTTATATAACTTCCTAAACAAACCTATTGTTACTAGGCTATACTGTTTGTGACCTTCCTTCTTTCAACCAGCAAACTGCTGCTCAATGCATCGGGCTATTATGCTGTATATAGCAAATACACTGTAGTGTGTGGTTTCCATGTATTCTTTTCTTGACTGCAAAAGAAAATGTAGTGCAAAAAATAAATGCTACAAAGTTAAGCAAATATTATAAAGTCCCAGTTAGATTTCACCCCAAAAAGTCAAGAGTTAAATATAGCGTATGAAGATTCACCTGAAGATGAACACCTTCTATTATGTAACAGATACCTAACTTCCTGCAGCAAATGTCTGCTTTATCTATGTCTCCACATCGACTGAGAAAATATGAATCAACGTGCATATTTATAATACTCCGTGAAGAAATACTGTTATGGAAATGTAACCAACTATGTAATTATGTTAATTGACTGAAAGAGGATCACTTTAGTTTCATTCACCTACCGGTATTCCTGCTAGGATTTAACATATTGAATGCATTTACGTGCTTACTTGCATCATTTTGCACCTCAAATTTAAGTGCTTGCTTGCACAATTTTAAACCATAGTTTTACATGCTTGATTGCACTTTAAACACCATGAGTTTGTTTACACTATTTTACTACATAAATTTACAATTTTTCTTACACAATTAATTTATGCTTGCTGGCACTATTTTATGTGCACTACTCCACACTACAAATATATAGCTAGCTTAGGATGAGAAGGTCGTAACAGCTACTTTCGACCTTATAAGACTCATGCATATTTGCAATCTGCTTCGCAAGGCGCTTCTTATGAGCATATTTTCATAAAAATCGGAAATTGTCATGTTGACCAAAATGAAGTTTTAAAAACTTGTTTTCCCATAGGTAAAGAATAAATTACAGACAGTTTTCTCTTGTTTTCTCAATATATTGATTTTGTTGTTATGACCTTCTTATTCTAAGCCATCGATATGTGCTTGCTTGCACCTATGACTATATTGCACGATAAATTGACATGAATACTTATATTTATATTTCAGGTTACATCAAACAGCATGCTATATCAGTCGGTCATCTACCGGCATCATCCCCTGATGAAGTTGACTTATTGGTGTATGATAATATCTCTGGACGTGCTAGATATCATCTTGTAAAAGCTCATGGTATGTATTAGTTCAGTCTAGTGTTTTCTCTAAGCAGGCCCTTGGTGACAATTTGAAAAATGACCAAAACTGTGTTTTTGGAGGAACAGTGCAACTTGTTCAAAGTAACTAGCTCCCATAGCTGGTACAACATTGTTCTGTAGATATGTTACTCATGAATGTAAAAATGTTAATTAATAAAAAAATGTACTGTGCAAGTGATACTGTTCATAAAGTGAAGTTGTTCAGGCAACTATATCCTTTCCGCTAACCATAGCTAATAATTATTGCAAACTGACTGGAATGACCATTTTGGACTTCCGTAGTTAGCCGCCTAATTGCCCTAAGAGTTTTTCACATGATGGCCACTATAACATTGTCCTTTCTGGTGATAGGGCAATGTTGACATATTTGCCTACTTTCACTTCAGTCAGATATGTAGCATCTTGATATATCAAGCTTTTTTTCTTTTTGAACCATATAATGTGGTCTGTTTATTCAATAAAATAAACAATATTTACAAAAACATAGAACAAAGGTATGTCAATAAATATAATACATTCATTAAAGTATCAACATTGTCTAAGAATTTTTTTTTTCAACCTGATAAAATTTCTATTGACATATATATATCGAGCTTATCCCAGGGCTGTAAGTAAATAAAGTCTCTGGATATTGGGACCATATGAATTTCAAGAACGTCCAAAAAATGGCAGATGTCACATCCTTCTGTATTAAGGTTCCTGTGTTGCAGCTCTGATCTCGCCATGTTGAATTGTTCTGCCTTGTAAAACATTTATTTGTATGAATTGTCTATTTCAGCATGTTTGATGTTACTTGCTTGGGTGTTCTTTGCTCCTGTGGGTCTGATCTGGATGAAATATTACACGACAATGTGGCCTAACAGTAGATTTATGGGAGAGAAATATTGGTTTGTGGTATGTTTACTTTGTTATCGCTCATTATTATGCCCCCTATCTTTGATGAGGGTGTATATTGCTTTGCACATGTCCGTTGGTCAGTCAGTCAGTCGGTAAGTCAGTCTGTCGATTAAATGGTTTCTGTTCAATACCTCAAGAATGCTTTGCCCTTGGATGTTCAAACTTTACATGGATGTTAGCCAGCATCAGTAGATAGTCCCTAGTGATTTTGAGGTTTCTGGAACTTTTACCATATTGGGGGCATACATGTCAATGTCTCTTGTTCATTAGTATTTACAGTAAAGTATTAAAGACCTAAATAAAGGGCTAGCCTCATTCTAAGTGAAGATCGTTGGTTGATCTGGCCGGGGAGGAAGGAGAATGATCATGATTTGACGGTTGATCTGGCCGGGGAGGAAGGAGAATGATCATGATTTGATGGTTGATCTGGCCGGGGAGGAAGGAGAATGATCATGATTTGACGGTTGATCTGGCCGGGGAGGAAGGAGAATGATCATGATTTGACGGTTGATCTGGCCGGGGAGGAAGGAGAATGATCATGATTTGACGGTTGATCTGGCCGGGGAGGAAGGAGAATGATCATGTATTGATGACTGTTTCAGTAGATTGCAAACAAACAAAATTAAGAGCCAGCCAAAGAGACAACTTCCATGGCAATGACTATGCTAATGCTAAGTAATGATAGGCACATTTGATAAAGTTAACATCATTTAAACTATCTGGGAGCTTATCAACCAGTCATATTACAACTGATCTCTACTGGGATTCAAACCTTCAGGCGTACTGTACCCAATCAAAACCAATGTTGCACTTGACTATTCATAAAGTAAGCTATCAAAGGGCCGATGGCACTGGAAGAACAGGGATTGTTCCTGTCGTCAGAAAAATATTTTCCCAGCCACAAAGCATATGAGGGCATATGCCACCCCAATGCCATATGTATGTTACAGCATCTAGTTAATACATTGTTACCACTACTGCCTATACTACTCGCAGTATTTAAGCGTTGAGCATTTATCACTGACCGGATGGTAACCTAGCTTACATAACATAATACAATTGCTGACTTGATATATTTACCAAGCTTCCTGCAATAAAGTGCTAAGTCATCATGCAACATTATAAACACTGTCTCGGCTAAAGATTAGGCGATAAAGTCCGAAGTCATCCCGCGGAATGCGCAATTGGATCTATTTTTAGCTCGCAATCTTCTTCAGTATATTTTTAACGCTTACACTGACCAGGTCGCAAAGCTCCCTGTTAAAAAATGCTTCAAGATCTTAGCTATAAACATAAAGGAAGCTAAAATATTGCATCAAAAAATTAAATTATTTTAAAGGGTTGTAACTTTACATGATAGATTAGATCTACTCGGGATCTCCACTAATCTGTAGGTACAAATAGATGTTTACCGTTATAATCCTTGTGTCACTTGAATATTCATATCTGTACAAAAGAGTTGGTGTTTGCATATGAACACAAAATCAGTCTAACTTGGCCAGATTTGTTTGTACCTACATGTTAATTAAGGGAAAAACGACATTGCACAGAGTTCGGGATATTAACTATTGCTATGTACATTATTTGATATAACTCTATATTCCAGTCTCATGCAACATGTACACTGTGGGTGATATTGCTAGTGTTGATTGGTGTTATTGTCATATTTGTGGAAGCTGGGGGATGGGCAGAGGTAAGTCATTATATTCATAGAACTGATATCATTCCGTTTGTCTGTTAAGGGGAGACAACTTAAAATAATCCACAATGAGCACATGCTGCATTCTATTCTAGGGAAGTATATATATAACAAATACCTAAAATCAGATGTTTTAGGTATTTGTATTTTAGGTATTTGTATTTCAGAAAAAGTATTATCAATTTAGATATTTAATCAAGATAGACTTTTAAGCTGTCAGTGGATTGACTAATGAAAACATGTTTATTAACATTTTAACGATTGTCCAATGAAATGTGTTTTACAACTGAGTGACCAATGGGAATATGTTTTAAAAAGGATTGACAAGTATATAACAAGTATATTACAATTATATTACAAGTATGTCAAAATTATTATCCATCATAGTAAGGGAGACAAATGAAGTTGATCCAGAAATTGTTCAAAGTCCTTATCAACTGTTTGTTTAAAAGCCAAACCTTGTGCAGTTCAATTATTCTTTCATAATAATTACGTTTGTTTTGTGTATTGCAGTTCCCTGATTTACCGCACAAAGCACATCCTATACTGGGTATAATAGTGTTCATCTGTGTCCTAGTTATTGTAAGTACATTTCTGTATTTATGTTAAATCTATTTTTATATTCTGAAAGGTGGAAATAATGGTATTGTACTTGATTGTGTGGTATTCAATAGTCAATTTAATAGTTGTTTTCAAAGTCATTAAAATGATTATTAAATTTTATCTTTCCTTCAAGACAACTGTTAATGAAATAGTTAATTAAATAGTTTACCTTAACTGCAATCATACAACTTTTTATGGCAAAGATATTGCGGGGCCCGTAAATTACCGCTACTCTTTCCACTGACTCAGTAGCCTCCCGTGATTGAAAAGGGAGGTAACACATATAGCCTGCTTACCTATGTTTTCGTGAACGTAAGACTTGTTTTTGAAGCATACCCAGTTATTTGCTGATAAGAAAATATTTTTTACAAAGAAACGATTGCCTGAAGCCCTCTCTACATGTTGAATACAAAACAATATGAAAAATCATCGTATTTTCCAAGTAGCAGCCAGCTAACATAGTGGCCTCCACCTCTACAATCAGGTGACAATTTTCCTATCTTTTCGTGAATTTTTATTGGCTGGTCAGTAAATTGCATTCTAGCAATCTATGGTTCTATTTGTTCACGGCAGAATTTTATTGGGGGTCCCATTATCATGTGTGTGTAAAATGGTGGCATTGTATTGATTCTGAGGCACATAAATGGTGAAATTACTGACGTGGGGTCATCTACTTTTCAGTAAAGTTGAAATATTGGGATATTTTAACAATTTTCCATTAAAGTATGTTATAAAGATACATATGTTCATAAAATTGATGATAAATAACTTTTTTATTTTTTCAATCATTTGTCAATAATTTTGGATCTGCACATTTGGCAGAAATATGTCATAACATGGTTCACGAAATCATAGGAATTCACGAAATCATAGGAAAGAAGGATAATTAAATCAAGATGGCAGATTATAAGTACACTAGCAGTCAAAGTAGTAATCACTTGTTATATCCATTTATTCGATTTGAATAATAAGTAAATAGATCAATATTGTTTTGAATTACTTTCTCATTTCTACTATGACAAATTACCCATTCTTTTTAGCCTTGAAATAGTTTTAGCTCTGTACAGTTGAGTTGTATTTGACTATTTCTTCTCTTATTATTACATCTCTATGTTGACTATTTCAGCCAATTATAGCTTTAATAAGATGTCCTGAGACACACACATGTCGACCAGTTGGTAACTGGTTTTATTGGCTTTTCTGGACCATTGCATTCTGTCTAGCTAGTAAGTATTTACTTTCCCATCAGTTTATTTTCACATAATGTTCAATAAATGTTATCTAAAATCTGAAAGTTCCCATGTAAATTTATATTGGTTAGTGTGTGGTGGTTTGGTTTTGACTAATGAGCTTGACTTCTAGAGGATAGAGGGTTGTGTGATACTTGAAGGCTTGGTGACATATGCCAGCTCATTCTCAAGACACTTCTTGCTAAGGTAATGCTCCAATACACCCAGGACAACATCTGGGTTAACAGCAAGTTCATCTCTTGTTGAGTGAGAAATGGCCAAGTGCCCCTACCGAGAATTGAACCAGGGAAGGACCTCTTATCAATAGTCAACAGTGTTATCAATACCTTAAACCTGATGTAGTAAACAAACACCCGTTTAGAGGGAAAGACCTCTTGATCCATAATCAAGAGTCCATTTGACAACCATGTCACCTAAAAGAAGCAGATGTTGTGAACAATCACCCATTTTAAAAGATAAAACATTGGACACATTAGTTGATGGCTGCTTTAGAAAGGTTTAATTGTATTGATAAATATGGTATTTGTATATTTCCAGTCCCTAACATCTTTATTGGTATGGAGTTTGGTAAAGCTATGGTACCATGGTGGTTGACGTGGGTATTGTGTATCTTCTTCTTGTTTAATCTTGTATGTGAGGTCATTCTCGAGGTGCACCAATGTTGTACACACAAGAAAAACAAAGGTATAGTTTTAATATATACACCCCACATTATACTCGGTTTTTGTTTTTTTAAATTTATTATCACTTCATGTTATGTTGTGTCTGCTGAATTCATCAAATTTAACAAAATTACTCTGATGAAGATAAAAGCCGATACGTTAGCGATAATACATCTTTAAAAAATATGTGTTGTTGTCGAGTTTATTACATTTATCAAATTTCATCAAATGTTCAACTATTATTCAGTTATAGTATATAGAGAAGACAGTATGGTTATTGAATGACCAATAAAAACTGACATGCTCTTCTCAAAACCTTTATTTATTATATCAATGCTCTATATGGTCTGATTTGTTGGTTTTCATAAAGTTTCACTTAATTACACAGCCAATGTTACAGAAAAACATTTACAGTTCAAACAAATGTTGCCTTCCATGTTTTATTTTCTCATATCTTTTGGAATTTTCAATAAAATACATTGAAAAAATACTTATTTGAAGATATATTCATAGTATCAGATTCCATCTAGTGAGTCACTCGATCAAAAAACAGTCTGAAAGGTAATGGAAAACGCTGCTTACATAGCTCAGAAAAATGCAGTATGAATTTAAATTTTGAAAACACACATTTTTTAACAGCCTGTACATTGATTTATACTATGATTATAGAGAGAAGGAAGAAGTGGGAATTACAGAAGAAGGAGAATCCAAATGCCCACATTCCAGAGCCATGGCCTGCTGTAAGTATACATAATCATTACCTCCCTTTGTTAGATAACTCTTGCTGGTTTAGAATTGTATTCCTTATTGAGTTGTCTCCCTTTGATATTATTTTTAATCTTTTAAAAACAAAGTTCGAAATAACTACAGGAGTTCTATTGAAACAGATACTGTAATGTCTCATGGAAAAAGAATCTTGTTTGAAAGCCAAATAAATTGGCTGACCGCATCAGCAGAATTCACTGGCACAACCGTGAAAATATGTTGGAATGATATTTTTGTTACATTAACAGTATTACGTGCACATGAAGTGAACCCTTGGCCAACTGTGATAATTCCTTTATTTTATTCATTATACATTCAGTATGGTCATGGCACGACTTTCACAATCTTGTAAACAGGAAGTTCTGTCTCACCTCTCAGAGTGGAGTATAACAAGTCTTTTTTTTAAGCTCCCCATCGAAGATATAAGTTTTGCTTTGTCAATCTGACAGTTAATCTGTGAACTAAATGGTTTTATTGGTTTACAATTAAAACTTCAATAAGTTGAACCCAGGACGACCCCATTTTGATATCAAGGTTCAAGGTCACCATGACTTAAAATGATTACTATTTTGCCCTCATGTGACAAAGATGTTTTACAAGCCTCTTTTGTGATATTTGAAAGGTATTACTATTTACACTTTGTATCTTATCTTACAGGGAAGAAACTTCAAACGCAATGTTCTGCTAACTCACTTCATAGTCTGCCTGATAGTTGTCATCATAGCTGTGATCACTGTTGCTGTATGCTGAGGTACCAGTCTAGATTCTGTGCTACTTGTATATGTACCAGTCTGAGATTATAACTACATCACCATGGTAACGATTCTGTTGTCAAGGAGATGTGTTTAATTATAACCACGGATCTGATGTAGAGATGTTGTTACAAGGAAGGAAACCTTTAAATAATTATTTAGATATAAAACAGAAGTTTCGTGTCAAACTGAACAGACATGATTTCAAAATTGAACAATTAAAGTTATGAAGAGAAGAAAATCCATTTAAATACACAAATATGATAGTAACTAGAGAATATACTGGAAGTATTGGATTGAATGTGTATGGCTTAATGTTATCGTGCTTTAATTATAATAATTCTGCTGCCCAGAATGAGTATATGAGATCTTGATAAAGTTGGGTCTGTTGATGCTTTGGTTACAGGCACATGCTGCTATGGATACTGTTGTTTCTATGGATACTGTTTATGTTGCTATGGTCACCATACATTTCGCTGTGGTTGCCATTGTATATGTTGCTATGGTCACTATACATGTTGAAGATGCTATGGATAAGGCTCATGTTGTCATCAACATGGATACACGTGTGATACAAGTGTGAGTCCTCCAGCTATGTACAGTGTTGATGAATTATGGGTAATTAAATATCTGTGAAAATTGACATCCACCATCAAAAGTCATGCATGTTATAGATGTGATTTACCAACATTGTGAAACTCATGTTAAATAATCATTTGATAGGAGAGTTTCTATGAACAGATAATAAATGGGGTTTGGGAAATAAAACAGAAATATCAATAGCATGAAATTCAAAATGATTCAGTGTAGTCTGTAATTATAACCAAATGAAAATTAAAACTCGCCATACTACCAGAGTCTGTAATTATAACCAAATGAAAATTATAACTCACCAAACTACCAGAGTCCTGACCTTGGCAGCATTCAGTCAGAAATACTGAGTCATATTCTCCAGAAAGCAAACTGATGGCTGACTCAATTATGTAATGTATGATATATCTTGCAATATCATCTAAACTAGAAAGTGTCAATAACATATTCCAGGTGATTAGACTACAAAGTTTGATGGAATATAAACTAGATTTGTCAACACATTCTTGTGTCCCTACATCTAGTATCTATCACAGACTCTAGCAAAAAATTTATTGTATACATTGGACTTGGGAGAGAAAAATCTCATTTTCTGAAGTTCTTGTACAACTAGAGTCCGGAGTCCCAAGTCATGTTCGTGTTGTAGTTGAATGAATTAATACATTGTACAATCAAGCAATGCATGGATGTTCTCCGAAATGAATGAAACTGGGTAATACTGTTAACCAAGAAACAATTTTACACTATTTAATTTCACGGCTGTTCGTGAGTAGTAGAAATTAAAGAAAACTAAGTAGCTGCGAAAGTGTTCAAAACATTAGTATGAATATCGCAGTAGACTTAAAAACTCGAAAATTAGTTTCAGAATATGCAGACGATCAACAAAACTCGACAGTTAATATTCACAAAAGTAAATTTGTTTACAGTTGTCTAAACATGAAGTGATTGGTATTCAGTTCTATTCTGTAAATCTGGGGTGTCATGTCTTTATCAATCAACACTGTACATTTTTGGACAGCCACAATTTCTAAATGTGTATAACTGTGAACTATAAATATAGTATGGTATACATGTACACATACATTATATTTGCCCTGACATGTTGTTTATATGTTGTTTTTATATTGTATATGTTGACTTGGTGCTAGATTTTATTGCATGTATTTACATTGTATAATGTTTATGGCTGAATGCCATGAATTTTGTTTTTTATCAAACATTGTTAACAATGTTAAGATCTCTCCAAGGATTTGAATCTGAACCATTAAATTATTTTTTAAAATAATGATTATTAATGTCTTTGGCAGTTTGCCTCCTATTGGGTTTTTATTCAACATTTTTAATATGATAAAAAAATCTCTCCAGAGATTTACAAATTAAGATTTATTTCAACATATTGGCCCTAGAAGTTTAATTTGGTTTGTAAAACATGTATGGATTCTGACTTGTTTTGTCTACCAAAGATTCTGTTTTGTCTACTTGTACGATTCAGTCAAAGAAAACTAGTTTTGTGAATCAGCTGTCGAATATAAGTGAAAAAATTGTTCCAAGTGTCTCATTTGACCCGAATAAAAAAGTTGTCTAATAGTAAGTTATACCACAGATATGAATGTGTTTGAATGATAAAGTCTGTGAATTATCTGGATTTTACTTAAGCTTATACATGTACTTATATGTCATGACATGCTTTCATTACGATAGCTTATAGTTGAACATTGTAACAGGGTTTGTTGCATTTTCTGTGGCCCATTTTGAAGCCTTTCTGTTATGAATGTAAAGCTCAGAGAATTTGAAGGGATCCTGACCTTTATCAGCTGTTAAATGTTGGCATAAGACTTATACATAGATATAAATGAGGTTATATTGTACCAAAAGATGTAGCTTTGTCACTGTACGGTATATACTGTACCGAAAGATGTAGCTTTGTCACTGTACGGTATATACTGTACCGAAAGATGTAGCTTTGTCACTGTACGGTATATATTGGAAGGTGTATGACACAATGTGTATGACAGGATCACTGCCTGCTAATTGAGGCACCTAATTAGTATATGATTATTGGTAAATCAGGGTAGGTAACTGTTGACAATTTACTGCCATTCTGTTGAAAGTATCCAATTTTCTCGTTTGATATCAGAAATTTCCACAAGGGAATTATTTTTGCTTTATTTTTGCAAAACTGTTTGCCTGTGAATTTAAGTAACACCAGTAAAACAGAAAGTAGTTGGATTTGAAGTGTCAAAATTACATAAAATAAGCTACAGTACTACTGTGACTAGTAGTGTTAAATAATTGGCATACTATTAGATACAAGTTATCTGCCCTTGAATGTAGAAGTTAAATTGATAAAATTGGAGCATATGGTTTCCATGAATTTAATACTGTAGCTGAACTTAGTAAATGGCTAGATTATTGTTGCAGTTGATAGCTCGGTCTATAGGTATAATTTTGTAATATACTGTACAGTGCTGTCGGGTAATTCTGCGCACCTAACGGGTATTGGCTTTCTACATTTGAGATAATTTTATTTTTAGAATAAATTTTGGTGCTGTTTGGATAGAAACAATCTTCATTGACAAATGTAAGCAATTCAAAACATCATACCTTCGCTAAATTAGGTCAAATTTCGTCACAAAACAAGATGACTTCCGGTTTTCATGACGTAAATTTTTTCGGCTAATTCTGCGCAGGTGTGGTTGTTTTTTTGTATAGTCTGTTTCAAAGATTTGTTTCACAAGAAATTTATCACAGTATCGAAAGAATAAGTCATTAAGACAATTTTGACAAAAAAAGGAAAAGTCATCATCCATTACAAAAGTGTTTTTATTCAATTTATGTGTCACGTGGTATGTCAAATTAACGAAAATCGCCGTTGACATTCATTTTGGTCAAATTTTCGTAAAAATACTTTTCCGATTTTGTTGAAATGATTATAAAACTTTACATAAGTAGCACACAACTACAAAATCACAGGAGGACCGAAGAAAAACGACCCAGCAAAGTCTGTAAGAAATAGAAAGCTGAGGTGCGCAGAATTACCGGATGCGCAGAATTACCCGAAACGACTGTAATTATAAATGATTATTCAACTATTTATTGTGATTGTTTTTTGACTGATTGAATATTGTTTTTATTGACTGTATCTGTAATATTGATTACATGTGTTGTTTATATTGTTAATAGATTGTTACAGGTATTTTTACAATATTTGTAATACATTTATTTGTACTTCAAATCTCTGTTAATAAGTTTTGAACATTTACTTCAAGTTTGGAAAATGCAATATTTGTGCACGTTTGTACTTGATTCAACTTTTTCATCCTTGATGAGAGTTACAGTCGTTCATCTGAAATAGGAAGTCAAATTAATGTTGCTATTCATACAGACTGAACATCCTATAAGTATTGTTTATAAAAATATATACTCTGTAAAATAAGTTTAGCAACACTGGGTATAATTGCTTAGCACCGGAGTGCCGACAGTTGCCAACCCTCGCTACGACCCTGTTGTGATGATTGGTGTACTTGAAATAACACCATTGTAAGCAAAACCACCCGAATAGGGGTTTCAGCATAAAACATTCAGACATCACAATGATGTTGGATTTTCGTCACTGCTCCTCGCACTCCCTTTCTCCATTATTCTAACTTTTTTTTAATTGACTGACCAACGCTTAACACATTCAACATCAATTTGGAACAATTTAAGGGACCGGTACACAGCCTCCCTATAAAGGTGCCATTTTCCTTAATTGTGCGCTGGAGCATATCATGTGTACTTTTCGGTGTGATAAAACTGATTTAAAATTTGTTTAAAGAAAAGACTTTCCATTCAATATAACATCATTTTCACTAAAATCATCCGGCGCATTTAAGATTTTTAAAGTTTTAGTAGTGTTGCTATATTTATTTTACATATTATATATTGAAAATCACAGTCCAGGATGACACAAAGTTGGTCCACAATTGAGTAATAAAACACCATTTACCTAATTGATTTAAATCGCTGTGAAGTGGGTCTGAGTAAAGTATATTTAATGACAGTGTAGGATGTTATTAAAATTCAAATAGATATTTATAACTAGATTATTCTTGATGTGTGTATATGTTGATGACTTGCCTTCAACTTTGAAGTGAATATATGTTGCTTCTGCTATTGTATAAAAATGTCTGCTTTTTGTATGGAATCATGCCATGATTTTCACTTGCTGTGCTTGTCTATATTTTACATTAAATCTTCCATTAAATGTTTCCATAAAATCATACTTCAGGGCTTTATGAAATTGCATGCTCAATTTTTGTAACAGACCTACTAAAAATTTACCCAGATGAAATCTCAGATAGACCTATTAAAAAAGTTAATGCCAATAAAATCTTGGATGATAATTTCTCTTTAGGAGGTGAAATACTGTTACGTTTTATAGTTTTGATATGATTGGATTCATGAAGTTGCCATAATAACAGCTCTACTTCAATTCTTAGATCTTACCTTTGTGGTATTCATCGAATGTGTGCAAAGATATTTTTGTCAATTGAAAAATGTTTTTAGTTACTATTCACTCATCTGATTGTTCATGTACAATTCAAACCATCAACTGTAAGCATGCTTTGTTAGTGTGTCATGGTCTTCCTGCGTATACATGTATATTGCTTTCTCATTATACTCTTAAAAGGAGCTATGTCACACGTATATCAGATATATTTAAAATGTTGAAACTTCAGTTTTTGCAAGAACTATCCTTTATAAATATAAGTTGTCTATCACAACATACTATGGTCACAAGGTTGACCATCTTCATTCATTAATTGGTCTTAGTTGATTGATTGACAATATTAATTTATTGGCCTTATTGATTGATTGAAAATATTGATTGATTGATTGAAGCGATCTTTGAATTGATTAAAAATGAAATTGATAAAAAAGGAGAAATGCACAAGACCTAATAAAACCTAACATGACCTGTTTTTATAATAAACAATTGTGTGACATAGCCTCTTTATTTAATCTTTTGCCTGTATATAAAAGTGTACGCTGTAAATCAAAAGGATTTGATGTAGATTTTTTCACTGTTTAGAATATTTATAGACATATTTTAGAGTTCTTTGTTATAACTTGTTTTTTTTTAATCATTTATTATTTTTATAAAATGCCCAGTTTTTACATGTAATGTTGCCAAGTAGATTATGTTATTGTTATCGTATTTTAACCGCCGCTTTACCTGGTAAATATACATTATCCATTATGTAATTTTCACCCGTTTTTCATTTTTATGTTGTGAACTTAGCTTGGTAAGCCATCTTTGTTTGGGGTAAATTTTGTGAACTTTTCCTTCCGTAGAAAATAAGTTAATTATTTCAAATGAGTATATTTTATTCAAATCCTGTATGAAACTACACAATACGCATACTGTAAAGGTTTTGGTTTGTTTTAATGTGTTTACAAATAAGTCATCCATATTTACTTGGAAGAAAATTCCGATTATTCGCCAAAATACCAAAAACGTTTGATAGTTGTCTGAACATTATTTTGCAATTTATTAATTTCTTTGTGGTTAAGTGATAATGTGGGTGTATTGAATTAAAAACAAATTATGAAAAGTTTGTGCTACGAAAAATAAGACATAAATAGCTTATTAGAATTAGTCTTCACTCTTGTCATTAGAAACTAGAGAAAATATGTATACATCAGGTCTGTGTTTCTTACATTGTTTGTTGTTATAAACTACAATAGGTGTGAACATTTTTAAGCTCTTGTGCAGTTTTACCATACATCCAGAAACCAAACAAGGGGAGACTAACATGACAAATAAGTTAAAGCTTTTATCAATTTTGATGTTTTTCTGTTTCTCCTTTCAAAGATTGTGTATTGTGTATGCTTGTGAATTTGCCTGGGTATAATATACCATACCTGATATCAAATACTGCAATTATTTCATAGCTAACATATTAGTACATGTGTGCACGTGCTAACTACCACCAGATGCAACAATACTTTCCTAGGAGGATTACTGGCAAACATCCTTATCACATTAATCAATGTTGAGTTATGTTCTTTTATGATACACGATGTTTGAACTGTTCAGTTCCGTCAAAAGGGTTATGCAGATACTACCATGATAAATTTAGTTGATATCATTACTGATTTGTTCTCAATACTAAGGGAGATAATAACATTTTACATGTATAGTGTTGTATATCATTTATGTCTGGAGAGAATTTATTTCTGTATTTATAATAAATGAAACAATATTTTCCCCACCCAAGCTGACGTCACATCATTAAGCTGTGTTTTTTGTATGTTTTTGTATGTGATTACTCTCATGGTGTAACATTATATCATGACATAAATGTATTTTGGTATTCATTACATTGTTAGTTGTCTTTTATTACCCTCTGAAAGTGTTGATTGTCCAAGAGTGCACCGTTGTCCACATGATATGCAATATTTCGCCTCTGTTGATTTGAGTTTCGTAAAAAATGCTGAGCATAGCCTTTACTAGGCAGTCAGATTTCTGGTGAAAAATGGCAAGTGTATGAGTGTCTCCATCTTGAACCGAGGTCACCAGATTAGACAGCAAGCACGCTTACCACTGAGCTACAGAGCAACACACTCATCTTGACAATATTAATGTTACCTTCACTGCTTTAATGTGTTATTTATATACACACATTATCCCTTTCAATTATACACAAAATTTACCTTTTTACGATGCAACATCAACAGAGCCCAGTACTTGAGCATTTGGGAAATTGTTAGAATAAATATGCAGTCAAAGAATATTTGATATTAACATTATTATACCAGCCAATTTTTCTAAACAGACTTTTAATTGGCCCCTGTGGTCACACATTTCATGGCTATTGCATTTAGGGTATGTGGCTATGTTTAACTCTGCTGGTGGAACAGTTATTGATCCACTCCCAAACAGGGAGTTCAAGATGTTAACCTTATATATGGGGCCCATGACAATTGTTAACCCCATATATGGGACCTATGAAAAAGGAAACAGCACTATAGTAAGCCACTTCCCAAGAAATGGATTTTATTAATATTCAGTGAAATGACTTTGGTCTTAACATGCTTGAGAATCTTAAGGTCCAAATGTAACAAAGTCTGAAGCCCAGCAGAAAAAGGGAGACTGTAACATCAAGTACAATATCATCAACTGATACCGAAAGAAATTGAGTTTCAATATTTTATGAAAGTCACTGTGATAAGAATATCTTAACATCAAGAAGAAAAACGGCAAATAGTTTTTGTATTAGCCATTTCATAAAACGTTAACCAACTGACATTATCAAGTGTCATACATGTTTTTCAATCATGAGGCACATTAAGAGATCTTTAGGTGTCTTAATGTTTAGGTTATATTAGTTGTATATTTTAGGTTGAGTAGGTTAAGACAAGTTTTCCAACTTATATTTGTCACTCTCAACACCTCATTCTTAATTTTATCCATCACCACGGTGGTATAAGAGAACAGATTTCCCTTTTATGCTGGGCATCTAGCAAGGGATTTTCTGAGAACATTATCATTCTGTCTTTGGATTGTCAAACAGTTTGTCTTCATTCAACTGAGACAGACACAAGTGTGTGCGATGTTAATGTTTAAAAACTTAGACTCCAAGTTCCTATATAATTTTTGAATATGCACCTCCTGCATGATAAGACTTTCTGCTAGCTCATTCATTTATAGGATCGACATTCATCTTGAATTCCCAGAATGCCATAGAGTGACCTCACAATTGATTCAACCAAGCAGACATAAGTATGAAATATGATGAATCAAGTGTTTTATATCAGACCATGTTACATCGGGAGATATATTAAACATGGTACAGTCCTTTACAATGGCATGTGATACAGAATTATCTGCACCAATCAATTGAAACCTTGGCCTGCAAACCCAGGAAGGGTGGGGATAGCGGGCCAACAGTCCTGAAATTTTACCTTCTCAATGTCCCTGCACTGCCGGGCAAGTGTGAGGTTTTTGTTCCAAATACTAGTAGTTGGATTTAGGGCAATGGGCAGGGTATTTACCTTCTGTGTGGCCCTAGGGGAGAGGATTTTAAGAGGGATTTGAAAAAGCAAACATTGAAATCCCACCCTCTCCAGGATGGGGGGTCAGGGTTTTAAGTGACTGGTGCATTAGGTCTATGTTATCAATAGTCTCTGCATAGGCTGAAGGGTTTAGCAAGCTGTACTATCACATTGTAAACTGGGTATGCTGAAGACTTGAAGGGCCTATGTTTTCTACTTTTAATGAAATAAATGATTACACAATGAAAGTACTTGTTTTAATCAAGGAAAGCCATATTTTAACAAGTGTACAGTGTGTGAACTGTATTAAAGGTGCCCGCGCAGTAAGTTGAATTGCAAAAATATTTCTATAACTTTATGCTAAGATCTGTCATTTATGTTGAGTATTGAAACTTAAAGGGGGACAGGTGCCTACCCAGATAGCATGTATATGTTGGCCCAACGTTGGGCCAACAAAGCGAACATCGTTGGGCCAACGGAGGAAAATCGTATTCATCGTCGGCATAAGGTTGGCAAAATATAAAACATTGTTGGCCCATCGTTGGGCCACTGTTGTACCAACAATCTCCCAACGGTTAGCCCAACGTTGAGCCAACGGTGGAAAATCGTATTCATCGTTGGCGTATGGTTGGCAAAATATAAAATATCGTTGGCCCATCGTTGGGCCACTGTTGTACCAACAATCTCCCAACAGTTGGCCCAACGTTGGTAAATATTATTCATGGTTGGCATTTTGTTGGCTCACAAATACTTGATTTCGGTAATGTAAACTGAAAAGCTGACAAAAGTGATCACAAAACCTCAATAGCTTAGTGGTACAGAGTCTGCTCCAAGTGCGTGTGGTCCTGGGTTCGATCCAACGTGTGGTCGCGACATACCACAGATGTAGTTTATATAGTACCAGAAAGTCCCTATGTAGACACTCGGTATAAAAGTGAAACTGTCCTCTCATCTGTTATAGTATAACTTGGTGGCGATAAACAACATCAGGAATGAGGTGTCGAGAGTGATTTGTATCAGTTGGAAAAACTGGTTCCTTGATTGAACTTAAATAAATTCGAATAAACTGAAAGCTCAAAATGCTCCACCTCTCCTGGTCAACTGAGCAAGTCAACATGTTGCAGAAAACATACAGTACTAACTTTTACATATATGGTCAAATTCAAACAAATATCAACTTTCAAATACTATTTTTATTTGCCGTCTGCATAAGTTAACAAGCAATTGACATTATCAATTCAATTCTCCCTAGCTGGTCTCTCCTCGGCAGTCTATTTCGGCCTTCTTTAGTTCGCGGCACCTGTATTCTGACTATTTCCTAATTATATTTTCCACTGATTTTTGTGTAGTACCCCAGGATGGTACTCTTTAACATCTTCTGAAAATACATAGGTCAGTGATACATTATAATAAATTGCACCTATAATAACAAGAAAGGTGGGAAAATTAGGTATAACCCACATCAGTTGAGTTACCAAGTGTGCACAATTTATCGGTGTTATTTTAGTATCAAATTGACCGCATGTGTTTACTGAAGAAACCAGTATTTCAACATTACAGTACTTTCAAAGTCAATCGAGAACTATACTAAATATACTATTGCCGGCAGGAAAGCTCAGTTTATCTAGGTTTGACTGGGTATACCTGAGTTAATGGTATTCACCACTATTCTTTCGAATGGGGTAGTTCCCTCAGTAGTATTACTTATTGAATTGACTGTAGGCCAATCCGGTCTATTTTTGTAAATATCACATAATGCAGAGTGCACTATATAGTAGTATATAGTATAATAATATATACTGTCAATTCAATAAGTAGTACTAATGAGCTAATGAATTAAAGTTCAATTAAATACACCCGGTTAGGCCTAGATAAACATAGTTTACCTGACGGATGAACAAACTGTACAAAATCTACATATGGTATATAAGAATTATGCATCAATCAACGCTTACTGTCTAGATCTTGGGAGACTTAGTAATTTCAGCATCTTAGAATCAGACCAAAGTCTATCGTGAAAATTTTCTGTTCAATTCCCCCCTGTATTTTGGGCATAACATTGACTGCTACATTATTTCCCCAAAGGCTTTTATTTAAAACATTAATTGTTTACCTGGTTTTGGAAACAACAATAATATTTGACCTCGGTCTTGAAGTCAGGGAAATTAGGATTTGAAACTTCTTGCCCGAATAAGTCAAGTAATATACTTTTTAATATACTTTTCCTATAGACTCTATGCATAATTACTGCAACAGTTGCCCGACTGCAAAAGTTAAGTCTAAATCAAATATTCATACTTGTCCCAATCAAATGGACAAGTGCTAATTTTGAACACTGACTGGTCATATGAACATAGCTCTAACTTAATTTTAGCATACCATTTCTACTGTGCTGTGGGAAGTTGTTGTTGATATCTAGAGCACATGTTTCCCAATATTGCTGAAGCGTTCCACCTCTGGGTGTCGATTTTATATAAGATTTTAGGTAAGACTTTTCTGCCTCATTCCACGGAACTTGTATCTTTTTTTCTAGTGGTTTGGTTAATTTTTCTGGTTGTTTCGGCGTTTTTCCTGTAGGCGTTAAATTGTCCCTTTTTCTTTTGATGTTCTTAAGCTTAGTCAGTGTTTCTTTGGAATAGGAATAAGAATGTTCACACCCAAACAGCTTCGCCACTCTATTCTCATTGCTGTTTTTGCTGACGCTGTATGTATAAGCATGTTCTTGAGAAATACTCTGTAAAAATATAAATATCATCTTTATTATTCATTTATTGATTTGCATGTAGACAGACAAAATAAATACAATTAGTGTTAAACAATAATTATCCAAGGGGATAGCTGGGGAAACGGCCATGTTTTTACCTTCCAGCACCCCGCACTGCCCGGAAAATTTTCTCTGAAACAATACCCTGGAACAATATTTTGTTATCATGGGCTGGGGAAATGCCTGAGATTTTACAATCGGCTGTCCCCTCTTCACGGCGAAGGGTGGGCATTTTGACAACTCAAAAGTAAAAATCCTATCCGATCCCAAGGGTCAGGGATGTGAAGGCACCTGACGTGTGCATTATGAACTGTTAAGCACTTAAGTCATTTGAAACCACTGCCCCCCCACCAATAAATGAAATTATACTGCTTTCCTGTGATTTCGTGAACATAAGACTTGTTTTTTGAGAATGCTCAATTGTTTGTTGATTTATAAACATTTTTCTACAATGAAGCTAATGCCTGAACCCTTCTCAACAAGTTAAATACAAAACATGGTGAAAAATCATCGTATTTTCCCAGTATCAGCCATCTTACACAGTGGACTCCAACTCTTCAATCAGAAGACAAGTTTCCTAAAGATTCGTGAATTCTGATTTGCTGGTCAGTAAAAATCATTCTGGAACTCTTTTTTTATCGGTTCACAGAGGAATTCCATTGGGGGTTCTCCTAGCATGTGTATTCACAAAATGGTGGCTGTGTGATGATTCTGACGCACATAAATGATGAAATTATAGACCTGGGGTCATCTGCTTCTCTGCCTAACTTAAATTTAGGGGTATTTTATATTTTTTCCATTAAAATTTGTTTTAAAGTGACGTATGCTCAAAATATTTATGGAAAATCATTTTTTTAACTTCTTCAAACATTTGTCAATAATTTTGGACCAGCACGTTTAGCAGAAATATGTCAAACAGGGTTCACGAAACCATAGGAATTCACGAAATTATAGGAAAGAAGGATAAGGCACTCAGGACTGCAACATTCTGGGCAAAATCAGGGAACTCCAGGCTAGATTGACAGATCAAAGCACAAAGTTGCACGAGAATAAAATCTTAAATATTATGGACGTAGTAGCGTTTTCAACATTTGGGGATATTTGGTAAGGGGGAGGATGGGGAGTTTTGAAGTGGGGGTAAACACCTTTACGTGCTTGGAAGCATATTTTGGTTATATCTACACAATAACTGAGTTAATGTTTTATGGGTTATTTGGCGCTAGATCTATTACTTTTTTTCATGAATCTAATATGAATCTAATCTGATTTCATGAATCTAACATTCAAAGGGGAACATTAAGGTGAAGAGGTGTTATGCATAATGATAAATTATAATAAGTTATTAGGAAAGTAGGAAGATCATCTATATCTAGGTTTAACTGCTTATTGTATGCAGATGATCTTGTTTTACAATCATCCAGTGAGAGGGGTCTGCAAAACTGTCTTAATAAGTTAGCGGAGTATAGCGAATAAAATGCATTAATAGTAAATCTTAAAAAAACTAAAATCATAACCTTTTGTAAATCTGGGAGATTGTCTTCTTACAAGTATTTGTATCAAGGTAATGAAATAGAACATGTTAAAAGCTACAAATACCTAGGCATATTATTGTCATCCTCTGGTACTTTTACACATTGTCAAAATGATCTTTATAAAAGGGCTTTAAAAGCAAAATTTAAATTAACCAAAAGCTTTGGAGAAGTATTGCCAAGTGTTAGAACTTTGTAACATTTGTTTGACCATACAGTTAAACCAGTGTCATTATATGCTTGCCAAATATGGGGAACTATTAATACTAATTCTGTTAAAACAAAACAACCAAATTATAATGTATTCGGTATGGATCTCATATGTGAAAAACTACATTTGAATTTTTTAAAGTATGTACTTGGAGTTAATAAGAAAGCTACCAATGATGCCATTTATGGAGAATTAGGTAGATTCCCTGTACTTATTAACGTAATTACTACCACTGTTAAATACTTTAGTAGATTGATAACCTTAAATTCAGATACATTATTAAAGAGTGCATTTATGGAGAACACTATGTTGCATGAATCAAAGAAACCTTGTTGGTTGGCCAGCATTAAATTTCTTTTTAAACATCTTGAAATTAGCGCTGTGGATGAATATATTAAGAAGAGTTTATATAGTATTGTTAAATCTAAGCTCATAGCCATGTATAAAAAGCAATTCACGGATAAAATGTTAACCAGTTGTAAAAATGAAACAGGTAAATTAAGAACATATGCCTTGATTAAAACTAATATAGTAAAGGAAACTTATCTAGATATTATCCAAAATAGAGATATCAGAAAATGTTATACAAAGCTTGGAATCAGTACACACAAACTCAGAATTGAAACTGGGAGATAGCTTAAACATGACAAAAAGAAATTAGAGGCAAATGAAAGAATATGTGAATTTTGTAGCTTAAATGAAGTTGAGGATGAGATCCATTTTATTACATCCTGTGAATTTTATAAAACAGAGAGACAGTCATTGTATAAACGTATCGATACAAAAATGATCAATTTTGTCGCCCTTAGTAATAAAAATAAATTTATTTGGCTTATGTCTAATGAAAATAAAGAAGTTATAATATATCTTTCAAACTATATATCTGATTGCTTTCAGAAAAGAAATAGTATTACACACATACGATAGATTGTAAAATTGAATTTAAATTAGAATGATATTGATATACCTCCTGTTGCTTTGGATTTTAACATTTATTTGTTTACTGTTCTATATGTTCTTAGTTGTAGTTATTAGTGTTGTTTAGTAATATAAGAATCGTTATTTGTTATTTGTTAATGTATACATGTATTTCAAACTTTAGGCCATGTATATTTCAAAATTGTATGCCCATATGTGGGCCCAAAATTGGAAAATAAACAATATCTTGTCTTATCTATATATGCGTGTAAATGTTATTTTTAAAAATATATAGAAATCTACTAGATTCTATTGGCAAAATATATTTTGATTAATATATTGAATGAACTTTTTGGTTGAGTGTATTGAGAGGAAATTTGGATTCGTAGCCATTTCATTTCCGAGGTACAGACGACACAATATTCTGAGCGGACGGGCGAGGTCAATTATCACCCCCCCCCCACCTCAAGAAAGTGTTTGGTGCGCACAAATGATTAGTTTGTCTGAGCAAACTTGTTTGAGAAGCATGTACCACAACAAATATCTGTATTTTAGGTCTTAACCCACAAACATCAGAATATATTTGATGATATTCACTGAGTATAACACACATAATGTGTCGGTGGGAGTTATTTCATCGGTCACATGCCTCAGTGTTACATATTACAATCAGTAAGTAACACAAACTATAGATATTTAACTATCATTGTGTACATACTGTATGTTGCAAATGAGTCAGTATAAGTACAATGTATTGTGAGTGTGTGTAGATATAGAAAGGGGCGTAAATCTATGTGTTCTTATTTAAGTTGTCATGGTGGAATTGGGTCTAATTGTCTCCCTTTAACCGCTCATAGAAGAAACAGTACAGCATACAGGACACAACATGTCTAGTAGTGCGACTGGTTGTATTTACGGAGATACCCGGAAAGAGTATTGCTCTCCATGGGTTGGACCGAGCATAATTACTGAGCAGCAATATAAAATGGCGAGATAATATGATCCAAATATAGTACAAACAGAATATAATCCGTCCATCGACGCAGCAACTAGTGGACGTATGTTTTGTATATATTAAACCGTTACTAGTATATTATATGAACATACAAAAGTATAATATTTTTTTTTATCTCATCCAACCAAACAATATTCAATGTCAAAATACTTTGCGACATATTGACTTCAGCATACCTTCTGTCTTCATATAAAGACACATACTTAAAAATCATTAATTTTCGTGTGTGTGGGTGGGGGGGGGGGTAAATTTCGCGGATTTCGTGGTTCACATTCGAAATTTTACAGTAAACTGAGTATATCTGTACCCTATGTTTTATACTAATTAACCAGACTTGGAAGAATCATATATAAACAGGCTCCGTATGATGCAGACTTTAAATATGCACCAGTCTTATGATTTTGTAAGTATAGTACTAACGACCTTCTCGTTCTAAGCCATCAACATGCAGATGTCGGTTCTGTATACAACCATTTTGATAGCATTTCTGTGTTTGAATGACTCGGGATATCTTACGACTGTCAGTAGCTTTCACCAGACGATCACTGGTTCACCTACGCTAGTTTATAGTACGAAGTCTGAAACACATGGACTTTGCATACTTTATAGAATGTTGCACAAATTATTCGTGCAAAATGTGCCGAATCTAGTAAATATCCGAGATAAGTCGACATTCCCCCGACTGTATTCCCTCCTGAATCAGCTGGTCCACGATAAAATCGTGCTATAGCCACCATACCCACGTGTCAGATAATATTCCTCATCTAAAGGAATTTATACCCACCTGAATCAGAAAGTGCATGATTTGATCGTGCGATGGTCGCAGCAAAAATATTGTATTTCGTTTATTAGCTTCTTAGTTTTAATGACGAGCGAATCAAATATTGATAATCATACTACATGTATATAAGTTCATTACAATACAGTATAGTCATCATCTGAGGCACCGATTTTGATAGAAGTTTGACAAATTCATGTTTCACAGTGAGTCCGGTCTTCGAGCGTCGGTAGGGTCGAGTTCGAAAATCGATCTGTGGCTTACAGGAATATAGACACTGCACTCACGGGTAGATCTTCCAATTCAAATCTTGATGGTGCATGGTGACAAGACTTGCTCAGTGGTCCAGACGGGGTTGAACCCGGACTTCTCGATCACAAAACGCACTCATTACCTCTAGGCAACAGCTCCGCCCTGAATTGGATAGAAATTATACTCAGCCAAAAAAAGAAACCTTACGTTTTATAAGTTTATATCATTTTTTAATTAAAGCACTATACTGCTTATTTTTGTGCAAAAGTATATCGGTTTATCGCCACATAACACCTGTGTAAAATCCGTAGCACGCGCTATTTTGTTAAACTCTGTCAAACCTACATTATCTTGTTTTGCACATGGACCTTGTGCACTATACATGCGGTCAGATAGTCGGTCATTAGAAGTGTCATAATTTAGCTAAGGTACACAGATGCACAAACTCAAAAAAAGAAAGAATGCCTAGGTTTTCAGAAGCAGAGAGAAACAGAGCGGTTGGAATGTTGCATGCTGGGTGTCTGCGGTCGACGTAGGCAGTACGTTTAACTGCAGCAGACAAACGTTTTTTGAATTATCAAGACGTCTGCGACAGACTAGCACTGTACATGATCGTCCCAGGTCAGGTATACCAAGAGCAACTAGCCAACGGGACGACCGTGTCATTGTCTTACGTCACTTACGTAACAGGTTTTTGTCCACAACTCGGGCAGCCCGAGACTTTAACGTCCACCCACAGACAGTGCGGAACAGGGTCCGTATTCATAAAGCTCATAAGGGGAAAATATTCCTTAGGTTGATATGATTTCACCTTAGATATCTGAAACACCCATAAGTATTATTCAGATATCTAAGGAGAACTCACACAAAACTAAGGGAATTCCTATAAAACCTTAGGTAAATCAATCAACCTAAGAAATATTTCCCCTTAGGAGCTTTATGAATACGGGCCCAGGTTGCGGGCACAAAATCGCCCTATTATAGCCCGGCGTCCATATACTGGATCTGTTATGACGTTACGTCACCGTCGTGAAATGCTGCAATGGGCGCGTACGCACCGTCACTGGCGTCGTCAGGAGTGGAACTCCCGTCCTTTTTACTGACGAGACTAGGTACAACCTAAGCTTTGCCGACGGTCGACAACGAGTATACCGTCGTCGAGGGGAAATATTCGCCCTAGTTTGCGTAAGAGAGCATAACTGATTTGGCGTCGGTGGCGTGGTGGCTTGGGGCGGCATTATTGGCGGGCGAAAGACAAGATTCATTGTTATTCATGGAAACATGAATGCCCAACGGTAAATCAATGAGGTGTTAGTACCGGAAGCCATTCCATTCCTTCAAAGACATGTTCCTGCTACACTGCAACAGGACAACGCTCGTCCACATGTAGCGAGAGGGTCGCCAGGGCTCATTTGGCCGCCGTCAAAGTAAACGTTATGCGATGGCCAGCCGTGTCTCCCGATATGAGTCCCATAGAACATGTATGGGATGTGTTAGGGAGACGTATACAACTTCAACAGCATCGGTGACTTGGTGAATGCTCTCACGACGGAATGGAACAACATGCCTCGTCAACTGATTCAGCGTTACGTTAACTCGATGAGAAGGCGTATACTTACACTCGTACAGGATAGAGATGGTCATAATCGCTATCAATTTCCACAGGGAAACGACAAATTGCACAGAAAATTGATTTATGGGACTTCAAATGACAACCGCTAAAATACGCAAATTCTAAAATTTTGGTTCTGAAACCCTACCTCATTAACTACCGACTTAATCACTCGTTACGTAAGCCAGAAATCTGAAAATTCACAGACATGTTTTAACATATTCAATTCAAGTTTACAACTTCAACATGTATGACACGCTCATCCAATTCCAAGAAAACAGACCGACTATGTAGCGTCAGGTTTCTTTTTTGGTTGAGTATAGTTAGGCACAAAATCTATGCACAAAATAAGGCGCTATATAGTGTACTTAACGGATTTAAAAACGCGACAGTTGGGGTAATGCCGATTTTTCATGGAAAGCAAAAATATTTCTTAGCTAATCATATACCATCGTAAAGGTGAACTTAATGTCGACATTTTGGTACCTCGATTATAAAAATTCGATCTATATTGATTAAATAATGCATAATAAAGACTTCGCTCCAGAAAATGAAAGTTACACTTTTTTGCCAATTGGTAATTGTTAGCGTAGAAATATTTACCGAAGCGATGTTGTCTTCGGCTAAATGCGAAGCAGTTCCGTTACTCTATTTTGTTACGTTGATACTGTAATCATGCGATAAGTCATCTACTTTTCATATTCTACCATTGAAATTGTGGTTATATTATTTATTTCGCTTTTATACAAATATATTCGGCATCAATATAGGTTGGTCAAATTGAGCGTTGATCCAATTTTCTCAATAAACCTGTGACTTTTATTTTCTGAGCTAATGTCCTTTTCATACAATAATTTCCCTATTACTGGTCTGATGTCAAATATCAGGGTATCAAATTGTTGGCATTAAGTTGACCTGCAATACTATTTATGATAATAAGATATATTATTTCATATTTCAGGTACAAATCGACTTATCCCAGTGTCGCGTTTTTAAATGCGTTAACCATATAAAGTGCCGCTAAAGATTGCACAAAATTGGACGATGAAAATGTATCTCTTTCTTCCTTTTACAGGACAGGAATCCATTAACTGGATTGTATTAATGCACTAGTCAGTTGGATCTACGGCCCCACCCTCTGGGATGGGTCGGGATCTTTACTTTTGGGTTGTGAAAACGGCCCAGTGGGGGGGTCAGTTGATGGTAAAATACCCATGGCAACTAAAAATTGTCGTCGGTGGAAATATCCTAGCATTTCCCCCGCAGTGCGGGGAAGTTGGAAGTAAAAAAAACGGATGTTTGCCGAGTATCCCCCGTGGATCACCGAGGGTGGGGCATGGATGCAACTAACTATTGCATAAGTCCCAGCTAGTCTGTAGGTGGGTTATTGAGCAAGTATTTCCCCAAAGTTTTCTTTATTAAGATAATGCGTTATCACCGGCGGATTTTACAATATTTACTGGTGGTCTATCCATGATAAGAAAGAATATAATTATTATAATTAATAACTGAAGTGTGCCTGCCAGGCCCGGATCCAGAAATTTCTGAGTGGGGGGGGCACGAGGTATGTACGGGACTCCAGGGGGGGGGGGGGCAATTACTTAATATTTGTGTGAAAATGCACAGGAAGGTGTATATTTGTAGATGTGGGGGATCCATAGTATTAACTTATTATGTTATCAGCGTCAACATGTACATTGTGTATGTTTGTGCATATTAGTAAGTCTTCACATACAGTATTTGTATATACCAGCTTTCATCCTTTTGGCCATTGGAATATTATAACATAAGTAGGGGGGTCCGGGGGTATAGTCCCCCGGGAAAATTTTCAAAGCAATGGATGAATCTAGTGCATTCTAAGCCTATCTGGGAGCCCTGAAATACCTTTATTCTGAGAGTTAACCGTTATGATTTAGTTATGATTATTTAACAGTCAAAAGGTAAATTAATATAATGAGCTGCGCAAAAATTCTCTTGTAATTGATTTCTGTGATGCAACAGCTACGTATAAATATATACATATATATTAAAAATATTCTGCGAGCGAAGCGAGCACGAAAAATGCCCATCTTACAAATACTTTTTCATCTAGAACATAAGAAAAATACCCATATTATATAGAGATGTCTGTTTAATACCTGTTTTACTATTTATTCAAAGTTTTTTTAAAAAAAATCTCAGCCAACTGGGGGGCACGGGCCCTCGTGCCCACTGCCTGGATCCGTGCCTGCCTGCTCTATCAAATACAGTAGGCCTACATATTTTATTACGAAAATAAATATTTATAATATTAAAAAACCCTATTTCTAAAGGCTTTTCAAATTGTACGACGGATCCTCTTTTGTGTAAATGTTCACACGTCATGATTGTATGATACTATATATATATATATATATATATATATATATATATATATATATATATATATATATATATATATATGTCGTGTAAAGGCGTTTGACAACAAGTCACTGTCGAAAACACGTGCTCAATGCATAAACACCGAGGTGATCAATGGTTTAGCGTTGAGCAATCACGTGACGTATACATGCGCAGCAATAAGTGTCGTTTGTACGGGACGATTTATGAAAAACAAAAAAGGTATGTATTTACTGTGTTTTCCGTTGGAATTTGTTACATTTTGGACCTTTGATGCGGATTATGATGTAAGTATAGCACATACAATATCGATATTTCTTACAAGGTGTATAATTTGTTGCAAAATCACGACTACCACGTAGCAGTCGGTCAGAAGAAACCTTTGGCTGTCGGTCTGTTTTTAGGGCAGCCACGATTGAATCTAGGTCGAATTTCAATGCAGTATGCCGATGATCGGTTGTATTGGTGCAAAAATTTAAGTGAAAAAAACAGCACAAAATATTTCTTAAATTGAAATTGAGGTAATTTGGGGAGGCAGAAATTGAAGTCACCAGTGTGTAAATGTGTCGGAAAACAATTTGATTTTTCAAGTCTGCAATATAATTTTCAGCTGAAATCATTATGCTACATTGAAATATTTACATCTACAATGACTATTTGTAAACAGAAATAAAAAAAGTGTTTTATGAAACATTGAAAATTGCCAATTTTTGTGTCAAAATCCTGAAAATTCAATATAAATCACATTGCTATGTTCTCCAATCCATTATCAAGGTGATAAACTATAGAATTATTGCATATTCATGAGCGTAGGAGCGTTTTCATTATTGTACTCTTAAACGCCCCATCCCTCCTATGTCTATATAATAAGTGTGAGTTTATGGTTCTGTGGCAATTTGATTTAGTAATTACGTGGTCGCTTAAAGTTAATCAGTTGAAGTAATATTAATAATGTCTTTATTTTCAGTGGATAACATAATTGGTAAACCAATTTTATTTATAGGGAGGTCGGGGGGGGGGAATGTCCCCCTGGAAATTTTTCAAAAATGGATCAATCTAGTGCATTTTGGGCGTTCTGAAATACCTTATTTGGTATTAAAAAAGGATCTGTTTTATTGCTAAATGCAGGAAATTTAAGTTCCAAGATTAAACCCAATTAGGTGCTTGCACAAAATTTAAATTGCCTTATTTTGAGATTGAACACACCGTACAACCCGCTAAGTAGATGGCAGGTTGGTTGTGTAAGGCAGTTGGAAGCGCGTTTTGTGTTTTGCAACAAGGGTACGTATTTGTTATATTTTGTGTGTTTTTCGTTGCCTTTGGGAGTGATCACTTATATGTGTCGTTAAAGCGATGAATAAACAATTAGAACATACACTTTATGTTCCCAGAAATGCCATATAACTCGAGAAAACAGTTTTTATGTGCGCGGTGTTTGCAAAAATGTTGAAATTATCGCCTTTTACGTTAAATACTCGACTAAATTCGTGGTTTGGAACAATTCGAAATAAATGGATAATAACTTCAATCCTTCCTCAATAGATCTGTCGTTTCAGTTTCGTGAAATGTACATTTTCTGTGAAGATACAACGTTTTTAATTCAACGATGTATCAACAAAATGCTAAAGAAGCTGGCAGTTCCGATTTTTGAATACTAACGTCTAGGGCAGTTTGCAACAGTTCAATGCTAACGTAGAGGCAGGTCAATACTAACGACGACGGCAGTGACTCAAATTACTTTATAGGGATATTTGACCTCTTAGGATGATTTGAATGCTATAAATGCTATCCAGATTCATACCTGACTGTATTCCACATCCGTTTCATCAAGTAACACCCGCATCTAGTGTTCCCATTATTTTCGGTAAACATGATTTAGATACAAAATCCAGCATTAAGCAATCACTGATTGTCTTAACAATCAAGTTAAGTTAAAAGCTCCTGTATTTATTCAGTCGGATTATTTAATCAGTCATACATTACACATATTTCTTGAAGCATCGATGTTTCTTATAACAGTTCGGTATCACATGTATATGCCCCTCCCTCTAACGTTAATCATGTGACGTTATTATCATCATTCCTTGCGAAGTTGCGTACCCTTAATGACGTAATCACTAATCAAGATTGTTTATAACATCCGGGCGGCGGATAAACAACGAGTCGTGGCATAATTTCATTAAATCTAATATATCACTTGACGTAATTAAAGAATGCGCATTTGGATTTCATGTTATTGGACAATGTTGAAATGGTCTCTTCGATGATACCTGGCATACTAGGTGTCATTTTGTTCTTGTCCATTGTTTGTGGAGAGGGAATGGCGAAGTTAATTTTAGAAGCCGAAGCCTGACAACAACCCTTTTCTTCAATACCTTCGATAATTTGACCAATATTTATTGGGTCACCCATAAATCTTAGGAATTTCCCTTTAAACAGTCTATATCCTACTTCCCATAACTCTCTGGTCTCTGGTCGGATGTAGCGCATTTGTGATGTATTAGTACATGAATACCAATCCACAATATCCAGAAATAAATCAAAAGCGCTGTAAGCGCTGAAGGCCTGGGGCTAAACATTGTATGCTTGGGATGAAGTTTAGTGACTAAACTGAAGTATATGAAAACGGATCCACGCTCTTTTACTGCCAGCTGCAGTGTACAGTTATGTTGACCGTACAAAGTTGAAGGTTTAATCTATTGGTCATGCTTAACTTGCCTATCTAGTTTAAGTACTAGTAAACAAGAGATGTCAGAATGACATTTATGCCTCCCACTACCCACATACATGTACAGTCACATAGACTGTGACAATTGAACAACATGTAGTATTACCTTGCTAATATTTTGGCAAACAATTTCTTCAAGATTTTGAAACTTATGGCTGAAGTCGACTTTCTGATACTGAAGTATGTTAAATTTTAAAAGAGATTTAAAAAAATTTTGATGAGTATCGACTCATGAGTGGGCAATCGCGGTATTTTGGTAATTTGTTTCAAAAAGTGCGACTTATGTATGGGGCATTACGGTATCCAAAAAAATAAAAAACTTAAATTTCATTTTATTTTTTCTGGAATGTCTTGTTAACGCAAAATGAAATAATAACAATATTTAAAACATGTTTATATAAATACCAAATATAATGTCCTAAAAAATGTCTCAGAAAAAAGTTTCTTCTTACTGTCTCCGTAAACACTCGTATCTTTTCGGCATAAGACCGCCAAGTGAGGAACTTATTCTCGCATGAATATGTAAACAATAGAAACTATGTCCTAGTCAATGCTTAGCAATTTTGCTTCAATAATATTTCTTTTACACTTTTTTATGAAACTGTAATGTTAAATAGTGATGTTCTGCATTTTTAAAGGCGGGTTAGTGAGATCCGCGAAGAACTACCTTTATATTGCGCATGAAAGTGGTTATTGGGAATTTTGGGATTTTGGAAGGTCAATTCTAGTAGGCTGAGAAATTGGTATCATAGCTATGCCAAAAAGAAGATATTATCCCTAGATAACTGTCAATTAAGTATTAAATTACACCACTTTTTGTATGTTTCCAGTTGTCCACTATCCTCAAGACTTTCTAAAACAGCTGGAATAGACTTCATCAATTGTGAGATTTCGTCTGGGGTGCACTCTTTGTTAACTATCAGAATCATTAATGACTGACCCGATATCCATTTCAGATAAAAGTTCTGCAACATCATCATGTATATGACTTTCAATCACATCTATTTTTACTATTCTTTCAGAGTTATCGTATTTAACTGGTATGTTTTTAATAGCTTAGTTTTTTACTCCGATCTTCGTTTCTGTAAATACCGACTCTTGTCACCCGTCACAAAAACCTCACCTTCATGTGGTATTATGTATTCATAACTTTTTGTTCTATAGCCAACACGGCCGGATTTGTCATGAATCTCGGCGTCTCGGTACTTAAGGCACAAATCAGGATGTTTCCCGACCAAATGCTCAATCCAATCACGGTATGCAATGTGTGGGTGTTCACAATAGTAGCATTTATATGGGTCCATCTCTCATTACTGTGATTAAACCTGAGAAGAAGAATAAAGATCAGAAATCCAATTGATCTACTTGACAAAAATGCCGTTAAGTAAGGTGGTACTTGATGAAACGGACGTGGAATACAGCCAGGTATGAATCTGGATAGCATTAATAGCATTCAAATCATCCTAAAGGGGCAAATATCCCTATAAAGTAATTTGAGTCACTGCCGTCGTCGTTAGTATTGACCTGCCTCTACGTTAGCATTGAACTGTTGCAAACTGCCCTAGACGTTAGTATTCGAAAATCGGAACTGCCAGCTTCTTTAGCATTTTTTTGATACCTCGTTAAATTAAAAACGTTGTATCTTCTCAGAAAATGTACATTTTACGAAACCGAAACGACAGATCTATTGAGGAAGGATTGAAGTTATTATCCAATGATTTCGAATTGTTCCAAACCACGAATTTAGTCGAGTATTTAACGTAAAAGTCGATAATTTCAACATTTTTGCAAACACCGCGCACATAAAAACTGTTTTCTCGAGTTATATGGCATTTCTGGGAACATAAAGTGTATGTTCTAATTGTTTATTCATCGCTTTAACGATACATATAAGTGATCACTCCCAAAGGCAACGAAAAACACACAAAATATAACAAATACGTACCCTTGTTGCAAAACACAAAACGCGCTTCCAACTGCCTTACACAACCAACCTGCCATCTACTTAGCGGGTTGTACGGTGTGTTGAAGCTGAATGTGAAAAGTTTGTTTCAAAGGCTTTATATAAAATTGACAACCTCTGAAAGTCATATAGGAGGGGTGGGGGCGTTTAAAATACAATTTCTGTCACAAGTGTGTTGTTTTGCAAACAACGGGTGTTGACATATTTTGGTATAAGAAAAAAAAATTATGTACGTTTTCACCAAAAACAGAAGGCAAATTACCTATTAGGAAATATATTAGGTCGTAAATTATAATTATATAAAGATATGTTGGCCCCCTGTTCAGACATTGGGGGGACAGGCCCCCCTGCCCCCCCCCTGCTCCTACGCCCATGATATTAATATTTTATCCATAAAACACTAAATATTTAACCATGTAAAATTTTTAAATCTAATTTGTATTACACATTTGAAGATGACCAGTGTGTACAAAATTTCTATTCCTGGGATTATGTTGCTATCAAAACAACGCATGGACAAATCTATTGAATTTAGAGGGTCATCTAATGTAAGAATACACACTACTTACACACTTACAATAATCAGATATATGTAAATGTTATTTCTAATTCTTTTCTGACATGGTTACACCCTGATGGGTTCAATTTCAGCAGTGGAAGTTTAGTGAAACCTTAAGTCAGAGATTGTAACAACATATGAGTAATTTTGTTATGCACCAGTCAATTGCATGCATGCCCCCCACACCTGGGGATGGCCTAGGATTTTTATTTTTGGGTTATTAACCCCCCCCCCCCCACTCCGCCCTCCACCGCTGGCCAGGGAAAGCTGATGGTAAAATCTCCAGTAGTTCTCCAGCAGTCAAATAATCTCGACTTAGTGAGTACCTGCTATGGAGATAAAAGTCAGAAATTAAAAAATCTCCTAGCAGACAGCCCAACATCTACCAGACAAATTAATATGTCCCAGGGTATTCAGGTTTGGAGAAAAAATTTCCAACATTTTCCCAGCAGTGATGGAGGATTTTAAGGTGGATGATAAAAACCATTTCCCCAGCAGTCCAACGTCTTTCAGTCAACAAATATTTAGTAATTCATATTTATAGTGAGAGTATTAAAAATAATTATAGGAGTCTATATCACAGCTGGCTACCGTGTATATGGACAATCAGTAAATTTACGGACAGTCAATGTTTTTACTGATAAAAATATCAGTTAATTTACAGACTTGTTTTGAAAATAATATTTTTTTCCGATTTAAGAAAAAACATTATACTTATATTCAAAACACATTTTTACTGCATTACTGCAAGTTTCAGGTAATATTCCTATGATTAATATGAAATGTTGCTGTTTTTCATATTTTCGAAGTTGAACTTCAGCCATCCTAATTAATTCAAAATGTTTACACATCGGAGTACTCAGGGGCTTGGCAATCCTCAAGTGTTATAATCTACTTGCCTAAGAAAACACAAAAAGCTAGAAAATTTCATTTTCAATAATTTTATTTATTTTGCAATGTTTGAGAGTACTGTGTTATTAAATCACTTTCAGTCATAATTAAGGGATTGGCTATTGCATTTAGGTAAAAACGGACACTTAATAGTATTTTCTCATGATCATTTAACACTTGCCCATGGGCAAGCTGGGTGGAAAAATCTATTTGCCCGCAGACCAAAAAGTCGGGGAAGTACTCAAACAACATCTGTAGTGAATTAAAAGCTGTGGAAGATTACAAGTGTTGTGTTTTAGCTGTTTCAGCGAAACTTAAAAATTTGTCATTAATTGTCAGTAAATTTATGGATATTTTTATCAGTCGAAACGCAGTCAATCCGTAAATTTACTGATTGTCAATTAAAACAGCATAATACTAGACTTGGTGGAGGCACATACATATTTGGCTGCAATAATTCAGCAGAAAGCTGACTGAAAAAAAAGGCTATGTTTGGCATTAAAGTTGGAAAATCTTTAAGCCACAGTTATAATAATGTACATTATGAGTTTAAGACACGTTTTTCTGTATTCAGATTTTGTTGCGCAATATTGCGGGAGCTATTCAGAATACATCACGAAAACCATGAAATTTTGTTCCATCTAAATTAAATGATTTTGCAGTATGGGCTGTTATTTATTCTGTTCAGTACCTACTTGAAAACAATGAAATAGAAAAACTATCTCCCTTTTTTATTAAATTTTGGAGTTTAGTTGCCTTACTGCATCTCCTTAAATTTCGATGGGGACAAAATTTTGTGGTTTTGGTAAAAAAGGCCATTTCACTGCGACCTTAATTCGTGGATTTTGCATTTCAGGTTATAAATACAAGGAAAAAAAAAATTGTTTCATGGGATTTGACTTCCGGGTTAAAGGTGAACCATGAAATCCACAAAATAAAATCCCCCACGAAAATTAATGTTTTACTGTAATTTATCACTCCATTACAATTTATACACACTGATTTGTTATTTGTTACTTGTGTTGTGATTGTGGGTTGTACAGGTTACACACCATGCACCCTACTTGAGTAACCACTGATTGGGTTGGTGTCCAGTATACACACCAAGCCTGAGTGACCACAGCCAATCAAGGCCAGTGTAAATCACCTGACTTCCAAAGCATGATTCTTGTATTCTCTCTCTTTTATAACCGGTCTCCCTAAGGAAAAGACATGTGCTTTTGTGGCTATAGGGAATTTCACAATAGGGACAAAATTTTGTGGTTTTGGTAAAAAAGGCCATTTCGCTGGGACCTTAATTCGTGGATTTTGCATTTCAGGTAATAAATACAAGGGAAAAAAATTATTATTTTATGGGATTTGACTTCGTGGTTAAAGGTGAACCACGAAATCCACAAAAGAAAATCCCCAACGAAAATTAATGTTTTAATGTAATTATACCCCCCCCCCCCCCGCAAACAAAGTTTGAAGGGGGTATACTGGAGTCACCATGTTGGTCTGTCGGTCTGTTGGTCTGTCGGTCTGTTAGCATCGTGTCCGCTCTGTAACTTTGTCATTTCTTACTGGATTTTAAAATTCCTTGGTACAAATGTTCATCACATCAAGACGGTGTGTCATGCTTAAGACCCAGGTCCCTATCTCAAAGGTCAAGGTCACACTTAGAGGTCAAAGGTTATATAGTCATGCAAACTGTGTCCGCTCTGTAACTTTGTCATTTCTTACTGGATTTTAAAATTGCTTGGTACAAATGTTCATCACATCAAGACGGTGTGTCATGCCCAAGACCCAGGTCCCTATCTCAAAGGTCAAGGTCACACTTAGAGGTCAAAGGTTATATAGTCATGCAAATCGTGTCCGCTCTGTAACTTTGTCATTTCTTACTGGATTTAAAATTGCTTGGTACAAATGTTCACCACACCAAGACGGTGTGTCAAGCACAAGACCCAGGTCCCTATCTCAAAGGTCAAGGTCACACTTAGAGGTCAAAGGTTATATAGTCATGCAAATCGTGTCCGCTCTGTACACTTGTCATTTCTTACTGGATTTTAAAATTGCTTGGTACAAATGTTCACCACATCAAGACGGTGTGTCATGCGCAAGACCCAGGTCCCTATCTCAAAGGTCAAGGTCACACTTACAGGTCAAGGGTTATATAGTCATGCAAATCGTGTCTGCTCTGTAACTTTGTCATTTCTTACTGGATTTTAAAATTGCTTGGTACAAATGTTCACCACATCAAGACGGTTAGTGCTAATGATAGACCCTGCGATTGCTTCACGGTATGCTACACTATGTTTCACAAACTTGGGTGCTAAATAGTGGCTCTTAGATGTGCATAGCTTTTTGCGACACGATTCTTTGTCGCTGTTTGGTGACCGATTTAGAGCATTTAAATTCAATATACAGTTAAAGCACACCACACATGCCTTCATAAATACCTTTCCTATCGTTCAATACCAATATTTGCAAGAACACTAACCTCACTGATGCACAAATTAATCCAGTTTCACTTCCACTGCCAAATTACTGAAATTTCCAGAATGTTGACAAACAACAATATGGCGAATTTTTATTAGACGAAAAAAGTGGCTAAAACCCGGTATCCGGAACATAAAATCCGGAACGATTATCAAGAACGACTACTCTGTACAGAATAATTATTTCGTCTAAGACACGTGCGTCTACATTAGATAACCAAAATGGAGTCAACTGAAATTGATTCACGGCGGCTGTCAGAAAAACGTTTTATCTAATATTGGTTGTGTTAAGGTATATTTAATGATGTTTTTGTATTTTATGAATGAAATAAGCGTTACTATGACCATGTTAGTTGTTAAATACAGAATAGGTGGTTTAGTTTGCAAATTACACTTTGCTATGGAGAGCTATTAATAGAGCTATAAAACTCAGTATAGAAGCATATTCATACTGCGAGTATCTGAGTTTTACTAGTAGAACTACAAGACGGTGTGTCATGCAAATCGTGTCCGCTCTGTAACTTTGTCATTTCTTACTGGATTCAAAATTGCTTGGTACAAATGTTCACCACACCAAGACGGTGTGTCAAGCACAAGACCCAGGTCCCTATCTCAAAGGTCAAGGTCACTATTAGAGGTCAAAGGTTATATAGTCATGCAAATCGTGTCCGCTCTGTAACTTTGTCATTTCTTACTGGATTTAAAATTGCTTGGTACAAATGTTCACCACACCAAGACGGTGTGTCAAGCACAAGACCCAGGTCCCTATCTCAAAGGTCAAGGTCACACTTAGAGGTCAAAGGTTATATAGTCATGCAAATCGTGTCTGCTCTGTAACTTTGTCATTTCTTACTGGATTTTAAAATTGCTTGGTAGACTATAATTTTAAATAATATTCCTGTGTCAAGGCGTAGTTCTACTAGTAAAACTCAGATATCCGTCGCGGTATGAATATGCTCCAGTACTGAGTTTTATAGCTCTATTAATAGCTCTCCATAGCAAAGTGTAATTTGCAAACTAAACCACCTATTCTGTATTAAACAGCTAACATGGTCATAGTAACGCTTATTTCATTCATAAACTACAAAAACATCATTAAATATACCTTTACACAACCAATATTAGATAAAACATTTTTCTGACAGCCGCCGTGAATCAATTTCAGTTGACCCCATTTTGGTTACTCTAAAGTAGACGCACGTGTCTTAGACAAAATAATTAATCTGTACAGAGTAGTCGTTCTTGATTATCGTTCAGGATTTTATGTTCCGGATACCGGGTTTTTGCCACTTTTTTCGTCTAATAAAAATTCGCCATATTGTTGTTTGTCAGTGGAAGTGAAACTGGATTAATTTGTGCATCAGTGAGGTCAGTGTTCTTGCAAATATTGGTATTGAACTTGATAGGAAAGGTATTTATGAAGGCATGTGTGGTGTGCTTTAACTGTATATTGAATTTAAATGCTCTAAATCGGTCACCAAACAGCGACAAAGAATCGTGTCGCAAAAAGCTATGCACATCTATGAGCCGCAATTTAGCACCCTAGTTTGTGAAACATAGTGTAGCATACCGTGAAGCAAACGCAGGGTCTATCATTAGCACTATGTCAAGGCGGTACTGCGGGGGTATGATTCATCACTCCTGTGATAGCTCTAGTTTATCATACCATTACAATTTACACACACTGACTTGTTACTTGCTCTATACAGTCATGTACATTGTTTTTGTTTTAAGGCTGTTTAATTTTTTATTTTGTAGAAATTTTGGATTTCGATTGATTTGGAGGAATCATTAAACCAGTTGTCACTGAGGAATATCCACAACAAGAATTCAATAGATAAAAACCAGTAAGTAACTTAAATAAAAAAAATATGACAGTAAATTTTATTGATATGGGTGTTTAAAATTGCATTTTAAGCTTGTCTGAGCACAAAGTAATCAATGTGATAGAGGTATTTATGATATAATTGTGATTGTCCGTGGTCCACTGTCAATAGTTGGACTGTAAGGCTCTATAGGACACACGTGGTTCACTGTCAATAGTTGGACTGTAAGGCTCTATAGGACACACGTGGTCCACTGTCAATAGTTGGACTGTAAGGCTCTATAGGACACACATGGTTCACTGTCAATAGTTGGACTGTAAGGCTCTATAGGACACACATGGTCCACTGTCAATAGTTGGACTGTAAGACTCTATAGGACACACGTGGTCCACTGTCAATAGTTGCACTGTAAGGCTCTATAGGACACACATGGTTCACTGTCAATAGTTGGACTGTAAGGCTCTATAGGACACACATGGTCCACTGTCAATAGTTGGACTGTAAGGCTCTATAGGACGCACATGGTTCACTGTCAATAGTTGGACTGTAAGGCTCTATAGGACACACATGGTCCACTGTCAATAGTTGCACTGTAAGGCTCTATAGGACACACATGGTTCACTGTCAATAGTTGGACTGTAAGGCTCTATAGGACACACATGGTCCACTGTCAATAGTTGCACTGTAAGGCTCTATAGGACACACATGGTTCACTGTCAATAGTTGGACTGTAAGGCTCTATAGGACGCACATGGTCCACTGTCAATAGTTGGACTGTAAGGCTCTATAGGACACACAATCATGGTCCACTGTCAATAGTTGCACTGTAAGGCTCTATAGGACACACATGGTTCACTGTCAATAGTTGGACTGTAAGGCTCTATAGGACACATGTGGTCCACTGTCAATAGTTGCACTGTAAGGCTCTATAGGACACACGTGGTCCACTGTCAATAGTTGCACTGTAAGGCTCTATAGGACACACATGGTCCACTGTCAATAGTTGCACTGTAAGGCTCTATAGGACACACATGGTCCACTGTCAATAGTTGGACTGTAAGGCTCTATAGGACACAATTTGCACTGAATCCATTTGAATCCCGTTCATAATGTTTGTTTCTGTCTAATCAAGGCCATGTTCTACCAAATCACTGAAAAACATTAAGACTCTAGAGGTATCATTAATGTGTCATTATTTAAAGGGACTAAACTCCATTTCAATGATAAAAACATGTTTTGCAGACATTTAATCACAAAACTTTGTTTTTTTACGAATACATGAAGCATTCTTACAATTTACATTACGATCAATGGTGCTATTGATAAAAACTATCAAACATGGTTTACCGTCGGTTACGGCTTTTCTCGGTATTTATACACTCGTTTAATTATATATCTTATAGCTTTAGTCACGCAATAGATTTTAGGGGTTGAAAAGTTAATAAATAGACGTTGTGCTTTTATTGTTCTTCTAGATCAATGAGTCCAGATTCTTATATAAATACATTAGGTTGGTCAAGCCAAAAAAATGTGATTTCACTGATTTCCAGTGGGGTCGTGTGCTTTGCTGAAGAGACAGCAAGTAGAATAGACAGTTGTGTGATACAAGGAATCTGGGTGCGTTGCCCTAGCTCTTTCGAAACACACTCCTAGGTTCTTTAATGTGCTTTGTGTACAGTACCCATGAACATGAGACTACCTCTGGGTTACCAACCAGTTCATCTCTAGCTAGTTGGGGAACACTGAAAAGCATTTAATAAATGACTAAGTGTCATGGCCGAGGATGAAACTAGGGGGGGGGGAGGGGCTTAAGCTTTTTTAACCTGTAATTTGCCCAAAGCACAAATCTCCAGTTATTAATCCTTTACTGTTTTGGTTTCTAGAAATAAATTGTTGTCATGCTTTACAGATGAGATGATGGACATTTATCTGGTTATAAATGGATCTCGAATGATGAGATGATGGACGTTTATCTGGTTATAAATGGATCCCGAATGATGAGATATGGAGCCACTAAACCAGTACCAGTATGTAAGTATGGACGAATGCATAACACCTTATATGGATGGAATTCAACAGCATGAAAAAGATAAGTACTTACTTAATACAATACATTTGGTAAGGCCATCCTTAAAAAATTGTATGTTTGCCCTAACGCTACCTACCGGTACTCATTGAAATCTCAAACTTTTTTAAGCCTATTTCCTTATATACTGTAAAATCATTAATTTTCATGGGGGATTAAATTTCGTGGATTTTGTGGTTCACCTCAACCACGAACTTTAATCCCAACCTACATTAATTTTTATCCTTGTTTTATTACTTGAAATGCAAAATCGACAAATTAAGTCCCAATTAAATTGTCCTTTTTACCAAAACCACGAAATTTTGTCCCAACGAAATTAAATGATTTTACAGTAACTACATCAAATTGAATTTTTTTACAAGTTCCTCAAAAAAAGATCCGAACAAATTTTTTTAAATTCGTCCTACCTACCCACCTTAAATATCTTGGGACACGTTAGGGCAAAAACAATATTTTAAGGATGGCCTAATGTTTTGTCATGATGATTAAATATAATAATGTTTTCAATTAGTATTACTGCAATTACTAACATGGTGGAGGCCCGAGTGTCATCAATAACATGCCAAACATTTGGTTAAGCTGTCAAAAAAAAATCGCTGCACAAGGAAGCAGCCTGTCTGTGGGCAAGGCCTTTAAGTTGAATGTGTTACGACCCATAAAATCGTTATCATGTGAATTGTGTTTAGTGTGCACATGCTCATATCATCACTCGGTAGGTCAACAATGGAATAATATTTTCTTGTTGTGTCATTGAAGTGATGGCAGAGTTGAGGTGAGCGTTGATTGGTATTCAGCTTTACTATTCAACATCTCTTGTACATACAGTCAGCCCTCGTTATAACGATAATTAATATACCAACAATTTCTTTTTATGACCTAATTTGATGGCTTAGAATGAGAAGGTCGTAACTACTACTTACGTCCTTTTTAGATTCATACATAATATTATTAAAAATAAGCATCAAAAGGCGCTTCTTATGGCTTCTTATGAGCGCTTTTTCATAAAAATCGTAACTTGTCATGTTGACCAAAACGAAGTTTAAACCGCTTGTTTTACCATGTGTAAAGAGTAATTATCGGACAGTATTTTCTCGTTTTCTCAAAATATCAATTTAGTAGTTACGACCTTTTCATTCTAAGCCAGCGAATTGTTGGGGATTAATACTGTTCAACATTGTCAAGTCATATTTTGTATACTGACAAGAAAAACGGATTGATAGTTTACTAATTAATTCATATTCAATATATTGATACTGACCAGGGACTGTTTTTCACACCAAGCCTGTCATATTACTCATCTTGTCTCAAAGAAATTGTCTAAGTTTCACTTATAATTTATATTCCTATATCAAGATAGAAGGTTTGCAAATATTCTATGTCAAACAATATTTTGATTTCGATTAAGGACATTCGTTCCTTTTGAATTTTTCTGTACAATGTATATAAAACCTGTAACGTGTTATTTTTATGAAGATCAGATTAATACGTGTTTAATAAAGGTTTATGATCAAATATAAAAACAGTTTAAGGGTTGTCTCTCCCTGGTCTCTCCTGCATTTGCTAGTCATAACCCTTAAAAAATAAACGCAAAAGAACCTTCTTCTAGAACATGAAGTTCGGGATGTGGGTTTAAAATTTTAGCTAGTTTTGATATGATCGAGTGCATAGTACTAGGTTTTACAAACGTTGTAACCAATTCATGAGATTTGGAATTAAGCATTTGTAAGGCCTCACCAGCAGTTTCTTAGATATTTTTATCAATACTGTAAATTAGTTTTTTAATATTCAGAATTGTTTCGATTTTAAGAAAGAAAATGTACACTCACATCAGTTTAAAACTTTTGCATATGTTTTGATCATGGCAGTTAGATGTTTGAGATACATCTAAGGGACTGCGATTTTTAAACTTCCGCTCAACTGAAAAGGAACGAATGTCCTTCAACAACATCTTGCTTGGGAAGAAACAGTATCGTAACGGGGGCTGACTGTACACTCAACAAAAGTTATAAGTGCACACCTTTTAATTGTTTATTAACCTTCAGTTTGAACTTGATAAAATAGTTGCTCTTTTACATAATTAAGTGAAACTGGGTTTTCTTTAATAAGAATCAAGCTTTTCAAATCTCACACATGGAACCATCAAGAGAATTGCTCGGGCATCTAGGATCTAAATCAATTTTTCAAATAGGGTTGTGCCTGTTCTTGATGTGGTCCATAACTGCTAGATGTGTTGTTGGTACTCACAGAAGCTCTGTATACTTCCACCCTGAGACTGTTTGAAAATGAGGGTACCTGGAGAAGTAGACCTTGCCAATGCATGTTCTCACTTTTAAGAAACCAGTATACTAGATAATTTGAGCTTTGAATCTTCCTAAATGGTTTTGTTCAACAAAAATTGACCAAAAACTATGGTGTGTTTAATTCATCTGTCATTTTTGACTTTCTTGTTGAGTTAACTATTTACTCAGTACAGTTAGGTCAACAATATTGAATAACATTCTTTAGTTGTGGTTTTCTTAGTTTGTGTCAGTCAAAAAAAGTCCAAAGAATGGATTTGTCCGTTATTGATTTTGCCAAATCTCTGTGATGTTCAATGATGCATTGCACATGCTTGTGATGTTCAATGATGCATTGCACGTGCTTCGGTAGTTATCGGCCCAAATTCTCTAAAATTAAGTTAATCTTCCTGTCCTTTCTTTGAGCTTTTTGGTTTTTAATATGTTGAAATTCGATGCACTTGAGAAAATTTTCTATTTAAGAAATAAAAATCTGTTCGCGTTTATTGTCGGTGAGTGCCCGTGTTTTATTCACCGACAATATACAAGAACAGAGTTTTTATTTCGATTCTAAATACGATAATATCCCGCACTATTTAACTGCGCGCATTCCATTTTCACCCATTTGACATTGAACATAATTCCACGCTGAAATTGAGTGGCTTATTAGCTGGTACAATTACCTCCCTCGTTAATGAAAACGACCTTCGTAATTTTCTGAAGGAAATATCACAATTTAAACATTGAAACAATTTTAATAACACGAATATATGGTATCTATTTCATAAAATGAAAAATATAAATGGATTGATTATCAGAAGCTTTAATAAAACTTGGTTTCTAGAGTATAAAATTATTGGAGTTTCTAAAACTAGATGCGTCATAGATGTAACACTGGATTCTCGTGCAACTCGCTTTGCCATCGTGACTCGTAGTAAATTTTACTATAAAGTTTACGTTCATTCATTCATAAATATGTCACGTGATACAGGGCGTAAATAGAAACAGCCAATTTGATAGGTATGTTTTATGGGGGTAATAATACATTGTTAGATCCGCTCTATATTTAAACGATTAATCCGCAGATCGTGTTAGAATTACCTATATAAATTTTACGATTTTTTTTATTTTACTCTTTAACAATGATACAATTACCTGTGTGTTTGTTGTGATTGATTAGAATTTGAATGCCTAATGCTACTGTGAATTTGGTTAAGCACCCCATATACGTGGGTATATCCAAAAGTAATGTCACTGATGCTAAAAAATCGTGGATAATGTCAGTAAAACTATGGAAATTTTCACACCGTAACTTCTGTCTTATTTAAATACGATTATGATTAACATAATAAACATAAGCTACAAGCTTGTATTAGACATAACAAAGAAATCAGATATTTAAATATATGCAAATAACATTTATATGAGACATTTAATAATAATTATATTGAAAGCAAAAAATTGCAATTCTAAACTATATGGACAAAATTAATTTTAAGCTTCATGTATATGCATGTTTGATATGATTTACCAGGATCAACAGTGGACAGAAAATACAGTGAGTTGACCGGGAGCTGTTGGCTCTAAACTTGTCTACGTGTGTATTGTGATTGTACCAGTGAATTGTTTGTGAATTTAGTACTATTATGATTGTGAAATTTCATTACAAGTTGAAGATAATATAAATTAAGTTTTTGAAGGACAGTATTTATAATAGATTGTCTTATATCACATGAAATAACCATGCTTTGTATATGGTCATGAAGAAACTAACACAATTTGCAGAAATAAAACAAATATAACAGTGTGATCAATTATATACAACATGTATATATATACGTACCTATGTGAGTTGAAGACTATTTAAGTAGGACTAAGCAAATACTTTCATAATTAAAGAGTAGTTACATATTCATTTGTCCTAAGACAGACTCAGATAAAATGCCAAATAACACCAAAGCTATTGTTTGAAGTAAAGATGTTTAACTGCTTAGTAGAATTGTTATCTAAAGTATCCGATAACTGTAAAATCATTTAATTTCGTTGGGTCAAAATTTCGTATTTTTTGCATGAAAGACCATTCCATTGGGACGTAAATTTGTGGATTGTGCATTTCAGAAAAAAATATCATCAGGGTCAAATTTCGCGCAATTCATAGAAAAAACCAGCGACTATAATCTGTCATAAAATTACGGCATCGCTTAAATAGATGCGATATAGATATACAGGATGTCATTCCAGTTGATAACAGCTTATTTACATTTTATTGTCCAATTTAAATGTTACGTAACTTGTATACACCCTTTCAATTAAGACCGTAATTAAATTGTCTCCCTTTGATGATGTCATACGAGGGCTCAAAGCGAATACACGAGCCGATTACCGTTAGCGTGTAAAGGAAATAAAAAATGTGTCAACTTTAAACCGCTGTAAATCACGTTTTACTCTGTCGATTTTTAAAAGATGAACACTTACGAAAACAAGATCGTATAGACTTTTTAATAATGTAACTTTTGTTAATGTATTTTCAATAATAAAACATGAAAAGCCATGTTTTCGGAACAAAACTTTCAAGGGCGAGAAAATGTAAAAATAAAGAACTGAATTCAATACTCAACAATTGGCATTTAACTTGCTGAAAATGTTTATTATTTGCAGGTTTAAGAACTGTGTAGACTAAGCTTTCCAACAATTATATTATTAAAAGATATTATTAAAGTTTTAAAAGGAGAGCCATGCGTTTTGAACCTAAATACCATGCATCACACGCGCACAATCCACTCATTGAAACCTGACTTACATTTATACTACCATAAAGAAATTGTGTATTTTAATAATTCATCACACATCATAAAAGTATAGAATATTAGCTATATCATTTCAAAAGTACGACTATCAAGCCAGAAATTAAAACGTTAATTTACACAGGAGGAAATTTCTTTCTAGATATAGTTTGTACTAAAATCCGGGCGGCATGATTTTACATGTCCGCATGTGCTTACTTGTTTAGTGTTAACATGAGTACATTGATGTGTTGTTTACTGCAATCAAAGAAAGTAAGGAATCATCGGAAAAGTTCGCACAACGAATAACTTAAAATCAGAATCAATTCTATGTAAAATTTTGTTGTATGTAGGTAAAACTAAATTGTTTGGCAATACAATGTAGTCTGTTTCAAATCTTACTCTTCCATCATGAAACCTTTGTTCATTTGAAATTCATATACAAGTAAATGAGAAAAGTGCTTTATTTATTTTAAATGATGTCTACCTGTAAAAATATTGCAATAAAATATATTTGAAACATCAAAATGAGCATTGTAGCACAAGTCATACAGGTGCATGTCCATTAATTTACACTTTTTGTTCGGACACAATATTAGAGAGACCTCCGTGGTTTGGATAAACATAATTTATACTTTTTTTATAAAATTAATCCAAACGTTGATCAATGTCAATCATTTAAAGTAAAACACTGATCAATATACTGTACATGTATATTAAGATGACAGATGGTGACAACATAGTACTGATTGGTTGTATATTAGTACCCTGCTGTGAAACTAATTTAGAGTATGGTCTTGGTGGCTTATCTTGATATTAGGGGATCTATGCTGTTTATTGTAAATCATTATATAATTATACAGCACCTAGAATTTATTTATGCATTAGGGTTTTAGCACCTTATCATCTGACAAGATTTTATTTATGCATTAGTCTTAAGTATCTGTCTCACTTTAATTTGTTATGTTTTTCCCATCACTCAATTGCAGTTCAGATCACTTTTTGTGAATTAAGATTTACAATTCTTATATTAAAAACAAAATATTGTTAATTGTGATGTTAATTCGAAGAGCAGTTGTATATAAATAATGTATTTTTTAAATTAATTTATAACAATCAACTGATATCATAATCGTCATTTATACAGCTTTTTAAGCCGAATTTGCCCGAAATGGCACGTATGTAACCTGATAGGACATTCCAATAAATTGCTGTGGCTCTAATATACGTGTAGTTTTATTCAAAGGCCTAAATAATTATGTCTTTGTTTTATTACAATCCATAATAAACACCACATAACTTGTGAATTGTATTGGTAAAAAGAAATGAGACATAGCAATGATCCAGAGTTAACTAGGTCTAATGGCGGTAATGATGTAGTATTGAAAGAACCAGGTGAAAATACTTGCGCTTTATATTCCCGGCGAAATATACATTTATCAAAGTACAAATATACACTGTATCTTAGCACTAACGCTCAATTTAATGTACGAAATGTGCATGACAATCAACCGAATTACAAAACAACATTAATACAACTACAGATCTTTTTGGAAATTAACGCCCGATATTTGACCATTGTTGCAAAAAAAAATCTGAGAAATCTCACGTTTCCTCCACATCCATAACATGTAACATATTATACATACATTGTTAGTACATTATAAACATCTTTATTGAAAAAACAACAGCTACAAAACATGCAATTAACGAAAAAAGCGATAAAATAATCTCTTCGCTACTGCGTTTATAGTGTCGTTAATTTGTAGAGCCCTCGCTTTACGTCACATCCGGTTTACGGGAGGTAACTCTGTACATACGATTATCGCTTAATTGAAAGGGTCTATACATGCGCAAGTGTCAACAAAACATGATTGTATTATTTGACTCGTAAACATGATTGTATTATTTGACTCGTCTGAGTGCTTTTTTATTTAATTCTAAGCATCTACTATGTGTCATGTGATACGGATTAAAAAGACCAGGTTAAAGTTCGCGCAAATACGGGTACAGTATTATTTAAATGCTGATACGCGATAAATCAGAAAAGATAGGACAAAATGTCTAACAATTATTTGTTTGTGATAGCGGATGTCCTCCCATTCTTAATTAACATACAATACGCCAAATAAAATATGATAGATAAACCGCATCGTTATTTGTTTGTTAATTGGAAAGAAAGTTGTCTCTAATGCCCGAAACATGTTTTCGCACCTGATTAGTTAGCAAAACTTATGGAAACAATAAACACATGTTCAAATAACAGTTTCGTAATCAAATTACAATAATTTGCCAGATCGCATATTTCGTAATCGTTTTAGAAATGACCAAACAAAAAACACAATGGCGGCCGAGCGAAACATTGATGGTATAATTGTTTGTTGGGATTTGATTTCGTGGTTCAGACCAACCACGAAATCCACAAAATTGAATCCCCCACAAAATTAATGATTTTGCAGTATTAGCTTACATTACACAATGACTGATATTGAAATAACATTTATATTTAGGATAAATTATTACAGCTTAGCAACAGACAGAAAATATACTGTTGCATAAAATAGGATATTGCTGATTGACTGTATATGGTCCTGCAGCTACAATTTTAACTCACTACATAATTATCACAGTTTTGAATGTCAAGTTGGTGTTCCTTTTTGTACCTACTACAAACTGTTCTTAGGTCTCTCTGTTGACACTGGTTTGGTTATATATGTGCCTTAAAAGTTTACAGACCATGTTGCCGCCGTGTGTAGCACTAATTTTCAGTAGGTGACTAATCTCAAATCTGCCCAATATTTTCGCTAAGTTAAATCAATGCGTTAAAGGTATATTACAAATTTTCAAAATAGATTGACTTCAATGAAATTTTAGCAGCAGACAAAGAACATTTGTTTCACATGATGGAAACAATTTTGTTTTATAATAACGCATAAAAATAAAATTGGTAAGATTATGAAAAAATCATAATTGTCGTGTGTGGTGATATGACGTCATAGGTACATTTTGAATATACATGTAATTAAATTATGATATTAATCGAATAATGCAATACGTTTTATACGAATCAGAATTGAATGAAGGGTGGGGGAAAAATAAGGCATTTATACCATTTATTATATTTAAAAAATAACACTTCTTATTTCCAAATTGAGTGATATGATTAATGTTATGATATTTGTTCATATTGCCCTGCTTCATAAACACAATTGCATGCATAATATGAAAAAGAAATTATAAGGGTTTATTCAGTGTCTAAAAAGCTAAATTCACACCTGTGAATCACTGTAACACATCAGAAATGCATAGAATTTATCAAAGTGTGGATCACTTCCATCTGAATGTTGTTCCACTTGTGGATCAAAGCTACCTCTAGTTCTCTTAAGTCTTAAATCTGGCAAAACTGCTGGTTGCGGATCAAAGCTACCTCTAGTTCTCTAAGTCTTAAATCTGGCAAAACTGCTGGTTGTGGATCAAAGCTACCTCTAGTTCTCTAAGTCTTAAATCTGGCAAAACTGCTGGTCATTCCTTGATAGCTGGCGTAATGTCTATTACAGTATTTCAACTCACTTGATTTGTTCAAACATTGTAAAAAAAATCAGATTTGATTCATTCGAGCTAACAGACTGTGGTTACATGGAGTTTGTGTTTTGATTCACTTGTAAGCTTTTGAGTTATAATTCAAGAGTAATATGTTGAAAAAACTAATAAGGTTGAAAATTATATAATGATCGAGTTATATGTGAGTGATTTATTTAAATTTTTGCAGGATTCTTGAATAATAGGTTACAAGAACAACATAAATCAATATCACTGTGTGGCTTATTGGGATACCTTGTATTCATGACTTATTGCAATTAAAAGCACAGTTACGTCTGATTCCTGTATGACTTATTGCCGTTCTTTATAATTCAACATGTAAGCCTTTTTGCAATTGCAGGAAATTGTCTTGTTTAACACAGTGAACAGTTTGTCTATATCACCATTGTGAATATCACAATTTGAGTTCAAAGGTCCAGGGATTTCCCCAGAATTTTTTCCAAGCGCAATAAGGGTGGGAACTGTAGGGGTGTCCCGTTCCATGTTTTGAAAAATAATTTGGGGGATGAAATGGTTCAAATTTGGAAGGTTATATGGGCCATATCACAGACACAACAAAATTCATCAGATACCAACTTTTCCACATGAAATAAAAACCAATTAACGTATTCTTGAATGTGATGCATTGTTTGTAAGACATATTTAATTCCTCAGGTATGACTTTTTAAGCGCAATTTTATGCGCAATTCAAATTATAAGCGCACTGGTAAACTGGATTTTGGTATCCAAGCACACTGGGCCCAGATATTAAAATGCTCTGGGGAAATCTCTGAAGGTCATAATTGTTTTCTGGACTATAACAAATTTACTATGGAACTTACTTATAACAGACTTGCTTATAATGAAATTTCTGTTACAGAAACAAATCCCTGTCATGAGTCATTTTTTATGCCAATATACTACCTGTTGCTAATAAGGAGTCGGATATAGCAAAAAAGATATATGAGGAAATTACACAGGGAAGGTTACAGCACTCCAACCTAACCGGCTGAGTACTGAAATCAAAAACACCTAACCCTAAACATTGTAAAGTAACAATATACCCTATACATCAGCTTTAAACTTTTCACTCTCAGATTAATTTACTTTTTGCCTCATTATAAATGAACAACATTATAGCAAAATAATTTTTATCTGTCAGTAAGTATCTTTATAACAGTATATGTGATATTATTAGCTCGACTTTTCAAAGAAAAAAAGTTGACCATATTAGGATCTTCAAACTTTATATGGAAGTTGGTCAGCAACATTTTGTGGTCAGTAGGTCAAAGGTCAAGGTCACTATGACCTTTTCCTTTTTTTTTAAGACTAAATGGTTCCCGTTAAATAACTTGAGAACGCTTTGCCGTATGATAGTTAAACTATACATAGAGGTTGGCCAGCAAATAATAATGATACAATACAATTTATTCTTATTGACCAATTACAAACACAAAAACATATGGCAAAGACATAATAAATATAAATACAAATGTTACTGAATATCAAAAATACATATATTTAGGGTTAACGCATGCTTTTTCGTGCTATTACATCTGCTGAGTCCCGAGGGACAGTTAGTGCACGAACACTCCCGAGGGACTCTGCAGATGTATTAACGTGAAAAGGCTTGCTATTATAGCATAAACACAACACTTTATTAGTATGGTTCCAAATATTGACATTTTGTCAAGACATTTTGGGCGACGTCGGGAAAACAAACGCGACATCGCTTAGCAAACGTTACGTCACTTACAAGTTTTTGTTATAAGCGTCGACTTCTGGTATCTGCAAATGCCAAGTAAACAGTGACATTGGGGGTTTGTTCACATTTATTTTTTTACTGTTAAAGAAAATTGATTAGTAGTTACAATTCGAATGTGAATTACAGTTCATATAAAGCTGTAAATCATTTATTTTAGTTGGCTAGGTCCTGAAATGAGCATACTTAAAACTAAACACCAACAGCGCGTGCCCGCGAGAATCTTTACAATAACGCTACTTTCTTTTCCCGTGTAAGTATGAGCTAAATCACCGTTTTTATGCTATAAATAACAACAACAATAACAATAGCAACAACAACAACGACAATGACAACGATAATGATAATAATGATAATAAAAGTACTACTACTACTATAACTACTACTGCTACTTCTACTACAAAAATAATAATAACAGTAATTATAATAGTTGAATTCAATTGAATTGAAGTATTCTAATGATAATAATAATTGATACACGTCATGGACATTTCTTCATCTCCACATGTCTGTGAAAAAAATGTCAAACATCCGCATTTATGGCAAATTGATTTTGAAATTTTAAAGTTACAATACTGTTATACTTGATAAAAAAAATTACAGTCAAGAAAATTGTGTAAATAAGAAAAATGTTTAGAAAATTAACAATTACTACTTTACAAATGTTTTCTTTAGGGTATACAGGACAATATGATACAAAATTATTGGAAATTTAATTTTTGACCCGGCACGTAAAAAGAAGATTTTATTGTTTGCAACTATGTTCCATAGGAATAGAACTGTTATAAACAATTGTTTTATTTAGATATAACTGGAAGATTGATCCTTTTTCAATGATTAGAAATCAAAGGTTGTTATGTTTTACAAAACAATGATGGTCACTTTGAACAGTAATATCACTTTAATGATTAACTATAATATTGTACTTTAAAAATATCATTTTATCTTTCTTTTCTGACTTTATGAGGGAATGTACATAGAGAACATCATTTACTGCGGCTTTTCTTGTTTCTAATGAATTTACCAAGTATTATTTTATTTTTACTCCCATGTAAGGTTTCATTTTTAGCAATAAGCTATTATTTAGGTAATTTCTGTTAAAAAATCCAATCAAAAGTTAGCCATAGTCAATTGGTTAGTTTTCTAGCTTTGTTACACATCAATCAGGGTTTGAGACTCTTTCATGAATATTTGAATAATGATGGAATTGCTTCTTGTTCTTTATGAAACTGCATGGGTAAGCTTGTCCTGGTTAGGATAAAGTAAGAAATGTTGTGGGGTCTAGTGGCCACCTAATATAACTGAACAAATCTGTCCAGTTGGAGCACAAGCCCTTTGTTTTTTCACTACACATAAAAATGTGTCTGTTCCATTGTTCTATTAATATCAGTTTTATGGGAATTATGGCGCTTCGATTTTTCACACTAATTTGTCTGCTCTTTTTCTCAGCAACTATTAACTGTATTTCATCGAAACTTCACAAGTCTGATCGATACCAAGTCGTTTGTGCATATAAGTTAAGTTACCAATTTTCTAGGGCTTTTTCAGCTGTTGGGCCGCTAAAGCATCTTTTGACATGTTAACTTCCCCTGGTCTCTGGGCTAACTACCTAAGCCTGCGCTCATGTCTCCCTGGGGAGACTATTTCTCACCTGTGGATGTGGAAGTCAACATCGATCTGCTTCGCCCAGGAACAGAGGCTGCCCTCATGTGTACCATTTTACACCATGATGGAGTGGATAATTTTGGTATTGCTCAGAGAAGTAAACCAGTGGTTCATGAGGGGTTTGAAACCGGGAACCAGGGCAACCGCTCCCCACATTAGCAGATACCCATTGGGAATTATATTACAGGAGTTTCAGCATTACATTAACAGATATTTTCTGCGCTAATTCTCTGCAAATGATATTTAAATGCTAATGAGAATTCTTTGAAATCTGTGACAGCAAATTGCCTCTGCAGAGTGACCCTCTCTTCAGCAATAACCTCTCCAGAGTGAACATCTCTTCAGCAATAACGTCTGCAGTGTGACCCTCTCTTCAGCAATAACCTCTCCACAGTGACCCTCTCTTCAGCAATTACCTCTCCACAGTGACCCTCTCTTCTGCTACAACCTCTACAGAGTGACCCTCTCTTCAGTAATTACTTCTGCAGAGTGAACATCTCTTCAGTCAAAATCATAAGTGAAAATATCAGAGGACACTAATCCCAAGCATCTGATCTGCCTATTGAGTGCAAATAATATCTTAATACTAATGAGAAGTTTTTTAAATCAGTGACAGCATATTGCAGAGAAATTGTGCAAAGAAAATCATTGTTCCGTTTTTGTTTCTCTGCATAACGGCGATCGGTGAATTACATGTGAACATTACTTTCACTGAAACAAACATTGTGGTTTCAGTCTTATTGTGTTGATTTACTACCATTAAATGATAAAAAGAAATATTGTTTTGTGTTTGCTTTTCTGATTTTTTGAAGTTTTATATCGGCGATCAGTGAATTACACATGGCGTGAACATTACTTACACTGAAACAAATTATGCGGTTTCAGTCTTATTGTGTTGATTTACTACCATTAAATGATAAAAAGAAATATTGTTTTGTGTTTGCTTTTCTGATTTTTTGAAGTTTTATATCGGCGATCAGTGAATTACACATGGCGTGAACATTACTTACACTGAAACAAATTTTGCGGTTTCAGTCTATTTGTGTTGATTTACATTCATTAAATGATAAAAGAAATATTGTTTTGTGTTTGTTTTTCTGATTTTTTAAAGTTTTATACCGGCGATCGGTGAATTACACATGGCGTGAACATTACTTACACTGAAACAAATTTTGCGGTTTCAGTCCATTTGTGTTGATTTACATCCATTAAATGATAAAAGAAATATTGTTTTGTGTTTGTTTTTCTGATTTTTTAAAGTTTTATATCGGCGATCGGTGAATTACACATGGCGTGAACATTACTTACACTGAAACAAATTTTGCGGTTTCAGTCTATTTGTGTTGATTTACATCCATTAAATGATAAAAGAAATATTGTTTTGTGTTTGTTTTTCTGATTTTTTAAAGTTTTATATCGGCGATCGGTGAATAACACATGGCGTGAACATTACTTACACTGAAACAAATTTTGCGGTTTCAGTCCATTTGTGTTGATTTACATCCATTAAATGATAAAAGAAATATTGTTTTGTGTTTGTTTTTCTGATTTTTTAAAGTTTTATATCGGCGATCGGTGAATTACACATGACGTGAACATTACTTACACTGAAACAAATTTTGCGGTTTCAGTCCATTTGTGTTGATTTACATCCATTAAATGATAAAAGAAATATTGTTTTGTGTTTGTTTTTCTGATTTTTTAAAGTTTTATATCGGAGATCGGTGAATTACACATGGCGTGAACATTACTTACACTGAAACAAATTTTGCGGTTTCAGTCCATTTGTGTTGATTTATATCCATTAAATGATAAAAGAAATATTGTTTTGTGTTTGTTTTTCTGATTTTTTAAAGTTTTATATCAGCGATCGGTGAATTACACATGGCGTGAACATTACTTTCACTGAAACAAACATTGTGGTTTCAGTCCATTTGTGTTGATTTACATCCATTAAATGATAAAAAAAATTGTTTTGTGTTTGTTTCTCTGACTTTGTGAAAGTTTATATCGGTGAATTACACATGGCATGAACATTACTTTCACTGAAACAAATGTTGTGGTTTCAGTCTATTTGTGTTCATTTACTACCATTAAATGATAAAAGAAATATTGTTTTGTGTTTGTTTTTCTGATTTTTTAAAGTTTTATTTCGGCGATCGGTGAATTACACATGGCGTGAACATTACTTACACTGAAACAAATTTTTGCGGTTTCAGTCTTTTTGTGTTGATTTACAACCATGAAATGATAAACAAATTATTGTTTTGTGTTTGTTTCTCTGACTTTGTAAACATGTATATCGGCGATCGTTGAGTTACAGATGGCGTGAACATTACTTTCACTGAAACAAACGTTGTCCTTTGAACATATTATGAAAATGTGTATCACTAATGATAAATATACCAAGACACTATGACCCTTTATGATAATATAACATAATACAATCTATAAGGATGGCATTTTCTTAAGTAAAAATAATTGATATACACACACAATTTCTTTCCCCAATCACTGCTTATATCAACATAGCAGCAGCAGAAATGTTTATCATTTAGTAATGCTTTGTTGATTTTGATTATTGTTTTTCTACCAGACTCCTTTTAAACTGCACTTCTGAGTTATTTGATACAAAGTTCAATGAATTATTCTACGAAACAAAGCGTATGGACTGTTTGTCCATTCATTACCGCTGCCCAGTCCTTGCTCGCATGCAAGCAACCTCTGCAGCGTGACCCCCTCTACAGCAATAACCTCTGCAGAGTAACCCTTTCTACAGCAATTACCTCTCCAGAGTGACCCTCTCTTCAACAACAACATCTGCAGAGTGATCCTCTCTTCATCAATAACCTCTGCAGAGTGACCCTCTCTTCAACAACAACCTCTCTTCAGCAATAACCTTTGCAGAGTGACCTCTCTACAGCAATAGCCTCTGCAGAGTGACCCTCTCTACAGCAATACCTCTCCAGAGTGACCTCTCTTCAGCAATATCCTCTGCAGAGTGACCCTCTCTTCAGCAATAACCTCTCCAGAGTGACCTCTCTTCAGCAATAACCTCTGCAGAGTGACCTCTCTTCAGCAATAACCTCTCCAGTGAGTCTCTCCTCAGCAATAACCTTATAGTAATAGGTGCTGTTAACTATACTGAAGTACAAAATAACCCAAACCTTCGCAGTTGAGCAACATTGCTAACTTTGAATTTCATACATAATTAGCCATAAAGGGGGGTAATAATGAATTATCATTTTTACAGATTGACAAAAACATTAAATCTGAACATCAAGCCTAATTGACTGGGAGTTTAAAGAAGACAACACTTATAAAATAAATAGCTTTACATTAAATAAGAGTTAACCAAGCAGCTTGCATGTAACGAAGCTATAAACTATATTATGACAATTACTCTTCTTTACAGCGCTATTTGAGGAGGGAGAAAATTAGCAGGTGTGACTCAAAAGACATTGTTTCTGGATCTTTTGTGTAATTTGCAGTTTCCTTTGAATGTCAATGTCTGATCTAATTCACCTATATTGCATAGTATACTGGTCATTTACATCTATTGGGAAATACTATTGCTTCATGATAGTTTCAAAGCCATGGAGTGAATAAAGTGTGAAAATGCACATCTTAATTAGTGTCCTTAGACGTTGTGCAGTATTTATAGCTAGTGTTCTCCATTGATGTGTCAGTTCGATGCATTCAGTGAAATACGATCTAGGTCACCTTGTGTCATGTTACAATGATCGTCTCCATACAATCTAGGTCACCTTGTGTCAGGTCAGGTCACCTTGCGTGGACACTTGATAAGAACATCTGAGTAACGTGACCAAATGTAATCAATAGTTTTAATAAAGAATGAGAGCGAGACTGGAAAGGACTGATAAAAAGGATTTTCATGGTAATTGTATAAGTGTTGGTTGAGAATTTAATATTTGCTAGAATGCATCATCTTTGGGTATTTCTTCTTCCGTATTGGTATTTTTGATCTTATTTAATTGGAGGATAGGGATATCCAATCATAGTGCCTGTTGTGGACCAATAGTTTAATTTGGTGTGATCTGCTTGAAATGTTTTACACGAAATTAGCTTTGACAAAAAATGATTTGGTAATTAGCAATGCTAGTTGGTAAACCGCATTGTCTTAAAAAACTATTTGTCTTGTTCGTAAATAATAATTACTTTTGACTGTTGCAATTAACTTGAAAGTTGAAATTAAATTATTATACTCTATGTATCATTCTTAAGTTAAATATTAAGAACAATGGTGTTCAGTTAGGTGACAGTTTGTCCTGTTATCACATCAAACACAACACTGTGATTTAAGTAATTCACATGATGGTTTTGCTAACATTCTGAAATTTGAAACTATTGGTCCAACCAAGCATCAGGCCAGCATGTGTGCATTTCAGAATGTACACCACTGTGGTTTAAGTGCTTCACATGAGTTTCTGAAATTGCTTGTCCATGACCAACACCAGGCCAGCATGTGTGCATTTTAGTATGTACACCACTGTGGTTTAAGTGCTTCACATGAGTTTCTGAAATTGCTTGTCCATGCCCAACACCAGGCCAGCATGTGTGCATTTCAGAATGTACACCACTGTGGTTTAAGTGTAGGTTGAAGCTTTTTGAATGATAGATAACCAGACCAGCATGCTTATATTCATTGTTACCCTTTTTTTGCTATAAATATATGATTGAAAAAAATAAATAAAGGTACACTTTAAAATGTTTGATTATTTTCATTCAAAACAAATATTTTTACATGACAAGACATTGTATACTTTTGATAAATCATAATTACTTTTGACTGTTGTAATTAACTTGGAAGTTGAAATTAAATTATTTTACTCTATGTATCATTCCTAAGTTCAATATTCAGAACAATGATTTTCAGTTAGGTGACAATTTGTCCTGTTATTACATCAAACACAACACTGTGATTTAAGTAATTCACATGATGGTTTCTAACATTCTGAAATTTGAAACTATTGGTCCAACCAAGCATCAGGCCAGCATGTGTGCATTTCAGAATGTACACCACTGTGGTTTAAGTGCTTCACATGAGTTTCTGAAATTGCTTGTCTATGCCCAACACCAGGCCATGATGTGGGCGTTTCAGAATGTACACCAATGTGGTTAAGTGTAGGTTGAAGCTTTGTGAATGTGAGGTACCAGACCAGCATACTTATATACATTGTAACCCCTTTTTGTTATAAATATATGATTAAAAAAAATTAAGGTAAACTTTAAAATGCTTGATTATGTTCATACAAAACAAATATTTTTCCATGGCAAGACAGTGCACTGGCCAGTATTACTAATAATTAGCTGATTTTCTAATGAATTTGAATCATATCTCACCATATTAAACCATTGGTACATACACAGGCGATAAGGATAAATCCAAAATTGGATCTCCGTATTCTTTAATGAATAAGATTAATAACACAGACTGAATGTGCTTACGTTGTACATATCTGTATAATTGCTTCAAAATCCTTTTTTCCATTTACCTTTCCATTCTTTGGTGTTGATTGCACATATTAAATTTCTTCCTACCCATTGAGCCTATTCGAGTGTATGCTGTTTCGGGTACCTTGCTATAATTGGATGAATTTGCTCAAATCGAAAATGTCAGTGTCTTCAGTACTTTGATTCTGTCAGACCTTTTTTTGCCCTTTTTGGGAAAAAGGCCCCAGCCAAATTTGGGAATTTTATGTCGCTAAATTTTCCAAAAACATTTCATTGATTAAATGTCAAAATTAGGATTTATTTGGTCCATTAATCTAAAGGGACATTAAAAATAAAAGGAACTGTTCCATTATATTGACACCAATGAAATGAACCTAAAACATTTCATTTGTGTATTTATAATATTTCATTGGTTTAACTTAAAGAAGTGCTTTACTGGGCTTTTATGATTTTGGTTTCATTATTTTGGGATTTCTTTTTCTCAAATGGGATTTTTTCAGCAATTGGGAACCAATCTTAAGGCCCGATAAAGGCCTCAGACAATACCAAGAAAAATGTCTGTCTGTATGGCATTACAGTAATTGGAGATGTTTAGGTCTTTAGAACCACATGCTAAATACTGCACAAGGTCTTAAGACAATACTGATGTAATATAGAGCGGATGTGCATACTCTGTTTATCATTTTATGTGTGTTAGATGTACACGTATTGGTATTTGTCAATCATATGAAATTTCTGGAACTAATTTCACAATACGAGGGGTGCCTGCAGTACTGTAGTAAGTTCTTCTTTATTTATATGCAGTAACTTCAGTCTTGCGGGCACCCCTTGAATAGCATGCAGCTGACAACAGCAATGCACACTAAAGCAAACTAAGACATGAAAATAAGATTTTAAAACATTTTAACATGTACCATGTCCCTCAGCTTAAATTGTGACTTTATGTATCTACTTTTAGAGCAGTAGGATGAAGGTTTGAACCCTGGCAGGGCCCGGCTAGGGTTCTTTCTGATATGGCCACTGTTGAGCCACATAAATAAGATAAATTCTATGATGCATGCTTTAATTCCTACCTCTGGTGACTGGCATTAAAGTTTAGGAGTTAGGTAGGTATATGTGCTCAGAAAATATTGGTGTCTCAACTCTCATACTGGTATTAAGTTAAATTGGCTGGACGATTAAATTGAGTTGACACTTTAAATAGAACACTTCTACATTAAAGTTAGGTTGACCTTTAGACATCTCATTTCTTTTGTATGTTGGACATGCATTAAATTTCTTCAAATTGCCATGCTTTCTCTATAATCTCCAAACATTTGACATCTGCTAAAATTTCTCTTTCTTAATTTCTATTGATGATCTGATGATGTAGTTTGTTGCCATTCATCTATATAACATTTGATACTGATAATGGGGAGCGGTGGCCTAGAGGAAGGGCTTGCGCTTCGGGATCGAGAGGTCCTGGGTTCGATCCCCCTCTGGACCACTGGTTAATTTCTCTGAGCAAGACCCACATGCTCCACTCAACCATGGTGTAAAATGGTACCTGTGAGGGCAGTGTCTATTCCTGGGCGCCACAGATCGATGTTGGCTGCCACACCACAGGAGAGAAATAGTCTCCCAGGGAGACACGAGTGTAGGTTTCCATAGGTAGCCCAATGACCAGGGGAGTTAAAATGTCAAAGGGTGCTTGAGCGGCCTAACAGCTGAAAAGAGCCCTAGAAAATTGGTAACTTAACTTTTTAATGCAATTCTCCTTGCATTGCATGTAGACAGGCTGAGTCTGTCCTCTCTAAAACATAAGACAGTTATGTTACAGCGAATGCATTGATCCTTTCAACCTATTATAGTAAACTGATGGAAATTTCCTAAAATCCATTCTACCATTTAATAATGTGGTAAAGTTTGTCTGCTGTTGATAGAATTTCCATCTATCATTTTGAACAGGCCTATCTTTATTTCTTTATTGAAGGCTATAATACATGTACCTTCCTTTTCCCCTCCTCACTTATTTAAGTGAGTGTATATAATATTGGTGTTGTGACCCTACCCTCTATGGAATACAAATCTTGTGTGTTGAACTCCTCACAAATTATGGGGCTTACTGTTCATACAGCACTTAAAAAGTCCTTGAATTTGATGCCTAGTCCTTGAAAAATCCTTGAATTTATCCCTGAAAAAATCCTTGAAAGTCTGGAATTTTGATTTCTTTTAATGAATTCTTAAATATAGTCTTGAATGAGTAGAAAATAAGAAAATGTCCTTGAAAACACAATTAAATCGACAAAAACGTTTTCTTTAACTTTGGTGTAAACTGGCGATTATTAGTGTTTCAGCATTGTTTGACATCATGAGTAGTAATAGAAGTGCTTGAAAACGAGGGAAAAGTCCTGGAAAAGTCCTTGAATATGGTTTTCAAATGATCCCTAAAAACTAGGTTGGGCAGAATTAAATTTCAAATTTTCACAAATTAACAACCTTAATGTTTTGTTGACTTTGAAGGATGAAACTTTTGTTCTATCAATTTTACAAGATTATTACTATTATAGGGGCACCTGTCCCTCATGGAAAAATTTCCAGATTTAGACTTTATTACTGGTACAATTATACCCATGAAAAGTGAATGCAACTGCTACATAGTGGTATTTTATTGAACGGGTGGTGACTGAATAAAGGTGCTCTTTACATTATGAGGCAAAATTTGGATTTATGTTATATTTGTCAGGAAGTGGTGGTTGCTTACATTTAATTATTAACTTTCGCTTTTTGATAAAGTACAGATGATAGTAAAGTCAATGCAGTAGTAGTAGTAGTAGTAGTATGGTATGCACCCGCTGTAGAAAAAAATCAAGAAATAAGACCTTGGAATTTTCTATATCCACATATATGTAAAAAAATGTCACGCTCAGAAAATGATTGATATGATATTTGCACCACAGCTCAAACAAAATGATGAATATTGAAGTTATGTCATTTAATATTTTCGTTTGGCTATTAAACAATCAAAATAGGTACATTCAAACTTCCTAAAATTATATAAGTTTCTTTCTACTCTTGACATAATGTACTAGGTGTGACATATAATTTATACTACCGTTGTGAATTCTGTTTGCACAAATTGTACCAACCATTAGGGGTTTTAGGCTCCAGAATCTACTAATGCAGAGGCATATATTGATGCACCTGTCTTCATCTGGTACAAAATATCAAAAAATATTTAAGTCCATCAGGGCTGATTGCTTTCAAATTTGGCAACTTGTTAACCACCATAAACCCAGTATATTATCAAAACCATGTAACACTATCAATCATTTCGACAGAATTATGGCCCCTTTTTTGTTATGGACAAGGGTTCGTTATGGACAAGGGTTCCACTGTGGCATAAGTATTTATTGATTGTAGTCTTTTTAATTGGAAAATTAAAACCACAAGGTCCTAATCTATTTTTACATGGCTGAATTTTGACCGAACATTTTGTATGCCCCCATCTTTGTTGAGGGGATATATTGCTTTGCTCTTGTTGGTTAATCTGCCGGTCTGTCTAACGGTAGACCAAATTGTTTCCAAACAATGACTCAAGAACTTTTTGCCCTAGGATCTTCAAACTTCCCTTGGATGAATCCAAGAATATTTTAATAACTGGCCGAGCAAAACTGTTGGGATTTTCTAAAATGATTATTATTTAATATACCTTGTACAGAAAAATCCAACACTTAGTGAATCACCTTAAATGTGATACGCTTTCATAAGTTTGAAGTCTATCAATACAGGATCAGTCAAAAAAACATGTTAAACACATTATTTGTGCAACTGTGTTTATTGCAGATGTTTAAAATAACTGTTTTCATAGTCACTGTGTATAAACGAGTTGATTTCTGGCAATTGCAATAATGAGTACACAATAAATTATACAGCACGGCAATAATGAGTACAGTGATCAGATTTTACATGTGCTTTCAATAGTAATAAATGATACTAGTTGAATTTTATAGTAATCTGATAAATCATACAGTGGTATGGTTTAAATAATAATAATAATAATAACGACTTTATTTTAAGAGGCGACACAGTTGGGCAAGCCCAGTCTTCCCTGTGAGCCTCTATAACAAAACATGTTTACTAAGAGTATGACATAAATAAAAGACAAAATTTAACAATGGCATCTGTCAATATATTTCCACCTGTCGCAGGCAACTCGCCATTGAATATGAATTTGATGTGTTGATACTTAACTTAAAGTTGATTATAATTTTACAGTTAGACAATTTGTGTTCAGGCAAGACACCCATAAGTGAAATAGGATGTTCTTATTACTTATGGCCTGGGTGACCTTTGACAGGAATAAAATCTGAATATACATAAAACAATTAACATCATAAAAATATGAAGTGATAGTTTTGGAAAGAACTAATATTAATCCTATACTGTAAAATCATTAATTTTTCATGGGGTATTAAATTTCGTGGATTTCGTGGTTCACATTCAACCACAAAATCAAATCATATTGAACAACATTTTTACCCTCGTATTTAATACATGAAATGCATAATCCACAAATTCACGTCCCAGCTTTTTTACCAAAACCACGAAATTTTGTCCCATGATAGTTAAATGATGTTACAGTATTTTTTTACCCTTTGAATCAAATTGTGATCTTGCATGGAGATACATGTAAGGGTGTATAAACTGATTTTGATAACATGGATTTCATTGAGCATTACATTCAAAGCATAAAGAGGAGCATGTTTTGTTATCGGATTAGAGAAAACTTTGCACCTATTTACTATTAATTTTAAATACTGAAAGTATACATTCAGTAGAGTATACATTCAGTAGCCTATGTGGCTCAGCGGACATGTCCTAAACATACATTCCTTGCTTGAAATGTTTTATTTTGCGTTCAAGCCCTACAGAAGTTGTTATTTTTTCTCACTATGCTTTCATATAGAATAGAAATATTCTATTTATTAAATTAACCCCATTGTATTATAATATATTCATATACCGGTGCGTCTGGTTTGAGGCCTAAACAGTCTTACTTTGAATGTGTGTCTTCTGTTTGTACATTTTAATTCTTAGTCAATGATTTACTTTCCTTTCAAATTATCATAAATTTAATTGATAACCTTTCTATCAGCCTCTGACCATAAAACAAAACAAGACAAAACAAAACAGCAATTATAGTTCAATTTTGAACCCTGACCCATGAACTATCAGACGAGTCTATTTGGGCGGGTAACCCGTGATTTATTCAATAGATATTATTTAAAGATATATTACTTACTACTGTTTGTAATTTAACGATTTACAGTTTATTAGCAAATGGATTAAACTTTAAAAGTGCAGTCACGGCTCAATGCTCGAAATCGAACTATAGCAAACTTCAGGCTTTTTGCATGCTTTATAAAAAACAAACAAATTAACAAATTAATTGAGTGAGTGGGGGATGAATATGAAATGTTTTTCCTTCGGTGTCTGCTTTTTAGCTCACCTGTCACAAAGAGACAAGGTGAGCTTTTGTGATCACTCTTCGTCCGTCGTCCGTCTGTACGTACACACCCACTGGTAGTTGTGGGGTGTGGAACAATAGGCTATATTTAGATTCTATTCATTCCGTTGCTTACGGGGTGCAAAATGTTGCTTATGGGGTTTTACAAACAAAAGGATGAACAAAAGAAAACCCAACAATGTCAAGTCAGTGAGAACGTCCGTCCGTCCGTCCGTCAACAATTGGGTTGTGTCCTCTCTAGCGGTCACAATTTTGGCCTAATCTTTATGAAACTTGGTCACAATGATCATCTCCATAAAATCTAGGTCAAGTTCGATATTGGGTCATCTGGGGTCAAAAACAAAACTAGGTCACTAGGTCAAATCAAAGGAAAACCTTGTGAACACATTAGAGGTCACAATTTGAGCCTAATCTTTATGAAACTTGATCATAATGATCATCTCTGTAAAATCTAGGTCAATTTCGATATTGGGTCATCTGGGGTCACAAACTAGGTCACTAGGCCAAATCATTGAAAAACCTTGTGAACACATTAGAGGTCACAATTTGTGACTTATCTTTATGAAAATTGATCACAATGATCATCTCTATAAAATCTAGGTCAAGTTCGATATTGGGTCATCTGGGGTCAAAAACTAGGTCACTAGGTCAAATCAAAGGAAAACCTTGTGAACACACTAGAGGTCACAATTTGAGACTAATCTTTATGAAACTTGATCACAATGATCATCTCTGTAAAATCTAGGTCAAGTTCGAGATTGGGTCATCTGGTGTCAAAAACTAGGTCACTATGCCAACTCATTGAAAAACCTTGTGAACACATTAGAGGTCACAATTTGTGACTTATCTTTATGAAAATTGATCACAATGATCATCTCTATAAAATCTAGGTCAAGTTCAATATTGGGTCATCTGGGGTCAAAAACTAGGTCACAAGGCCAAATCATTGAAAAAGCTTGTGAACACACTAGAGGTCACAATTTGAGACTAATCTTTATGAAAATTGATCACAATGATCATTTCTATAAAATCTACGTCAAGTTCGATATTGGGTCATCCGGGGTCAAAAACTAGGTCACAAGCCTTTGAAGGCCAAATCATTGAAAAAGCTTGTGAACACAATAGAGGTCACAATTTGAGCCTAATCTTTATGAAACTTGATCACACTGATCATCACTATAAAATTTTGGTCAAGTTTGATATTGGGTCATCTGGAGTCAAAAACTAGGTCACGAGGCCAAATCATTGAGAAAGCTTGTGAACACACTAGAGGTCACAATTTTGACCTTATCTTTATGAAACTTGATCACAATGATCATCATTATACAATTTAGGTAAAGTTTGATATTGGGTCATCTGGGGTCAAAAACTAGGTCACGAGGCCAAATCATTGAAAAATCTTGTGAACACACTAGAGGTCACAATTTTGACTCTATCTTTACGAAACTTGGTCACAATGTTTATCTCTATAAAATCTAGGTCAAGTTTGCTACTGTGTCATTTGGGCCAAAATCTAGGTCACTAGGCCAAACAGGTGAGCGACCCAGGGCCCTTTGGACCCTCTTGTCATATTATATAAATGGAATAAAGATTGTGTACACAGTTATCAAAGCTGGATTTCCTTTTCCATGTTTATGTTGTTGCTTTCGTACTTAAACAAACTGTCAGATTATCAAAATTGGATCATATACAATCCTTAAAAAGTTAAATGAGAATGGTTTGTAAACATTGAGTTGTCTGTCAGGCACACTATGTATGTTTGTCCATGTACTAGGTTTAACTGTGTATACCTGAGTTAACAGTAGTCCCGCCATTCTTTTGAATGGGATAGTTCCCTCATTAGTGTTACTTACTGAATCGACTATAGTCTGCCGATGATTATGTTATCCTTAGTTTACAAACGAATATGGAAATAAATGTATTTTTAATGTCCAATTTATTGTACAATGTTGCGCATAATTACTTTAAAATGCATGTACTCATTTAATCTTCACTAAAAACAAGGGGCTATGCAGCATAATAGAACTTTGTTTGAACACAGGCTTGATTTATGGTATTTGTTGGTGTATTTGAACTTGAAGTATGACTTTTTGCAACTGCATATGTAAAAATTTAATGTTAGAAAGGCGAGTAATTTTTGCAAAAGGGGTGTAAAAATCAAGCGTGCTTAATTTATCAGTGTTATTTGAGTATACAAGTGACCATTCGGGTTTATTTAAGTAACCAGATTTTGACACAGTAGACTGATCAGATCAATACTGTAAAATCATTCATTTTCGTAGGTGATTAAATATTTGGATTTCATGTTTTGTCTTTAACCTCGAAATCCCATCCCATTGAACAACAATGTTGACTCTTGTATTTATTACCTGAAATGCAAAATCCATGAATTAATGTCCCATCGAAATGGTATTTTTTACCATAACCACAAAATTTCGTCCCATCAAAATTAAATGATTTTACAGTGGTTGACCAATCCCGTCAATTTTAGTAAATATCACATTATCCTTGATGTATCCATTGGAGTAATGAAAAGCTTAAATATGACCTCCCCAGCTGTGACCTTGACCTTTCAGGTTAGAACATGGGGGTGGTGCATGACACTCCGACTCATTGAGGTCAACATTCAGAATGTAATCAGGAAATTGTTCGAAACATTATCCAGTTGAAACATTTTTGAACAGGGAGCTTTAGCGAGCTCAGCCTAGATCAGTGTAAGCGGTGAAAATATACTGAAGAAGATTGCGAGCTAAAAATAGATCCAATTGCGCATTCCGCGGGATGACTTCCAACTTTATCGCCTAATCTTTAGCCGAGACAGTGTTTATTATGTTGCATGATGACTTTGGTTGGTAACAGCCAGAATAGTCTGATGACAATACTTCCCTTTGGTTCAACAAGATTGTATTCCACTATACAACATATAGTAAGCTACAACCTTGTTGTACCAGAGGGATGATAATTTGATTAAATTTATACTTACAGTAGCATTGGATGGGCATTCAAATTCTAATCAATCCTACCAAGAGATGTTGAATAGCAATGCTTAATACCTATCAAAATTTACCTGAACTCTGCCATCACGTCAATGACACAACAAATTTTTTTATTCCATTGTTGACCCACCGAGTGATGATATTTGCAAGTGTACACTAAACACAATTTACATGATGACTATTATATGGGTATTAACACATTTAACTTGAAGGCCTTGCTAACACACAGGCTGCCCTTGTGCAGTGGGGGAGGGGGGTGGGGAAGGGGGGAAGGGGGGTATGGGTGGGGGTGGTGGTGGTGTTGTTCTTGTTTTTCATGTGTAGTTAGGTAGGTAGTTAGGTACTTAGGTAGGTAGGTAGTTAGATAGGTAGTTAGGTAGGTCACTCATCTTGTCTGTACTGCTGTTTTAAGTTTTTTTCTTCTATATTTTCAGGTTTGAAGAGACGAGGAGTGCAGACGTTCAGGATGGCTTCAATTTCCCGTGTGGTTCCCGGGTAGTAGAATAGGACCTCTGTCCTCCCTTACATGTCGTAAGAGGCGATAAAATGGGAGAGCCCATGTTATTGGGCAAATAGACCGTATGCACTCAGGGTGTCTCTGATAGTATGTGTATGGTGCACTTAGGATATGCCCATAGGGATGTCCCTTATAGGGAATATAACATGAATGTTTTGTCAACATTGTATAGCAAGGCGAATTCAAGAACACAAGCCTGACCTTTTGATTAGCATAATTTAACAGTAGATACATTGCCTATGTTTAAAACACTGATTGTATGTTTTCATAATCGGGGAGTACCACGAAGGCGCTCGAGATGTAATACATTTAACACAAATTTGCTATACCGATATTGCACGATTTGCTTTGCGGAAATTGATATATTCAAAGCAAGAGCCTTGTAATATATTCATGCATAAAGGTCAGGTTCAGGTCAAATTCGTCAAGCTATATGTCTCTATCACAGGTGTAGCAAAAAGGTTGTATTTATAGGGGGGATGTGTAGCATGTAAACTACAGGGTGTGTCTCTGGATGATGTATAACATACTGGATGTACCTACAGTGTGTTTCCCTAAATTGGGATAAAACACAAGATGTGTCTAAAAGGTAGATCTCTTGCAGGGGATGAGACCTACCTTGCTGATACATCCTGTGTACTACATTCCATTTTAGAGATAAGAGATACACCCTATTGATTCAATAGTAGGGCACAAACCTGTATGATACGTATGTGATAGAGACATATTGCTTGACAAATTTGATACGAACCTGACCTTTTGATTAGCATAATTTAACAGTAGATATCTTGTAGATATTTATGACCTCGGTTGTATGTTTTCATAGTCGGGGGGGGGGGGGGTATCACGAAGATGCTCTAGATGTAATACAAACACGAATTTCAAGTACCGATATTGCACTATTTGCTAGGGGAAATTGATCTATTCAAAGCAAGAACCTTGTAATAATATATTCATACACAAAGGTCAGGTTCGTGTCAAATTCGCTTAGCCATACCATGTTGACACAACATCTGTAAGAGACACACCTGTGGAAATATCCAATGTGCTTCATACACCCCTAGTTAGAGTCACACTCTGTAGCACATGGTCTTTGCCTGTAATGATGTTAGTCTGGTTCCCTGTCTTAAATCTCACAGTAGTTTGAGTCAGGAGCCTGTTGCATAGCCAAGGCACTATCGAGCACTTTTTGGTAGCGCATTACTATGTCTGCATAACAACATGCTTCTGGCGACCAGGTTTGCCGATAGCATTCTGTTCTTAACACTTCGCTATTGATCGCTTTCTTAGGCAATGGACCGCTTCGGTTCCGCTGGTAGCGTATACATTTTTTGCTTTGTCCACTACAAAGCCCTTCTTTAAGCAAGCGGTTTCTTAGCATATCACTAAGATAGTATCTGGCTTATGCAACAGCCTCCAGGCATCATCCAATAACTCCAGTGGTCAAATCAAAATGGTGGATGTACATTAGTTTAAACTGGCAATTTTAGATAATTTCAATAAACATTTTGATGAAGCTTTGTAAGAATATCAATGGAAAAATGCTTGGTCTTTGCAATACTGTAAAATCATTAATTTTGATGGGGGATTAAATTTTGTAGATTTCGTGGTTCACCTTCAAACATGAAAATCAATCATCGAACACTTATTTCGACCATCATATTTATTACTTAAAATGCAAAAGCCATAAATTAATGAACCCATTGAAATGGTCATTTTTGCCAAAACCACGAAATTTTGTACCATCAAAATTAAATGATTTTACAATAAAAAAAGTTTGTTCATACCAACAACACTATTAATGTTATTTAGTACATATTAAGTATGTACTAAATAAGGTTAATAAAATCATGAAAACTTTTGGTAGCCGGGTGTTATTAATGCATATAATTGTGAATGTTAACAAATGTCTGATTAGCTCAATCAGTAGAGCGATTGACTTGTAAGCATGGCCGGATATTGTTTACATTTTGTATAAATATTTTGCTTTGTTTTATTTCCTCATTATATTCCTAATACAAGTATAAACTAATAACAACTACATAAAATTATAAAATCTATATTTTCGAAAAAATGAAGATATTTCTTGATTCGAACCTGCAACATTCAACGCTCCACCAATTGAGCTAACCAGGCATAAGAATTCAAAAGCAATTTATATGCTCTATATACACACTGGTACAGAAGTTTTTCATAATTTGATTATATTTTTGAGTACATATCAGTTGTGTAATTTAATGAAATGAAAAAGCCATACATTTTACCATTAATATACAAAGTCTCATCAAAGCTATAATATAAAATCTCTATATTAACTGGCATACAACTGCCAGCTTGTTTTACCCACGGGAAAAAGTCTTTTTTACATTAGGCAGGATCTAAACTGTAATGTAATGTAAGATTTTGGTACCGGAAACTAGACTAATAATGGCGACTGATCTGACATGGTGAGCTTTCGTGATCACACTTTGTCCGTCTGTCCATTTTCGATCAATCAACAATTGACATTACACCAGAGATCACTCCCCCTGATTGTTTGTCGAAAGCTCAGTTGTTCACCTGGCATAATGTCAATTTACTTGTGTGGTTCGTGGGAAGTGAAGATAGACGTCTGTCTATACTCCCTGTCGTATGTCGCATGTCGTAAGAGACGACTATATCGAAGACTATTTTAACTTTGGTACGAGATTGTTTTAGGCCAAAATGAAACAGGCTTGTACAAGAAGTTAAAATAGTCATGATTTTTTTCGTGATTTTTCGTGTTTTTGTTTGCCATCAAGTGAGGTAGACCCTTTTGAGGCACAAATCAAGGGAGGCATGAATTATATGATAACATATCAAGTGAAGCACATGTTTGGGAGTTTGCATCAATGGCCCCTAATTTAGTAAGTTGTAAGAATACCTTATGTATTTTTAAAACAAACATCGAAATAGAGTTATAGAGCTTTAAAAGCGAGGTTGCATATAAAGTTCAAACTCAGCTAAAAGACATAATTAAACATTGGGAATAAGGGTGTCAGCGCAGATTCGTAAAATGAAAAAACAAGTTGAAAATAAAACTTGGTATGAGTTTAAAAGGAGTTGTTTAGAATGTTAGTTGATATGACCTTTTACCAGTGTGGTTCCCGGGAATTAGAATTCAGGACCTCTGTACCTTGCATGTACGTAAGAGGCGACTCAATGGGAGACTATTTTGACTTTGGTACTTGATTGTTTTATTTTGGCGTACAACAATCCGGTACTTAGGTTAAAATAGCCATGATAATTTCAATATGTAAATGATGTCGTTTGACATTCTTTGTATATTGTGATGACATCTGCTACATTTTTAAGACCACCCTTATAACTCAATCACGTAATACAGCTGGTCTTAAAAAACAAAGCCATGTGGACCATTGGAATTATTCTTGAACTAAGAAATAACGGGGTGGCACTGGTAAGGATTGAACCAAGGACCTCTCAATTGTAAAGCCTGCGCCCTTCCTAAAAGACTAACTGTTTCGGGGGATCAGTCGTCTAGAAGTTGGGCACAGACTGCGGAATCTAGAGGTCCCAGGTTCTCACGAATTTAGCAAAACAGTAGTTCTTATTGCATTAATTACGTTCAATAAGAGGCGACTAAATCAGAGGTTTTGGTACAAGGGTGTGTTAGGCCAAAATAATACAGCCTGACACTAAAGCTAAATGAGCCGTATTTTTTTTGTGTGAATTTTCTGTTTGTTTTGTCACTTTCCTGTAATGTAAGAGGCGACTAAATGGGAGACTATTTTGACTTTGGCACTTGATTGTTGTATTTTGGCGTATAACAATCCTGTACTAAGGTTAAAATAGCTATGATGATTTCAATATGGAAACGATGTCATTTGACATTCTTTGTATATTGTGATGACATCTGCGACATTTTTAAGACCACCCTTATAACTCAAACACGTAATACATCTGGTCTTAAAAAGACAAAGCCAAGTGGACCATTGGAGTTATTCTTGAACTAAGAAATTACGCGGTGGCACTGGTGAAGTTTGAACCAGGGACCTCCCAATTCTAAAGCCTGCGCCCTTCCTATAAGCCTAACTGTTTCGGGGGATCAGTCGTCTAGAAGTTGGGCACAGACTGTGGGTTCTAGAGGTCCCGGGTTCTCAAGAATTTAGCAAAACAGTAGTTCTTATTGCATTAATTACGTTCAATAAGAGGCGACTAAATCAGAGGTTTTGGTACAAGGGTGTGTTAGGCCAAAATAATACAGCCTGACACTAAAGCTATATGAGCCGTATTTTTTTTGTGTGAATTTTCTGTTTGTTTTGTCACTTTCCTGTAACGTAAGAGGCGACTAAATGGGAGACTATTTTGACTTTGGCACTTGATTGTTGTATTTTGGCGTATAACAATCCTGTACTAAGGTTAAAATAGCTATGATGATTTCAATATGGAAACGATGTCATTTGACATTCTTTGTATATTGTGATGACATCTGCGACATTTTTAAGACCACCCTTATAAATTAAACACGTAATACATCTGGTCTTAAAAAGACAAAGCCAAGTGGACCATTGGAGTTATTCTTGAACTAAGAAATTACGCGGTGGCACTGGTGAAGATTGAACCAAGGACCTCCCAATTGTAAAGCCTGCGCCCTTCCTATAAGACTAACTGTTTCGGGGGATCAGTCGTCTCGAAGTTGGGCACAGACTGTGGGTTCTAGAGGTCCCGGGTTCTCAAGAATTTAGCAAAACAGTAGTTCTTATTGCATTAATTACGTTCAATAAGAGGCGACTAAATCAGAGGCTTTGGTAAAAGGCTGTGTTAGGCCAAAATAATACAGCCTGACACTAAAGCTATATGAGCCGTAATTTTTTTTCATGAATTTTCTGTTTGTTTCGTCACTTACATGTAACGTAAGAGGCGACTAAATGGGAGACTATTTTGATTTTGGTACTTGATTGTTTTATTTTGGCGTATAACAATCCTGTACTAAGGTTAAAATAGCTATGATGATTTCAATATGGAAACGATGTCATTTGACATTCTTTGTATATTGTGATGACATCTGCTACATTTTTAAGACCACCCTTATAACTCAATCACGTAATACAGCTGGTCTTAAAAAACAAAGCCAAGTGGACCATTGGAGTTATTCTTGAACTAAGAAATAACACGGTGGCACTGGTAAGGATTGAACCAAGGACCTCTCAATTGTAAAGCTTGCGCCCTATCTATGATGACCATACTGAACAACCTCAACATGGTGACCCGTGACGCAATACAGACGCTATGTGGTGACAATAAAGTACAACCTCTATGTAAGCAACTACAGGCAAAATCAATATTGGTATTAGTTAAGAGGGAGTCGTTTGGAATGGTTGTTTATTTGAGGCTTTCCCCGTGTGGTTCCCGGGAATTAGAATTCAGGACCTCTGTCTTTCTCCCTTGCATGTACGTAAGAGGCGACTAAATGGGAGACTATTTTGACTTTGGTACTTGATTGTTTTATTTTGGCGTATAACAATCTGGTACTAAGGTTAAAATAGCCATGATGTTTTCAATATGGAAATGATGTCATTTGACATTATTTGTATATTGTGATGACATCTGCGACATTTTTAAGACCACCCTTATAACTCAATCACGTAATACAGCTGGTCTTAAAAAACAAAGCCAAGTGGACCATTGGAGTTATTCTTGAACTAAGAAATAACACGGTGGCACCGGTACGGATTGAACCAAGGACCTCTCAATTTTAAAGCCTGCGCCCTTCCTATAAGACTAACTGTTTCGGGGGATCAGTCGTCTAGAAGTTGGGCACAGACTGCGGGAATCTAGAGGTCCCGGGTTCTCAAGAATTTAGCAAATCAGTAGTTCTTATTGCATTAATTACGTTCAATAAGAGGCGACTGAATCAGAGGCTTTGGTACAAGGGTGTGTTATGCCAAAATAATACAGCCTGACACTAAAGCTATATGAGCCGTATTTTTTTTTTCTTGAATTTTCTGTTTGTTTTGTCACTTTCCTGTAACGTAAGAGGCGACTAAATGGGAGACTATTTTGACTTTGGCACTTGATTGTTTTATTTTGGCGTATAACAATCCTGTACTAAGGTTAAAAAAGCTATGATGATTTCAATATGGAAACGATGTCAAGAGGCGACTAAATCAGAGGTTTTGGTACAAGGCTGTGTTAGGCCAAAGTAATACAGCCTGACACTAAAGCTATATTCGTGAATTTTCTGTTTGTTTTGTCACTTTCCTGTAACGTAAGAGTTTAGCAAAACAGTAGTTCTTACTGCATTAATTACGTTCAATAAAAAGCGACTAAATCAGAGGTTTTGGTACAAGGCTGTGTTAGGCCAAAGTAATACAGCCTGACACTAAAGCTATAAATTATGAACCGTAATTTTGTTCGTGAATTTTCTGTTTGTTTTGTCACTTTCCTGTAATGTAAGAGGCGACTAAATGGGAGTCTATATTGACTTTGGCACTTGATTGTTTTATTTTGGCGTATAACAATCCTGTACTAAGGTTAAAATAGCTATGATGATTTCAATATGGAAACGATGTCATTTGACACTCTTTGTATATTGTGATGACATCTGCGACATTTTTAAGACCACCCTTATAACTCAATCACGTAATACAGCTGGTCTTAAAAAGACAAAGCCAAGTGGACCATTGGAGTTATTCTTGAACTTAGAAATTACGCAGTGGCACTGGTGAAGATTGAACCAAGGACCTCTGAATTCTAAAGCCTGCGCCCTTCCTATAAGCCTAACTGTTTTGGGGGATCAGTCGTCTAGAAGTTGGGCACAGACTGCGGGATCTAGAGGTCCCGGGTTCTCAAGAATTTAAGAAAAAAACAGTAGTTCTTATTGTATTAATTACTAAATCGGAGGCTTTGGTACAAGGCTGTGTTAGGCCAAAATAATACAGCCTGACACTAAAGCTATATGAGCCATAATTTTTTTTCGTGAATTTTCTATTTGTTTTGTCACTTTCATGTAACGTAAGAAGCGACTAAATGGGAGAATATTTTTACTTTGGCACTTGATTGTTTTATTTTGGCGTATAACAATCCGGTTCTAAGGTTACAATAGCCATGATGTTTTCAATATGGAAATGATGTCATTTGACATTATTTGTATATTGTGATGACATCTGCGACATTTTTAAGACCACCCTTATAACTCAATCACGTAATACAGCTGGTCTTAAAAAACAAAGCCAAGTGGACCATTGGAGTTATTCTTGAACTAAGAAATAATGCGGTGGCACTGGTAAGGATTGAACCAAGGACCTCTCAATTGTAAAGCCTGCGCCCTTCCTATAAGACTAACTGTTTCGGGGGATCAGTCGTCTAGAAGTTGGGCACAGACTGCGGGATCTAGAGGTTCCGGGTTCTCAAGAATTTAGCAAAACAGTAGTTCTTATTGTATTAATTACTAATTCAGAGTCTTTGGTACAAGGCTGTGTTAGGCCAAAATAATACAGCCTGACACTTAAGCTATATGAGCCATAATTTTTTTTCATGAATTTTCTATTTCTTTTGTCACTTTCATGTAACGTAAGAAGCGACTAAATGGGAGAATATTTTGACTTTGGCACTTGATTGTTTTATTTTGGCGTATAACAATCCGGTACTAAGGTTAAAATAGCCATGATAATTTCAATATGTAAATGATGTCGTTTGACATTCTTTGTACATTGTGATGACATCTGCTACATTTTTAAGACCACCCTTATAACTCAATCACGTAATACAGCTGGTCTTAAAAAACAAAGCCAAGTGGACCATTGGAGTTATTCTTGAACTAAGAAATAACACGGTGGCACCGGTACGGATTGAACCAAGGACCTCTCAATTTTAAAGCCTGCGCCCTTCCTATAAGACTAACTGTTTCGGGGGATCAGTCGTCTAGAAGTTGGGCACAGACTGCGGGAATCTAGAGGTCCCGGGTTCTCAAGAATTTAGCAAAACAGTAGTTCTTATTGCATTAATTACGTTCAATAAGAGGCGACTGAATCAGAGGCTTTGGTACAAGGGTGTGTTATGCCAAAATAATACAGCCTGACACTAAAGCTATATGAGCCGTATTTTTTTTTTCTTGAATTTTGTTTGTTTTGTCACTTTCCTGTAACGTAAGAGGCGACTAAATGGGAGACTATTTTGACTTTGGCACTTGATTGTTTTATTTTGGCGTATAACAATCCTGTACTAAGGTTAAAAAAGCTATGATGATTTCAATATGGAAACGATGTCAAGAGGCGACTAAATCAGAGGTTTTGGTACAAGGCTGTGTTAGGCCAAAGTAATACAGCCTGACACTAAAGCTATATTCGTGAATTTTCTGTTTGTTTTGTCACTTTCCTGTAACGTAAGAGTTTAGCAAAACAGTAGTTCTTACTGCATTAATTACGTTCAATAAAAAGCGACTAAATCAGAGGTTTTGGTACAAGGCTGTGTTAGGCCAAAGTAATACAGCCTGACACTAAAGCTATAAATTATGAACCGTAATTTTTTTCGTGAATTTTCTGTTCTTTTTGTCACTTTCCTGTAATGTAAGAGGCGACCAAATGGGAGTCTATATTGACTTTGGCACTTGATTGTTTTATTTTGGCGTATAACAATCCTGTACTAAGGTTAAAATAGCTATGATGATTTCAATATGGAAACGATGTCATTTGACACTCTTTGTATATTGTGATGACATCTGCGACATTTTTAAGACCACCCTTATAACTCAATCACGTAATACAGCTGGTCTTAAAAAGACAAAGCCAAGTGGACCATTGGAGTTATTCTTGAACTTAGAAATTACGCAGTGGCACTGGTGAAGATTGAACCAATGACCTCTGAATTCTAAGTCCTGCGCCCTTCCTATAAGCCTAACTGTTTTGGGGGATCAGTCGTCTAGAAGTTGGGCACAGACTGCGGGATCTAGAGGTCCCGGGTTCTCAAGAATTTAAGAAAAAAACAGTAGTTCTTATTGTATTAATTACTAAATCGGAGGCTTTGGTACAAGGCTGTGTTAGGCCAAAATAATACAGCCTGACACTAAAGCTATATGAGCCATAATTTTTTTTCGTGAATTTTCTATTTGTTTTGTCACTTTCATGTAACGTAAGAAGCGACTTAATGGGAGAATATTTTTACTTTGGCACTTGATTGTTTTATTTTGGCGTATAACAATCAGGTTCTAAGGTTACAATAGCCATGATGTTTTCAATATGGAAATGATGTCATTTGACATTATTTGTATATTGTGATGACATCTGCTACATTTTTAAGACCACCCTTATAACTCAATCACGTAATACAGCTGGTCTTAAAAAACAAAACCAAGTGGACCATTGGACTTATTCTTGAACTAAGAAATTACGCAGTGGCACTGGTAAGGATTGAACCAAGGACTTCTCAATTGTAAAGCCTGCGCCCTTCCTATAAGACTAACTGTTTCGGGGGATCAGTCGTCTAGAAGTTGGGCACAGACTGCGGGATCTAGAGGTCCCGGGTTCTCTAGAATTTAGCAAAACAGTAGTTCTTATTGCATTAATTACGTTCAATAAGAGGCGACTAAATCAGAGGTTTTGGTACAAGGCTGTGTTAGGCCAAAATAATACAGCCTGACACTAAAGCTATGTGAGCCGTGATTTTTTTTCGTAACTTTTCTATTTGTTTTGTCACTTTCATGTTACGTAAGAGGCGACTAAATGGGAGAATATTTTGACTTTGGCACTTGATTGTTTTATTTTGGCGTATAACAATCCGGTACTAAGGTTAAAATAGCCATGATGTTTTGAATATGGAAATGATGTCATTTGACATTCTTTGTATATTGTGATGACATCTGTGACATATGTAAGACCACCCTTATAACTCAACCACGTAATACAGCTGGTCTAAAAAAACAAAGCCAAGTTGACCATTGGAGTTATTCTAGAACTAAGAAATTACGCAGTGGCACTTGTAAGGATTGAAACAAGGACCTCTCAATTCTAAACCCTGCGCCCTTCCTATCAGACTAACTGTTTCGGGGGATCAGTTGTCTAGAAGTTGGGCACAGACTGCGGGATCTAGAGGTCCCGGGTTCTCAAAAATTTAGCAAAACAGTAGTTCTTATTGCATTAATTACGTTCAATAAGACGCGACTAAATCAGAGGCTTTGGTAAAAGGCTGTGTTAGGCCAAAATAATGCAGCCTGACACTAAAGCTATATGAGCCGTGATTTTTATGCCCCCGGAACCGATGGTTCGGGGGCATATTAAAATCGCACCGTCCGTCCGTCCGTCAGTCCGTCCGTCAGTCCGTCCGTCAGTCCGTCCGTCCGTCCGTCCGGATTCGTTTCCGCTCAATAATTCAAGCAGTGTTTATCCGATCTTCACCAAACTTCATGAAAATGTGTAAGGCCATGAGATCTAGGTCAAGTTCGATAAACAGTCAAATTGACCTAGCCGCTTCAGAGTTACGGCCCTTGACACATAGAAAAATGGCGTTTTTTTTTGGTTTCCGCTCAATAACTCAAGCATTTGTCATTGGATCTTCACCAAACCTCATGAAAATGTGTAAGGCCATGAGATCTAGGTCAAGTTCGATAAACAGTCAAATTGACGTAGCCACTTTAGAGTTACGGCCCTTGACACATAGAAAAATGGCGTTTTTTTTGGTTTCCGCTCAATAACTCAAGCATTTGTCATCGGATCTTCACCAAACCTCATGAAAATGTGTAAGGCTACAAGATCTAGGTCAAGTTCGATAACCAGTCAAATTGACGTAGCCACTTTAGAGTTACGGCCCTTGACACATAGAAAAATGGCGTTTTTTTTGGTTTCCGCTCAATAACTCAAGCATTTGTCATTGGATCTTCACCAAACCTCATGAAAATGTGTAAGGCTACGAGATCTAGGTCAAGTTCGATAACCAGTCAAATTGACGTAGCCACTTTAGAGTTACGGCCCTTGACACATAGAAAAATGGCGTTTTTTTTGGTTTCCGCTCAATAACTCGAGCATTTGTCATTGGATCTTCACCAAACCTCATGAAAATGTGTAAGGCCATGAGATCTAGGTCAAGTTCGATAACCAGTCAAATTGACCTAGCCCTTTTAGAGTTACGGCCCTTGACACATAGAAAAATGGCGTTTTTTTTGGTTTCCGCTCAATAACTTAAGCATTTGTCATTGGATCTTCACCAAACCTCATGAAAATGTGTAAGGCTACGAGATCTAGGTCAAGTTCGATAACCAGTCAAATTGACGTAGCCACTTTAGAGTTACGGCCCTTGACACATAGAAAAATGGCGTTTTTTTTGGTTTCCGCTCAATAACTCAAGCATTTGTCATCGGATCTTCACCAAACCTCATGAAAATGTGTAAGGCTACGAGATCTAGGTCAAGTTCGATAACCAGTCAAATTGACCTAGCCGTTTTAGAGTTACGGCCCTTGACACATAGAAAAATGGCGTTTTTTTTGGTTTCCGCTCAATAACTTAAGCATTTGTCATTGGATCTTCACCAAACCTCATGAAAATGTGAAAGGCTATGAGATCTAGGTCAGGTTTGATAACCAGTCAAATTGACGTAGCCACTTTAGAGTTACGGCCCTTGACACGTAGGAAAATGGCGTTTTTTTTGGTTTCCGCTCAATAACTCAAGCATTTATCATCTGATCTTCACCAAACCTTTTGAAACATGAAAAGGTGTACGGCCATAAGATCTAGGTCATGTTAGATAACAAGATTTCAAATTGACCTACACGCTTAAGAGTTATGGCCCTTTACACAAAGAAAAATATGTCAATATCACATTTGCCCAATATATTATGACACATCTGTGACGGTGCTGATATCTTAACGTTACGTTACTATCAAAGCATGCACGGGGGCATGTGTCGTCCTATGGAGACAGCTCTTGTTTTTCGTGAATTTTCTATTTGTTTTGTCATCTGAACATAACAGCTTAATTTCGGTTATTTTTTTAAACTTATTCGCTATCTTATCAAGTTCAGCCGTTCGGTCATTTCCAGGGAGAAAGAGTTTGCAATGTAAGTAGCATTTATTGAACACTTTAACGGCTATGTGCTTGACTGCCCAAAACGTACTGCATATTAGCAACCAGTATTACTAACTGCTTATGGTCGTCATCATCATTAAGGCAAGGCAAGATGAAGTGTCAACGTCTAGTGAGAGGCCCTGACCCACAATAGACATTTTCATCGTTAGTTTGGCTTTGCAAAGTCAGCTCTTCATATCAACTTTGAACAGCTTACAGGATGTGTGAAACCAGTATTATCAACTTCTCATGGTCGTCATCAGCGTTACAGGCAAGGAAAGATGGAGCTACAACGTCTAGTGAATGAGAGGCCCTGACAACCCAATGGTCGCAATCATCGTTAGATCGGAGATGCACGTCAGCACTGCATATCGACATGTTCCATCTTGCCCCTCGTTTCTCGCTACAGCCGTCTGAGAGATTGTTGGTAGTTACTAATTCATTTAAATGCATTTAATTAATTAAAACCCTTCTGTCTTGTTCTAGGTGGAGCCATGAGGACTCAATTTACATGCAGATTCCTACAGACAACATAGAGACAAGAAAAACTAAAGAGACATTTAGATACTACTCTGAGAATATAGCAAGGATGTAAGCCAGTTTTATTACTTATATTACCAACTACTGTAAAATCATTTTATTTTGATGGGACAAAATTTCGTGGTTTTGGTAAAAAGTACCATTTCAATGGGACGTTAATTCGTGGACTTTGCATTTCAGGAAATATATACTAGAATCAAAATCATTTTGTGATGGGATTTGATACCATGAAATCCAGAAAATTTACCCCCCACGAAAATTTATGATTTTACAGTATTTGGTTGAAAATTCATATGATAGTTTTTTTCTGGATATGCAAAGCTTGAATAATGCTGGACCTCTTTAAAATGACCAAGCAACAGTACCTCCATACAACTTTCATATAGTGACTATACTGTACCACCTGTATGTAGTGACCATACTGTACAACCTCTATATAGTGAGCATGCAGTACAACTGTTATATATAGCGACCATGCAGTACAACAACTAGTTCTCGAAATATGGTGAAATCTTGAATCATACAGAACGACCTCTGTTTACTGACCATGCAATCAATACAAACACTACAAAATTACTACAGTATAGATCTACAACGACCTTCGAAATATGACCCCTAGACGAGCCCATATGCCAAGGTTGAAACGATATTTACCGTTATTTTATGAAAAAATATGGATACGGTTGAAAAAAAACTCACTTTACTTCTAGTTGGCAACGTGGCTTAGTGGATTAACTGTTCTCTTGTCAGAAACATACTTTTTATATGGGCTGTGGGTTCGATTCCGCTGCTATACTCTTTTTCAATTATTAAATTTCTATAGTGTATACATGTATTTTAATTCTTAATTTTTGATAAATTCACGTTTTATAACTAATAAAAATGATTTGTTTCCTTTACATTGATTTAGTCTGGATATTGTATTTATTGGTCATTTTCATCTTCATGCTCTGGTGATATATAATTGGATTCAATTACAAATAACTCGAGTCATTGGTTTCGCTGCAATCAACATTTTATGAATGTTCTGTAAAAACGTCAGAATAAGCTAATGGTTTATCTTGTCAGTGGTTTGTGTGGTGTACATCGTTTTCAATTGCTTTTAACTAGTGTGAGTTCGGACCCACTAACGAACAGTTTTTTTATATTAAATAAACGTATGCTTAAATGTAATGCTATATGAATTCATATCAATTATACACAGCGTCAATACCAGTGTGAGTATCAATTGAGTTACAAGTTACGACGTTGAGACAACCTTGTGTGCGTATATGCTAGCTTTTGTCAGTCGGGCAACCCTCCCACACACTGACAAGCGAAAACAGTCCTATTTCCTTCTCCTCCATACAAAACCTATGTACTTTCTCGATGAGATTTTTCGCGTGGACGCTAAATCTGTGTACCAAATATGACATATATCTCATGTGCTTTTTACACACTGAAACATTTATAATTATGCATCTCTGTATAATTAGACAAGCACGAAACATATTCGCTGAGCAAAATTAAAAAAACATATATATAGCAGAATGCGATTCGAACTCATTTGTTCAGTTTTGAAGTACATGTACTCGTATTCATAGTAGCTTAGCCGACTACGCTATGCGCACTACTTGATAAGACCATTCTTAATGCATGCTTTATGGGTAAATACACCCCTATAACCTGGGTAACTCCAATGTTAAAAGTATAGTTACGCCCGAGTGCTTGTTGTAGATTCATACAACCTCTATTGCCAAACCATACGTTAAAACCGTGACAAGATGACCATGCAGTATACATACCGCAACGCTGTAGAAACCATACAGTACAAAATTTGTGTAGTTACGTTATTAAATGTGCAATCTCTTTATAGTGACTGTGCAGTTTAACCTCTATATAGCGACGATACAAAACAACCACGTCATAGTGACGATACATTTCAACCTCTATTTAGTGACAACACGGCAACATCTCTATGTGGGGACTGTTCAGTTCAACCTCTATATAGTGACCGTTCAGTACACCCTATAGAGAGTGACCACACAGGCCAAACACAATAAAGGGACAGTGCATTCCAACCTCTATATACTGACCATATTTTACAACCTCTAAAAGGTGACCATACTGTACAACCTCTAATAAGTGACCACACAGCATAACCTCTATATAGTGACCATACAGTACAATCTGAATAATTATCAGGACTGTGCAATTTAAACTCTATATGGTGACCACTTATAACAACCACCATATAGTGACTATACAAAACAACCTCTATTTACTGACCACACAGCATAACCTCTATATAGTGACCATACAGTTCAATCTCTATATACAGGGACTGTGCCATTCAAACTCTATATAATGACCACTTATAGCAACCTCTATATAGTGACCATACAGTACACCCTGTAGAGAGTGACCACTCGGGCCGAACACAATATAAGGAGAGTGGATTCCAACCTCTTTATACTGGTCATATTTTACAACCTCTACAAAGTGACCATACTGTACAACCTCTATTTAGTGACTACACAGCATTACCTTTATATAGTGACCTTAAGTACGATCTGTATATAAGGACTGTGCAATTTAAAGTCCATATAGCGACCGTTTATAGTAACCTGTATATAGTGACCATGCAAAACAACCTCTATTTAGTGACCACTCAACATAACCTCTATATAGTGACCATACAGTACAATCTGTAGACAGGGACTGTGCTGCTTAAACTTTATATGGTGAACGCTTATAAAAATCTCTGTATAGTGACCATACAAAACAACCTCTATTTAGTGACCACACAACATAACCTCTATATAGTGACCATACAGTTCAATCTGTGTATAGGGAAGGTGCAGTTTAAACTCCATATAATAACTGCTTATATTCTTTTGTTTTCTAGATCATAATTACAAGATGAGCAATGTGTTAGTGGTGGAACGGACTGGACAGATGTTGGCACTGGTGATGGGAATGTTACAATTATGCTTAACTTGACATCCAGGCTCCCATATTTCAAACAGCTGCTGTCACGATCACTAAGGTTAAACTGGGTTTAAATCCGACCAATGGTTAAAGCACACTGCACAGGCAAAATTATAATACAATATTACCTCTACATAGTAACAATAAAATACAATACAACCTCTGCATAGTAACCAGTCAGTACTAATTTACTACTATATATTGACATAATGTTTTTATAGTGCTGGTTTAAAACCACACGATAATTTTTTCTTTAACTCAATTAATGTAAATTAAGTTAAAATAGCGGAGCAAAAAATGACAATTTTTTCCCACATTGACCTATAAAAAAAACTAAAATCAATAGAATTAGCTTACAGCTTCAAGGATATGAAAAAGTAGTGGGTTGCATATCATTTTAGAAAAATAATTTGGTTCCTCAAAGCGGTGAACATACACAGATGGATTACATGCCTTTTAGCCCCAACCTTAATTACTTTCACTTTCATATTTAAGCTAAAATGTCAAACATTGAAAATAAAACAGTTTTATTTCACCAAATACATGTTTACAAAGCATTTAAACCCAAGTTCATGATTATAATGCAGATTTGTCAAGACATCATTTCCAGTCAAAGCAACATTTTTTACTGTACTACTCGAGTGTATTAATTTTGACTTTTGTCTGAATAGGCATTTGGTGATTAGTAACCTACACCCTATCTATGATGACCATACTGAACAACCTCAACATGGTGACCCGTGACGCAATACAGACGCTATGTGGTGACAATAAAGTACAACCTCTATGTAAGCAACTACAGGCAAAATCAATATTGGTATTAGTTAAGAGGGAATCGTTTGGAATGGTTGTTTATTTGAGGCTTTCCCCGTGTGGTTCCCGGGAATTAGAATTCAGGACCTCTGTCTTTCTCCCTTGCATGTACGTAAGAGGCGACTAAATGGGAGACTATTTTGACTTTGGTACTTGATAATTGTTTTATTTTGGCGTATAACAATCTGGTACTAAGGTTAAAATAGCCATGATGTTTTCAATATGGAAATGATGTCATTTGACATTATTTGTATATTGTGATGACATCTGCGACATTTTTAAGACCACCCTTATAACTCAATCACGTAATACAGATGGTCTTAAAAAACAAAGCCAAGTGGACCATTGGAGTTATTTTTTAACTAAGAAATAATGCGGTGGCACTGGTACGGATTGAACCAAGGACCTCTCAATTGTAAAGCCTGCGCCCTTCCTATAAGACTAACTGTTTCGGGGGATCAGTCGTCTAGAAGTTGGGCACAGACTGCGGGATCTAGAGGTCCCGGGTTCTCAAGAATTTAGCAAAACAGTAGTTCTTATTGCATTTATTACGTTCAATAAGAGGCGACTAAATCAGAGGCTTTGGTACAAGGGTGTGTTATGCCAAAATAATACAGCCTGACACTAAAGCTATTTGAGCCGTATTTTTTTTTTCTTGAATTTTCTGTTTGTTTTTTCACTTTCCCGTAACGTAAGAGGCGACTAAATGGGAGACTATTTTGACTTTGGCACTTGATTGTTTTATTTTGGCGTATAACAATCCTGTACTAAGGTTAAAATAGCTATGATGATTTCAATATGGAAATGATGTCAAGAGGCGACTAAATCAGAGGTTTTGGTACAAGGCTGTGTTAGGCCAAAATAATACAGCCTGACACTATAGCTATATGAGCCGTAATTTTTTTTCGTGAATTTTCTGTTTGTTTTGTCACTTTCATGTAACGTAAGAGGCGACTTAATCGAAGACTATTTTGACTTTGGTACTTGATTGTTTTATTTTGGCGTATAACAATCCGGTACTAAGGTTAAAATAGCCATGATAATTTCAATATGTAAATGACGTCGTTTGACATTCTTTGTATATTGTGATGACATCTGCGACATTTTTAAGACCACCCTTATAACTCAATCACGTAATACAGCTGGTCTTAAAAAACAAAGCCAAGTGGACCATCGGAGTTATTCTTGAACTAAGAAATAATGCGGTGGCACTGGTAAGAATTGAACCAAGGACCTCTCAATTGTAAAGCCTGCGCCCTTCCTATAAGACTAACTGTTTCGGGGGATCAGTCGTCTAGAAGTTGGGCACAGACTGCGGGATCTAGAGGTCCCGGGTTCACACGAATTTAGCAAAACAGTAGTTCTTATTGCATTAATTACGTTCAATAAGAGGCGACTAAATCAGAGGTTTTGGTACAAGGCTGTGTTAGGCCAAAATAATACAGCCTGACACTAAAGCTATATGAGCCATAATTTTTTTTCGTGAATTTTCTGTTTGTTTTGTCACTTTCATGTAACGTAAGACGCGACTAAATCGAAGACTATTTTGACTTTGGTACTTGATTGTTTTATTTTGGCGTATAACAATCCGGTACTAAGGTTAAAATAGCCATGATAATTTCAATATGTAAATGATGTCGTTTGACATTCTTTGTATATTATGATGACATCTGCTACATTTTTGAGACCACCCTTATAACTCAATCACGTAATACAGCTGGTCTTAAAAAACAAAGCCAAGTGGACCATTGGAGTTATTCTTGAACTAAGAAATAATGCGGTGGCACTGGTAAGAATTGAACCAAGGACCTCTCAATTGTAAAGCCTGCGCCCTTCCTATAAGACTAACTGTTTCGGGGGATCAGTCGTCTAGAAGTGGGGCACAGACTGCAGGATCTAGAGGTCCCGGGTTCTCACGAATTTAGCAAAACAGTAGTTCTTATTGCATTAATTACGTTCAATAAGAGGCGACTAAATCAGAGGTTTTGGTACAAGGCTGTGTTAGGCCAAAATAATACAGCCTGACACTAAAGCTATATGAGCCGTAATTTTTTTTCGTGAATTTTCTGTTTGTTTTGTCACTTTCATGTAACGTAAGACGCGACTAAATCGAAGACTATTTTGACTTTGGTACTTGATTGTTTTATTTTGGCGTATAACAATCCGGTACTAAGGTTAAAATAGCCATGATAATTTCAATATGTAAATGATGTCGTTTGACATTCTTTGTATATTATGATGACATCTGCTACATTTTTAAGACCACCCTTATAACTCAATCACGTAATACAGCTGGTCTTAAAAAACAAAGCCAAGTGGACCATTGGAGTTATTCTTGAACTAAGAAATAATGCGGTGGCACTGGTAAGGATTGAACCAAGGACCTCTCAATTGTAAAGCCTGCGCCCTTCCTATAAGACTAACTGTTTCGGGGGATCAGTCGTCTAGAAGTTGGGCACAGACTGCGGGATCTAGAGGTCCCGGGTTCTCAAGAATTTAGCAAAACAGTAGTTCTTATTGCATTTATTACGTTCAATAAGAGGCGACTAAATCAGAGGTTTTGGTACAAGGCTGTGTCAGGCCAAAATAATACAGCCTGACACTAAAGCTATATGAGCCGTAACTTTTTTTCGTGAATTTTCTGTTTGTTTTGTCACTTTCATGTAACGTAAGAGGCGACTAAATGGGAGACTATTTTGACTTTGGTTCTTGATTGTTTTATTTTGGCGTATAACAATCCGGTACTAAGGTTAAAATAGCCATGATAATTTCAATATGTAAATGATGTCGTTTGACATTCTTTGTACATTGTGATGACATCTGCTACATTTTTAAGACCACCCTTATAACTCAATCACATGATACAGCTGGTCTTAAAAAACAAAGCCAAGTGGACCATTGGAGTTATTCTTGAACTAAGAAATAACGCGGTGGCACTGGTAAGGATTGAACCAAGGACCTCTCAATTCTAAAGCTCGCGCCCTTCCTATAAGCCTAACTGTTTCGAGGGATCAGTTGTCTAGAAGTTGGGCACAGACTGCGGGATCTAGAGGTCCTGGGTTCTCAAGAATTTAGCAAAACAGTAGTTCTTATTGTATTAATTACTAAATCAGAGGTTTTGGTACAAGGCTGTGTTAGGCCAAAATAATACAGCCTGACACTAAAGCTATATGAGCCGTAATTTTTTTTCATGAATTTTCTATTTCTTTTGTCACTTTCATGTAACGTAAGAAGCGACTAAATGGGAGAATATTTTCCTTTGGCACTTGATTGTTTTATTTTGGCGTAAAACAATCCGGTACTAAGGTTAAAATAGCCTTGATAATTTCAATATGTAAATGATGTCGTTTGACATTCTTTGTACATTGTGATGACATCTGCTACATTTTTAAGACCACCCTTATAACTCAATCACGTAATACAGCTGGTCTTAAAAAGCAAAGCCAAGTGGACCATTGGACTTATTCTTGAACTAAGAAATTACGCAGTGGCACTGGTAAGGATTGAACCAAGGACCTCTCAATTGTAAAGCCTGCGCCCTTCCCATAAGACTAACTGTTTCGGGGGATCAGTCGTCTAGAAGTTGGGCACAGACTGCGGGATCTAGAGGTCCCGGGTTCTCAAGAATTTAGCAAAACAGTAGTTCTTATTGCATTAATTATGTTGAATAAGAGGCGACTAAATCAGAGGTTTTGGTACATGGCTGTGTTAGGCCAAAATAATACAGCCTGACACTAAAGCTATGTGAGCCGTGATTTTTTTTGGTGACTTTTCTATTTGTTTTGTCACTTTCATGTAACGTAAGAGGCGACTAAATGGGAGACTATTTTGACTTTGGCACTTGATTGTTTTATTTTGGCGTATAACAATCCGGTACTAAGGTTAAAATAGACATGATGTTTTCAATATGGAAATGATGTCATTTGACATTCTTTGTATATTGTGATGACATCTGTGACATATGTAAGACCACCCTTTTGACTCAACCACGTAATACAGCTGGTCTTTAAAAAACAAAGCCAAGTTGACCATTGGAGTTATTCTAGAACTAAGAAATTACGCAGTGGCACTGGTAAGGATTGAACCAAGGACCTCTCAATTCTAAAGCATGCGCCCTTCCTATCAAACTAACTGTTTCGGGGGATCAGTTGTCTAGAAGTTGGGCACAGACTGCGGGATCTAGAGGTCCCGGGTTCTCAAGAATTTAGCAAAACAGTAGTTCTTATTGCATTAATTACGTTCAATAAGAGGCGACTAAATCAGAGGCTTTGGTAAAAGGCTGTGTGAGGCAAAAATAATGCAGCCTGACACTAAAGCTATATGAGCCATGATTTTTTTTCGTGAATTTTCTATTTCTTTTGTCACTTTCATGTAACGTTAGAGGCGACTAAATGGGAGACTATTTTGATTTTGGTACTTGATTGTTTTATTTTGGCGTATAACAATCCGGTACTAAGGTTAAAATAGCCATGATGTTTTCAATATGGAAACAATGTCATTATATGGAAACGATGTCATTTGACATTCTTTGTATATTGTGATGACATCTGCAACATTTTTAAGACCACCCTTATAACTCAATCACGTAATACAGCTGGTCTTAAAAAGACAAAGCCAAGTGGACCATTGGAGTTATTCTTGAACTTAGAAATTACGCGGTGGCACTGGTGAAGATTGAACCAAGGACCTCTGAATTCTAAAGCCTGCGCCCTTCCTATAAGACTAACTGTTTCGGGGGATCAGTTGTCTAGAAGTTGGGCACAGACTGCGGGATCTAGAGGTCCCGGGTTCTCAAGAATTTGGCAAAACAGTAGTTCTTATTGTATTAATTACTAAATCAGAGGCTTTGGTACGAGGCTGTGTTAGGCCAAAATAATACAGCCTGACACTAAAGCTATATGAGCCATAATTTTTTTTCGTGAATTTTCTATTTGTTTTGTCACTTTCATGTAACGTAAGAAGCGACTAAATGGGAGAATATTTTTACTTTGGCACTTGATTGTTTTATTTTGGCGTATAACAATCTGGTACTAAGGTTTAAATAGCCATGATGTTTTCAATATGGAAATGATGTCATTTGACATTATTTGTATATTGTGATGACATCTGCGACATTTTTAAGACCACCCTTATAACTCAATCACGTAATACAGCTGGTCTTAAAAAACAAAGCCAAGTGGACCATTGGAGTTATTCTTGAACTCAGAAATAACGCGGTGGCACTGGTACGGATTGAACCAAGGACCTCTCAATTGTAAAGCCTGCGCCCTTCCTATAAGACTAACTGTTTCGGGGGATCAGTCGTCTAGAAGTTGGGCACAGACTGCGGGATCTAAAGGTCCCGGGTTCTCAAGAATTTAGCAAAACAGTAGTTCTTATTGCATTAATTACGTTCAATAAGAGGCGACTAAATCAGAGGCTTTGGTACAAGGGTGTGTTATGCCAAAATAATACAGCCTGACACTAAAGCTATATGAGCCGTATTTTTTTTTTCTTGAATTTTCTGTTTGTTTTGTCACTTTCCTGTTACGTAAGAGGCGACTAAATGGGAGACTATTTTGACTTTGGCACTTGATTGTTTTATTTTGGCGTATAACAATCCTGTACTAAGGTTAAAAAGCTATGATGATTTCAATATGGAAACAATGTCAAGAGGCGACTAAATCAGAGGTTTTGTTACAAGGCTGTGTTAGGCCAAAGTAATACAGCCTGACAATAAAGCTATATTCGTGAATTTTCTGTTTGTTTTGTCACTTTCCTGTAACGTAAGAGTTTAGCAAAACAGTAGTTCTTACTGCATTAATTACGTTCAATAAAAAGCGACTAAATCAGAGGTTTTGGTACAAGGCTGTGTTAGGCCAAAGTAATACAGCCTGACACTAAAGCTATAAATTATGAACCGTAATTTTTTTCGTGAATTTTCTGTTTGTTTTGTCACTTTCCTGTAATGTAAGAGGCGACTAAATGGGAGTCTATATTGACTTTGGCACTTGATTGTTTTATTTTGGCGTATAACAATCCTGTACTAAGGTTAAAATAGCTATGATGATTTCAATATGGAAACGATGTCATTTGACACTCTTTGTATATTGTGATGACATCTGCGACATTTTTAAGACCACCCTTATAACTCAATCACGTAATACAGCTGGTCTTAAAAAGACAAAGCCAAGTGGACCATTGGAGTTATTCTTGAACTTAGAAATTACGCAGTGGCACTGGTGAAGATTGAACCAAGGACCTCTGAATTCTAAAGCCTGCGCCCTTCCTATAAGCCTAACTGTTTTGGGGGATCAGTCGTCTAGAAGTTGGGCACAGACTGCGGGATCTAGAGGTCCCGGGTTCTCAAGAATTTAAGAAAAAAACAGTAGTTCTTATTGTATTAATTACTAAATCGGAGGCTTTGGTACAAGGCTGTGTTAGGCCAAAATAATACAGCCTGACACTAAAGCTATATGAGCCATAATTTTTTTTCGTGAATTTTCTATTTGTTTTGTCACTTTCATGTAACGTAAGAAGCGACTTAATGGGAGAATATTTTTACTTTGGCACTTGATTGTTTTATTTTGGCGTATAACAATCCGGTTCTAAGGTTACAATAGCCATGATGTTTTCAATATGGAAATGATGTCATTTGACATTATTTGTATATTGTGATGACATCTGCGACATTTTTAAGACCACCCTTATAACTCAATCACGTAATACAGCTGGTCTTAAAAAACAAAGCCAAGTGGACCATTGGAGTTATTCTTGATCTAAGAAATAATGCGGTGGCACTGGTAAGGATTGAACCAAGGACCTCTCAATTGTAAAGCCTGCGCCCTTCCTATAAGACTAACTGTTTCGGGGGATCAGTCGTCTAGAAGTTGGGCACAGACTGCGGGATCTAGAGGTTCCGGGTTCTCAAGAATTTAGCAAAACAGTAGTTCTTATTGTATTAATTACTAATTCAGAGTCTTTGGTACAAGGCTGTGTTAGGCCAAAATAATACAGCCTGACACTAAAGCTATATGAGCCATAATTTTTTTTCATGAATTTTCTATTTCTTTTGTCACTTTCATGTAACGTAAGAAGCGACTAAATGGGAGAATATTTTGACTTTGGCACTTGATTGTTTTATTTTGGCGTATAACAATCCGGTACTAAGGTTAAAATAGCCATGATAATTTCAATATGTAAATGATGTCGTTTGACATTCTTTGTACATTGTGATGACATCTGCTACATTTTTAAGACCACCCTTATAACTCAATCACGTAATACAGCTGGTCTTAAAAAACAAAACCAAGTGGACCATTGGACTTATTCTTGAACTAAGAAATTACGCAGTGGCACTGGTAAGGATTGAACCAAGGACTTCTCAATTGTAAAGCCTGCGCCCTTCCTATAAGACTAACTGTTTCGGGGGATCAGTCGTCTAGAAGTTGGGCACAGACTGCGGGATCTAGAGGTCCCGGGTTCTCTAGAATTTAGCAAAACAGTAGTTCTTATTGCATTAATTACGTTCAATAAGAGGCGACTAAATCAGAGGTTTTGGTACAAGGCTGTGTTAGGCCAAAATAATACAGCCTGACACTAAAGCTATGTGAGCCGTGATTTTTTTTCGTAACTTTTCTATTTGTTTTGTCACTTTCATGTAACGTAAGAGGCGACTAAATGGGAGAATATTTTGACTTTGGCACTTGATTGTTTTATTTTGGCGTATAACAATCCGGTACTAAGGTTAAAATAGCCATGATGTTTTGAATATGGAAATGATGTCATTTGACATTCTTTGTATATTGTGATGACATCTGTGACATATGTAAGACCACCCTTATAACTCAACCACGTAATACAGCTGGTCTAAAAAAACAAAGCCAAGTTGACCATTGGAGTTATTCTAGAACTAAGAAATTACGCAGTGGCACTTGTAAGGATTGAACCAAGGACCTCTCAATTCTAAAGCCTGCGCCCTTCCTATCAGACTAACTGTTTCGGGGGATCAGTCGTCTAGAAGTTGGGCACAGACTGCGGGATCTAGAGGTCCCGGGTTCTCTAGAATTTAGCAAAACAGTAGTTCTTATTGCATTAATTACGTTCAATAAGAGGCGACTAAATCAGAGGTTTTGGTACAAGGCTGTGTTAGGCCAAAATAATACAGCCTGACACTAAAGCTATGTGAGCCGTGATTTTTTTTCATGAATTTTCTGTTTGTTTCGTCACTTTCATGTAACGTAAGAGGCGACTAAATGGGAGACTATTTTGATTTTGGTACTTGATTGTTTTATTTTGGCGTATAACAATCCGGAACTAAGGTTAAAATAGCCATGATGTTTCCAATATGGAAACGATATCATTTGACATTCTTTGTATATTGTGATGACATCTGCAACATTTTTAAGACCACCCTTATAACTCAATCACGTAATACAGCTGGTCTTAGAAAACAAAGCCATGTGGACCATTGGAGTTATTTTTCAACTAAGAAATTACGCGAGGTTTTGGTACAAGGCCGTGTTAGGCCAAAATAATACAGCCTGACACTAAAGCTATTTGAGCCGTGATTTTTTTTCGTGAATTTTCTATTTGTTTTGTCATCTGAACATAACAGCTTAATTTCGGTTATTTTTCGAAACTTATTCGCTATCTTATCAAGTTCAGCCGTTCGGTGATTTCCAGGGAGAAAGAGTTTGCAATGTAAGTAGCATTTATTGAACACTTTAACGGCTATGTGCTTGACTGCCCAAAACGTACTGCATATTAGCAACCAGTATTACTAACTGCTTATGGTCGTCATCATCATTAAGGCAAGGCAAGATGAAGTGTCAACGTCTAGTGAGAGGCCCTGACCCACAATAGACATTTTCATCGTTAGTTTGGCTTTGCAAAGTCAGCTCTTCATATCAACTTTGAACAGCTTACAGGATGTGTGAAACCAGTATTATCAACTTCTCATGGTCGTCATCAGCGTTACAGGCAAGGAAAGATGGAGCTACAACGTCTAGTGAATGAGAGGCCCTGACAACCCAATGGTCGCAATCATCGTTAGATCGGAGATGCACGTCAGCACTGCATATCGACATGTTCCATCTTGCCCCTCGTTTCTCGCTACAGCCGTCTGAGAGATTGTTGGTAGTTACTAATTCATTTAAATGCATTTAATTAATTAAAACCCTTCTGTCTTGTTCTAGGTGGAGCCATGAGGACTCAATTTACATGCAGATTCCTACAGACAACATAGAGACAAGAAAAACTAAAGAGACATTTAGATACTACTCTGAGAATATAGCAAGGATGTAAGCCAGTTTTATTACTTATATTACCAACTACTGTAAAATCATTTTATTTTGATGGGACAAAATTTCGTGGTTTTGGTAAAAAGTACCATTTCAATGGGACGTTAATTCGTGGACTTTGCATTTCAGGAAATATATACTAGAATCAAAATCATTTTGTGATGGGATTTGATACCATGAAATCCAGAAAATTTACCCCCCACGAAAATTTATGATTTTACAGTATTTGGTTGAAAATTCATATGATAGTTTTTTTCTGGATATGCAAAGCTTGAATAATGCTGGACCTCTTTAAAATGACCAAGCAACAGTACCTCCATACAACTTTCATATAGTGACTATACTGTACCACCTGTATGTAGTGACCATACTGTACAACCTCTATATAGTGAGCATGCAGTACAACTGTTATATATAGCGACCATGCAGTACAACAACTAGTTCTCGAAATATGGTGAAATCTTGAATCATACAGAACGACCTCTGTTTACTGACCATGCAATCAATACAAACACTACAAAATTACTACAGTATAGATCTACAACGACCTTCGAAATATGACCCCTAGACGAGCCCATATGCCAAGGTTGAAACGATATTTACCGTTATTTTATGAAAAAATATGGATACGGTTGAAAAAAAACTCACTTTACTTCTAGTTGGCAACGTGGCTTAGTGGATTAACTGTTCTCTTGTCAGAAACATACTTTTTATATGGGCTGTGGGTTCGATTCCGCTGCTATACTCTTTTTCAATTATTAAATTTCTATAGTGTATACATGTATTTTAATTCTTAATTTTTGATAAATTCACGTTTTATAACTAATAAAAATGATTTGTTTCCTTTACATTGATTTAGTCTGGATATTGTATTTATTGGTCATTTTCATCTTCATGCTCTGGTGATATATAATTGGATTCAATTACAAATAACTCGAGTCATTGGTTTCGCTGCAATCAACATTTTATGAATGTTCTGTAAAAACGTCAGAATAAGCTAATGGTTTATCTTGTCAGTGGTTTGTGTGGTGTACATCGTTTTCAATTGCTTTTAACTAGTGTGAGTTCGGACCCACTAACGAACAGTTTTTTTATATTAAATAAACGTATGCTTAAATGTAATGCTATATGAATTCATATCAATTATACACAGCGTCAATACCAGTGTGAGTATCAATTGAGTTACAAGTTACGACGTTGAGACAACCTTGTGTGCGTATATGCTAGCTTTTGTCAGTCGGGCAACCCTCCCACACACTGACAAGCGAAAACAGTCCTATTTCCTTCTCCTCCATACAAAACCTATGTACTTTCTCGATGAGATTTTTCGCGTGGACGCTAAATCTGTGTACCAAATATGACATATATCTCATGTGCTTTTTACACACTGAAACATTTATAATTATGCATCTCTGTATAATTAGACAAGCACGAAACATATTCGCTGAGCAAAATTAAAAAAACATATATATAGCAGAATGCGATTCGAACTCATTTGTTCAGTTTTGAAGTACATGTACTCGTATTCATAGTAGCTTAGCCGACTACGCTATGCGCACTACTTGATAAGACCATTCTTAATGCATGCTTTATGGGTAAATACACCCCTATAACCTGGGTAACTCCAATGTTAAAAGTATAGTTACGCCCGAGTGCTTGTTGTAGATTCATACAACCTCTATTGCCAAACCATACGTTAAAACCGTGACAAGATGACCATGCAGTATACATACCGCAACGCTGTAGAAACCATACAGTACAAAATTTGTGTAGTTACGTTATTAAATGTGCAATCTCTTTATAGTGACTGTGCAGTTTAACCTCTATATAGCGACGATACAAAACAACCACGTCATAGTGACGATACATTTCAACCTCTATTTAGTGACAACACGGCAACATCTCTATGTGGGGACTGTTCAGTTCAACCTCTATATAGTGACCGTTCAGTACACCCTATAGAGAGTGACCACACAGGCCAAACACAATAAAGGGACAGTGCATTCCAACCTCTATATACTGACCATATTTTACAACCTCTAAAAGGTGACCATACTGTACAACCTCTAATAAGTGACCACACAGCATAACCTCTATATAGTGACCATACAGTACAATCTGAATAATTATCAGGACTGTGCAATTTAAACTCTATATGGTGACCACTTATAACAACCACCATATAGTGACTATACAAAACAACCTCTATTTACTGACCACACAGCATAACCTCTATATAGTGACCATACAGTTCAATCTCTATATACAGGGACTGTGCCATTCAAACTCTATATAATGACCACTTATAGCAACCTCTATATAGTGACCATACAGTACACCCTGTAGAGAGTGACCACTCGGGCCGAACACAATATAAGGAGAGTGGATTCCAACCTCTTTATACTGGTCATATTTTACAACCTCTACAAAGTGACCATACTGTACAACCTCTATTTAGTGACTACACAGCATTACCTTTATATAGTGACCTTAAGTACGATCTGTATATAAGGACTGTGCAATTTAAAGTCCATATAGCGACCGTTTATAGTAACCTGTATATAGTGACCATGCAAAACAACCTCTATTTAGTGACCACTCAACATAACCTCTATATAGTGACCATACAGTACAATCTGTAGACAGGGACTGTGCTGCTTAAACTTTATATGGTGAACGCTTATAAAAATCTCTGTATAGTGACCATACAAAACAACCTCTATTTAGTGACCACACAACATAACCTCTATATAGTGACCATACAGTTCAATCTGTGTATAGGGAAGGTGCAGTTTAAACTCCATATAATAACTGCTTATATTCTTTTGTTTTCTAGATCATAATTACAAGATGAGCAATGTGTTAGTGGTGGAACGGACTGGACAGATGTTGGCACTGGTGATGGGAATGTTACAATTATGCTTAACTTGACATCCAGGCTCCCATATTTCAAACAGCTGCTGTCACGATCACTAAGGTTAAACTGGGTTTAAATCCGACCAATGGTTAAAGCACACTGCACAGGCAAAATTATAATACAATATTACCTCTACATAGTAACAATAAAATACAATACAACCTCTGCATAGTAACCAGTCAGTACTAATTTACTACTATATATTGACATAATGTTTTTTATAGTGCTGGTTTAAAACCACACGATAATTTTTTCTTTAACTCAATTAATGTAAATTAAGTTAAAATAGCGGAGCAAAAAATGACAATTTTTTCCCACATTGACCTATAAAAAAAACTAAAATCAATAGAATTAGCTTACAGCTTCAAGGATATGAAAAAGTAGTCGGTTGCATATCATTTTAGAAAAATAATTTGGTTCCTCAAAGCGGTGAACATACACAGATGGATTACATGCCTTTTAGCCCCAACCTTAATTACTTTCACTTTCATATTTAAGCTAAAATGTCAAACATTGAAAATAAAACAGTTTTATTTCACCAAATACATGTTTACAAAGCATTTAAACCCAAGTTCATGATTATAATGCAGATTTGTCAAGACATCATTTCCAGTCAAAGCAACATTTTTTACTGTACTACTCGAGTGTATTAATTTTGACTTTTGTCTGAATAGGCATTTGGTGATTAGTAACCTACACCCTATCTATGATGACCATACTGAACAACCTCAACATGGTGACCCGTGACGCAATACAGACGCTATGTGGTGACAATAAAGTACAACCTCTATGTAAGCAACTACAGGCAAAATCAATATTGGTATTAGTTAAGAGGGAATCGTTTGGAATGGTTGTTTATTTGAGGCTTTCCCCGTGTGGTTCCCGGGAATTAGAATTCAGGACCTCTGTCTTTCTCCCTTGCATGTACGTAAGAGGCGACTAAATGGGAGACTATTTTGACTTTGGTACTTGATAATTGTTTTATTTTGGCGTATAACAATCTGGTACTAAGGTTAAAATAGCCATGATGTTTTCAATATGGAAATGATGTCATTTGACATTATTTGTATATTGTGATGACATCTGCGACATTTTTAAGACCACCCTTATAACTCAATCACGTAATACAGATGGTCTTAAAAAACAAAGCCAAGTGGACCATTGGAGTTATTTTTTAACTAAGAAATAATGCGGTGGCACTGGTACGGATTGAACCAAGGACCTCTCAATTGTAAAGCCTGCGCCCTTCCTATAAGACTAACTGTTTCGGGGGATCAGTTGTCTAGAAGTTGGGCACAGACTGCGGGATCTAGAGGTCCCGGGTTCTCAAGAATTTAGCAAAACAGTAGTTCTTATTGCATTAATTACGTTCAATAAGAGGCGACTAAATCAGAGGCTTTGGTACAAGGGTGTGTTATGCCAAAATAATACAGCCTGACACTAAAGCTATTTGAGCCGTATTTTTTTTTTCTTGAATTTTCTGTTTGTTTTTTCACTTTCCTGTAACGTAAGAGGCGACTAAATGGGAGACTATTTTGACTTTGGCACTTGATTGTTTTATTTTGGCGTATAACAATCCTGTACTAAGGTTAAAATAGCTATGATGATTTCAATATGGAAATGATGTCAAGAGGCGACTAAATCAGAGGTTTTGGTACAAGGCTGTGTTAGGCCAAAATAATACAGCCTGACACTATAGCTATATGAGCCGTAATTTTTTTTCGTGAATTTTCTGTTTGTTTTGTCACTTTCATGTAACGTAAGAGGCGACTTAATCGAAGACTATTTTGACTTTGGTACTTGATTGTTTTATTTTGGCGTATAACAATCCGGTACTAAGGTTAAAATAGCCATGATAATTTCAATATGTAAATGATGTCGTTTGACATTCTTTGTATATTGTGATGACATCTGCGACATTTTTAAGACCACCCTTATAACTCAATCACGTAATACAGCTGGTCTTAAAAAACAAAGCCAAGTGGACCATCGGAGTTATTCTTGAACTAAGAAATAATGCGGTGGCACTGGTAAGAATTGAACCAAGGACCTCTCAATTGTAAAGCCTGCGCCCTTCCTATAAGACTAACTGTTTCGGGGGATCAGTCGTCTAGAAGTTGGGCACAGACTGCGGGATCTAGAGGTCCCGGGTTCACACGAATTTAACAAAACAGTAGTTCTTATTGCATTAATTACGTTCAATAAGAGGCGACTAAATCAGAGGTTTTGGTACAAGGCTGTGTTAGGCCAAAATAATACAGCCTGACACTAAAGCTATATGAGCCATAATTTTTTTTCGTGAATTTTCTGTTTGTTTTGTCACTTTCATGTAACGTAAGACGCGACTAAATCGAAGACTATTTTGACTTTGGTACTTGATTGTTTTATTTTGGCGTATAACAATCCGGTACTAAGGTTAAAATAGCCATGATAATTTCAATATGTAAATGATGTCGTTTGACATTCTTTGTATATTATGATGACATCTGCTACATTTTTAAGACCACCCTTATAACTCAATCACGTAATACAGCTGGTCTTAAAAAACAAAGCCAAGTGGACCATTGGAGTTATTCTTGAACTAAGAAATAATGCAGTGGCACTGGTAAGAATTGAACCAAGGACCTCTCAATTGTAAAGCCTGCGCCCTTCCTATAAGACTAACTGTTTCGGGGGATCAGTCGTCTAGAAGTGGGGCACAGACTGCGGGATCTAGAGGTCCCGGGTTCTCACGAATTTAGCAAAACAGTAGTTCTTATTGCATTAATTACGTTCAATAAGAGGCGACTAAATCAGAGGTTTTGGTACAAGGCTGTGTTAGGCCAAAATAATACAGCCTGACACTAAAGCTATATGAGCCGTAATTTTTTTTCGTGAATTTTCTGTTTGTTTTGTCACTTTCATGTAACGTAAGACGCGACTAAATCGAAGACTATTTTGACTTTGGTACTTGATTGTTTTATTTTGGCGTATAACAATCCGGTACTAAGGTTAAAATAGCCATGATAATTTCAATATGTAAATGATGTCGTTTGACATTCTTTGTATATTATGATGACATCTGCTACATTTTTAAGACCACCCTTATAACTCAATCACGTAATACAGCTGGTCTTAAAAAACAAAGCCAAGTGGACCATTGGAGTTATTCTTGAACTAAGAAATAATGCGGTGGCACTGGTAAGGATTGAACCAAGGACCTCTCAATTGTAAAGCCTGCGCCCTTCCTATAAGACTAACTGTTTCGGGGGATCAGTCGTCTAGAAGTTGGGCACAGACTGCGGGATCTAGAGGTCCCGGGTTCTCAAGAATTTAGCAAAACAGTAGTTCTTATTGCATTTATTACGTTCAATAAGAGGCGACTAAATCAGAGGTTTTGGTACAAGGCTGTGTCAGGCCAAAATAATACAGCCTGACACTAAAGCTATATGAGCCGTAACTTTTTTTCGTGAATTTTCTGTTTGTTTTGTCACTTTCATGTAACGTAAGAGGCGACTAAATGGGAGACTATTTTGACTTTGGTTCTTGATTGTTTTATTTTGGCGTATAACAATCCGGTACTAAGGTTAAAATAGCCATGATAATTTCAATATGTAAATGATGTCGTTTGACATTCTTTGTACATTGTGATGACATCTGCTACATTTTTAAGACCACCCTTATAACTCAATCACATGATACAGCTGGTCTTAAAAAACAAAGCCAAGTGGACCATTGGAGTTATTCTTGAACTAAGAAATAACGCGGTGGCACTGGTAAGGATTGAACCAAGGACCTCTCAATTCTAAAGCTCGCGCCCTTCCTATAAGCCTAACTGTTTCGAGGGATCAGTTGTCTAGAAGTTGGGCACAGACTGCGGGATCTAGAGGTCCTGGGTTCTCAAGAATTTAGCAAAACAGTAGTTCTTATTGTATTAATTACTAAATCAGAGGTTTTGGTACAAGGCTGTGTTAGGCCAAAATAATACAGCCTGACACTAAAGCTATATGAGCCGTAATTTTTTTTCATGAATTTTCTATTTCTTTTGTCACTTTCATGTAACGTAAGAACCGACTAAATGGGAGAATATTTTCCTTTGGCACTTGATTGTTTTATTTTGGCGTAAAACAATCCGGTACTAAGGTTAAAATAGCCATGATAATTTCAATATGTAAATGATGTCGTTTGACATTCTTTGTACATTGTGATGACATCTGCTACATTTTTAAGACCACCCTTATAACTCAATCACGTAATACAGCTGGTCTTAAAAAGCAAAGCCAAGTGGACCATTGGACTTATTCTTGAACTAAGAAATTACGCAGTGGCACTGGTAAGGATTGAACCAAGGACCTCTCAATTGTAAAGCCTGCGCCCTTCCCATAAGACTAACTGTTTCGGGGGATCAGTCGTCTAGAAGTTGGGCACAGACTGCGGGATCTAGAGGTCCCGGGTTCTCAAGAATTTAGCAAAACAGTAGTTCTTATTGCATTAATTATGTTGAATAAGAGGCGACTAAATCAGAGGTTTTGGTACATGGCTGTGTTAGGCCAAAATAATACAGCCTGACACTAAAGCTATGTGAGCCGTGATTTTTTTTGGTGACTTTTCTATTTGTTTTGTCACTTTCATGTAACGTAAGAGGCGACTAAATGGGAGACTATTTTGACTTTGGCACTTGATTGTTTTATTTTGGCGTATAACAATCCGGTACTAAGGTTAAAATAGACATGATGTTTTCAATATGGAAATGATGTCATTTGACATTCTTTGTATATTGTGATGACATCTGTGACATATGTAAGACCACCCTTTTGACTCAACCACGTAATACAGCTGGTCTTTAAAAAACAAAGCCAAGTTGACCATTGGAGTTATTCTAGAACTAAGAAATTACGCAGTGGCACTGGTAAGGATTGAACCAAGGACCTCTCAATTCTAAAGCATGCGCCCTTCCTATCAAACTAACTGTTTCGGGGGATCAGTTGTCTAGAAGTTGGGCACAGACTGCGGGATCTAGAGGTCCCGGGTTCTCAAGAATTTAGCAAAACAGTAGTTCTTATTGCATTAATTACGTTCAATAAGAGGCGACTAAATCAGAGGCTTTGGTAAAAGGCTGTGTGAGGCAAAAATAATGCAGCCTGACACTAAAGCTATATGAGCCATGATTTTTTTTCGTGAATTTTCTATTTCTTTTGTCACTTTCATGTAACGTAAGAGGCGACTAAATGGGAGACTATTTTGATTTTGGTACTTGATTGTTTTATTTTGGCGTATAACAATCCGGTACTAAGGTTAAAATAGCCATGATGTTTTCAATATGGAAACAATGTCATTATATGGAAACGATGTCATTTGACATTCTTTGTATATTGTGATGACATCTGCAACATTTTTAAGACCACCCTTATAACTCAATCACGTAATACAGCTGGTCTTAAAAAGACAAAGCCAAGTGGACCATTGGAGTTATTCTTGAACTTAGAAATTACGCGGTGGCACTGGTGAAGATTGAACCAAGGACCTCTGAATTCTAAAGCCTGCGCCCTTCCTATAAGACTAACTGTTTCGGGGGATCAGTTGTCTAGAAGTTGGGCACAGACTGCGGGATCTAGAGGTCCCGGGTTCTCAAGAATTTGGCAAAACAGTAGTTCTTATTGTATTAATTACTAAATCAGAGGCTTTGGTACGAGGCTGTGTTAGGCCAAAATAATACAGCCTGACACTAAAGCTATATGAGCCATAATTTTTTTTCGTGAATTTTCTATTTGTTTTGTCACTTTCATGTAACGTAAGAAGCGACTAAATGGGAGAATATTTTTACTTTGGCACTTGATTGTTTTATTTTGGCGTATAACAATCTGGTACTAAGGTTTAAATAGCCATGATGTTTTCAATATGGAAATGATGTCATTTGACATTATTTGTATATTGTGATGACATCTGCGACATTTTTAAGACCACCCTTATAACTCAATCACGTAATACAGCTGGTCTTAAAAAACAAAGCCAAGTGGACCATTGGAGTTATTCTTGAACTCAGAAATAACGCGGTGGCACTGGTACGGATTGAACCAAGGACCTCTCAATTGTAAAGCCTGTGCCCTTCCTATAAGACTAACTGTTTCGGGGGATCAGTCGTCTAGAAGTTGGGCACAGACTGCGGGATCTAAAGGTCCCGGGTTCTCAAGAATTTAGCAAAACAGTAGTTCTTATTGCATTAATTACGTTCAATAAGAGGCGACTAAATCAGAGGCTTTGGTACAAGGGTGTGTTATGCCAAAATAATACAGCCTGACACTAAAGCTATATGAGCCGTATTTTTTTTTTCTTGAATTTTCTGTTTGTTTTGTCACTTTCCTGTTACGTAAGAGGCGACTAAATGGGAGACTATTTTGACTTTGGCACTTGATTGTTTTATTTTGGCGTATAACAATCCTGTACTAAGGTTAAAAAGCTATGATGATTTCAATATGGAAACAATGTCAAGAGGCGACTAAATCAGAGGTTTTGTTACAAGGCTGTGTTAGGCCAAAGTAATACAGCCTGACAATAAAGCTATATTCGTGAATTTTCTGTTTGTTTTGTCACTTTCCTGTAACGTAAGAGTTTAGCAAAACAGTAGTTCTTACTGCATTAATTACGTTCAATAAAAAGCGACTAAATCAGAGGTTTTGGTACAAGGCTGTGTTAGGCCAAAGTAATACAGCCTGACACTAAAGCTATAAATTATGAACCGTAATTTTTTTCGTGAATTTTCTGTTTGTTTTGTCACTTTCCTGTAATGTAAGAGGCGACTAAATGGGAGTCTATATTGACTTTGGCACTTGATTGTTTTATTTTGGCGTATAACAATCCTGTACTAAGGTTAAAATAGCTATGATGATTTCAATATGGAAACGATGTCATTTGACACTCTTTGTATATTGTGATGACATCTGCGACATTTTTAAGACCACCCTTATAACTCAATCACGTAATACAGCTGGTCTTAAAAAGACAAAGCCAAGTGGACCATTGGAGTTATTCTTGAACTTAGAAATTACGCAGTGGCACTGGTGAAGATTGAACCAAGGACCTCTGAATTCTAAAGCCTGCGCCCTTCCTATAAGCCTAACTGTTTTGGGGGATCAGTCGTCTAGAAGTTGGGCACAGACTGCGGGATCTAGAGGTCCCGGGTTCTCAAGAATTTAAGAAAAAAACAGTAGTTCTTATTGTATTAATTACTAAATCGGAGGCTTTGGTACAAGGCTGTGTTAGGCCAAAATAATACAGCCTGACACTAAAGCTATATGAGCCATAATTTTTTTTCGTGAATTTTCTATTTGTTTTGTCACTTTCATGTAACGTAAGAAGCGACTTAATGGGAGAATATTTTTACTTTGGCACTTGATTGTTTTATTTTGGCGTATAACAATCCGGTTCTAAGGTTACAATAGCCATGATGTTTTCAATATGGAAATGATGTCATTTGACATTATTTGTATATTGTGATGACATCTGCGACATTTTTAAGACCACCCTTATAACTCAATCACGTAATACAGCTGGTCTTAAAAAACAAAGCCAAGTGGACCATTGGAGTTATTCTTGATCTAAGAAATAATGCGGTGGCACTGGTAAGGATTGAACCAAGGACCTCTCAATTGTAAAGCCTGCGCCCTTCCTATAAGACTAACTGTTTCGGGGGATCAGTCGTCTAGAAGTTGGGCACAGACTGCGGGATCTAGAGGTCCCGGGTTCTCAAGAATTTAGCAAAACAGTAGTTCTTATTGTATTAATTACTAATTCAGAGTCTTTGGTACAAGGCTGTGTTAGGCCAAAATAATACAGCCTGACACTAAAGCTATATGAGCCATAATTTTTTTTCATGAATTTTCTATTTCTTTTGTCACTTTCATGTAACGTAAGAAGCGCCTAAATGGGAGAATATTTTGACTTTGGCACTTGATTGTTTTATTTTGGCGTATAACAATCCGGTACTAAGGTTAAAATAGCCATGATAATTTCAATATGTAAATGATGTCGTTTGACATTCTTTGTACATTGTGATGACATCTGCTACATTTTTAAGACCACCCTTATAACTCAATCACGTAATACAGCTGGTCTTAAAAAACAAAACCAAGTGGACCATTGGACTTATTCTTGAACTAAGAAATTACGCAGTGGCACTGGTAAGGATTGAACCAAGGACTTCTCAATTGTAAAGCCTGCGCCCTTCCTATAAGACTAACTGTTTCGGGGGATCAGTCGTCTAGAAGTTGGGCACAGACTGCGGGATCTAGAGGTCCCGGGTTCTCTAGAATTTAGCAAAACAGTAGTTCTTATTGCATTAATTACGTTCAATAAGAGGCGACTAAATCAGAGGTTTTGGTACAAGGCTGTGTTAGGCCAAAATAATACAGCCTGACACTAAAGCTATGTGAGCCGTGATTTTTTTTCGTAACTTTTCTATTTGTTTTGTCACTTTCATGTAACGTAAGAGGCGACTAAATGGGAGAATATTTTGACTTTGGCACTTGATTGTTTTATTTTGGCGTATAACAATCCGGTACTAAGGTTAAAATAGCCATGATGTTTTGAATATGGAAATGATGTCATTTGACATTCTTTGTATATTGTGATGACATCTGTGACATATGTAAGACCACCCTTATAACTCAACCACGTAATACAGCTGGTCTAAAAAAACAAAGCCAAGTTGACCATTGGAGTTATTCTAGAACTAAGAAATTACGCAGTGGCACTTGTAAGGATTGAACCAAGGACCTCTCAATTCTAAAGCCTGCGCCCTTCCTATCAGACTAACTGTTTCGGGGGATCAGTCGTCTAGAAGTTGGGCACAGACTGCGGGATCTAGAGGTCCCGGGTTCTCTAGAATTTAGCAAAACAGTAGTTCTTATTGCATTAATTACGTTCAATAAGAGGCGACTAAATCAGAGGTTTTGGTACAAGGCTGTGTTAGGCCAAAATAATACAGCCTGACACTAAAGCTATGTGAGCCGTGATTTTTTTTCATGAATTTTCTGTTTGTTTCGTCACTTTCATGTAACGTAAGAGGCGACTAAATGGGAGACTATTTTGATTTTGGTACTTGATTGTTTTATTTTGGCGTATAACAATCCGGTACTAAGGTTAAAATAGCCATGATGTTTCCAATATGGAAACGATATCATTTGACATTCTTTGTATATTGTGATGACATCTGCAACATTTTTAAGACCACCCTTATAACTCAATCACGTAATACAGCTGGTCTTAGAAAACAAAGCCATGTGGACCATTGGAGTTATTTTTCAACTAAGAAATTACGCGAGGTTTTGGTACAAGGCCGTGTTAGGCCAAAATAATACAGCCTGACACTAAAGCTATTTGAGCCGTGATTTTTTTTCGTGAATTTTCTATTTGTTTTGTCATCTGAACATAACAGCTTAATTTCGGTTATTTTTCGAAACTTATTCGCTATCTTATCAAGTTCAGCCGTTCGGTCATTTCCAGGGAGAAAGAGTTTGCAATGTAAGTAGCATTTATTGAACACTTTAACGGCTATGTGCTTGACTGCCCAAAACGTACTGCATATTAGCAACCAGTATTACTAACTGCTTATGGTCGTCATCATCATTAAGGCAAGGCAAGATGAAGTGTCAACGTCTAGTGAGAGGCCCTGACCCACAATAGACATTTTCATCGTTAGTTTGGCTTTGCAAAGTCAGCTCTTCATATCAACTTTGAACAGCTTACAGGATGTGTGAAACCAGTATTATCAACTTCTCATGGTCGTCATCAGCGTTACAGGCAAGGAAAGATGGAGCTACAACGTCTAGTGAATGAGAGGCCCTGACAACCCAATGGTCGCAATCATCGTTAGATCGGAGATGCACGTCAGCACTGCATATCGACATGTTCCATCTTGCCCCTCGTTTCTCGCTACAGCCGTCTGAGAGATTGTTGGTAGTTACTAATTCATTTAAATGCATTTAATTAATTAAAACCCTTCTGTCTTGTTCTAGGTGGAGCCATGAGGACTCAATTTACATGCAGATTCCTACAGACAACATAGAGACAAGAAAAACTAAAGAGACATTTAGATACTACTCTGAGAATATAGCAAGGATGTAAGCCAGTTTTATTACTTATATTACCAACTACTGTAAAATCATTTTATTTTGATGGGACAAAATTTCGTGGTTTTGGTAAAAAGTACCATTTCAATGGGACGTTAATTCGTGGACTTTGCATTTCAGGAAATATATACTAGAATCAAAATCATTTTGTGATGGGATTTGATACCATGAAATCCAGAAAATTTACCCCCCACGAAAATTTATGATTTTACAGTATTTGGTTGAAAATTCATATGATAGTTTTTTTCTGGATATGCAAAGCTTGAATAATGCTGGACCTCTTTAAAATGACCAAGCAACAGTACCTCCATACAACTTTCATATAGTGACTATACTGTACCACCTGTATGTAGTGACCATACTGTACAACCTCTATATAGTGAGCATGCAGTACAACTGTTATATATAGCGACCATGCAGTACAACAACTAGTTCTCGAAATATGGTGAAATCTTGAATCATACAGAACGACCTCTGTTTACTGACCATGCAATCAATACAAACACTACAAAATTACTACAGTATAGATCTACAACGACCTTCGAAATATGACCCCTAGACGAGCCCATATGCCAAGGTTGAAACGATATTTACCGTTATTTTATGAAAAAATATGGATACGGTTGAAAAAAAACTCACTTTACTTCTAGTTGGCAACGTGGCTTAGTGGATTAACTGTTCTCTTGTCAGAAACATACTTTTTATATGGGCTGTGGGTTCGATTCCGCTGCTATACTCTTTTTCAATTATTAAATTTCTATAGTGTATACATGTATTTTAATTCTTAATTTTTGATAAATTCACGTTTTATAACTAATAAAAATGATTTGTTTCCTTTACATTGATTTAGTCTGGATATTGTATTTATTGGTCATTTTCATCTTCATGCTCTGGTGATATATAATTGGATTCAATTACAAATAACTCGAGTCATTGGTTTCGCTGCAATCAACATTTTATGAATGTTCTGTAAAAACGTCAGAATAAGCTAATGGTTTATCTTGTCAGTGGTTTGTGTGGTGTACATCGTTTTCAATTGCTTTTAACTAGTGTGAGTTCGGACCCACTAACGAACAGTTTTTTTATATTAAATAAACGTATGCTTAAATGTAATGCTATATGAATTCATATCAATTATACACAGCGTCAATACCAGTGTGAGTATCAATTGAGTTACAAGTTACGACGTTGAGACAACCTTGTGTGCGTATATGCTAGCTTTTGTCAGTCGGGCAACCCTCCCACACACTGACAAGCGAAAACAGTCCTATTTCCTTCTCCTCCATACAAAACCTATGTACTTTCTCGATGAGATTTTTCGCGTGGACGCTAAAATGTGTACCAAATATGACATATATCTCATGTGCTTTTTACACACTGAAACTTTTATAATTATGCATCTCTGTATATTTAGACAAGCACGAAACATATTCGCTGAGCAAAATTAAAAAAATATATACAGTAAAAACTCGATATTAAGACCACCAACGGGACCGGCACAAAGTGGTCTTAATATCGACTTGGTCTTATTATCGAGTTTGGGTGTATTGAGTTGATCAGTATCACTAAACTTCCAGTTGAAACATGTAATGGGTGTTTCTCAACATGTGTGTGGTGTTTTTAATACTCATTACTGTTGTGTGATTTAAATGAGTGACATAATAAAACATAATTAATATAATAATGGAACAGAACTGATTATTAATTACACAATTTTTCTTTATTTTAATTACATGTATATGTATGCAAAAAACTGACTTTTCCCTGGACTATCTTTAATCAAATTAAATTTCTCTATCACATTAAGCTCTACACGCTTTCCACTCATCGTGGAGATTTAGCTAATTTATAACTTTGTAGAAAATGCAGATGTTTACCAATTGCAATCAAATTGAATTGTGATTAAATAATTTGGTCTTTAACTTCTACAGTGTACAAATTCAATCCGATAATTACGAATGTTTACCCAAACATTTTTGTTTGTCTGTCAATTAAAGACTTTAACAATCAAAGAGAAACGAAATGTGTGACCCCTCTCTACTCAATTAAAGGTATAACAAAGGACTAAACAATAAAATACCCACCTCATGGTTAGTTTATGACGCCTGTGGCGATTAAATTGCAGTCAATTAGTGCATCGAATTAACAACATGTCACCATTTACGACCTTGACCGGCGGCTCGACTAAAATCAATACTATCCGTACTGAAACGGCACGTGGTCGTTGAATCGAGTTGAAGGTGTGACTTTATGCATTGTTCGGGACCAAATTAGTGGTCGCATTACGCAATATCGAGTTGCCCGCATTATCGAGTCTTGCGACCATTGATTTATATAGAGAAAACATCGGGACTGAGAAAAAGTGGTCGTAATATTGAGTTGGTCTTATTTTCGAGTTGGTCGCATCATGAGGTTTTACTGTATATAGCAGAATGCGATTCAAACTCATTCGTTCAGTTTTGAAGTACATGTACTCGTATTCATAGTAGCTTAGCCGACTGCGCTATGCGCACTACTTGATAAGACCATTCTTAATGCATGCTTTATGGGTAAATACACCCCTATAACCTGGGTAACTCCAATGTTAAAAGTACAGTTACGCCCGAGTGCTTGTTGCAGATCTATACAACCTCTATTGCCAAACCATACGTTAAAACCTTGACAAGATGACCATGCAGTATACATACCGCAACGCTGTAGAAACCATACAGTACAAAATTTGTGTAGTTACGTTATTAAATGTGCAATCTCTTTATAGTGACTGTGCAGTTTAACCTCTATATAGCGATGATACAAAACAACCACGTTATAGTGACGATACATTTCAACCTCTATTTAGTGACAACACGGCAACATCTCTATGTGGGGACTGTTCAGTTCAACCTCTATATAGTGACCGTTCAGTACACCCTATAGAGAGTGACCACACAGGCCGAACACAATAAAGGGACAGTGCATTCCAACCTCTATATACTGACCATATTTTACAACCTCTAAAAGGTGACCATACTGTACAACCTCTATTTAGTGACCACACAGCATAACCTCCATATATAGTGACCATACAGTACAATCTGTATAATTATCAGGACTGTGCAATTTAAACACTATATAGCGACCACTTTTGGCTTCCTCTATATAGTGACCATGCGGAACAACCTCTATTTAGTGACCAAAAAACAACCTCTATATAGTGACCATACAGTACAATATGTAGAAAGGGACTGTGCAGCTTAAACTCTATATGGTGACCACTTATAACAACCTCTATATAGTGACCATACAAAACAACCTCTATTTAGGGACCACAAAGCATAACATCTATATAGTGACCATACAGTTCAATCTGTATATAGGGACTGTGCCATTCAAACTCTATATAATGACCACTTATAGCAACCTCTATATAGTGACCATACAGTACACCCTGTAGAGAGTGACCACTTGGGTCGAACACAATAAAGTGACAGTGGATTCCAACCTTTTTATACTGGCCATATTTTACAACCTCTACAAAGTGACCATACTGTACAACCTCTATTTAGTGACCACACAGCATAACCTTTATATAGTGACTATACAGTACAATCTGTATATAAGGACTGTGCAATTAAATGTCCATATAGCAACTGCTTATAGTAACCTGTATATAGTGACCATGCAAAACTACCTCTATTTAGTGACCACTCAACATAACCTCTATATAGTGACCATACAGTACAATCTGTAGACAGGGACTGTGCACTTTAAACTCTATATGGTGACCGCTTATAAAAACCTCCATATAGTGACCATACAAAACAACCTCTATTTAGTGACTACACAGCATAACCTCTTTATAGTGACCATACATTTATGAACAGAATGTCCCACGAATATTCAATTAGGATGTTTTATATATTGCTAAGGATAGCTTTACCCACCATATAAACCCAAAATTGTTTGATTTGCAATTAGTTTGAGGTTAAAAGTTAAAATGACTGGACTATTACCCAACCAGGTTATATAAGGATGAGTTTGTTACCAGTGTGTAGAATCACGTGATCAAATCGATTGAAATGAATGCAGTTTTACGCTCAAAACTATTGCGATTTTGTCTGCTAACAGTGAGTTTTTTCTTGATTATAACGATCGTGCATTTAATATGGCTATATTATTTAGCCTAATGTACATTCCGTATATGTAAGAATACCCGGCAAGTACCGAGTTCGCTCTATCTTTAGCTGTTTTTAATGGATGCTCGACCAAATGCAGTTTCCAACCGAGTGTAATAATTTGGTGGAGCATCAATTAAAAACTGCTAAAGATAGAGCGAGTGTATAAACAGAAATGTTCAAAATCTGGCAACAATGAGTTGGATGGTATCCAATGACACCCCTGTTCCATGAGGCAGATAATACTCCATGTATAAGATGTTCGTCAAGGGAAAAATATTTTCATTTAAATTTATGGTTCCAAGAACAACCCAGGCGAAATGCGACCATGGTTGACCATGGTTGACCATGGTCACCGTTGTTGACTATGGTCGACCATGGTTGACTGTGATCGACCATGGTAAGAGAAGACTGACCATGGTTGACCATGGTGAGAAAAAGAGAAACCGTTTGACCATGGTAAACCATGGTGAGAAAAGACAAACTGAAGCTTGACCATGGTCTAACATGGTCAGTGTTTTCAACCGTGGTTGACCATTTGACCATGGTCGACTATGGTCAACCATGTTATTGTCTCACACTTTTATATTATCTCCCTTGAACAAAAATTATATATATTTTTTTAAAGTCCCAAAATACACTTTTAAAATAAATGTTAGCGAAGTAATATATCATTATTATTATAAAAATAGAAAGATTTATGAATTAGTTTGACATAATAAAAAATTCATAATTACAACAAAATATTAATTAAGCTTTCCTATAAGAAATCAAATATTACCTGACATTATTTGAAACAAGCTGATTCATCTGTAGCTTGAACATTATCAGCAACTGGTGAGTTCTTGCCTTTAATTGTTCTAACATGGTATCTGACCATGTGACAAGGTAAGAAATACCAAAGAACTAACCGTGTTTTGTTAAATTGCACAAGATTTTGAGGGTAAAAAATCTACACTGACGACCATTGGCTGTTCACCATGGTAGACCGTGGTCCACAACCATGGTCCAAGACCATGGTTGACCATGTTACAAAACCATGGTCATTGACCATCAAGTGCCAATTACCAAAACATGGTCAACCATGAACTACCCTGGTCGACCATGAACTATCATGGTAGTTCATGGTTTTAAACCGTTCATTTCGCCAGGGAAGTTTTTACTCTATAAAGTTTTTTTTATCAAACTAACTGTTTGATGTTGCATTAGCGTAGTTAGGCCATTATAGCTTGGCCAATTTGACACAATCCTGACCTTTTAATTAGCATAATTCAATAAAAGTCAATATATTGTGTATATTTATGACCTAGTTTGTATGTTTTCATAATCCAGATTATCTAAAGTCGCATGAGATGTAATTCAAACACAAATTGGAAATAGCAATATTGCATGATTTGCCTGCGGAAATTGATATATTCAAAGCAACAACCTTGTAATTTATTCTTGAATAAAGGTCAGGGTCAGGTCAATATCTCCAAGATATAGATTGCTTCATATAAAAACAATTAAACCTTGACCTATCAATACATGGAGGGGGACCAGAAAGCATGACATTTTTATTTGCCCCACAATGGAATGGTGGAAGGGCATATCGCTGGCTTAGAATCAGAAGGCCACAAGTGTCACTTACGACCTTTTAAGACTAATGCATATTTGAAATCTACACCATAAGGCGCTTCTTATGAGCCTATTTTCATGAAAATCGGAACTTGTCATGTTGACCAAATTGAAGTTGAAAAATCTTGTTTTACCAGAACAGAATAGAACATTTTTTTATTAGGACTTATACAAAGTACATCGTCAATAAGTAAAGAGTGATATAGATCTACAACAAGCGTCGAGGCGTGACTAGTAAACACCCAGCATTCTATCTCTATAAAGGTCACGTCTCGACGATTGTTGTACATCTATAGCCAGATATTTTTTCTTGTTTTTCCAAAATATTGATTTTGTAGTTACGACCTTCTCATTCTAAGCCATCGATATAAACAGGTGGCAGTATCAGAGTTCGGTCCGCAAACAATTAAAAAAATAAATAAAAAAATTATAAAAAAATTATGTCACTAAGCTAATATACTATCAAGGTATAAAGCGTACTATATGTCTAGATGCCAAAGATTGTGAGCATCGCATCTCGTTGTTTCAGCATAAAATACGGGCGCTGAAGGAAAATCGCTAAAAAAGTCATTCAAATATATAAACTATAAGATATTCATTCTTACCGAAAATCTCGTTCAATTGTATCTAATAACTGCGAAATGGCAAAACAGTATTACTTTTGTTATTTAATTTAGCTCGAGGCCATTTTATTTACATGCTTGATACCGGCTCCACTCACAGTATCGTAATTATTATAAGGAACCAAGTCTATTTTTAGATGCGATGTTCCACAATCTTTGGACATAGACATATACAGTCGACACTCGTTATGTCGATATTTTTGGGACAGTCAAAGTTGTGTCGACATATCCGGAGGTCAACACATTCCGATCCAACAATACTGATAAGTTTTCCTACCTTATATACAAGTGTATAAGCATTGTATGTACCGTGTATTATGATTTGACATTAAACTTTCGTTTTGCTCTTATGGCGGTGTTGTAATATTAACTAATCGTATTTTTTACTTTGTGTGTTTATTGTACACCTTATTCATTCGTGATATTTTATATGTATAATTGATTTAAATTCTTGGACTTTAATACCATTGAGTCCCATGGCCGATCCAGATATCCTCCCGGACTGAGTATCGGGCCCTTTACTGGATTGCTTGACCGAATCAAGAGTATGTATCGATCAAGATATCCCCCCGGTAGAACTGGGTCCTTCTCCAGATTGGTAAATACAATTTTCTGTAGACAACATAGTTAAATTAGTTTTGGTAGTCATAATGACAATAATATCGAATTGACGATTCATGATTATTTTATAGACAACTTTAATCACTCATTTTTGTTTGCATGGTGTCACGGCAAACATTTGTCAAATTTGCGCTGTGACAGATATCATTTAAAACACAAAACTGTTGATTAAATTATTATTTAATTTATGCGCTGAGACAGGTATCAAGTTCTTTTCAAACTTCGATTTAACACCATTCAATTTCAGTGTGAACAATTTAATTGTTTAACAAACAATGGGTCGAGACAGTAATATTTTCACGGTCAATTAACAACTTTTCTATTTCAATCACTTTAACTTGATGTCGACACAAACAATGACAATAAGGTGCGAAAATATCATTTCGGCCAGAAAAGTCGTGTCAATATAACCGGAGTGTCGACATAGGCATGTCGAGTCAAACATCAGTTTTTATATAACATAGAGTGACCAAAATTGGGGATTTTAAAGTATGTCGACTAAACCGGAATGTCGATACAAGCGATGTCGACACAACGGGAGTCAACTGTAGTACGCTTTACACCTTGATAGTGTATTAGCTCAGTGACCGATTTTTTAAAAATTTATTGGGGAACACTGATACTGCCACCTGTGGCGATATATAGTTCAATTTCGAGCATTGAGTCATGACTACACTTTAAAGTTAATTCCATTTGCTTTTCGCTGATTTGGGATTGACTATTTAGATATGTATAACCAATAAATACTTTTATCAGTGTGTAGAATCACGTGTTCAAATTATTTGAAATGAATACTGTTTTACACTCAAAATATTTGCGATTTCGTCCGCTAACGATGAGTTTTTTCTTGATTATAGCGATCGTGCCTTTTATATGAATATATTATACAGCCTAAAGAACATCTCATTTATGTAGGAACACTAGACAATTACCAATTTTGCTCTATCTTTAGCTGTTGTAAACTGGTGCTCAACCAAATTATTACACTCGGTTTGAAACTGCAGTTGGTCGAGCATCAATTAAAAACAGCTAAAGAAAGAGCGAACTTGATACTTGCCAGGTATTCTTACATTATAGGGGATGTAGTTCAGGCTATATAATATAACCATATTAAATGCACGATCGTTATAATCAAGAAAAAATCTCCGTTAGCAGACGAAATCGCAATAGTTTTGCGTGTAAAACGGTATTCATTTGATCACGTGATTCTACACACTGTTTATACATGAGTTTGAATGGTAGCAAAAAAGGAACTTTTTTATTGCACATAACCTGTACGAAATAATGAGGCGGATTCCGGGCGAAATATAGGCGGAATTGGCAAGTAATGACCTGTACGAAATAATGAGGCGGATTCCGGGCGAAATAGAGGCAGAATTGGCAAGTAATGACCTGTACGAAATAATGAGGCGGATTCCGGGTGAAATAGAGGCAGAATTGGCAAGTAATGACCTGTACGAAATAATGAGGTGGATTCCGGGCGAAATAGAGGCTGAATTGGCAAGTAATGACCTGTACAAAATAATGAGGTGGATTCCGGGCGAAATAGAGGCAGAATTGGCAAGTAATGACCTGATGAAATAGAGGCGGATTCCGGGTGAAATAAAGGCAGATTCCGGGTGAAATAGAGGCGGAGAGGCGGATTCCGGGTGAAATAGAGGTGGATTCCGGGTGAAATAGAGGCGGATTCCGGGTGAAATAGAGGTGGATTCTGGGTGAAATAGAGGCGGATTCCGGGCGAAATAGAGGCGGATTCCGGGTGAAATAGAGGCGGATTCCGGGCGAAATAGAGGTGGATTCCAGGCGAAATTGAGGCGGATTCCGGGCGAAATAGAGGCGGATTCCGGGCGAAATAGAGGCAGAATTGGCAAGTTATGATTGAATTCCACCAAGAAACCAGGCAGAATAATTTTTACACATGGAACATTTTGCGGGGAAATCGGTTCCGTCGTCATACTACTGAACGTTAACTTCCAACATTAATGCCAAGGGGACTTTGAGGCGGAATTTTTAACTTTGTCATTTTCATGGAGGGGCATTTTAGACTTTAGAATTTTTTTCATGCTCAGACGGAATTTTGAACTTAGTCATTTTTACGGAGTGTGAATTTGGACATGTAAATGCCATGTCTCAGGAAAAAGAATTTAACCAAAAAGTTTATCGTGCACATATATGTATTTGAATTTCTATATTCTGTATTCACATTTTCTTGTTACTATTAGTTCTATTTCATACATTCATTAAATTCATATAACTACAAGACTTTTTTTAATTCATACATTCATTATCATCACATATTACTGTATTATTTCGTTCATTTATTAAATTCACATATTTAAACTACTTTATATTCTTTCATACATTCATTTTTCACACAACTACCGTATATTATTTCATACAAGTATTCATTTTTCATATATACGTGGGTATAACCAAAAGTAATGTCACTGATGCTATAAAATTGTTCATGACGCAAGTAAAACAATGGCATTTTTCACACTGTTACTTCAGTCTAATTTAAATATGATTGCCAAATTTCACAAAAAATGCACAAAGCAATTCTTGAGATATGTGCATTTAGGTGCAACATACATTCTAACATCGCTGCAAGTCCGAAGTCGTTGACGTCATAATGACGTTACTTGCTGGCACCTACTCGCCCTGAAAAATGTCATCTCTGGTGATTTCTAACGACTCATAAAATCAAGTCATTTTCACGTCTTTTACAAATGTGCAATCTTCCCAATACTTACTCTATCTAAACGGCGTTTAATTTATGGAGTAGAAATACGGTTGGTGTTCTTTTCGTATCTGCTACAAACCGTTCTTACGGCACTCGGTTGACAAAGATTTGATTACCGATGTCCCTTAAGAGCTTATAATACAGGTACTCGGCACTATGTTGCCAACGTGTGTATGGCTAAGTTTCAAAAGGTGACTTTCATAACTTTTATGAAAAGTGCACGACTTTTTGTCACAAATCTGCAGGTTTTTCGCCGAGTAAACCGTGCAGTAGAAATATATTGCACGTTTAAAAACAGAGTGAGGACAATAGTCAGACATAAAACACTTGTGTCATCAAGTAACGTAATCATCATCTGCTTTCGAGAATTATTTTTGATAATAACGCATAAAAGACAATTGCATAGGTTAAGAAAAATATCGTAATTTTCGTCTGCGGCGACCTGACGTCATAGGTATATTTTGAATGTAAAAATAATCCATTATACATGATTATAGAATAATGCAGCACTTTGTATATTAATCAGAATTTAATTACTAAACATTTTAAACATTCCGCCTATAAACAAAGAAACCAGGGGATGAGTGACATTATACTTTTGGATATACCCACCCTTAGGCTACTTTATAAGTCATGTATAGTATATTTCCTACATTAATTATTCAACAAACTATTTTATTCAAATTATACATTTGTGTATATGTACTTATTTACAATGATTCTGACTCATAATTTTCTGTTGGAAAAAGTGAATGTTTACTTATTAAATCAATATTACAGTTATTTTTGTCATACATATGAGCCGTTCTCAAGGAAAACCGGGCTTAATGACAAAAACACGAAACTTATGATAATTTATCGTCAGAAAGACGAGACTCTTATGAATTTTTTCTGATAATTTGAACGAATTATTACATACATTGACAAAGTTGTAGACTTTTAAAACTGACCACTCCAGCCAAGTTTTTGAGTGATGTTGCAAACGTCATTCGAATGTTATTTGGCGTAATGTTAATAATAATTTTATAAATCCAATAGTTGATAAATTATTGATGTAAACTTGTCAACAGTTTGTCACATTTTAGAATTGTATTCTTATTTTTCTAAATCATGACGAAATTATGAGTGTTTGCTGAATGAGAAAAGTAGCTGCTAATTTTAACCATTAATCCCTTATTTTTCTCAATACGGGTAGCTTTCCAAATTTGGTCTCCATAGCAACGACGGGAGTTATTTTGACATAATTTATGAGAAATTTTAAATCTTAAAGATAGTTCTATATTATCAAACTTCTTTTAATTAAATCGGTGAGCATGACTTTTTTCTCATTTTAGACTATCTAATTAGTATTACATAATTACTAGTATAATGTCATTTAGCCCAGTTTTCCTGGAGAACGGCACATCACCACCACCACCACCACCACCAGCATCATCATCAGCCTCAGCATCAGCAACATCATCATCAGCAACATCATCATCAGCATCATCATCAGCATCAGCAACATCAGCAACATCATCGTCAGCAACATCAGCATCAGCAACATCATCACAGCATTAGCAACATCATCATCATCATCATCAGCAGCAGCAGCATCAGCAACATCATCAAAATCATCACAGCATTAGCAACATCATCATCATCAGCATCAGCAACATCATCATCAGCAACATCATCAGCAGCAGCAACATCATCAGCAACATCATCACAGCATTAGCAATATCATCATCATCATCATCAGCAACATCATCATCAGCAGCAGCATCAGCAACATCATCATCAGCAACATCAGCATCAGCAACATCATCACAGCATTAGCAACATCATCATCAGCAGCAACATCAGCATCAGCAACATCATCATTAGCAGCATCATCATCAGCAACATCATCATCAGCAACATCATCATCATCAGCATCAACAATATCATCATCAGCATCAGCAAGATCATCATCATCATCAGCAACATCATAATCAGCAACATCATCAGCAACATCATCATCAGTATCAGCAACATCATCATCAGCATCATCATCAGCATCAACAACATCATCATCATCATCAGCAACATCATCATCAGTATCAGCAACATCATCATCAGTATCAGCAACATCATCATCAGCATCAGCAACATCATCATCAGTATCAGCAACATCATCAGCAGCATCAGCAACAACACCATCATCAGCAACATCATCATCAGCAACAACATCATCAACATCAGCATCAGCAACATCATCATCAGCATCATCATAATCATCATCAGCATCATCACCATCACCACCACCATCACCTCCACCACCACCGCTGGTTAATTTCTCTGAGCTAGAATAACCCATATGTTCAACTCCACCAAGGTGTAAATTAGTATCTGTTAGGGCAGTGTCTATTGCTGGGCGCTGCCTGATCGAGGTTAGCTGCCACACCTGCATGAGAGAAATAGTCTCCCCAGGTTTTTAGGCTGGCGATTTCGCGCCAGACTATTACAATCCTAAAAAATGAAATCCACTAAGATGAATTTACTCCTAAAACTGACAACACAGAATCTATACACTCGATGCAAATAGTTCCTCCTCGTTAGTCAGTTTCGCAAGATAAGAACATTCAACTTTCCTTGCTTCATTTATTCTGTTCGGTTGTAATATATTAGTTTCTTGTAATGGAAGGAAATTGTATGAAATTAAAAGAATAGGTGTTTAAATGCGTTGATAATTATTACTACGCGTTATATACTAACGCGATTTAGCGCGCGCAACAATGATTTTATTATGGTAAATTACTTAGGTCATCATTCTTCAACGAGATCGTGGTCGAGTGGTTGAGCAACTGGCTTAGTAATTTTCTGATGCTAAGGTCCAGCGATCGAATCATGGCCGCTCCAAACTTTTTTTTTTTTTTTTTTTTTTGTTAAGTCCAGCACTTACCTCTCTTTCGACTTAGAAAACCACTTGATGTTATATTACTTGAAAAGCTATTGTTCCTTAGCAGTTCGCCAGCCTGTCAGTACTTCAGTACTTTGATTTTTAAGGCAGCCCAATGACCAGAGAAGTTAAAATGGTAAAGGGTACTTGAGCAGCTTAACAGGTGAAGAGTCCTAGAAAATTGGTAACTTAACTAAGAAGTTAAACCATAGGTTGAATGCATACTGTCAGACCTCATGTTTTTAAGGGAGAGAAGCCATTTCTACATAACGCAACTTCATCTTTATGTCAGTAACTAATATAAGTTCTTGTTATTAATTGTTATTAGGATGAACGACGCGAAAACAACTATTTTGCTCATTAGCTCACCTGACCACAAAGTGGTCATGATGAGGTTTTGTCATACCGAGATGTCTGTCGTGCGTCGTGTGTCGTGTGTCCGTCAACAATTTCTTCAAAAGACTTCTCCTCCTAAACCGCTTGGCCAAATTTGATAAAACTTAACAGGAATGTTCCTTAGGTGGACCTCTACCAAAGTTGTTAAAAAATTTCCGGTCTGTTGCATAACTAGGTCACACAGGCTAAAAATAGATTTTCAAAAAGGAAACTTTAAAAATCTTCTTCTCTGAAACCGTAAGGCCTAGAGCTTTCATATTTGGTATGTAGCATCACCTTGGGGTCCTCTACAAAGATTGTTCAAATAATGTCCCTGGGGTCAAAATTGGCCCCGCCCCGGGGCCCTTAGTTTTACATAGAGTTATATAGGGGAAACCTTAAAAATTCTTCTTCTCCGAAACCACTTGGCCCAGGGCTTTCATATTTGGTATGTAGACTCAGCTAGAGGTCCTCTACAAAGGTTGTTCAAATTATGTCCCTACGGTCAAAATTGGCCCCGCACCGGGGGCCCTTAGTTTTACATAGAGTTATATATATAGGGGAAACGTTAAAAAATCTTCTTCTCCGTAACCGCTTGGCCCAGGGCTTTCATATGTGGTATGTAGACTCAGCTAGAGATCCTCTACAGAGATTGTTCAAATTATGCCCCTGGGGTCAAAATTGGCCCCACTCCGGGGGCCTTAGTTTTACATAGAGTTATATAGGGAAAACCTTAAAAAATCTTCTTCTTCGAAACCGCTTGGCCCAGGGCTTTCATATTTGGTATGTAGACACAGCTAGAGGTCCTCTACAAAGGTTGTTCAAATTATGTCCCTGGGGTCAAAATTGGCTCCGCCCCGGAGTCCCTTAGTGTTACATAGAGTTATATAGGGGAAACCTTAAAAAAATCTTCTTCTCCGTAACCGCTTGGCCCAGGGCTTTCATATGTGGTATGTAGACTCAGCTAGAGGTCCTCTACAAAGATTGTGATTGTTCAAATTATGTCCCTGGGGTCAAAATTGGCCCCGCCCCGGGGGCCCTTAGTTTACATAGAGTTATATAGGGAAAACCTAAAAAATATTCTTCTCCGAAACCGATTGGCCCAGGGCTTTCATATTTGGTATGTAGACTCAGCTAGAGGTCCTCTACAAAGAATGTTCAAATTATTCCCCTCGGGTCAAATTGGCCCCACCCTGGGGGTCACCATTTTACTTAGACTTATATAGGGAAAACATTTAAAAATCTTCTTGTCGAAAACTACAATGCCTAAGAGCTTTGATATTTGGTATGTAGCATCATCTAGTGGTCCCCTACCAAGTTTATGCAAATTATGTCCCTGGGGTCAAAATTGGCCCAGCCCCGGGGTCACCGTTTTACATAGACTTATATAGGGAAAGCATATAAAAATCTTCTTGTCGAAAACTACACTGCATAGAGCTTTGATATTTGGTATGTAGCATCATCTAGTGGTCCTCTACCAAGATTTTTCAAATTATGCCCCTGGGGTCAAAATTGGCCCCACTCGGGGGTCACCGTTTTACATAGACTTATATAGGGAAAACATATTAATATCTTCTTGCCTAAAACTACACTGCCTAGAGTTTTGATAATTGGTATGTAGCATCATCTTGTGGTTTTCTACCAAGATGTTCAAATTATTCCTTTGGGTAAAAATTGTGCAGGGTTTATAATCAGGTGAGCGATATTGGGCCATCATGGCCTTCTTGTTTTAATTGGTAAATGTTGTATATTTGTGCATTGTTGTTCATTGTTGTATATATAGACCCATTCTGTTCATCAACTAGAGTATTATTTATCTCATACCATTTTGACAACCTTTCACCTAAATTACAATCATTTATATTTTGTACATAGCACATGATAAAGCGATTCCTCTATAGGATAACGGATCCCTATGATCAGCATTATTTGATATATTGGGCTGGATGACATTGGTTCAGAGATATTAAAAATAAGAAACATAAATTTTACTTGAGCGACTTTTTTGCAAATAGACCTACTAAGAACACGATTGTTTCGTTGGAATTCCTGTTCGAATATGTATTTTATGAAAAAAGATAGGAAACATCGTTTTAAAACAAATTTTAATGAACAGAACAGAAGTTTATTTGATTTGAGAGTTCAGCACCTCATCTCATTCGAAATAGTTTATACAATGCTCCCCCGGAGAAAAATTGTCCTGCAGAAGCCCTCGGACGGCATTTGGCGTATCTTGAGATATGAAATACATGAAAACGATTGACGAGTTTCGTAAGTAAATCATAGTTAATTTGTGGTTTTGAACAGCAAAACTGGAAAAGCTAATACCAAAGACTTCATTGCATTTTACCAAAGTAGTTGTGGTCGAATTGGTTGTGATGAGGACAGTTTGTTACTTTGTATGTGCCAAAGTACCTCCAATTTTGTCATGTACAAAACACCAGCACCATCACACCTTGGTCTCCAGCGACAAACATAACGTTGGAACACTTCCAACGACGTTACATGCAGATCATGGTGAAATATGACATGATTATAAACACTGCACAATATCATGAATTATGTCCTTTATATGACTTGGAATTATAGGTATTGTGCATCAAATCTATCGCCTCCATTTATAAATCGCTCCGACGATTCCATTATAGTAAAATTATCCACAAACAACAAACTTCATCTGGTGTTATAGATATGGTTAAAGATGCAAATGTAGCATTATCAATATTAAAATCAGAATCCCGTATTAAAGAATATAATTGATCAAAGATTAAATGCAAATAAGAAATTGACGTTTTTCTAACGGTGATGGTAAAGACCCGGGTGATTCCATCTACGGCCATGAAAAAGCACTGTTTTATCTTGTTTCAAATCCCTAGACGGTATAATAATTCCTTGTTTGAATGACGTTTGTGACGTCAAATAAAAAGCTCTGAATATAGACTCGACAAAAACAGCTAGCTGTTGCGTCCTTTTAAGCTTAAATTCAAGATATTGTCAGATTTATTTTCATGAGTGTTAGATCATTTTCGTGGGAATTAAATTTCGTTGATTTCGTGGTTCACCTCCACCAAGAACTTTAATCCCAACGAACATTAATTTTGACACTTGTTTTATTACCTGAAATGCAAAATCCACTAATACAAGTGCCAACGAAATTGTATTTTTTACCAAAACCAACGAAATTAAATGATTTTACCGTACCTTATTTGGTATTAAACAGAACCTGTTTTTATTAAATATCACATTCTATTTCATGAGATTATCGTCGCAAACAATTTGTGTTGAAAGATTTTCATAGAATTAAGGTATTTGGGGCATTTGGGCCTCCCCCGGCTCCTAAGCCCATAATTTGCAATTTGCTTCAGTAACATTATATGTATCAAGTGCATCTGATTCCAGCATATCCATCAGGTAGAAATGTGTGAGGAATAGCTACCTTTTCTTACTTCAAGAGATCCTTGAACATATGCACCATGAAGGGTTTCCACTTATCACTAGGGAAGGGAAGCTTATCCAACTAATACTAGACTGAACACACAAGAGATTGCAATCCATAGTCAAGCTTTCCAAGAATGACCAACCAGATGAGGAGGGAACAAGCATCCCAAGTATATACAGCATCTGCACTACAGAAGCATAGGCGGTCCAAGGGGGGGCGGACCCGGCATACGCCCCCCCCCCCCCTAAAATCGCCAAAGTAACGATTTTTATTTGACTTAAATAGTCTATTTATATGTAATTTGCCTTTGATTCTTTGTGAAAAAGTATTAAAGTGTGAAAATTTCGTGCTCGCTGCGCTCGCAAAATTAGCTTTAACCTATGAAAGAAGGGGTGCATCCACAAAAAAGGATGCTACAAGTACGCCTAAATACTGGATCACTCTGCAATGAATGAAACACTGCATAGTTTTGTAATAAAGCATGCCCTATTAACTAGCCAATAAGTTATCTCAGACCACCAGAATACACCGGATTGGTCCGTCGTTTTGAAAATTTTCCCGCCAGAGCATGCCTCCCCGGACCCCCTACTTTTGAAATTAGATTCTAAATATCATTAATTTTGTAAAGCGAGTTTTTGTAAAACTATGATATAGTGCAGATAACATACGTGAACTTTTATATTATTAATTAATCATTCTATGTTGACAAAAAGACCAAAGAAGTATGTTCAATAAATAATCCCTGAATTGAAGAGATAATGTCTATGTTAATCAGTGGGGGTTAATAACTTTAAAACATTTTAATTGTAATAAATGATGAAGTTTTAACTAAAAAAATACTCAATGAAATCAAAGATGTCCTCTTTGCCGAAATGAAGATTTTGATTGGCCTGTTAATATTAAATTCTCTTTGAACAATATAAGCTTTTTTAACATGAATCAGTCAAAAACAATTTTCCTTGCTTAGAGAGTATATTTACAATTTCAACTATATAGAGAATTTTAATGCTTATGATTGTTGATATTTTTGGTTAAATTATGTCGGATTTGTGTATTCAGTATTAATACTGATTTCAGTATTTTTAGAAAAGCAAGTGCTATGTAATTTATATGAAAGTCATCTAGTTCAGTATATTGACAAGCAGTTTTCTCTATTTTGAAAATTTTGAGCTTTCACACATATGTACATGTTTCATAAATTATTACTTGTTACATATGTTTATTGATTATAATGCTGCTGATGGTGATAAATGTTTCTTATAAATTAAATTGTTAGCTTTCAGTGAGATATTATCTTTTTTGTTTTCATCTGGTTATTGTTACTAGTCATTAATCGGTGTGTATGGAGTTTTGTTCATTCAATTATTGTTTTATCTCACAATTTATGAAAAATATTTTTTAAATAACCATTTAAATAGTTCAGTATCAGTAATCTATTTTGATGACATACTGAAGGCTGAATTAAGTCTTGATTGAATGAACAACATTCAAGAATATAAAATGTCTGTGCCCCACAAGGGGTTCGACATTTAAGGAATATACATAAGCTACAGAATGTCACATACCACTTGTAGTATGCATGCAATACACTGGATAAGAATGTGTCTGGTTTCAACAGACCAGCAAACACTAACTAGCTTGCCTCTATGGTGGCCGAAATACTGTATATATATATATGAACAAAATGTTGTTTTGTTAATTCTATCAGGGTTTCTTGTAAAGATATTATATCATATCATAATAAATACCGGTATATGGATAAAAGCAATCATAAAAGATCCATTTAAATATTTTAATACCAATACTGTAGGCTATAAAATGATAACATTTTTGCTCTCAAATCTCATGCAAACAATTGAATGAACAAAAACAAAAACAGAAACACACATCTTAAACTATATAATATCAACTATTTAATACCACTTACAATTATATGTTTCAATAATACAACAACTTAGAAAAATGTATCTGGTCTCATTGGACCAACAGTCTGGTCTCGAAACTCCAGGGATTTGGTCTCGAAACTCCAGGGACTTGGTCTCAAAACTCCAGAAATCTGGCCCCAAAATTAAACCAATACTTACACTCAGCACTCAAAACTCAAATATTGAATTTGTCATATTAATGAGCTTATATTTGGTCGAGATTGTTTATCTAGTTGGGGAAATGTAAAGAATTGTTATTTGAATGTTGCAAATAACATTTGAACCATATTTTTGCTATTTTGTACTATTTATGAGGTAAAAACGTAAGTATTGTATCTGAGTGCACTCAGACTGGTAAATTACACGTATAGCTTACAAATACACTAAATTTCAGTAGGAAACCAGCAAATGATAATCTTAAGCACCCATTCAACAGAACTTCAACTTCTCGTTTTCAAAAAATGTCGCTTTGAACCTCAAAAGAAGGAATTTCAATATTTGAGTGCTGAGTGCAGAGTGTAAGTATTGGTTGTAATTTCGGGTCCAGTATTAATGATTTTCTCTGGTAACATTATCATTCTGTCTTTGGATTGTCAAACAGTTTGTCTTCATTCAACTGAGACAGACACAAGTGTGTGCGATGTTAATGTTTAAAAACTTAGTCTCCAAGTTCCTATAGAATTTTTGAATATGCACCTCCTGCATGATAAGACTTTCTGCTAGCTCATTCATTTATAGGATCGACATTCATCTTGAATTCCCAGAATGCCATAGAGTGACCTCACAATGAATTCAACCAAGCAGACGTAAGTATGAAATATGATGAATCAAGTGTTTTATATCAGACCATGTTACATCGGGAGATATATTAAACATGTGTTGTAAAGTCAGATCTTTACTCCAGCATGTTACATAATATAACCAAGATTACATCACTTAGTTATGATAATTACTTTCATTTAACATTCTAGAGTCTGATATACTGTATTATGAAAGAATTTAGCTAGTCTATTTTTAGTCATTCTGTCTATATTTAGCTAGTCTATAAGTGTATTAGAAATGATTTAAGATCTTAGACTTAAACAACCTGTATATTTTGTATTGTTCATCAGCATGCATTTAAACCACTTTTGTATACATATGTATATTTACTTCTTTTTATTTGTATGTTTTTTAATACTTTGAAATGATTTAGTTATGGTTATAGATAGTTTACTGTTGTTTTTAAAGCCCTGGATTTTCCCTTCTTTGTTTCTGGTCCAGAACTTTATAGAGGGAACAGCATGATGTCAGCATGAGATCACTATCAGTGACTGTCTGGGGTCATAAAACACTGTAACTGGTCAGTGTAAGGGACAAGAGGCCCATATATAGCTACTGATAATCAATGATGTGCTACTGTATGTAGTACCCTAGAAAATATGTGTTATACTGTGTGTATGTTTAATTTGTATAATTAGATATATTTATTTCATTTTTGTTTCCATCTGGTTTTAGTGTGTAAAAACTATTTGCCAAAATATTTGCATATTTAGTTATCAATATTCCCCAAGAGTTATTTAAATAAATACACACCAAACAAGATACAAATAAAACTAACCAAATATACCACAGAGGTATACAGAATATCTAATGTGAGTGTATGTCTGTGAATATACCTTTTTTAAAATAAATATAAGATTTATACACATAGATCAAGTTAATATATTTTTTTGTATTTGAAACATTTTAACCAAAATCATCAAAATAACATTTTTATATCTTATGAATAATATCAATGCACTCATTTCAAGGAATACATTATCTAGACATGTTAATCTTGAGGCATACTGTATACTAGATATTCAGATTTTCACACATTTATGACTTTACATTAATTGTATGCATTTGTGTCTAATCACTCCTTTCAGGCAACACAATAGATATGTCAATCTTGATGGTTCAGGTTTTTTCACACATTTATTAGTGAGCTATTAAATAGGCTCCGCATCCACCTGTACTAATGTTCCAGTAATTTTATCTAAGTTTCTCCTGCGTTTATTTTTACTATATGCATATTTTATAACTTCCTGTCATAAAGAGAACTCTTGTTGTCTTACTACCTAATACTAGGGCCTCTTGTAAACAAATTAACATGCTGTGCAATGTTGCATAATATTATGTTATAGGGTACAATATGGTCAGATATCTTTTAAATCTGGAACCACATGCTGAGAGAGTAATGATCAAATTTAGTTGGCTCAGAGCCAAAATCCAGGTAATATTTATGTAATCTATTTTTAGATTCTTCTTTGTCTTACAAGCTTATCTCCCTTGCTAATTTTACTTATGCAGCCAGGGGCTTATCATGTTCTATTTTTAGATCTTATTAGTAATGTCTATTTTTAACCATTAGTCACATTATCCCTTTATTTTGTAATTGACCAATCAGAAGGCTCTTAACCAGTGCTGCCATCTAGTAGAGAAATTGTCACTTCTGTGGAAATTTCACTGAGCTTGGTCATTCTGTAAGTAGCAGCTGAACTGACAACATCTAAAGAAACTTCTCCAGGGTATAATCTTAATTATTTAATTAATTAATTAACAGTAATTAATACTTTATTTTTGGCATTTAACTTGGAGATTTAAGTAAATTATTTCATTAATAATTTAGTAAATTATTTTCAATATTTTTATCTAATTAATTAGGCTTAGAACTGTTAGATTTTTGAGTATTTTAGGACTTTATTATTTTGTTAGATTTACTATAATTAGGTAATTTAAGGACAGAATCATAGTAACATTGTTTTAGGCTATTTATTCAATAAGATAGATTTGACAAATACTTTGTTTAGTTAGATTAGATCTTAGTATTTTTAACTTGTTTATTTTAGACATTATTGAAGAACTTGGTTACTTTAAAACTGTTTATGGAACTTTGTAAAATACTTAGAACTATTAAAAATTTGGTTGGTATTTAAACTTAAATACATTTTTGTTATATTTTCTCTGTTTTATTAAACAGAGTGGTGTCATCCTGACGAGTCAGCAACTCTGACTGTAAATCCAGCGTTTTATGTACGCAGTTCTACTAAGCCAACTATAGAACATTACGTAACCGCACAAAAGGCGGCACAAAAGTATGTTCCACAACACATGGTACAGTCCTTTACAATGGCATGTGATACAGAATAATCTGCACCAATCAATTGAAACCTCGGCCTGCAAACCCAGGAAGGGTGGGGATAGCGGGCCAACAGTCCTGAAATTTTACCTTCTCAATGTCCCTGCACTGCTGGGCAAGTGTGAGGTTTTTGTTCCAAATACTAGTAGTTGGATTTAGGGCAATGGACAGGGTATTTACCTTCTGTGTGGCCCTAGGGGAGAGGATTTTAAGAGGGATTTGAAAAAGCAAACGTTGAAATCCCACCCTCTCCAGGATGGGAGGTCAGGGTTTTAAGTGACTGGTGCATTAGGTCTATGTTATCAATAGTCTCTGCATAGGCTGAAGGGTTTAGCAAGCAAATTATTGTGACCATGAATAACCGCTCAATCAGCCTTTTGAACATATAAATAATACTTGAACATGTATACAAACCACCTGCTGGGAAATGGTGTGTGTTTTATAAGCATTTTGTATCAAGCACAAAGCATACTTTACTTCAGACTGTCATTCTTCTTCAACAAGCATATTTTTTCTTCCGAAACTTTAATATGCTAGTCTGGGAACATTACTAACCAGTGATTTATGAGAATGTAGACTTAAGGTCACAAACCACTAAATAAATTTGTTCTTTAGCTCAATGTAAAGTTACAATAGTCAGTCCCAGGTTGATACATGTTAAAGTCTATGGCCAGGTGGCAGACATATATCAATGAAAAGAAGGGGCTACCAGCTTTAAGAAAATACAAAAAAAACAGGGGGTCACGTATCATATAAGAAAAATTTTGTCCGTCCTACGCGGTGAACATATTTTTACAGGCGCCCGGACCGACCAAATCCGGGTTTTACCCTACCCTACTTTCGCTTTGGTATTTTGGCCAAAATCTCAAAATATGTAAAATAAAACAGTTTCAATACATCACATACATGTATACAATGCCTGTAAACCCAATTAGATGATTCTACTTCCACCTTGTCAAAGAATACTACCATTTAAACACAATCACAAGTTTATTTAGGGACTATTTGAGTGTATCCTATTTTGGTTCGCGGAGGCATTTAGTGGTTTGTAACCTTAAGACAACCCTTTTCCCCCATTTTGATTGATTTAAACACTTATTTGACAACTACTATGTACATACAACTCCAAATGATGACTTTCCAGACTGAAATGACACGATTTCTCAAAATTTTGACAAAAGAGAGTAAGCGCCTTTAACGCAATTTCTTGGATTCTGCTGGCCATATTGTATGAATACTGGCAAATTAAACTGTTGCAGTTTTGTATAAACCTTACATTGGGCAATTATTTTATGTTGGGTGCTTAATTATGTGACTATTTCTCATATATATACACAATAACCCAGGTCTGATACCTAAATAAGGTCAAAATTGGTATGAAAATGTCATTTTGTGGAGGAAAAATCTTCATTTTTTTTCTTAAATTTTCACCCCAAAACACAATTTTTTCACATTTTGAGACAAATTTCACTGAAAAATGGAATAAAACCCACAGAAAAATGTATTTCTAAACATTTAAAGTCAAAATATTGAAAATATACATTTTATTTTTTTGGGTCATTTCTTAAGGTCACAAACCACTAAATAAATTTGTTCTTTAGCTCAATGTAAAGTTACAATAGTCAGTCCCAGGTTGATACATGTTAAAGTCTATGGCCAGGTGGCAGACATATATCAATGAAAAGAAGGGGCTACCAGCTTTAAGAAAATACAAAAAAAACAGGGGGTCACGTATCATATAAGAAAAATTTTGTCCGTCCTACGCGGTGAACATATTTTTACAGGCGCCCGGACCGACCAAATCCGGGTTTTACCCTACCCTACTTTCGCTTTGGTATTTTGGCCAAAATCTCAAAATATGTAAAATAAAACAGTTTCAATACATCACATACATGTATACAATGCCTGTAAACCCAATTAGATGATTCTACTTCCACCTTGTCAAAGAATACTACCATTTAAACACAATCACAAGTTTATTTAGGGACTATTTGAGTGTATCCTATTTTGGTTCGCGGAGGCATTTAGTGGTTTGTAACCTGTAGACACACAACACTGTGACCATGATCAACATGACATCAGCCACCTGCATTATAAAGATGGATATTTCTTCAGACACTTACAACCCTTGTAATGTGTCTACCTACCAGCATTGTAGTGACTGGTTCACACATTCTAACATCATCAATGCATTAACTCTCATCATAAACAATCTCACAGAACACCGCTTCCTATGACCGCCTGCTGATAAGTTTCTCCTCAGATACAGGGCAAACATCCTGCCACTGTCAAGTAAAAGAAAAAAACATGCACATATACTGGTATTTTTTTCTAAGTGTATTTTCCATTCAAGCTTGAAAGAAAGTGTGACCGATCCTTTTTTCGTCATCTTATTTTGTAAATACATTTAAGCATTAAGCCTGAATTTTTTTTATTAAATCTTGTTTTTTTCTAATTTTGTATTCTATTCTTGTCTGACAGCTTAAAATGTGCATTGCTGGTGGTAGTGTTATAATTGAGGCCTTTATTCTGATCAAATTGAATCTGACTGGGTATAATGCGGCATGGTTACATATCCACAGAATTGATCCTGTTAAAAGCAGAGATGGTGACAAAAGAAACCAGATACTGCATCATTCAATAAAAGGCAAGTGTTCCTCAGATATCTCCCTACCCTCATATTACAGATATGCAAAAACGTAGGCCTATACTTACATTGGAGGTTAGAAACCACCAAATATATTTGTTCTTTTGTTCACAGTAAAGTGACAATGGCTGATCCCGAATTTCAACAAAGTTTTAGAGTATGGCCAGCTGGCAAAATCATCTTAAAGAATTTAAGCTTTAAAATAATACAATAAAAGGTGAGGTCATGTATCTTCTTCGAAATATTCTGCTCATCAAAGATATAGAACTACCATTTCCAACCAATCAAATGTTTCTTTCATGACTCTTTATTTAAAAGGCATGTTTATTTTAGTAATTGCTCAAATTTTCACAGAGGTAAAAATGTATTTTGCTATTTCAGGTCTGTAGCCGCGCAAAGGCACAGTGGCTACAGGCCTGGGCATCTGAATCAATCATATTACAAGTGAAAATATCCACCAAACTAAAATATACTGTTACTTTATTAACCCACAACGTTTCGCCTAATAATCTGACCAAACCACGCATGTATGACCAAACTGTCACCAAGATGAATGAATTTACAGAAAAAATGTAGGCATTGCAACATTACTTTCTTTTACCTAATGAAAACTATTGTAGATCTATAGATTTCAATTATTTGTCACCGTTAAACAGCTTGAAATAGATTAGATCTAATTCGAAACCGATATACAAAACAGTTTACGTAAATATATCTAGATTTTCTAGTTTTCAATGTCCCATTATTCAGAAACGATTCAAGCTGCACGGGTTAAATTCCCATAATATTAATGGGTTTTTGCTCTGAAATGCAATATACCTAGACTAAATGACAATTTTACCTGAAAAACGAGGATGCTGTCAGAATAATTTACTTTGCAGACGACTTTAAGCTGTGGGCCGGTCTAAAACAGCTACAGGGGTTTGGTCGTCTACGTATTTTATTAAAAATCGTATATTTCAAGCGCGTTTCATTGTTTAGCAATTAATTATAAACAAATCGATAAATAAATTCATTATAAACAGCTAAGATTAAATAATCAAGTAGATTTAACCACATATCGACCGCTTTCAAGCCTATCTGAATACATCACCCCTACTTATCCGAATGGGAGCGTCCAAAGTTTACCGTTCCTTCACGTAAGCGGCAAACATCAATAGGATTTCAATACACAGATGTGCGACTGAACTGTGTCGCGTACTATACGATATCACACATTGTGGTTATGTCAGACTCGACACATCGTGTTTGTAAACAGTAAATATAGCGAAATCGGCGACATATTTATCAGGATGAATTTTGTGTAAGATTAACAGATCTTTATGCAGGTTTTATTGTAACACAGAATTTCAGGTGTTCCAACAACAATGGCGACTTTCTTTGATCTTCATCAATACGTTTGGATTAAAGTGACGGTGTTTGTACTGGTGTTGTGTTTACAACTGAAACTTTCCAGTTGTAGAAAGCACAAACACCCACCTGTCGTGGCGTTCTTTCAAGGTAAGTTGTCTGCTAATAATTTGTTGTTGTTGTTGTTGTTGTTGTTGGTTTGCTATTAGACAATATACGTACCAAATGATCTACCGTAGATCGTGTGTAAATTAAAACAAAGTATTTGATTAAATTGTTAAAGATACATGTGATATATGCCATGTTTATTTTTCTGGCTGATTTTTTGATATACCCTAGCTATGTATCTCTATTCAGACTCATATCCTTCTCAAATTAATTATTCAAATAACATCATAAATTTGATAATACCTGATCTAATTAAATCTGGTTGTGGACTTATACTCTACAGTAATATTGTGTTATCTTTATTCATAGATGCCTATATGTGTAAGTGTAAGTAAGCTAGTAAGTGATTTTGGATATTTAAAACGATCAATTAATTTACCTGTATTAGGAGAGAATAATCATTGAAATTTACCCCCCCCCATAGTGTCAATAAATAGTTTAACTGCTAAACTATACCAAAATACCCAACACTAAACATGATCAATGTTAAAATGTTCTATAATATAAATATCAAATGTGATCGCGATATTAATAGGGCTTAAATGTTGAAGTAGTCTGTATGGGGTACTTCAAAAATTTTATTCAACGGAAGTTTTGGGAATAAAACAATTATTTCACTCAGTCTCGAAATGGATTAAAAGTTGAAAAGTAGAAATTGTATAAAGAACAGTCAAGATTCAATGAACATTTTAGGAATAATACTATTGTAACATCACTTTGTCTTAACTTACAATAGATTTAATAGAACTTGAAAAGAAGAACTTGAAAAGAAGAAATTTTAGAAAGAGCTGTCATTATTCAATGTAAATTTAGGAATAAGACAATTACCGGTATTTCACCAAGTCTTACTGGTAACTAAAATGGAATGCGAATTTGAAAAGTTAAGAAATTGTATTACATACTGGCAATAAAACTGTCTGTCTTTTGCAGAAAGTAATAATATGCTGTTATTTTAGTAAAAAGTTACCGGGTATGTCAAAATTTGATATTTTCTTATATTCTGACATAAAAATAGCATCATGATGTTCTTTTAAATAATATAGTTGTTACGCGACACCTTGCTTTTGGTCACTTTTTATTGTCAATGTGTGGTAAAATAAGATTAATATGAAGAGAAAGATGAATTAGTCTGGCCATTGAATCATATGTATAGGTTATAGATCATATATTAGATTTGTTGTGGAACGTACTTTTGTGCCGCCTTTTGTGCGGTTACGTAATGTTCTATAGTTGGCTTAGTAGAACAGCGTTCATAAAACGCTTGATTTACAGTCAGAGTTGCTGACTCGTCAGGATGACACCACTCTGTTTAATAAAACAGAGAAAATATAACAAAAATGTATTTAAGTTTAAATACCAACCAAATTTTTAATAGTTCTAAGTATTTTACAAAGTTCCAAAAACAGTTTAAATGTAACTAAGTTCTTAAATAATTTCTAAAGTAAACAAGTTTAAAATACTAAGATCTAATCTAACTAAGCAAAATATTTGTCAAATTTGTCAAATCTATCTTATTGAATAAATAACCTAAAACAATGTTACTAAGATTCTGTACTTAAATTACCCAATTATAGTAAATCTAACAAAATAATAGAGTCCTAAAATACTCAAAAATCTAACAGTTTTTATCCTAATTAATTAGATAAAAATATTAACAATAATTTACTAAATTATTAATGAAATAATTTACTTAAATCTCCAAGTTAAATGCCAAAAATAAAGTATTAATTCCTGTTATTGAATTAATTAAATAATTAAGATTATACCCTGGAGAAGTTTCTTTAGATGTTGTCAGTTCAGCTGCTACTTACAGAAAGACCAGACTCTCTGAAATTTCCACAGAAGTGGCAATTTCTCTACTAGATGGCAGCACTAGTCTAGAGCCTTCTGATTGGTCAATTACAAAATAAAGGGATCATGTGATTAATGGTTAAAAATAGATATTACTAATAAGATCTAAAAATAGAACATGATAAGCCCCTGGCTGCATAATTAAAATCAGCAAGGGAGATAAGCTTGTAAGACAAAAAGAATCTAAAAATAGATTACAAAAATATTGACTTAAAAACAACAGTAAACTATCATAACTAAATCATTTCAAAGTATTAAAATACATACAAGAATACAATAAAATGCATACAAATAAAAAGAATACAATATACATATGTTTACAAAAGTGGTTTAAATGCATGCTAATAAACAACACAAAATATACAGGTTGTTTAAATCTATGATCTTATATGAATCCTAATACACTTATAGACTAGCTAAATATAGACAAAATGACTTAAAATAGACTAGCTAAATTCCTAACATAATACAGTATATCAGACTCTAGAATGTTAAATGAAGGTAATTATCATAACTTAGTGATGTAATATGGTAATATTATGTAACATGCTGGAGTAAAGATCTGACTTTACAACAATACACTGGTTTTCGGGAAGAAAAATTTATTACTTTAAGAAAAGTAATAAATTTTTCAAGATTAAGACTTAAAATATCATGTTACTAATATTACAGAACATATATAACTATAATAATAATAAAATCAAACATAATACAAAAGCTAATCTCAAAAAATGCTAAACATAAAAATAAAAACAAACAAAAACAAATATTTACAAACATGTAAAGTCAAAAAGCTAAACTTAAAACTCAACTTATCTAAGACTGAACAGTTTTAAGCATAAGATAACATAAAAATATATACATTATGTAAAACAATAAAATAAAGAAAGGATTAAAACATGCTCAAGGGCCACATAAGGGAGCGACAATATTTGGTCTTCTCTTTTTCTTGTGGACTTCTGAGATCGCGTTTTAAATATAAGAGTCAAATTTCTCTCGCATAATATGGGTACAAATTTCATTATTAATGTTCATTGCCCATATTTAATTAATATTGAAAAGCGCGTTACTTATTATATATTGAAGGTCCTCTTCAGAATCAGTTGCGCGTTAAAGTTAAGTATTACAATTAAATGTTTATTGTTCAAGAAGTTTGAATACTTCCGCGTTTCATTTCACTTTTAACACTAAAATCACTGTTTCACTTTTTCGCGTATCGCTTAGTATTAAGATAATATCACCTCATATTTGCCTTAAGCAATTGCTTTCTTTATAGGAATTTTCCAATAAATTCTCAACAAAACCTGAGTGATTGGGTTACACTACCATGTTATAACATTCAACAAAGTTTACAAATTTAAATTAATGTTCATCATGATCTCACTAAACAAGTTCTCAAAAACATAACTATATACTATACTAATACTCATCATATGCAAACTTAAGTATCAACTCATCAACAAAACAAAGTCTCTCTCACAAAAACAATCATTTCATTCCTAGGATGCAATAGTAACAAAAAAAAATGATATCTTAAATACTATGCCCATAGACCTTAAATTCTATGCAAACAAAATATCAGACACATAGCTCGGACCTATAGATATTAAACCTATAGCCTATAGATATTAGAACCTATAGAGAATACTCTAAAGTAAGTCTGGAATAAACTGACACCTAAAGATATTGAAATCTATATACCAAATGCCTAGGATACACAACAGACACATATAGATATTATAATCTATGCAAAACAATAGACTCCAGTAGAGGTTAGACTCTACCTGTAGAGGTTAGACTCTACGAAATGGCACCTGTAGAGATTAGACTCTACGCCAAACACACGGACGTTAACTTTAAGAAAGAACAAAGACATCTATAGAGATTGTACTCTATATCGATAGAGATTAACTCTAAAGAACAACACTGTGATATCCTTAATATCAATCCTATAGAACTTAAATTCTATTCAACAATCTCTCAAAAATTTACTAAGCAAACCTAGGAAACTATCCTTAAACTCAAACAAATAACTTCACTTAATCAAAAAGTTAACAAATAATCTTACATACAAAGAACATCAACAAATCCTTACAAAAATACAATGCTCAAAATATTTTAGGTAAAAGCAACATGGTATGGTAGTGTAACTTATACTCATTAAAACTATTTAAGTGAGACTTGTGTGCCACAACATTAAATATAAAAAAAATGTTTAAATACTAGGTGATATTATGCCTAATAAACACAAAGTTTTCTTACATAGTCGTCTAGTTTATCGAAAGGTCTCTCACATCATCGCGTAACATCTCGGCACGGTTTATCGTCTTTGGACATCTGGGTACATCTTGAACTGACATTTCGGCACTGTTTATCGTCTCTGGACATCTGGGTACTTCGAGAACGGACATCTCGGCACGGTTTATCATTTCGGGACATCTTGGTACTTCGAGAACGGACATCTCGACACGTTTTATCGTCACAGGACATTTTGGAACTTCTTGGACCGACTTCTTAGTATTCGGTTTCTTCGGTAGCTTCTTTACTGTGCATTTAATGCATCTACGAACATGGTTTCTGACATCTTCATCCATCTTATACCAATGGTATTTCGTTCTAAGATTCTTGGACGTCTTGTTGACACCGAAGTGTTGACCTTTGAGTGTGTTGTGGTGGTCTTTGACAATCTGGGATCTCAGTACTTTCGGTATTAGTAGTTGCATGTATTGCTGTTGTTGAGATCTACATGACCAAGCTTTCCGGTATAGTAAGCCTTGTCTTCTTATTATGTTGTCGGGATTCTGCCAATACAATCGGACTGCTGCACTGAGACTGGCAACTTTCTCTGGGTTTGGACATTCTCCTTCATCTATCCACTTGTGTAGGTAGTACAGATCTGGATCTTGTCGCTGTAGCTCTTCTAAGTTCTTGGAGGTGTATTGAGGGAGGTATGACGTTTTCTCATTCTCCTTGTTAGGTCTCACAGATTTGTTTACGTATCTGTACTTCGGTTTTGGGATCTTTTTCGTCTCTGTACTTGTGGCGTTGGTTACTCGAATGTGGAAGTCCTGCTTTGCCACATGGTGGTTTTCATTCTTGAAGTTTTCTTCAGTACTTTCTGGTATGAGTTTGGTAGCTATGGGTACTCTGATTGTAACCAATGGCGATTTCACTCTGTTTATCATGATTTGTATATCGTTCTGTGCGTGGCACACCCTCGAAGCAGAAGATTTCGTTTCTGGACTCCCATCTCTTGATTGGTGTGGTTGGTTCTGTGGACATTCATCGTTGGCCATTTCATTTAGGTTTTCTCGCATATGTTTTACTGATTGGACTGACTCTCGGCCTTTAGACTCAGCCCTTTGTAGTTTAACGACTTTTTGGGGAACACTTCATCGCCATTGTTCTTGGTACTCTGTGAATCGTCTTGGTTGTGTTCATTGTCTGGACAATACGGGGATATATGACCTTCCCTCTGGCAGTTGTAACAGACTACTGAATTTGACCGGTAGTCTTTCTTTGGTTCTGTACCTCTTTCGTCATGGTTCCCGTTGATGGTTTGTTGTTGTCTGAGGAGTGACCGCTTGAGATCTCTTCCAAACTGAAACAGTCGTTCTTCAGTGATGAACTTCTTGTTGTTTATTCTGCGTAGTTCTGGGGTTTCCTCATCTTCGGTATCTTCGCTTTCTTCTTCTTCAACATAAGATGTGGATACGTGTCTTATGTCATTTCTCTTTCTGGTACTTTGCTTGCATGCTTCATGAAGGATCATCATGTCTACTGCTTCAGATATACTTTTGGGTGTTCGTATAGCTACTTCATAGGCCATTTGTGAATCTGGTAGGCCTCTCAGCATGTGTTGGATTGCTATCTCATTATACGTTGATGTTCCCTCTATGTCTCTGTATGCTCTTGACATCAGGAGTTGTATTCTCGAAGCATACTCTTGAATGGACTCTTTGGAGGACTTCTGAGCATTCTCTAACTTAACTCGATGTGTTCTTGCCGGCGTTTTGTGACCAAAGCGTTTTTTCAGTGCAGCAATGAAGCGTGGAGTGTCTTCTCTAATGTTGGCGTTCAAGCTTGTTATGTAGGCTGCTGCGTCATCTCTCATACTTAATACCAGGTTGTCTCTTTGTTTCTCTTCATCCCAGTGGTATTTACGTGACAGGATCTCAAATTTCATCCAGAAGTTTTCCCATTCATGTGTCTTTCCATAGAAGTATGGCATAGACTGTCGTGGTTCGTTGGTACTTCTTGGGCCTATGTCTGGTGAATCGTTTCTTCTCCATGGCTGCTGACGGATGTAAGCTTCTCTATATGTAGGCCTGGGAGAGGGGTTGTGTCTTCTATATTGATCTGGCAGAAACAGCTGTTGATGTCTGTATCTGGCGTAGCTGTCTTCTCGGTTGTTACTAGCATTTTCTTGGGTTCTTCGTTGCTGCTGTCTTAACTTGTTTTCTAATTCTTGCACTCTTTGAAGTAGCATGTCCATCTTGTTTTCAGTAGGGGGTTCACTTCTCATGGGTTGTCGTCTGTTCCACGATGGGTGAGGTAGCCTTGATCTAACTTCATTGATTTCTGTGTTGGTTGTCATATACCATGGCGTAGGAGGTTGCCTTGACTTAACCTCACTGTGGTCTGCGTTGATTGTCGTGTTCCATAGCGTAGGAGGTTGCCTTGACCTAACCTCATTGTGATCTGTGTTGGTAGTCGTGTTCCATAGCGTAGGAGGTTGCCTGGACATAACCTCACTGTGGTCTGCGTTGATAGTCGTGTTCCATAGCGTAGGAGGTTGCCTTGACATAACCTCATTGTGGTCTGCGTTGATAGTCGTTGGAAGGTCATGTTGGTTTACTGTTTTGAGCTGCTGTCTTTGGGTGATGTTCTGTAATGAGTCTCGAGCCAGTTTCTCTTTCATGTCTGCACCGAATAGACTGTTGCTGACATGGGAGATGGGATCATCGAAGTCTTGAAGCACACTGGTAGCTGCTGTCAAGTTGGTTGTTTGGTAGTCTGGCGTGACGTAGGCGTCTTCTTCATCTGCGTCGTTGGTATACATAGTGTAGCTGTTCAGTTTGTTTGCCCTTGTCGATGTGGTGAAAGCTGGTAGCTGTCTGGATCGCAGTTCTGTTTAGGGTTTACGTGTTCTTTACTGGCAATCTTTTTGGTTTGACGTTCTTCTTTCTTATGAAGAATATGGTTGGAGCCAATACAGACGATTTCGGAGCAAGTTACGGACAATATCGGAGCCTTTCGGACAATATTGGAGCCTTTCGGACAATATTGGAGCCTATCAGACAATTTGGATGCTATCGGACAAGACTGTTAAGTCTGACAATATTCAAGAGAGTAGATATTCTTTCCTTCAAAGAATATGTGTGAGCCAATCGGACAAGACTGTTAAGTCTGACAATATTCAAGAGAGTAGATATTCTTTCCTTCAAAGAATATGTGTAAGCCAATCGGACAATCTGGAGCCAAACAGACGCTGAAATAAATTATTATTAGCTGGGCCTGGATTGTCACGTCATAGACCTGTGGACTGGGGTTGTCACAGACCTCCGTGTATATATTGATTGATCTGTGGTAAACAAAAGTGTGATTAGTCGCCTATGGGTGGGCCTCTGGGGGTATTGGTCTTTATAAACACTTATTTAACTAACAGACTGATCCCTCTACGACATCGACTTTGATGTAGACTGCCTACCGCTAGTTTAGCTACACGGAGCCAGTTTATGCCGCAAAGTTTTCAGATCTATTTTATACTTAGAAAGATATAAACGCTTAAAAGAGATCAAATAGGCCTGGACCGAGAGAATAAGTACAGTTTGTTTAACTAATAGACTGATCCCTTTACGACATCGACTTTGGTGAAGACTGCCTATCGCTAGTTTAGCTACACGAGCCGGTTTATGTCGCAAAGTTTTCAGATCTATTTTATATTTAAAGTGACCGAAGTTGAACTTTCGAGTTAAAAATGCAAAAGTCCTAAAAGAACGGGGCTGTCCTCACTGACATCGACTTTGGTACAGACTGCCTAGCGCTAGTTTAGCTGCACGAGCCGGTTTATGTCTCAGACTTTTCCGTTTTACACTATAACTAATTTTTTTTTTTTTTTTAGAGATCAAATCTTAATATTAAGTTCAAATAACTCGAAAATTCAGCGCAGTCGAATGATCGACAAGAAAGGTCAAGAATAGACTATGTCTAGGCAGTTCACACTTTCTATACCTTAGTTGAATTTCCCTTAATAGTAAAATTAATTTAAGAAAACAAAAATTTACTTAATAGTGATTTCCTATTCTGGTAATGAAAAGCTATCACTAGTAAAATTCTGCAGTAACTTTACTAGATCAAGATGTAGAAAAATTTACTAATAAAACTAAAAATCCTATCTTGTTAAATAGCATAAAATGCAAAATTTCTGTCCTACTAAGTTAAAAACTAACCCGATTCTGACACCATTGTTGTGGAACGTACTTTTGTGCCGCCTTTTGTGCGGTTACGTAATGTTCTATAGTTGGCTTAGTAGAACAGCGTTCATAAAACGCTTGATTTACAGTCAGAGTTGCTGACTCGTCAGGATGACACCACTCTGTTTAATAAAACAGAGAAAATATAACAAAAATGTATTTAAGTTTAAATACCAACCAAATTTTTAATAGTTCTAAGTATTTTACAAAGTTCCAAAAACAGTTTAAATGTAACTAAGTTCTTAAATAATTTCTAAAGTAAACAAGTTTAAAATACTAAGATCTAATCTAACTAAGCAAAATATTTGTCAAATTTGTCAAATCTATCTTATTGAATAAATAACCTAAAACAATGTTACTAAGATTCTGTACTTAAATTACCCAATTATAGTAAATCTAACAAAATAATAGAGTCCTAAAATACTCAAAAATCTAACAGTTTTTATCCTAATTAATTAGATAAAAATATTAACAATAATTTACTAAATTATTAATGAAATAATTTACTTAAATCTCCAAGTTAAATGCCAAAAATAAAGTATTAATTCCTGTTATTGAATTAATTAAATAATTAAGATTATACCCTGGAGAAGTTTCTTTAGATGTTGTCAGTTCAGCTGCTACTTACAGAAAGACCAGACTCTCTGAAATTTCCACAGAAGTGGCAATTTCTCTACTAGATGGCAGCACTAGTCTAGAGCCTTCTGATTGGTCAATTACAAAATAAAGGGATCATGTGATTAATGGTTAAAAATAGATATTACTAATAAGATCTAAAAATAGAACATGATAAGCCCCTGGCTGCATAATTAAAATCAGCAAGGGAGATAAGCTTGTAAGACAAAAAGAATCTAAAAATAGATTACAAAAATATTGACTTAAAAACAACAGTAAACTATCATAACTAAATCATTTCAAAGTATTAAAATACATACAAGAATACAATAAAATGCATACAAATAAAAAGAATACAATATACATATGTTTACAAAAGTGGTTTAAATGCATGCTAATAAACAACACAAAATATACAGGTTGTTTAAATCTATGATCTTATATGAATCCTAATACACTTATAGACTAGCTAAATATAGACAAAATGACTTAAAATAGACTAGCTAAATTCCTAACATAATACAGTATATCAGACTCTAGAATGTTAAATGAAGGTAATTATCATAACTTAGTGATGTAATATGGTAATATTATGTAACATGCTGGAGTAAAGATCTGACTTTACAACAGATTTATAAACAAATTAGAGCAAGGGAGCGCTAGCGACCCGCAGCTCTAATTTGTTTATAATTCTAATATGTGATCTATAACCGGCTTATATTTTACCCGCCCACTTTTGGTGAGCTTTCCAATGCTTTTGTATGCAAACAATAGCATGTCCATTTGTTGAGAATTGAGAGTGAAAAAGTGTTAAGGTGTTTCACCGCTTTTGGGTGGAAGTTTAAAAATCGCAGTCACTTGGGTGTATTGTGAGCGTCTGACAACGAGATCAAATAATACAAAATGCTTAAAATTGATTTTTCAGCATCTTCCCATGTCTTAAAATCCCGAGTGTACTGACTAGTTATTACGAATATATACTTTTAATGAACATACAGAAACACCCTTAGCTCAATCCTTTCGGATGATTTAATCCAAATGATATTAAACATATAATCTAGCGAATTGGTTACAACGTATTTAAAACGTAGTTCTGTACTCCAATATCAAACTTATTTAATAGTTTTAAACAGTATCCCGAGCATTTTAGAAAATGGTTCTTTTGCATTTATTCCTGCATTAATTCCTGCAGAATATAAACTAATACATGCAGAAGTACCCAAATTAAACTGTAATCACCTTGAAGTATGAACTAGTTTTTCAAAATAGAATGGTCGCGAAATCTGAATACAACGGATGCAAAACGTGATTATTTTTGTTACCTCCCCTGTTTTCAGCATTTCTGAAATCACTAAAAGTGTAATAAAAATAAACTAACCGAGCAATTGTCATGAAATCTTGCATGAAACTTCAATATTTGTCACTCTACTTGAGGACTTGTTGCAAGCATGGGAACAGTATGTCGTTCAACAATCTTTCACGTTAAACCATGGAGTTAGATAGACAAAAACTCAAAAACGATAATTAACATATTTAAAATAGTATTTAAAAAATCAAATAACTTGCACAGTATAACATAGAAATTACTGTTTGGTTCCTTATATACGAAATGTTATGTATACCAAATTTTATGAGGATTAAAGCAAAAGTTTTTCGGTAAATTACAATTATCAGTTTTTAGGGGTTGTCCCCAAAATCCAAGAATATCTTAAAAACTAGCCGAGCAAAACTGTTGGGATTTTCCAGAGTGATTGTCGTAAATGTGTTCTTTATAAATATAACAGGTTTTATATACATTGTACAGAAAAATCCAACACCGGTGAATTACCTTAAGTAGATTATAAATTGCTGATAGAATAACAGTAAAATTATGGGAGTAGGCGGGTCTAGTTTTCCATATAAGGAAACAGCCAAATTGTCCTAATAAATGGATTTACTAAATAGTTATTATGTCCATTGCACAAATAAATGAATAAGTGGTCCCAAAATTTGAAAATCCCTGGCTTTTGATTGGACAAAGAAGTAGGGTAAACTATAACAATATTAAGATGATGTTTGGTGTGTCAGCAATAGTGCACAAGGCTGCAGCTAGTACATATAATGATTAAATTGTTGTCAGGATAAATTGTCTCCATGATGTTTGTCTTAGACAGAATTCAATTTGCTACATTACATATTCAGTGATTGTGGATTGTGTATATTTTACTGTTATTATGAAGACACTTTCAGCCTTGCCAAGATGTGCCGGCACCATTATTGCAACTGTCTACAGCTCTAGTTTAATAGTTTATTTTCGTCTCATCTTTACTAATACAGATAAAACACTATGAAATATACTGGATAACTAAAACATATAGTTGTATTGCTCTATGTAAGCGGAATTCCTGAGCCATATGCAGTGCCTGCAACTGCTTGACAACACAGTTAATTTAACGATTTGTTTAAGAATTTCAAAACTGAAAATTTTCAATAAAATTATAAAAGTAAGGAACACATGATAATTATCAAAAAGTTGTCTGGTAAAGCTTGGTGTAATTGTTATTTTTAACTTTAACAACTTCTTGCACTTCTGAACTGCTCTGTCTGAAACGACTGCTCCTCTTTATTTATATAAAAACAACTGCTCCTCTTTATTTATAAAAAACAAGTGCTCCTCTTTTTTTATAAAAAAACAATTGCTCCCCTTTATTTATATAAAACAACTGCTCCTCTTTATTTATATAAAACAACTGCTCCTATTTATTTATATAAAACAGCTGCTCCCAATATATTTATATAAAACAACTGCTCCCACTATCATAATAGCGTTATCTAAGAATGTTTTTGACTCATTAAGTTATCTCAAGTTTTACTAATTTCCCCTATTATGTAACACCTCCATATATGTGGTTATATTTTATCTGTCACCATGTACAATACGGTGGTAACTGTATTATTCGGTATGAAAAATTAGTATGGTATGTTTCGAAATGTGGGTTTTATGACAATAATCCTAGTATTTAATTTTGAACATCCCACATGTATTGATTAAACTCGCCAACAAGCTTTCAAACCAGTCATATATGTTTTAACTAAAATATTATCAATATACCGTTATATGTGCCCATTGTTTTATCACGGCAACATTGATGGTTTGTAAAGGTATTGTTGCTTTATTTATGTCAATTCCCACCAACAGTATATTTGAGTCACATAGATGGTCCGTCACTTTGTTCAGTGCCAGTGACTGCCGTTGCATTTATCCTGACACTGGAATAAGCAGTCTTGGGATTGCAACGGTAACCCTTGTCAACTGTGTCCCTCAACATACTGCGTGATAGGACTAAGGTGTTAGGCACCGTGGCAAGCAATCATTGAGCTACCACTATACAACATACTGCGTGATAGGTGATAGGCACCGTGGCAAGCAACCTATGAGCTACCACTATACAACATACTGCATGATAGGTGATAGGCACCGTGGCAAGCAACCTATGAGCTACCACTATACAACATACTGCATGTAAGGTGATAGGCACCGTGGCAAGCAACCTATGAGCTACCACTATACAACATACTGCATGATAGGTGATAGGCACCGTGGCAAGCAACCTATGAGCTACCACTATACAACATACTGCATGTAAGGTGATAGGCACCGTGGCAAGCAACCTATGAGCTACCACTATACAACATACTGCATGATAGGTGATAGGCACCGTGGCAAGCAACCTATGAGCTACCACTATACAACATACTGCATGATAGGTGATAGGCACCGTGGCAAGCAAACTATGAACTACCACTATACAACATACTGCATGATAGGTGATAGGCACCGTGGCAAGCAATCATTGAGCTACCACTATACAACATACTGCATGATAGGTGATAGGCACCATGGCAAGCAACCTATGAGCTACCACTATACAACATACTGCATGATAGGTGATAGGCACCGTGGCAAGCAACCTATGAGCTACCACTATACAACATACTGCATGGTAGGTGATAGGCACCGTGGCAAGCAACCTATGAGCTACCTCTATACAGTCAGCTGTGTCCCTCAACATACTGCATGATAGGTGATAGGCACCATGGCAAGCAAACTATGAGCTACCACTATACAACATACTGCATGAAAGGTGATAGGCACCGTGGCAAGCAATCATTGAGCTACCACTATACAACATACTGCATGATAGGTGATAGGCACCGTGGCAAGCAACCTATGAGCTACCACTATACAACATACTGCATGAAAGGTGTTAGGCACCGTGGCAAGCAACCTATGAGCTACCACTATACAACATACTGCATGATAGGTGATAGGCACCGTGGCAAGCAAACTATGAGCTACCACTATACAACATACTGCATGAAAGGTGTTAGGCACCATGGCAAGCAACCTATGAGCTACCACTATACAACATACTGCATGATAGGTGATAGGCACCGTGGCAAGCAACCTATGAGCTACCACTATACAACATACTGCATGATAGGTGATAGGCACCGTGGCAAGCAACCTATGAGCTACCACTATACAACATACTGCGTGATAGGTGATAGGCACCGTGGCAAGCAACCTATGAGCTACCACTATACAACATACTGCGTGATAGGTGATAGGCACCGTGGCAAGCAATCTATGAGCTACCACTATACAACATACTGCATGATAGGTGATAGGCACCGTGGCAAGCAATCATTGAGCTACCACTATACAACATATTGCATGATAGGTGATAGGCACCGTGGCAAGCAATCTATGAGCTACCACTATACAGATATTAAAATAGTTAGTGTCACACCATTGCAATATGGAACCCACCACTCCCTTGCATTAAATTGCTTTTTTAATATTAATTAAAAGACAGTTCTCAGAATGCTGTTACGTCATATTGAACATTTTCAACTTGGCACAAGATTTTTTAAACAAGCATTAGAGTTTTTTAGCTGTCGGCATTCTTCCATATTTAATTCCTTCCATTGCAAGTTAATTTTTTTAATTTCTTTCATCATTTCCCCATGGCAGATTTTGTCGTATAATTAGTATGATGAGCAAAATAATTAAATTTTATTCTTCTGTTTAAATGCTTTAACTTCAATTTTTTGTCATTTTGTAATTATCTTGGGTATTTTTTTCACTTTTTTCTCTTCACCAAATGAATATCCTATCCCATTTGTATAGTTGAAGCTGATCAAATTAAAAACTATATTTCTGACAAGATGTCCACATAGTTGAAGCTGATCAAATTAAAAACTATATTTCTGACAAGATGTCCACATATGACTGTTGTATTCAGTGTACCAGTATATATACATACAGACTGGAAGATTTTGCCTGTTAAACCATTTAATTTTAAAACAATGTGCTTTATACGCTTTGCGGTTTCATCAACCCTGCTTAACTGGGTAACTGCCACCTAGATGGCAGGTCTAGGTTCAGTTCTTGGGTGTTAGCAGGTAACATGTTAGAAGTGTTGGTTACAGTTAGGCCTGTATGTGCATGACATATGGAGAATGGGAGAGTTGCTTACAGAATAGAAGGTTAGGTTTACTGACTGACATCATTATGTGACAGAAAAATTGTAGTAAAATAGTAATAAACCCAATAAAGGGGCAGCTGCTGATGTGATGTGGTGAGAATATTTGAGTCTCAACCCAAATGACTCGTTTATGATGATTATACTGATACTTGCTTCAATCAAGCACATTGAGTCAATCCACAATTTCAACAACCCCGTCTCAATTTTTCGGTCAATGAAAACGACCACTGGTATTGTCAAACTGCTGATATGCAAATATGTATGTAACCTCAGATAGTCACATATTTTCAAATAATACCTTATCGGTATTTGTGCTGTTCCTGTGAAAAAACAGGGGTCAGTCCAAGTTTGATGGTTTTAAATTTCTAAAGCATCTGTTCAAATTCAGAAAAATAAATGAAAATCTGCTTCCTGTTACCATTATTTTAAGTATTTGATGACCTTATTTTGTAAAGCATGACGGTGACCCCTCTCTGGACTCTTTGAAAATAGAATGTTATGAAAATTGGGACAAAATAATTGTTTGGTTTTGATGCGTTTAGGTTTTTAGGGGTTCCACAGTGTATACACATGTATTAAACAACCTCAGTCAAATTTTGTATGATATCTGGCCCTTAAGTCTACAATGGTTGTATGACATCTGGCCCTTTATTCTACAATGGTTGTATGATATCTGGCCCTTAAATCTACAATGGTTGTATGACATCTGGTACTTAAGTCTACAATGGTTGTATGACATCTGGCCCTTAAGTCTACAATGGTTGTATGACACCTGGCCCTTAAGTCTACAATGGTTGTATGACATCTGGCCCTTAAGTCTACAATGGTTGTATGACACCTGGCCCTTAAGTCTACAATGGTTGTATGACATCTGGCCCTTAAGTCTACAATGGTTGTATGACATCTGGCCCTTAAGTCTACAATGGTTGTATGATATCTGGCCCTTAAGTCTACAGTGGCTGTATGACATCTGGCCCTTAAGTCTACAATGGTTGTATGATATCTGGCCCTTAAGTCTACAGTGGTTGTATGACATCTGGCCCTTAAGTCTACAATGGTTGTATGATATCTGGCCCTTAAGTCTACAATGGTTGTGTGAATGTAATAATTTTTATTGTTGTAATTTTAATTAGAGGCATGCAGCTGCATGATGACAAACCATGCATGCTTCTGGCCATTGTATTTCAGATTAATTGATTAATAAAGGCTTGATAATTTTATGATCAATTATTAAAATGATTTGATTATAAATGTAAAATAAAATGTCTCCTTGGCTTGCAAATCTGTTACAATTTTGCTTCAACTTAACTCCCAACAATACCATTGGTTAGAAATCTTTTGTGTCTCTCCTAGATAAAGAGTATGTCGTAAAATACAGAAAGTTATTGTCTAGGAATAGCGTCTTGTCGTGAAATGTCTGGAAGGTGTAAATATTTTAACTAAAATATTGATGCCTGCCATATTTTACCAGACGTTACAAAACATTCTTGCAATGTTAGTCTGCGATGCTATTCAGCAGAGATACATTTTCTAGAAATTTCAGTAAAACTGTTGTAGTCTGTAACTGAAAAGTTTACTGTTGAAATTTCAGAAACTTGTCGAGGAATTCTAGCAGCTTTCACAAAAAAATAGTGAAAAGACAAAATTGACGGTTTTATGACTGTTGCTTTCTGGGTAATCAGATAAATCTTCATTTATTTTGAATTATGATATTTGTATTTGATTATCTTGTATATAATGCCGTAATGCACTTGTCTGTAACAAGTCTGTAACCTAATCCTATAATGATGATCCGAGCTAAATTGTTTGCAACTTATTAGCTTTTCTTGTAATGCATATCGAGGGCTGACAGTGAAAAACTATCATGAAAAACTACATCAATTTATAAAGGGAATTGTACCATAGTTTAAATGCACTCTTGATAAAGACATTGTACCATAGTTTAAATGCACTCTTGGTTAAGACATTGTACCATAGTTTAAATGCACTGAGGTCTTGATTTGCTTTTAAACAATACTGCGTAATTATGATTATCACTTCAATTACATGATATTCCATGTGAGAACAAATGAAGGAACAATGTTCTCCAACATGTGTGATAGCAAATGTGCAAAACCGTGACGTAACTTGGTAACTATGGCAATGTGATAAAAAGAATCTGTCATTTGTTGACTTTAAGATCAACATTTCTTAAACTCATCAGGAAAACAAATTATGAAGCTCGCCACTGGCTTGCTAAATAACTTGTGTTTTCTAGACTCGTTTAAGATCTTTTGATCTTCAAAGACAACGAATGGCGGATCCTATATATGTAACTTGAGAGTAACGAGAGGCGTCTAATACAGGGTTGACAGTATAAATTTAGAAACTATTGATCATTTAACTGAATGTTCATGTACGCCCCCTTGCACTTCGTTATAGTTGTGTTAAGACTTGACATATAGTTCAATGTTTCTCTGTATAGGGAACTTTGCCTGATGTATAAAGAAGCTATAAATAATTAACTGACTGTTTCTTCCAGCAATAAAGTCATCAACATGAGATGGTATTCCTTATTATATTACAGATACATGCAACCATTCTCTTGCTTGCTAATCTCAATAATGATAAAGAAATGTAAGAGAAATTTGGTTACTGATATTATCATGTACTCTTAAGGTTAAAAAATTGGTACCCAGTCAATGTATACATTATCAATATAGTAGTCTCAGGATTGTTACTTATGTATTGAGGCTCATAGAAATTTAACACCAGTCCAGAGCCATTGGAATTGCATGCAGTGATCTACACTTTTGTAGTCTAGAAAGTGAAGTAATGAACTTTCGACGTTGCAATCAATGGTGACATCGTCACAAAGGTATGAGAGAAGAGAAACCATCTTTCCCGTTTCACATTACTCTAACTACTGAGTGTCAAGCAAAGAGAATAATGATACTAGTTCTATTTTGTCCTTGTACATGACACAGCCAGGGTAGATAAACCCCTTACCTGTCCTCTCACAATCTAAGCCCAATGCCGAACATATCCTTCATTTGCCAGTCAGCTCTCAGCTGAAATATGGAAAGTATATGAGGGCCTCTACCTGTATTTGAACCGGGGTCACCAAAATAGATGGCAAACAAACAAACTACTGAGCTTTGAAGGCATATGGAGATGCTCTCTACCATTAGGCCACAGGTGGAAGTATCAGTGTTTGGAAAATAAAATTTTTAAAAAATGGGAAAAAATCCGTCACTGAGCTAATACACTATCAAGGTATAAAGCGTACTTTATGTCTATGTCCAAAGATTGTGGAACATAGACTTGGATCCTAACAGTAGATTTTGATTTGATTTGATATGAGTTTATAAGGTCCTCGTATCGTCCCATACCTTTCGGTAATCTGGATTTTTTATAGGACCCCCGCATGTACCCCTTCATGCCGAGAAAGTTAAAAAGTTCGAAATAGGGTAAATTTGTCTTGCAGATAATTTATCTGCAAGCGTTAGCCGGACGTTTAGTTTTTGTGTTATTTAATGTAAATACAAAAATCGACCAATGAGATCTAGAGCATTTGTATTTACTCCTACTTGTCCTATATTGAAGTGAGTTGCGTCCCTGTGGTCTTGGAAGTAGCTCTTTCGAACTGATTGACAATCAAGACCATCAGGAGACATAGAAATTTAGCGGCACTGTGGTGTCAAAGAGTGCCTGAAGCAGACAAAAATTTATCTTAGTTTTTAAAATGCAGTCTGGTTGGTATAAGGTGTGCAAACAAGGGCAAGTGCAAGTCCACGGACAGGAAAACCATCTACAAAGAGCCAGATCAAGCGCGACCAGAGACCAGTTCCGCAGTATGGACATGAACAGCCCGCCAACGGCAACCCAGAGGTCACCGCCAACTAAGGCTCGGACTGGGGCTCACCGCCAAGACTCATGAAAGGGTGCATGCAGCGCTCAACGTTGGGCCGGACACGGACGGGTGCTCACGGCTGAGTTTCACAGGGGCGTTGAAACTTGTTTCACAGGGGCATTGAAACTTGTTCGGACGGGTGCTTTTGGAGAAACCAGACAGCTGAGATCCTCCCACACCGGCGATACTCGAGTTTCTTTGCTTCAGTTTCTCTTTCACGGACTGAGACGTGCGTCTCTTACTTATTTGTCCTAACTTAATTCCTACTCGGGCTAAGACATGCGTCTTTTAACTTACACATTAAATTAGACTTCTCTCTTGTTCGGGCTAAGACAGGCGTCTTTTAACTTAATGCAGTAAGTGAGTAATTAAGTGAAACTTGTTCTCGTACTCGGACTGGGCCGGGCGTGCCTTCACCTTATACATATTTAACTATACATTTGAAAAAAAATAATGTGTGTGATTTTTGTCCTAACAGTAATTACGATACTGTGAGTGCAACGGGTATCCAGCACGTAAATAAAATGGCCTAGAGCAAAGTTTAATAACGAAACGATCACTGTTTTGCCGTTTTGCAGTTATAAGATACAATTGAACGAGATTTTCGGTAAGAATGAATATAGTTTATTTGAATGACTTGTGTAGCGTTTTTCCTTCAGTGCCCGTATTTTATGCTGAAACAACGAGATGCGATGTTCCACAATCTTTGGCATATAGACATATAGAACGCTTTATACCATGATAGTATATAAGCTCAGTGACAGAATTTTTTAAATATTTTTTAATTTTATTTTTTAATCGTTTGCGGACCAAACACTGATACTGCAACCTGTGCATTAGGCCGTACCTGCCAAGTACTCCTATTGAAGTGGAGTTTAATTAACTCCTATTTTTGTTGTTAATTTTTGGTTATTCAACTTCACCTGACTTTCAAAAAAGGGACATTTGATTCATTTTATGATCTTCTGTCCCATATTAATAACCAATAGAATTAAAACATTCCTAGTTTTTAATTTGCATTACAATCCCTTTTAAATCACATTTAAGTGCATCTTGAGACATATTTTGCTTTATCACTCCTATTTTGGATTTAACTAGCTTGGCAGGTATGCATTAGGTCATCATGGTGGTCATTACTCCATGTAACCGCCAAAACACATCATCCAAGCGTCATAGAACCTCAGTTCTATTTAAACGGTTCTGATCACTTAATGCGCAAGAAATCACTTCTATGTCTATGAGAGAAGATATTTCACAGAACAACGAGTTTTCTCCCAGCTTGATATCATGCAAAACATATTTCCAGAAGAAAGAAGCAATTTATAGGAATGGATTAGAAGTTTTTGTGAGAGACATAATTTGACTCCCTTACCGTAAATACGCAGCCATAAGTCGCACGCAGCCATAAGTCGCAAGGGGACTTTTGAATAAAAAATCAAGGTTTTTGTCTAAACCCTTTCATAGGTCGCATGTATAGTTTTCAATTTTTGTGAAAGCTGAAATCATGTGCTCGGTGTTAAGTGTCCAAGGAAATGTGGTGATTTTCAGCTAAAGTTGGGAGGAATGTGGTGATTTTCAGAAAGGATGTGGAGGAGTGTAGTAACTTTCAGACAAAGTTGATGGAAATGTGGTCATTTTCAGATAAAGTCAGGGGGACGCGGTCAGTTTCAGATAAAGTCAGGAGTAATGTAATGATTTTCTGACAAAATCGGGAGTAGTGTAGTAAACTCTTCCATAAGTCGCGGGGTGACTTTTTAAATTTTTTTGGGACTGTTTTCACCCGACTTATGGCTGAGTATTTACAGTAGTTTGATTAATACCATAGCTTGCCATGAGGCCATGTTATTTAGTTCATCTATATTTGCTTTCCTTATTTGATTTTTCTCTCTGTCAACTACTCTCTGCCCAATGACATGGGGTGACATCTTGCACTTGCAGGTGCTTATATCAACCAGTCTTGCGCTCGTCAATTCTGTGTTCTGATCAAGAACAAAGGAGAAGCTTTTGTCATATTTATTTTATGAATATGTTTGTCATAATTGCAATTTAAAAGTTTGATCCTGTTTAATGAATCAGAGGACTAACCAAGAGAAGGACTTTGAAATATTTCTTCATTTAAACCGACCTGAGAGAGGCTGCAGCTGACAAAATTAAACCTTACCAAATGTTCAAATACAACTACAATGTCTGTTTTGCCAATCAGGTGATATACAGAGTGGAGAACTTAAAATGCCATTTGATTAAGTAATTATGAAGCCGTAGAACACTAAAAGTTCTAATTCCTTTAATTGCTTAAATAGTTGTTTCATTTAGTCAGAATAGTTTTTGCTGATTCAAACAAATTATCACATTATAGTTTTCCCCTTACAGGCTACAGTGCACGTTCTTCTTAGCGAAATATTTGCAGAAAATTTCCTGTTTGATGCCTTTTCTGTTGTTCAGTAGCAAACAATGACTTTCTCTCAACCCTCATCTCCGTGAAAAATTGATTAATATGAAAAAGTGTGCCGCATACATCGGGGATTCCCTCTATCAATGCCAAAGGGCGGCAGAAATAACATAAATGATGACGTTACGTATTTGGATAAAAAACTTAAAAACAGTGAAAACCCATGGTTGCAATGTCAAAGACAGTGAGGTAAATCAATTGAGACTACTTCACAACATTGTGCCACGATACAGACATTTATTTATCGGCGCGTAATGTCATGTGACGTCATCGCGTATAAAGTGACGTCATTGACGTGACGTCATCATTTATACATAAATTTGGTATGAACTTTTTTATCTTGATACTATATAATGGTTTAGATTCTAGAACGGGAAAAATTAAACATCGTTAAACAGCTAAAGATAATTTATGAGCGAAAAATTAAGACGTTAAATGACTATTTATTTTTTTAATTCACTGTGAGATTCCTATCACACAAAATGCAGTAGATTAGGGCAGACCAAATTTTGGCTGGGCTAAAACCTCGCAAGTATGGGATATTGGTATGGCAATTAACATCGGTCAGCTATGCTGGCGGATGAATCCCCTATTACAAGAAGAATGCAGACAGAAATTATAAAACGTTGCTTTCTTTCTGTCATCAAAACCTCATGGCTTAAGTAACGCCAAAAGCATGACAATCATCTAATGCCTTAAAATATGAATTTTACAAAAAATGGATGAATGATTTTTAATCAATATCTTGCACAATTTACTGCCAAGTAATGTTTCAAAATGCTCATTAAAGCATGAGCAGTGTTTGTTTGATCTGTGGGAAAGGTAATAATGGACAAATATAGAGCTATATGCTTCGGAACTTTTCAATGTACTTTATTGCCAATAAACCACCACTCTTACAAACGTGCTGTAAGAGTTGATAGAAATTATTTCATCAGGAGAATGACTATTATTGCCATGTCAATGATCACAGAGAAGTAAATGTATTTCTCAACATGTTTGGACTATAAAAGTCTGGTTAGTTTTAATTAATCATTGATGAACAGAGGGCCGTAACAATGATCAAACTCTTGTTCTTTCCAGACCATTGGTTGCCATAGCTTCGGGCTTTGTTAGGGTGATCGGAGTGAAACCCTCGTGTATCAATATTGTGCACCGCTGATCAGCTCAGGGAATCTGCTTATGTATAAATATAGTAGATATTTGCACCCTTGTAATTACTTGACTTGCTTGTAATACATATTTTTATCAGTGACCACACACCAATAGGAGTTACAGACCCGATTGGCTAGAATCAGTAATTTGTTTGGTTCAACTATTTACCTTGATTAACCAACATTGTTGCAATGGTACTGCAGGGTTTAGCACTCCTGCTTTGTTGGTGATCAGAATATTCAACAGGACTGTCGGGTTGATGAAATGCTCCGGACTGATGATACTTTTCCTGTTTGTATATTGTGTGCCTCCGTAGCTCAATGGTTAATGCGTTTGCCGTCTAATCTGGTGACCCGGGTTCAAATCCGGGTAGAGGTTCATATATTTGCCTGCCATGTTTCAGTAGAAATAAAGCAAATAAATGCTATGCTCGGCATAATTTATAATTCATTGTTATCAGAACCAAATGTTTGACTGACATTTCCAATCCAGCTTTCTACCTTACTTAACTTACTAAAGGTGCAGTAAACAACCATAAATGGACTTGTGGTGATTGACTCTCTTGGACAGCTACACATAATTCAGCCAGCAATGTTAGGTTTGAGACAACATTGCTGATGCTGTTTGTACCCTTAGAGAAGCAGTGATTCATACTTACCAAACCAACAATATATTGTGTCTATTGTCTTGTTTGTTACAATTTGAGAGATTTTGTTATTGACCACATTAGCAACACTCCTCCAGGCTGCTTGCTGATGTGAGCATTCATATATTTACAATAAACAGCCAACTAGAACACCAACATTTACATAATTATCTCCTGACTCTGATTATGTTCTTCTATGCAATTATTCTGCTTATTTGGTCAGTTAAATTAGATGACCAAGTCATGTTGCTTGACCGGTCATGGATACAGTAGAAAACTGTTCTCATATGGTCATTGGGTGTGTTAAAAATGGGTGGCCAGAGGTCATCGTATATTTCTTATATTATACTTCGAGAAACATAAGGCCTCATTAAAAATTGCAAGAATGAGCATTGAAACTACAATATGGACTTAATTGATACAAAGTTACACTTTGAGGCTATGTGATAGGACTATTAAGTTTGATTCCAACATGGCACCTTAAAATATAAGTTACAATCTTTTAGAGACTTCAGTTGATTGAACATTGATTACAGAATTGATGACATAAACCTGTTGTTGACATTGAAATCAACAGGATGAGCTAAGCAGCAAGAGTATGGAATCTGGATGACCTACGTTACGATAGAACTGGAACTGAAGTAAAAAGCTTTCTGGAGAAGAAAAGTGTATTTAATTTGATAAGCTGTTTGATCAGGGAGTATAATAATTTGGTTAATGAGACAGGAGCAGACTTTATAAAAGTATGAGACAACTAAGGAGCAGACTTTATAAAAGTATGAGACAACTAAGGAGCAGACTTTATAAAAGCATGAGACAACTAAGGAGCAGACTTTATAAAAGTATGAGACAACTAAGGAGCAGACGGTGACAGTAACTTTGGTTTCACAGGAATGTTTTGACTTGCCAAAGGAATCCTCAAGACCCCAGAAGGCTCTCAAATCCTCCTGTATCTAAATCTCTAACTATTACCTTAAACTTACGAGTTAAGTCTGAGCCGAATGTCACGAGAAAGCTCGATCATCACGCAGAAGCTGTTTAATGAAATTGAAATATTTCCTAACAAAACGAGCCAATGATTGTACTATTAGAGGAATTATAAATCTGATGTCGGCATTTTGTGGCTCTATTACATGCAAACTCCCCATTCCAAGTCTTTCTGTTATGCCACTATATTCTGTTAAGTGATCAATTTGTGAAAAAATGTTATAGAAAGATTATTCAAGCCACTTTAGAGAAACACATTTATTGTCAAAAATGACTAAAATTGGAGGTTTTCTGTCAAAATAGCTTTGGTTATGATATTTTCACAGTCATCAGCCTGAATTTAGATACAATTATGCAAAACTTGTGGAGACAAATAGACTGAGGCATGCCATAATTGGTACTTGCTACAAACCTCAATGTACAACCATCTATTATGTCAGAAATCATTCTTTCCAGCTATGATTATGGCCAAGGGGAAAAGTACTGTCGTGAGAAAATGGGTGAAATTAGAAATCACGCTTTTGTAAGCATCATTTGTAACAAAAACTCTCTGCCTAGTTGTTTTATTTTGGTGTCTTTTTTTGTTCAAAATTGTTGAATTTAACACAAAATAAGCAGTAATGAATGTCAACATTGTAGTTATTATTGTTTTTGCTTAGGCACTGAATGAGTACGTATGAATGTAGAAGAAATTTACATTCACAACAGTTCAGGTGAACTATTAATAATGCCCCTAGAATGGATGAGTATCTATTAGTTTTGCTACTCAAATATGTAAAAGTTATTGGCACCTGTGACCTTAACCTCTTAGAAGAATCATGAGGCCAATATTTCTGAATGTTTGTATGTAGGCTCTTCAAACTAAATGAACAGGTTTGTCTTCTTTAGTTGTTGACCCCTATTCATTTTGAGGTCAGTAGGTCAAATGTCAGGGTCACTGTGAACTTACGGCTTTAAATTGGCTGTCAGGATCCCCTGGGTCGGCATAACTGTTTACAAATGTCTCTTGTTTTAGCTATTGGTTTGTCATGCATATTTATACTTATTGATCTCTACTTCAGATTTTTATTCCATGCACTGCCGTAACTTAATGTTGCATTACATTCAGAGAGCTTTTAAATGCTTCATCTATTGCTGTACCTTAAAATAGAAATGCATTAATTATTGGCATTATTGCACATTAAGTTTTCATGTTGAAACCATGTAATATTTATGATATTTCTTAGCTGCCAAATGTTACATGTTCTGTATTCTAATATTTCCCATAGCTACATAATCCATTATACTGTATTTAAATTATAGCATTAAAAATACACAAGTATGCCATTTTGTTAATTGTTGCGAATGTTGTAAATTACTTGCCAATGCTTTATTTGGTATTCTTGACTCACTCACCGTAACATGCATCCATGCTGTCATGACATTTCTGACATAAAATACATGTACATGGTGTCATGATTACCTTGTGAATAAGCAAGCAAATACTGTAGTACACACTTGGACTATCCCAGTTAGCCTGAGGTACACAGAAATGGTGCCAGCTTAGTTGCAACTTGCCACCCACACAAGCCTGAGGTACACAGAAATGGTGGCAGCTTAGCTGCAACTTGCCACCCACACAAGCCTGAGGTACACAGAAATGGTGCCAGCTTAGCTGCAACTTGCCACCCACACAAGCCTGAGGTACACAGAAATGGTGCCAGCTTAGCTGCAACTTGCCACCCACACAAGCCTGAGGTACACAGAAAAGGTGGCAGCTTAGCTGCAACTTGCCACCCACACAAGCCTGAGGTACACAGAAAAGGTGGCAGCTTAGCTGCAACTTGCCACCCACACAAGCCTGAGGTACACAGAAAAGGTGGCAGCTTAGCTGCAACTTGCCACCCACACAAGCCTGAGGTACACAGAAATGGTGGCAGCTTAGCTGCAACTTGCCACCCACACAAGCCTGAGGTACACAGAAATGGTGGCAGCTTAGCTGCAACTTGCCACCCACACAAGCCTGAGGTACACAGAAATGGTGGCAGCTTAGCTGCAACTTGCCACCCACACAAGCCTGAGGTACACAGAAATGGTGGCAGCTTAGCTGCAACTTGCCACCCACACAAGCCTGAGGTACACAGAAATGGTGGCAGCTTAGCTGCAACTTGCCACCCACACAAGCCTGAGGTACACAGAAATGGTGGCAGCTTAGCTGCAACTTGCCACCCACACAAGCCTGAGGTACACAGAAATGGTGCCAGCTTAGCTGCAACTTGCCACCCACACAAGCCTGAGGTACACAGAAATGGTGCCAGCTTAGCTGCAACTTGCCACCCACACAAGCCTGAGGTACACAGAAATGGTGCCAGCTTAGCTGCAACTTGCCACCCACACAAGCTTGAGGTACACAGAAATGGTGGCAGCTTAGTTGCAACTTGCCATCCACACAAGAGTCAGACATTTAAGATCAAGTCATCCAAATCCTCAAAAACTGAATCTTACAAACAAGCCTATAATTCATCCCGCAATGAATTGCACTCTGTGGACTTCATGAATTTTGTGCATAATCAACCATAAAGGGAGGTAATGATGATTACTCTGTTCAAAGTGAAGTTCGGGTAGATTTTTAACTCTTGCTTGCCGATATATGGTCTTAACTTCTAACAGTCGATGTTGGCATTTACCAAAGGAACACCGGAACAGGTCTTTGTTTCCAGTACGCACACTGATCTGGAGACTTCATGAAGTTAACAAGTCTGCTCCTTAATTAGACTGGGTAACTTTGCAGACTAATTTAAATTAATGAACTTCAGTAAACCTTCTACTAATCACACATTAATAGTGTTTAGGTGTTTTAATTAGCATTTGAAAGTAAAAACTGTACAAATTAAGGAACTGTTCCTGATTTAAGGCTTGTGGTAAAGTACAGCCAATTTGTACTATTGTGCTTCAGACAATTATCTGCTAATGATGCCTGTCTCATCATGCTTATCAGTTCTGTCTCATCACAGTATGTATCCCGATACACTGCTTCTCAGTTCTGTCTCATCACAGTATGTATCCCGATACACTGCTTCTCAGTTCTGTCTCATCACATTATGTATCCCGATACACTGCTTCTCAGTTCTGTCTCATCACTGTATGTGTCCTGATACACTGCTTCTCAGTTCTGTCTCATCACAGTATGTATCCCGATACACTGCTTCTCAGTTCTGTCTCATCACGGTATGTGTCCCGATGCACTGCTTCTCAGTTCTGTCTGATACAGTATGCATCCCGATACACTGCTTCTCAGTTCTGTCTCATCACGGTATGTATCCCGATACACTGCTTCTCAGTTCTGTCTCATCACGGTATGTATACCGATACACTGCTTCTCAATTCTGTCTCATCATGGTATGTATCCTGATACACTGCTTCTCAGTTCTATCTCATCATGGTTTGTATCCCGATACACTGCTTGAAGTCTGCTTCTCAGATCTGTCGGAATTGTTTTGTTTTCATTTGGCTCTGACGGAACTGAAAACTGATGTATCGCTCGAATGTATCCTGAGTTCCGTCAGAGCATTACATTGGTTTTCAGGTCTGTCAAAGTCATATGAAAACAGTACAATTCTCTTAGAGAACTTAGAAGCTTTGTATCGGGATACATACCATGCTAATTGCAATCTTCAGTACACAGCTTTTAACTTAGAACATCCTAAAGCCATTGGCAGGTACTAGTATGTGAAGCCTCAATGGTAATGAATGCCTTTCACATTTTTTCGTGGATGATCCAAGTAAGTGATTTAATTCTGACTTCTGAGGTAATCGATAGTTATTTTTTACGTACATCTTTTGAGACCTTGTCTACTGTATGGCAGAAACATGGTGCTGTCCTGTTGTTGTGGTAAAAAAGAAAGTGATGTGAAGAAGAATGTGTTTTGACCTTCATGACAACTGATCGTGTTTTTTTCGTGAATGGATATTTTCAGCGAGTAATGGTCTTGACAGACGTTGATTTATTGGACAATGGTGAAAGTTTTCCTCTGTGTTGTTGCTGCTGGAATTAAAACATGTCTGTAGAGGGAAATCCTTTACCATGAAAGAATTTAATTATCAACATCATGAATAGCTCCTGCATAGATCTGCTTTCAATATGGAAGAAATAACTTGACCTATTGTTTGCTGCCTCAATATGTCTCCCTGATGATGATAGCTAGCATGCCATTGTGGTGAAAAAATCATCTATGGGAATTTTTGCTGGATATTGTACAAATTTACATCAGATATTCCCCGGCCCCAACCCCAAAGGAATATATATTGTTATTTTACATGTTAGAACAGAAAATCCTGGTTTTCAGATTTGACATTATTCGTAAGTAGTAACAACTTCGTTCGACCATTATGTCTGACCATGGTCATTTAAGTGTGTCATACACCATATGTACATACCATAAGAAGAAATAAACATGGTACAAGTAACATTCTCTTTTCTCGATTTCGTCATAAAAGGCCAGACATGGTCTTCAATATTGATCTTACTTGACTTAAGGATAAGGACAACCAATAAGATCGAACCATAATGAATCTCATGGTCAGTAACAGGCAGTTACTATTGGCTATCATTGTTCTCAAATTGAACACCACCCCAGAAGGGCTTCTCCCTCATAATCTTGTGACAATGGCTGTAACCAGCATGCAAGAATGGCTGTAACCAGCATGCAGGAACGGCTGTAACCACCATGCAGGAATGGCTGTAACCACCATGCAGGAACGGCTGTAACCAACCATGCAGGAATGGCTGTAACCACCACGTTGAGTGTGACTGATAGAAATTGTAATCTCTTAAAAATGAAATTAGACCTGAAATAATTTATTATCTGTATGGCCATTAAGGAAGCATTTTTAAGCATTTCATATGTACCAAGGTCACATTAGACACTAACTTAATGGTGAAGAAGCTGTTTAGGAATGATCATCACAACATCAGCATATATGTGCACCTGCAGGTTTGTCTTTTGCTGAAACTGACATTTCAATAGAGTTCACTGAATTATGGCCCTTGTTTGAAAGTCTGCATTTGCATTTCCCATTCCTTGGACTTGGCACATTTATTGGTATAACTTTTACAATGTGCATTGATATGGTATTCAGATTAATTACTTCTTACATTTATGATTGCAGTAATATCTAGAGCAAATTTGTATAGATGTAGTTTTATTGACATGAACTGTCTATTTTATGATGTTACTGTATGGCTGGTGTCAGGTTACTAAATGTTTGTCCATTCTGCTGTGTCTTTGCATAGCATCTGATCATTGGTCATTTCTGGCAATTCAAAGCATAATACAGATCAATGATACAGTGATTGAGTGGAATGCACTCTTTGCTAGGGACTGCCCTGGCAATTCAATTCATGGCCTTAACAATTTCTGAATCCCTTTGCAGCATTCATTCCCTTCACATTCACAATTAGAGAAAATGAACTGGTCAGAAACCCATTGGTCTGCTATAGTCTCTTGTGTTTTACAGTGCTTTACACTGGACATGTTTAAATTAAAGAACCAAGGAGTCTATTCAATAAGAGCTAGGATAACACACCAGATACCATGTATTGCACAACTGTAATTCCCTCCAATTCAGAGGTCATTGGTCAAAACCGAATGACTCACTTAATAAGGGCTGTCTCAGTCAAACAAAAGTAAACAAACAACAAACACAATCAAAGCATTTCAGACTCAGAATAATACCGATGCATTTCTTACAAATCAAATCACAGGTGTCAGACACAATTAACTTAGTTATCCCTCATAGGCCTTTATTTAAATAAATTCTAGCCTGATAAGGAATAATCAAAGCGGCAATAGCGCTGAAAGAATAGGGTTTGTTCTTGTGGTCAGACAAATTATATGTCCAGTTGCAAAGCCTGTAGCATGCCTGCCACATTTATTTAAATATTATTTTCCATCTCTGCATGTTTTCGGTCTAAACAGAGACTCTGATCTAAACAGGGACTCTTGATACTATTTATAGATGAGCCGGAACTCTCTATGTATGTATTTATAAATGTTCCTGCTGTCAGTTTACTCCATTATACCACTGTAAGGTAGAATTTGTAAACTGACCAGTCACATGATATAATCTTTGCTACTGACCGGATGCTAATCTTGCTTACGTAACATAATACAATCACTGTCTCAAAATATTTAGGGTTTTTGTAGCATCGGATACGCTTCTGTTTCCTTTGGTAAATGAACTACTAATATACTGCATTTATATATATATACTACACTAATCTATTTTTTGCATCACTATCCTGTCCTGTAACATAGACTGGTACCCCTTACTTTTGTTCGAGAGACTTCTGTTTTCTTCGGTAAATGCACTAGTTAGTACTTCCATGCGATAAAGCCCGAAGTCATCCCCACAAATGACCACTCAAATCTATTTTTAGCATCACAGTCTTAATGGGGTTATTTTTTATGCCTGCTCTGAACTGGTAACCCTGTTAAAAAAAGAAAGCATGTGTCTGGTAACAGAGATTTTGACCATAAAGCAACAGAGTAAAAAATACCTGATATGTCACATATTATCTATTAATTATGCCTAGGTCACACTGAGGAAATCCTCGTTGGCAATGTGGAATCTAAATTCAATACATGCATTGAAATTTCCCGATGTACCAGTACTACCAATGTTTCATGACTTTCACGATGCTTCCCCTAGACTAGAGGATCCTGTTTCAAAGCACCGCCCAAAGCTCATTTATTTCCATCCGGATTACGTCCCCGATTTGCAAAAAAAATGTTCAGTAATTTGGCTTTACAATTAAAGAGCACAATGCATTCCCAAATCTTTGAACCCGACGATTGATACCTGATTGGTTTATTTCCGAAATAAGTCGTCATTTTTGTTAAAGAAATATCAGCCAGATATTCTGATATTAACATTACGTCTCTCAAATAGACACAGGGAATTCATGTTCAAAAGATACTATCATAGGATAATCTCATCTCTATCACAATGGAACCTCAGATAGGGGTATTGTAAGGAGTGATATCCACATGCAAATTGTCATACTATATTTCCTCGTATTAGCCCCCCCCCCCCCCCCCCCCCCCCCCTAATTAACACAGCTCCCCCAACCCCTCGAATGAGTGCCTAGTCTGAAGGCTTGGGTTGTTTGAATTTCAAATGGGTGTTCAGGTCTGGAGGCTTGGAAATTTCATTTAAGGCAACATCATCATTGTCTACTCTCTGAGATTGCTGCAGTGTAGTGTATCGTTCCTGTATAAAACAGAGCTAGCATGTAACTATGCAGGTTGTTCATGAGCTGCCTTTAATAATCCAGTTAGATGACATTTAATGTGATTGGGGAGGATTTGAGGGTTTCTCTGTTTTCTCCCATTGCGCTACATTCACAATTTTCCATGAGTCCTTTGTGGAATTATCTTTATTTACACAAGCATGTTCTTTACACATCTTATGATTGGTAAAAAACTTTGATTCATCGCAGTTTTATTTGTTCAAGAGACTTTACTAGCACAAACCAAATGGATTTTGTTCTTTTATCTCGGAAACTTGTCACATTGTTGCTAACAGAAATATGGAAGGAGAAAAATAGGTCTGTGTGCCATGACAAATTAGTGAAGTGAGTCAGGTTTTCATACAAGGATAACTATACATTATTATTCCTGAAGGCCTCAAACCATATACTTTCCTGGAGTGTTTTGAACTTTTCAAGCAAAATACTTACTTTAAAAAGCAATTGATTGGTCAATATGTCTTATGCCTACTTGCATTGGTATCATGGGATTTATTAAACGTAATCGAGCTGTGATTTCAAATATCTAGATTTATTGTAATAAAGAGGAAATATAATTAAATGGCATTAAGGAAATATGAAATGGCTAGTATTTTGTTTTTGTTGTTTTCTTAAATGTGTTGGTATTAAAAAAAACCTGGAACGTAAGGACAACTTCATTTAGGGTCTAAACGAAAAAACATCATTTAAGTTCCAGTACAGTTGTACACATATCGCTGGCTTAGAATGAGAAGGTCGTAACTATATATACTACTTACGACCTTATAAGACTCATACATATTTAAAATCTGCTATACAAGGCGCTTCTTATGAGCCTATTTGAATGAAAATCGAAAATTGTCATGTTGACCAAAATGTAGTTTAAACAACTTGTTTTCCCATAGGTAAAGAGTAAATTACAGACAGATTTCTCTTGTTTTCTCAATACATCAATTTTGTAGTTACGACCTTCTTATTCTAAGCCATCAATATATATTCTAAAAAAGTTTGGGTTCGAAAACAAAAATGTCTCAACTGTTTGGCTATTTCATTTTGTATGGTTATTATTAATTTCTAGTTTAATGTAAGGTTAATATTTTATCTTCATCATTGATGAATCCAAGCAATGAAATACTGTACACTGAATGTATACATGTGTCACTGTAACAATAGGGATACAATATAGCTGGCAAATATTTTAGCTTTAATGTGTTTTTGACACCAACAACCAACCTGTTGGGATAAAATGTTTTATTTCGAAGCAAATTAAGTTTTAAGGTTGAGGGTTGGTGTCATTGTGTGAAATCTCAATGTTTCATGTTAAGAGATTTGTGTGGAAATGACATGTTCCTTATCTCATTTAACTTTTTTGTTCCCATCTTCTGTAACATAGCATCAGAGTTAATATGACATCCAAGATACATTCATTCAATTTGCTGTATTTAGTTGTTACTCTGATGTCTATCACATGTAAGCAAGCATTGTCACTGTTGCTAGGCGATATTTGCTGTATTGAGTCTGGTTTGATTCTAGCCGTTTAATGTATTGCAACATTATTGTATCTGCAATATTTTATTGCTGTAATTATTTTCTGTTTTGTGGCATGACATGCATCAGTTTAATGCAGCATTGATGAATGCTGGTGATACATTATTTTCCCAGCTTTGAATCTAACATTATGGTTGCCTCCCCTTGTTTTGAAAATGTCGGTCATCTTTGAAGGCGAACCTGATAAGAATTTGATACTTGAACAACAAGTAAGGTAAATATGATAGATAACTTTGATGATGTAAAACCAAATGACAAAATGCTTGTGTAAGGTCTTTATACTTATGGTTCATGTTTGGTAAATATTCTTTTCCTCTATCCATTTTGTTCAGATCAACGTACAATCAGCACCTACGGAGATAATGCCCTTTGACTATGAGGATTAATTAGAGCTAGTTCTATTTTTTAAAACATTGCATAACAATCCAAATAAATGAAAATGGATTTCTCTGTATCACCCTTGAGACACACAGCATCTATAAAAGCTGCAGTGTGACCTACTTTAGGTCAAGAGTTATTGCCCCTTTATATTAAGAACAGGCAAGTTTATAAGCACACTAATGTAATCTCAGCTATGAAATTGTAATGAATATGGAGATATTTGTTATCATATCCATAAAAGTCATAATAATCCTCATTCTGATATCAGTCTGTTACCATAACTCCACGTGGCCTCCTTTTATTGTCATTTCTGTTTCCGTAGCTACGATCCAGTTTCACCCAATTTTGAAAAAAAAATTGCTGATCTGTGACGTCGAGCTGAAATCTATGAAACTTCAACTAATTTCAAACCAATTTATTTTATTGGTAATTGTTATATCCCGCCTTCTTGTCTGAGAGCTTAGAGCAGTGTGGTCTGGGATGTACCATTTCTTGCATTCATCTTGTCTTTTCTCAAGTATTGTCAATCTTTAGAGATTTCACTTCAAGTTTGATTGGTTTAATGCTGGAGTCTAAATGTCGTATAAATTTTTGCAAAGTCTAGAAGTCTTTGGTAGGTTTGTCTTGCTGTTAAATGTGATGAATTTCGTCTTCTTGCAAGTCCTTATCACTGTTGCCCCTCTGGGATGATCGGAGATGAATGAGCCTGCCAACTGTGATCAACAAAGCTAGGAAAAACTTTGCCATCCTTATTATTAGTGTAGTTTATCTTTATTACAAACCTTGTAGCACTGAGGATGTGATATGGACCTTGTGATGTGATATGGGCTTGATGATGTGATATGGACCTGGTGTTTATACATTCTGCAATTTTACTCCTGTGTTTCAGCTTATTTGATTAGTGACATTCTATTTCAATCAACTCTATAGTCTCCAATGACCTGAGTTCTATAAATCATAGTTTTGTCGCTTTATAGGAAGAAATTATGCTATGATTCACCTTTCAAACTTTGGTTACAGTTTGTCTTTTTCTGAGACAATTATGCTACACATAAACATCATGTATAGTATGTACAATGCATGGTTATCAGCAAACAATGAATAGATTGGTAGAGGAATTGCCATTGTGAAAAGGTCATGGACAACGAATGCTGTCGCAAAAAGGTCAAGAAATATTCTCATTTCATAAAGGTCCAGGTCAATATGCTTTTCGCAAAAAGGACAACCAATGCTGATCACAAAGAGATAGCGAAATGCTCTGATTGCAAAATGTCTAGGCCAAAATGATCATTGCCAAAGGACAAGGAATTATATTTGCGAAAGGGTCAAGGATTATGTTCATTGTAAAAGGTCAATGTCAATTTGCTAATTGCACAAGAAACTGTCATTGCAAAACAGACATGAAATGAAAAATTGTTTGTGCTATTGTTCAGAAAGATATAATGTAAATCATCATGTCCTTGTACAGAATCTGACGGCAAGTTTTGTATGCACAATGACATGTTGATGCATGTCCATTCTAAGATATGAAAGGCTTCATGGTATTATTCATGTTCTCAGAGCTATCTGTTTGAGCTTTAATGCCAGTCGAATGACTGATTAAAATCAGATCGCTTTATCAATTTGAGAATCAGTTTTTTTTAAGTTCTTAGAAGAATTCATGGTATGATTATAATTTGTCCCTTTGGCGCAACAAAGTTGTATCACACTATATAGCATATTGTAGTAAGATACAACCTTCTAACGCCAAATGGACATTATGTGGAATAAATCTGACTTAGTGACCTCATGACAGATAAATTGTCTTTTCCATTTCACGGTTCTTATTACGGTCTTCAGTAGCTTTAAGCCGATGTAAATGAAATGCCAGTTTAATGAGATATTTCTCAATTCCATTCTGATAGTAGGCAAATTAGAAAATTACTCAAGCTAGAAAAAGCTATAAATAATTGTCATGGGACTGAGTAATACTGATGAGGATTTGAGGGGACTCCATCACAGTAAAGCAGGATTAGGGAGACAATGAGATTGAGGCTGAAAACTTTACTCGCAGCAGATGAACACCAAGCTACATCAGACGACAAACGATATCTGTATTATAGCTGTATTTTAGAGAACGGACATGGCTTTTCCTAATTATACCATGTGATCCCGTTAATAAGATTTGATTGGATGAGTAAGCAAACTTGAATGTCTTCGTTTCCGCTACTCTTTTTTGTTTGGAGGGAAGGAAACTACATGATTATGTCCAAAATGATAGTTGACTGGTCGAATTGGATTAATGGATTTCGGATGGCTACAGGTCATTTCTGTAATGATATTTTTGTCATGAAATGGCATTGATGAAGTGAGTTGAAAATATCCATTTGGTTGTCTCCTAACAAGTATGGATAATGACATGTTTGCCAGACACAGATCTTGCCGGTCACATATTAAGCTAATTTAGATCAGTTGTGTTTGTGGCAGATAAATACATATTGACCAGATTTGTAGAAAAAGGATGAGTAACCTTTATTGTAGAAAGCATTGAAGCTCAAATTTTGAAGGGCCTGTTTTTAATCACCTAAGTTTATTTTCTAAAATTAAATGGGCGTACTATTTATGTATATAAGGTCCCTTTCACATGTGTTTTTACCAATTGCCTTTTACCACTCATTCTTTACCAATCACCTTTTACCAGTCATTCTTTGCGAATCGCCTTTTACCAGTCATTCTTTACCAATCACCTTTTACCAGTCATTCTTTACCAATCACCTTTTAGCAGTCATTCTTTTCCAATCGCCTTTTACCAGTCATTTTTTATGAATCGCCTTTTACTAGTAATTTTTTACCAATCACCTTTAATCAGTCATTCTTTTCCAATCACCTTTTACCAGTCATTCTTTACCAATCACCTTTTACCAGTCATTCTTTTCCAATCACCTTTTACCAGTCATTCTTTTCCAATCACCTTTTACCAGTCATTCTTTACCAATCACCTTTTACCAGTCATTCTTTACCAATCGCCTTTTACCAGTCATTCTTTACCAATCACCTTTTACCAGTCATTCTTTTCCAATCACCTTTTACCAGTCATTCTTTACCAATCACCTTTTACCAGTCATTCTTTTCCAATCACCTTTTACCAGTCATTCTTTACCAATCACCTTTTACCAGTCATTCTTTACCAATCACCTTTTACCAGTCATTCTTTTCCAATCACCTTTTACCAGTCATTCTTTTCCAATCACCTTTTACCAGTCATTCTTTACCAATCACCTTTTACCAGTCATTCTTTACCCATCGCCTTTTACCAGTCATTCTTTACCAATCGCCTTTTACCAGTCATTTTTTATGAATCGCCTTTTACTAGTCATTTTTTACCAATCACCTTTACCCAGTCATTCTTTTTCAATCGCCTTTTACCGGTCATTCTTTACCAATCACCTTTAGCCAGTCATTCTTTGCCAATGGCCTTTTACCAGTCATTCTTTACCAATCACCTTTTACCAGTCATTTTTTACCGTTCACCTTTTACCAGTCATTCTTTACCAATCACTTTTTACTGCTTTGGAAGCGGTGGCCTAAAGGTAGGGCACGTTTTGGGATCGAGAGGTCCCGGGTTCAACCCCCCCTCTGGACTACTGGTTAATTTCTCTGAGCAAGACCCACATGCTCCACTCCACCATTGTGTAAAATGGTACCTGTGAGGGCAGTGTCTCTTCCTGGGAGCCGCAGATCGATGTTGGCTGCCACACCCACAGGAGAGAAATAGTCTCCACAGGGAGACACGAGTGTAGGTTTCCATAGGTAGTCCAATGACCAGGGGAAGTTATAATGTCAATGGGTGCTTGAGCGGCCTAACAGCTGAAAAGAGCCAGTCATTCTTTGCTCCTCGCCTTTTACTTTTGTAGAAAAAGGATGAATAACCTTTATTGTAGAAAGCATTGAAGCTCAAATATATGAAGGACCTGTGTTTAATCACATAAGTTTGTTTATGTATAATGTCCCTTTCGGATCTTAAACATGCTTTTACCATTTGTCTTTTACCAGTCATCTTTTACCATCCATCTTTTATACCATACATCTCCTACTATACTTCATTTACCAATTGCCCTTTACCGGTCATTCTTTACGAATCGCCTTTTACCGGTCATTCTTTACGAATCGCCTTTTACCAGTCATTCTTTACGAATCGCCTTTTACCAGTCATTCTTTACCAATCACCTTTAACCAGTCATTCTTTACCAATCACCTTTAACCAGTCATTCTTTACCAATCACCTTTAACCAGTCATTCTTTACCAATCACCTTTAACCAGTCATTCTTTACCAATCACCTTTAACCAGTCATTCTTTACCAATCACCTTTAACCAGTCATTCTTTACCAATCACCTTTAACCAATCATTCTTTACCAATCACCTTTAACCAGTCATTCTTTACCAATCACCTTTAACCAGTCATTCTTTACCAATCACCTTTTACCAGTCATTCTTTACCAATCACCTTTTACCAATCATTCTTTACCAATCACCTTTTACCTATCATTCTTTACCAATCGTCTTTAACCAGTCATCATTTACCTTACATTTCCTACTATCCTTCTTTTACCAATCATATTTTACCAACCATCTTTCACCATTCATCCTTTACAATTTGTCATTGATCATTCGTCTTTTACCATTCATCTTTGTGCACTTGTATGCTTTGGCAATTTTCTCCATCAGTCTGATATTTCTTGATCTCAGTGTTTATTGTTACACAATTTGCATGTGTCATCAATATTGGAATTTGTCTTTGTTTTTCTCCTTTGAAAATTTGAAGCCTAAGATGTCCCAGGAGAGAAAAACGAGATTTGTCACTGACTGGAGGTATGATGTTATTGCATATTTGGAATTAAACCGAGCTGAATGTGTGTCACTGATAAGGACAATTGTTAATAAAAATTGGATGAAAAAGAAGCAGTATCTAAACAAATGGAAGAAATTTGTAGATTTTGTGGTATAAGACTGAATTTTATTTCCCTGATTGATCACAGAAAGTTTTAGATAGTTTAGAGATTTGTTGACTTTGCACAAGCAAAATTATTATATTAAAAGTCATTCATCTTTCTGCAAAATAAACAATTTAGGGTCATTTTAAGTGTTTCTATGAAATTGGGATTTTATTTGGCTTAAATTTGAATTATCATCTGAAAATTAGAATGTCATGACATCACACTTATGATGTCATCAATATGGGTGCCATCAATAGTATGATATTTGTTATAAATGTATCACAAGTTTGAAGTTGATGTTCATGTCCATGCAAATTATATAGTACATGTATAAATAAAACTAAAACCAATGTCAAAAAAGTAAATAACTGATTTTTATTTCCCTGATAATTCTTGCTGTTACATTAGAAAGCATAATGAAGCCATTAAATCCAGCCCATTAAATCTTATATAATCTTGATTCACAGAAGTATTTACTTGTATAAGAAACAATGGGTTTGGTAATGCTATACAATCTAGTTTTTGATATGGTAACCCAATTTCTGTTACTTTTCGGTGTTTATCTATAGGATATGATTATTGTTGCCCTTTCTTTCCAGAAATATTTCATTTATTTGAATCCTAGATGCTCACTGTAAGGATTTTTGTTGTATTTTCAGGTCACTGTAGGTATAACTTATGTGATCAACGATGCAGGGACATAGATAACGGAGGTTACGTATGCGAATGTTACGAGGGCTATCAAATCAATGTAGAGGATGGAATCTCGTGCATAAGTAAGATTTTATAAGATTTATATCTGTTTCTCATGCATCGGACACTTTGATAAGCAGCAGGGATGTTGGATGTTAGTACATTTCATGAGAAGCTCTACTTTATCACAGCCAAACACTATCTAACTTAAAACACATTCTGTGTTGTTTTTCTTTCCCTTTTGCTGGGCAAAATGAGGTAGGCTGTGGCTTGTCTTATACTCGGCAAAATGAGGTAGGCTGTGGCTTGTCTTATACTCGGCAAAATGAGGTAGGCTGTGGCTTGTCTTATACTCGGCAAAATGAGGTAGGCTGTGGCTTGTCTTATACTCGGCAAAATGAGGTAGACTGTGGAAAAGCAATAATATTTGTGTCAGATTAGTTAGATAACTAGATCACAAATTTAAATTCCCGACAATTATGGACATTATTTATCTTTTAGTTTCTTTAATCAACACATTTATTAAGCCGTGAAATAACAAGTTAACCTAATCTGCAAAATTTTATATCCACAAAAATGAATGATTTTACAGTATAGGTTTAGCGCTTAAACTATGATGCTGCACTTTGAAATTATTCTTCAATTCACATATTATTCAGGTTACAAGGTATAGACTCTGACTGCATGCTCCAATACACTTACGCGCTGGGAACCAAATATTTGAATAATATTTAAATCGAGAACGGTTTACTTTGAACAATATTTAAATCAAGAACGGTTGCCAGTGCATAAGCTTATTGGAGCGCGCAGTCCAGGTACCGGTAAATCGATATTAGGATTGCATCACTTCCGTTGGTTGAGATTATGACTGTTGAGCTACCTTGCTGTATTTACAAGATCTACATTCTTTTTTCATGCAAGTTTATTAAATTGATGTCACCATGTGTCTGTGGTATATATGTAAGGATGGCATTAATACCACACCGTGTGTCTGTGGTATATATGTAAGGATGGCACTAATACCACACTGTGTGTCTGTGGTATATATGTAAGGATGGCACTAATACCACACTGTGTGTCTGTGGTATATATGTAAGGATGGCACTAATACCACACCGTGTGTCTGTGGTATATATGTAAGGATGGCATTAATACCACACTGTGTGTCTGTGGTATATATGTAAGGATGGCACTAATACCACACCGTGTGTCTGTGGTATATATGTAAGGATGGCATTAATACCACACCGTGTGTCTGTGGTATATATGTAAGGATGGCATTAATACCACACCATGTGTCTGTGGTATATATGTAAGGATGGCACTAATACCACACCGTGTGTCTGTGGTATATATGTAAGGATGGCATTAATACCACACCGTGTGTCTGTGGTATATATGTAAGGATGGCACTAATACCACACCGTGTGTCTGTGGTATATATGTAAGGATGGCACTAATACCACACCGTGTGTCTGTGGTATATATGTAAGGATGGCACTAATACCACACCGTGTGTCTGTGGTATATATGTAAGGATGGCACTAATACCACACCGTGTGTCTGTGGTATATATGTAAGGATGGCATTAATACCACACCGTGTGTCTGTGGTATATATGTAAGGATGGCACTAATACCACACCGTGTGTCTGTGGTATATATGTAAGGATGGCACTAATACCACACCGTGTGTCTGTGGTATATATGTAAGGATGGCACTAATACCACACCGTGTGTCTGTGGTATATATGTAAGGATGGCACTAATACCACACTGTGTGTCTGTGGTATATATGTAAGGATGGCATTAATACCACACCGTGTGTCTGTGGTATATATGTAAGGATGGCACTAATACCACACCGTGTGTCTGTGGTATATATGTAAGGATGGCACTAATACCACACTGTGTGTCTGTCACGGGTATATATGTATGGATGGCATTAATACCACACTGTGTGTCTGTGGTATATATGTAAGGATGGCACTAATACCACACTGTGTGTCTGTGGTATATATGTAAGGATGGCACTAATACCACACCGTGTGTCTGTGGTATATATGTAAGGATGGCACTAATACCACACTGTGTGTCTGTCACGGGTATATATGTATGGATGGCATTAATACCACACCGTGTGTCTGTGGTATATATGTATGGATGGCATTAATACCACACCGTGTGTCTGTGGTATATATGTAAGGATGGCACTAATACCACACTGTGTGTCTGTGGTATATATGTAAGGATGGCATTAATACCACACCGTGTGTCTGTGGTATATATGTATGGATGGCACTAATACCACACTGTGTGTCTGTGGTATATATGTAAGGATGGCATTAATACCACACCGTGTGTCTGTGGTATATACCACACCCTGTGCCTGTGGTATATATGTAAGGATGGCATTAATACCACACCGTGTGTCTGTGGTATATATGTATGGATGGCACTAATACCACACTGTGTGTCTGTAGTATATATGTAAGGATGGCACTAATACCACACCGTGTGTCTGTGGTATATATGTAAGGATGGCACTAATACCACACCGTGTGTCTGTGGTATATATGTAAGGATGGCACTAATACCACACCGTGTGTCTGTGGTATATATGTAAGGATGGCATTAATACCACACCGTGTGTCTGTGGTATATATGTAAGGATGGCATTAATACCACACCGTGTGTCTGTGGTATATATGTAAGGATGGCATTAATACCACACTGTGTGTCTGTGGTATATATATAAGGATGGCATTAATACCACACCGTGTGTTTGTGGTATACGTATGTATGGATGTTATTAATACCACACCGTGTGTCGGTGGTATATATGTATGGATGGCATTAATACCACACAGTGTGTCTGTGGTATATATGTAAGGATGGCATTAATACCACACGCGAAATTTTGAAGGAAACTCATCATTTTGGTATGACGTTTATTAGACCGTATTATAAGTGCTATTTTGTCAAAATATGGAATGTTAAGTGTATGTACCTTTTCTGAATAAAGCCTTTTATGATCACGGTACAATAATAAAAACACTTTGAAAAAAATCTTGAAAACGTGTTTAACAATACACTCAATATATGACCATGCGTGTAAATAGCGCTGTTTATTACCGGGTATGTCATAATACAAAATGACTGATAGTGTCAATAAAACTGTGAAAACATTACCAGCGTAGTTTGCAATTTGTGTAAACAATACAATAGTTAACTGTCTACATCAAAAAGAGTTTGACAGGGTTTAACGAAGGTGAGAACTATAATTAAGAAGCAATTATATACGAACCGAGTAATGTATGTGACAGGTTATAATATCAATAATTTTGTCACTATGCGACTTAGTATTCGCTGAGTTCGCGGGAGACTTAAAACCGCGAAAGTTTGTAGCCGCGAATATGCCGACAATCGGCAAAACGCGAAGGTTTGTAGCCACGAAAGTTTCTAGGTTTACAGTATATATGTAAGGATGGCACTAATACCACACCGTGTGTCTGTGGTATATATGTAAGGATGGCATTAATACCACACCGTGTGTCTGTGGTATATATGTAAGGATGGCACTAATACCACACCGTGTGTCTGTGGTATATATGTAAGGATGGCACTAATACCACACCGTGTGTCTGTGGTATATATGTAAGGATGGCATTAATACCACACCGTGTGTCTGTGGTATATATGTAAGGATGGCATTAATACCACACCGTGTGTCTGTGGTATATATGTAAGGATGGCATTAATACCACACCGTGTGTCTGTGGTATATATGTAAGGATGGCATTAATACCACACCATGTGTCACTGTCTTGAGATTTTATCACCTAGATTACTCTTCTACCCCTTATCTATATAGAAAAACTGTTATTATTTATTCAGCAAAATATGAATGATGAATTGCCATAGACCTTCAGACATGTTTTTTAACATGAACTCTATGACAGTTCGAGAAATTCTACAGTTAATCAGAAATCTTGAGCGCTGATATTGTCAATGGAGTCAAACAACATATAATAGAATGATATGTACCAAATACTTCACTAGACATAAACCAGGACAACATAATGATGCCTGTCAAACAACATATTATAGAAAGATATGTACCAAATATCACCAGACTTAACAACCATGAGTGGTAGTCTATATTGATCTTATTCCATTGGAGAATAAATAAAGCCAATCATATTGCCTGTTTCTGATCAAGAGTTTTGAATGGTGTGATCTGATTGGCCCCCCCTTAATCATCAAATAATATCAATACTGAATACCAGCTCCCTAGAACAACACAATGATGTGTGTCAAACTACATACAATAGAATGCTGCATACCATATTATATATATACATCACCATGCAGAAATGAGGATAACAAAACGTTTGGCGTTTATAGCGTTTTCTGTAACACTCTCTCGCCAATAATTGGAACATTATCTGAATGGTCTGACAGCCATACACTGAGCAGACGGCCATCAGAGAAAATCAAATTGAATTATATAGATACCAAGATTATAATGTGATGAACAGATCAATATTTCTGAGAAAGAAACAGACTGATATCTCATAGGACAGCTTGGTTCAACATGCCCCTTCCCTCCAGGTATGAAGTATGTTTTGTTTTATTGGGTTAGATGCTGACATTTCAACAACTGCTCAATCATAGGGCAGACGCTTTCTCTAACCAGATTTCATTGAATTAACTATCAGTGGATGTACTACTTTCAAAGCAATGTCTACAGTGATTGTAAGATTCTCCTTGTGAGCCAACTATGATATCAAAGAGCATTGTACCTTACCCTGTCATCAGGAATCTGCTTGAACACACACAATGAGAGTTACAGTATTGGCTTGTGCTAGTTAGTTAGTTAGTTGAATTCAGAAATTCACACAAATGGTCTAAATGTTGCTTGATATGTAAAGAAACATTATATTAGTATGAAACCTTGTAACCTTGAAACCATATACCCATGTTTGTGACAATTTACTTTGAATAAAAATGACTCGATCCACAACCTTTATGTCAGAATTGATAACAAACTTCTTTAAAAGAAAGTATTGATGTCCATTAGAAAGTTGTATTGAATACATACTGGAAATTTAGACAAGTGTCTCAAAAGTATACCTTAATAGTTCATAAAGATAGAAGATGAATATTATAGACAGGTAATCAAATGTTAGATTATGCCAATAGAAGGTAGCAAAACCAGCTTAATTGTTTGAGCTGCACTTTCATTTTGAAAATATGTGCAAAATGGTTGGATGGAAATCCCTTTATTTAGATGTAAAGCAGCCATGATTTAAGGAGGACCAGAGATAGTGATAAAGCGATATAGTGTATGGGCTGCTGTATGAATGACACACCACAGTACTCCAATATCATGTCAAACAGAGTAGCATTACTGCAGCTTTCATCATGCCAAACAGAGTAGCATTACTGCAGCTTTCATCATGTCAAACAGAGTAGCATTACTGCAGCTTTCATCATGTCAAACAGAGTAGCATTACTGCAGCCTTCATCATGTCAAACAGAGTAGCATAACTGCAGCCTTCATGGTGTCAAACAGAGTAGCATTACTGCAGCTTTCATCATGTCAAACAGAGTAGCATTACTGCAGCTTTCATCATGTCAAACAGAGTAGCATTACTGCAGCCTTCATGGTATCAAACAGAGTAGCATTACTGCAGCTTTCATGGTGTCAAACAGAGTAGCATTACTGCAGCCTTCATGGTGTCAAACAGAGTAGCATTACTGCAGCCTTCATGGTGTCAAACAGAGTAGCATTACTGCAGCCTTCATGGTGTCAAACAGAGTAGCATTACTGCAGCCTTCATGGTGTCAAACAGAGTAGCATTACTGCAGCCTTCATGGTGTCAAACAGAGTAGCATTACTGCAGCCTTCATCATGTCAAACAGAGTAGCATTACTGCAGCCTTCTTCATGTCAAACAGAGAAGCATTACTGCAGCTTTCATCATGTCAAACAGAGTAGCATTACTGCAGCTTTCATCATGTCAAACAGAGTACCATTACTACGGCTTTCAATGGCTTCCATTACCAGCCACCACTTTACTATATTAAATTATGGACTGTAATCTAGAGTCTAACCATTACCCTGTGGTCCTTGCAAATTTATGCTAAGTGAGCTTACTATTCAACAAATGTAATTTTTATGACTAAGAGAGGTAATAAAAACCTTCCTGCATTGACCAATCACTTACCAAGAGATGCCAGACTCATTTATTTATGAACATCATGGACATTAGTAGCAAAATGATTTATTTGATTTTTATATCTTCAGGTACTAAACAATCAAATTAGGCATTCATGTAAAACCGATGTATCGATATTGTTTTCTCAGAGAAAAAGCTAATTAAAAAGAAATGTAGTGTTTTAATGAATATTTAATAGGGAGTGTATTGACCACATACTAGGCACTGAGTCAGTCTCCGATGCAATGTACTGCTTGGATATTCCAACCATTGTCTGGTACTTAGTAATACAGACTTATTGTAGATAATCCTTCTCACTGAAAAATAATTCCTCATTATGTGTTATTGGATATTATTAACAAATAACATTATACTAATTAATCTAAAAACTATGTTACATCTTTATATGGTATTATGATGACGTGTTCCATTTACATGGTACAAGTCACAACATGGTGTCATCTTGCAAACACGGCACAAGTCACAGCATGGTGTCACCTTGCAAACATGGCATAAGTCACAACATGGTGTCACCTTGCAAACACGGCATAAGTCACAACATGGTGTCATCATGCAAACACGGCACAAGTTACAGCATGGTATCACCTTGCAAACATGACACAAGTCACATCATGGTGTCACCTTGCACACACGTCACAAGTCACAACATGGTATCACCTTGCAAACATGACACAAGTCACAGCATGGTTTCATCTTGCAAACATGGCACAAGTCACAACATGGTGTCATCTTGCAAACACGGCACAAGTCACATCATGTTGTCACCTTGCAAACATGGCACAAGTCACAACATGGTATCACCTTGCAAACAAGGCACAAGTCACAACATCGTGTCACCTTGCAAACACGACACAAGTCACATCATGGTGTCATCTTGCAATCATTGCACATGGGGAGCGGTGGCCTAGAGGTAGGGCGCGCTTCGGGATCGAGAGGTCCCGGTTCAACCACCGTCTGGACCTCTGGTTAATTTCTCTGAGCAACACCCACATGTTCCACTCCACCAAGGTTTGAATCGGTACCTGTGAGGGCAATTCTATTCCTGGGCATCGCAGATCGATGTTGGCTGCAACACCCACAGGAGAAAAATAGTTTCCCCAGGGAGACTCGAACGTAGGTTTCCATTGGTAGCCCAATGACCAGGGGAAGCTAAAATGTCAAAGGGTGCTTCAGCAGCTTAACAGCTGAAAAGAGCCCTAGAAAATTGGTAACTTAACTCTTTTTAAGTCACAAAATGGTGTCACCCTGCAGTCTGACTCCTGGAATCAAATTGAAACAACATGAGCTGAAATCCTAAACCCAAAAAGAAAGCAGACACCACGCCATGCACAACAAAGGCAACAAATACAAATGATAATTTTATATTGTTCACATGATGGCAGCAAATCCCTATAATACATTGTTCACATGATGGCAGGAAGTCCCTATAATACATTGTTCACATGATGGCAGCAAATCCCTATGATACATTGTTCACATGATGGCAGGAAGTCCCTATAATACATTGTTCACATGATGGCAGGAAGTCCCTATAATACATTGTTCACATGATGGCAGGAAGTCCCTATAATACATTGTTCACATGATGACAGGAAGTCCCTATGATACCACACCGTTCAACCCGATACATAGAAAACAGTTGGCACTTAGAAGACAGCTGTCAGTGTTTATGTACGCAAAACTCGCGGAAGTAAGTATTGCTTGTTTTTATATTCCTTTTGCAGGGTCTGTACAAAACAAAGTGTGTATATTTATTCGCAGTTAAAAGAGGTATCAGTACACAAAATTCTGAGCAAAACCGTGAATTACTTAGGGAGAAATCATGAAAAATGTATGCGATTTTTTACAAAAAACGCGTTATTTGAAACTTTGATCCCCAAAAAGGTATTTTTTGACAAATCCTTACCCTTTGACTTATACCATGACGAAATTACATCCATCCCCCGTCTATATGCAGATTTACACACTTTTATTCGTCCTTTTTGAGGAGATATAAGAGTTTAAACATGACATGGTGTCATATTTTTGAGAACAATGGAGACAGTTGATGATTAAAAAGGATCACATAGAAATCAGTCGCAAGGGTATAGATGATAACAAAGAAGACAGTCTGAACGGAACATTTTTGGAGCGCAATAACATTGAAATAATCACGGTATACTTAAGTGCCAATGTGTATAACTGGATTTTTATAATGCGCTTCCAAACTACCAATGGTTTTTTATAAATCCTATTCACATTCTTACTGACCAAGTTTATCATCACAGACCTGACTCAAAGTATGAATCGGGGCGCTATATATGCTTGTTTTGAACATGTTTAAAATGGTCGGAGAGCTTCCTGACCAACGCAATTCCGTCACGTTTTTTCAACGTTCACAAATATTCTCTCCGATTGACAACGATTTTTCATGATTTGGACATTTTTAGATCTATATATAAGCGTATGTAAATTTGACCTTTAAATATATCAAAAACGTCAATCGGACATGAAAGTCGAACCCCTTTAGGAACATTTTTCATACATGGCACCATGAACAAGATTGCGTGTTTTTCTATGTCGCTGTTGGGAAGAAGCCTGTGTTTTCGCCTGTGTATTTTACGTTATGATAGCATGTACAGCATACGTATAACCCTAGAGAACACAACAAAGAAGTTAATTAATGGTTGTGTTATTTTTTTAAATCCAGTACTACATATTTACACATACCAACTCTCCGAAAACAATATACTATCAATACATTTATGAAACCGGTATGTACATCACAACATGCTATTTCGTTTATACTTTTTTTTTTTTTCAAGTATCTTAAATCATTTTTGAATAAGAAGTAGAAAAGTGTGTGGGTATTAACGTTACTTTCACCAATCTGACTTGGAACCTATGACACTACTATATAATTTGGGAGATGCATCTAAAAAAAACCCGGCTAAATATACTTATGTTGGTACATTCTTTGTACTGTCGTGTTCGTCACCTAAAATACGAAAGCAACTTATTCATAAATACAATAATAAAATGCTACAAGTTGTGCAGCAGAGACAATTCCGACCTCATGTTATTACAGTTTTTGGTAAACAATTTACAAAAAAAATAAAATCAATGCATATAGTAATTATAGGGAAAAGATTACGTGTGGAATGAAATATTGTCACGTAAAATACTATTGTAGGGGTGAAATAGCATGAAATACTAATTTGGAACAAAACTAATGCTAACTAAAGGTTGTTTAAGCATCTAAGAACGATTTATCTGTTAAAATTACAGGTTTAAATGCTAAGCATGAATTATAGCTTCACCATTGAACATCTATATACTGTCATGTAAAATACCAGTCTTGAAACATTTTTTTCAACAACAATTAACAAACGTCAAGCCTTTATTCTGGAAGCATAACTTGTGTACACATAACTTTAATAATATTTCTGAAATATATCCAATAACTAATTATGGTTATTTTTCTGTTGTGCTTCCATGAAAGTCATGTGCAGTCGTCTGGAAATTTGAAAAAATTCATTTGTTACCAACGAGACACGAACTCTTCCCAATTGTACGGTGAATATTTCGTTTTTATTCAAATCCAATGAAAAAAAATATTATTAAGTGATAAAAACTTGAGCAAATATTAAATAAAACATTGCCAGCATGCCAATAATCAATTGTCATATTGGCTCAAATAACTCTGGATTTTTATTTGTATTTTACGTGACGAAAGTTATACGGTTATCAAACACATGATTGCTGTCATAATTTACGCTTGTTTGCCAAGTTGTGAAAGCTAATAACTTAATTTATATTTGATAAATGTAACAAATAGCATTCTTCTCATCAAAAACAAAAAATGCAGTAATTTAGTACACTTTATGTAACTGCATAGACTAAAAATTATACATATTTTTACTCTTCTAATATCAAATGTCAAATAGTTAGCTTGATTTACATGTAGATTGCACAAATACTAGTTGTTTAAAGGTAATACACTCTAAAACCATGTTATAAGTCATCAAATGTAATAACAAATCAAACGTAGGTTCATAAAGAAATCAAAATATTGAAATTAAATTTTACGTGACACTAAATTGTATTTTACGTGACGAACAAGATCATGCTGACCAAGCAATAGACATACACTATCGGAATAATTCTAGAATATAAATTGATTTACACCAATGTATTTCAAGAATAAATATTTATTATGCCCCATATGTCAATGGTTGACCATTTCTGTTGATGAGCAAATAATAGACCATTCGTGGTATACGTACCGTAAAATTTCAATGTCGATCTAATAATGTGGTATTTCCATGTATATATTGACTGTAAACATCAAATGTGTCACAATGGCACAGAATAAGATATACTAGTATTCCCTATCATTTTTATCGTTGTAATCACGTTTTTTTTTAAAAAAAACGTCTCGTAAGTATACAGTCACGTAAAACTTTTTTCACACTAAGATGCATTTTTTCTTCATTCATTGTCTATTACAGATGATGAACTTTTCTATATAGTAAAATCCCACATGTGCCAGACATATTACAAGGGATAAATGACCATTCCTTAATAAATAAGCGAGTTGTGGCTGTCACGTAAGAATACAACATAAATGTCCCGGTAAGGTACAGGCTTGAAATAGACTGACGTATAGTTTTTGTTCGGGTATTTTGGTAAAAAAATATGTGTATTTATCGATAGTGCTTGTAATATCAATAAACAAACTGGTTCAAATAATTTATAAATTACCACAAGCGTAAGCGTTGCTATCACATCCACAAAACAGTGTCACGTAAAATACCTCTTGTGGGTGACACGAACTCTGTCGAAAAAATATCAAAGCAAGAAGTTCATAGCACTCTCGCGCATTTATGGGTTCATTTTCCAACTTATTTGCTTACATATAAACAACACATTTAAGATGTTTTGACTACATGTAGTTACTAATTATGAGAAGCATTTAAATTATATATTTTTTGTGGGTGACAGCCGATTTTGAGTAGGGTGTCATAACTTGGGGGCTTGTATACTTTTTCAAGTCCATTATTTCTAATATTATTTGTATTTAATTTTGATGAACTATATATAGTATTAGTGATAGAAATAGATTTAAGACTTCTCATACTCGATAATTCGTTTGTATAAACATTATTATAGTGGTGACAGGCCGTTGGCTCAAATTTTGAGAATGCGTGAAGAGTGTAAATGGGATTTATCAAAACAAGCATTGGTAGTTTGGTAGCGCATTATGAAAATCCAGTTATACACATTGACACTTAAGTATATCGTTATTATTACAATGTTATTGCGCTCCAAAAATGTTGCGCTACACTGTCTTCATTGTTATCATCTGTACCCTTGCGACTGATTTCTATGTAATCTTTTTTAATCATCAACTGTCTCCATTGTTCTCAAAAATATGACAACATGTCATGTTTAAACTCTTATATCTCCGCGAAAAGGACGAATAAAAGTGTGTAAATCTGCAGATAGACGGCAAATGGATGTAATTTTGTCATGGTATAAGTCAAAGGGTAAGGATTTGTCAAAAAATACCTTTTTGGGGATCAAAGTTTCAAATAAAGCGTTTTTTGTAAAAAATCGCATACATTTTTCATGATTTCTCCCTAAATAAATTCACGGTTTTGCTCAGAATTTTGTGTACTGATACCTCTTTTAACTGCGAATAAATGTACACACTTTGTTTTGTTCAGACCCTGCAAAAGAAATATAAAAACAAGCAATACTTACTTCAGCGAGTTTTGCGTACATAAACACTGACAACTGTCTTCTAATTGCCAACTGTTTTCTATGTATCGGGTTGAACGGTGTGGATACATTGCACTATCATCTGTATATTGATTTCTTGTATTTTCAAACATACCTAAAATTACAGCCTAAGCTTCCCAGACAGACATGCTTACTATTTAATTATGGATAGTTTTCAAAAATCATTATAAAATAATGCCACAGAAATCTCCCACAGGCAATGTGAGGCATCAACACAACTTGATAACATTTGGTACAATGTCTCCAGAAATTAGCATGTAACAGAAGTGAAAGCAAACAAACAATTGGCTGATCTAACTTTTCTCAGAGAACAAAATCGTAATGTGAAGAAGATGGGATACCATTAAAACAAACGTTACATAAAACGGGGACTTTTATCTGGCGTAAACGTTGTAGAAGCCAAACAAATACATGTAATGGTATTCTGATCATTGTCGGTATACCGTTCAGAGCCCTCGATAAGGAACATTATTTGATGTCTTGAACATAAAATTAAAAGCAAACTAAAAGCAACCCCTTCAATTAATGACACGGCATCTCCTGTTCATGCATGTTAACATCGCAATTATTCCATCACATGTTCAGGAAATTCCAGAGAAAAAAAGCTTTTAACGCCAGTAGAACGAGACCGACATACAGGAAAGCATTCAAATAACGCGATTTCAGAACATAAATGGTTTTCACTCTAATGTGATGTCATTTCATGACCAATGCACGCTTAGATATGCTTTAACATGGATCAATACTGAAACTCAAGAAAAAATCAAGGACTTTTTAAAGCATTAACATTTTGTAACATTTTCAAGGACTATAATATTAGATTTGGTCTAAAATCAAGGACTTTTTAAAGCATTAATATTTTATAACATTTTCAAGGACTGAACAAGGAAATAATATGTTTTGTCTAAATAATACATTTTGATCAGAAAACTGTTCAAGAACTTTTACAAAGCTTAGAAATTTAGAACTTCTTCATGGCTCAATCAATCCACAGTTTGTTTGACTTTATAATAAGGGCTTAAAGAACTAAAATCAATGTAGATGCATCCCATTCAAGGACTTTTTAAGGCCTTTGTGAACCTTTTAAGAAACAACAGCATGATTGACAACAATACCATGTATATTTGATTAAATGCCATTATTAGTAGCTAATATAAAATTCACATTGAATACAAAATTCTCTCAATATGCCATAATTAAATGAAAGCTAATTGAATTTTCCTGACAAATCCATGATATTCTATGTTCGATATTTAGAGCTGCGTGTCATGATGCATTCGTTAACTAACTATATGGATTTGAGAGCATTACAGACGTGCAGAGATTTTAGGCTTGGATATAATCATAGAGCTTTAGTAGCTTGACAGGACTTAACAAACTTGCTCAGTGGCTGCTGTGAGACATTTCCCCAGAGGTAATTAAAGCTTTTCCAGTGTTTCACAGCTACAAATTAACCTAGGTTTTTTATCATTGATTGTAATTATTGGTATCTATCCTAAGATTTTATCTAGCAAATATTGATTAATTCTCAAACTAAAGACACTATAAGACCATAAACAGCATCACAACAACTTCATTAACAGCATGCTTCTTACGGGAGTAAAGCATTGCCGAAAGAAATCAGCGAGTGTAAAAACATTGATCGCATTAAGAAATGTATGATACAGTTAAAGACATACCAATTTATTATAGGAATCAATGTGATAAAGAGTTTATGTTAATCTAGAAAAGTCTGTTTCAAATGGATTTTAATTGAGTTAATTAAAGTTGTTTGTTTGCTTGAGTTCGGCTGAGACAGCATTCTTTTATTAAAAATACTGACAATCACAGTCTCAAAACATTTGAAAGAATAAATCCAAAAATTTTCCCTGATTTGGTATATTAATAATATACCAGTCACAAAAGCAAATGACGAATGAAGAATGTACAATCAAAGGGCCATTACCACATGTTAAATTGCTTGATCATTTTAAAATTAGTTGAGGATTATTAAAATTGATAAGTAAAAGCGATTAAATGATTTATTTATAATTGAAAAGGGCCATAACTCTGTGAAATATCTTACACCCGGCCCCAATGATTATAATGGTATTGGTATTCTCATTTCACTTTGAGCTTCAAAAGCTTGATTTGCTCCTTTACAAGCCAACAATAAATTTTTACTTTATCAGGAAATATCAACTTGCTTTCTTGAAAGATATCACCCAGCATTTAAGTTTCAATTAATTACAAGACTTTTGACAGTTAGAACCATTTGTAGGCAGCAGTGAGAACAGAAATTGAGTTGAGCAAAAACATTTTATAATCAGGGGGCCTTAACTCTTAAGTGAATAGTATCATTTATAACATTCAGGCCTTCCATTGCCCAGCTAACATTACTGTTATAAAGGCCCAAGTGCCTGATAGACAGAATACAAATAAAGATAAAATAACCATTTTTGAAAAACAAAGAAGATATAAGTGTCTGGAATGATTAAGCAGTAAATATCTACTGTCAGGTACATTTTGTATATATCTCTCAGACCAACTGCTACATCTTATATTCTATACTGTAAACCAAGAAAGTATTTTGCTCAGTTTAAGTTAACAGAGTTTGCAAGACTTTTGTGGAAAAAATTTACAAAATTAAATAGCCCCAAAAGTGTTCAAAACATTAACATGGACATCACGGGAGGGCTATAAAGGCAAAAAGTTGGGAGTTGGAAATATCTTGATGTTCAGCAAAACGTGAATATTAGTATTTGCGAAAGTAAATTGGTATATCTCCTAGACCTGCCAGCTACATCTTATATTTTATATAGCATTACAGAGATCATGAATGCAAGCATCCGGCTGAGATAACATTAATTTAGTTTTAGCACACCTATCAGTATCCCCTAAGGGCCAGATATTTACTGTAGAACAATAACTTACAATATAATCATACAGAAAATCAACCTTAATGCCATAAATATGAAGTGCATGCCAGTTTGCATTAAGTTCCATACCAGCTGGAACTAGACTAGAACCAAACTGGAACCGACAATTCTCAGACTGAATAATTTTTACTTCATGCGCCCCTCTGGATCCATTTACTTCTTTTCTATCATAAGTCAGCAATCATAAATGCCTTAATGATTTAGAAGATGTTACACTATGATAGTAGTACCAGTACTGTCGTAAAATAACAAAATACAATTTCTGGCCATTATACCTAATATGGCATCATATGAAATTAATAACTGCATTATATAAATTAATCATATTTCGATGAGAGAGTAGAAGACAGGAGTCTGGTAAGGCAATAAAATAACAAAAAAACCACTTAGACAACATTCAATAAATACCAAAAACTGAGATGTTATCTTTGACTATATAGTATTTAGTTCAATAAAAAGACATTACAACATTTATAGGGTTCAAGAAAGGAAAATATTTTAGAGAATATAAGCTTAGTCTCATAATGCTTTGTCTTTAATAAACATTCTGGTCTGTTCTGTCCAGTTCTTCATAATGAATGTTGTACGTGGGGTGTTCCACAATTAATAGGACTTTTTCCATAGCAGCAAGGCAAATCAGAAATCAAGAAAACTAATTATATATAATTAAATTTTAGTCTTTCACTGACAAACATGCGAAATATCAAAGAAATTGAATGAACAAGAAGAAATATATGAAACATTAAATATGCTATGTATCAAGGAGGCGGGTCGCACCGTGACGTTATTATGACGTCGCATTTCAAGCAGAGTATTTTAACATAAAGAAACATTTAATAATTTTATTTATAGTCATCCTGACTTTCTTAACAGATCTAATAACACTGTCCTGATTGTGTAAATGTGTTTCCGTACCCCTGTTCACAAAAAATGTCTGGCAATGATGTTAGAAATTGCTCAAACCTTGGAGCCTCTATCAGGGTACAAACTGTGCTATTAACGTCAACCTAATTTTCAATGACTTCACCTGTGCTTATTTGTAAGTTTATAAATCCGCGATCTGTAAACAATTTGAGCCAACAGAACACAAGTGGCTGCTTAATGCCACTACATTACATGCATTTCATTATTTCATTGGTTAGCACTGTTGGTTTTCCATATGTATGCCATTATTTGGCAATCGTGCGGTTTCTGTTTATTCGCGTTGACGTCATTTTCATCCATGACGCGCTTAGATACATTCCCATGATTACTGACGTATGGTAACAAACACAGACTCATTTCTTCGAAAGTTTGCATGCGCATGTCAAAGTCATCCACGTAAGGACATACAATTAGGCGTCAATATTTATCAAGTGGTTATTGAGATATTCACATTTTTAATAAGGATGGTATTGACAAATAATAGTGTGACCCGCCTTGGCGTTACATGGTTTCTATGACAACGCTTTGCATATGCATCATTAGCAACAACGCATTTCTGTTGCTACCAGTATATAGAACATACATTGCTAAGCATATGAGACAATTTTCTTTAAAATGTAAGGGTTGAGTAAAAAGTTATGAGAAAAGTCCTATTATTTCTGGAACACCCCTCGTATATTTGTGCTTTTCGCTAAATTTAAACTTATTCTATCACTCGCATTTGATGATAGTTACTTTCCAACTGAACTTTAGTTGTGAAGTTGCAACAAGGCATTTTGCCATATGCCTCTCAAAAAGAAACCTATCATTCTAGTATAGTTCAATGTCCCAATGCTCTAAAATATTGGTCATCAGATTGATTTTGAATGCTGTCAGGGAGCATTGCATATAATACTATAGTATGTAGTATATTATTACCATGGGCATGCAACTCCATGAATGCTTGCACCATCCTAGATCCCAGATAACTGAGTTGTATGAAATACAGACATTGCTCCCAATTTCCAAACGTCAAGATATATTTGATGCTCCGAGAACAGATTTAGAACCCAAAACCAATGGGGGCATTGAGTATAATGAAGCACTTAAAGCAGACAGGATATAAGTTAATTGAGTACATTTAAGTATACTGACAAGAATGGTTCCATTTAGATTCAATGATCGCTACTTATCTCCGTCATTCGTCAGCTCAAAGCCTTTATTAGTCTTGTTTTTAGGCACCGGTATAATTACATTGAATTACCTCTTTGATTTAATCACTGTCAGTCAGTTTAGTTCTTGGTTTAAACTTAATGGTCTCAGCCGTGACTTAAACTTCTAGCTATATGTGTAGGTGGCTACGTGGCGCTAATCAATTTTACTTAGAATTTTCAGCTCATTGGTTTTGTAAAGTTTCCATTTGAGATGATTAATGCTACTTTTAAATACTAACACATTCTCATTACTATATGTGTTCCATTCAGTCTGTAGGATAATTATCGTTAAGGAAATGAATTCTATCTTAAAAAAGATGCTTTTTGTTTAAACTATGCCCTTTACCTCGATTGTGACAAAAGTCATTTAGAGCTTGTACTGTATTAACCAGTCTCGGGCTTTCTGGGTTACTACGGGTAACCAGTACTTGCACCTAGAAAATGGCATGTGAGAAAGGTGATGCACTAAGTACCCAGTAAATCCTTCGCAAACATACATTCATTTCTCAAAAGGTTTTTATACGCCCGTTGAAAAACAGGACGTATTATGTTTATACGCCCGTTGAAAAACAGGACGTATTATGTGAACACCCTTGGCGGGCGGGCGTGCGGGCGGCGGTGTCCAGTAATTTGTCTGTACTCTAACGCAAATAGTTTTTGTCCGATCATCTTCAAACTTGCTGACAATGCTTATGGGTGTAATATCTAGGCCAAGTTCGATTATAGGCCATCTTGGGTTATGGTCCTTCTTTTACCAAAAGAATGTGAAATTAGCCTTGTCTGTACTCTAATGCAAATAGTTTTTGTCTGATCATCTTCAAACTTGCTGACAATGATTATGGGTGTAATATCTAGGCCAAGTTCGATTATAGGCCAAATCGGTGCAGGCCTTCCTGGGTTTTGGTCCTTCTTTTACCAAAAAAATGTGAAATTAGCCTTGTCTGTACTCTAACGCAAACAGTTATTGTCCGATCATCTTCAAACTTGTTGACAATGCTTATGGGTGTAATATCTAGGCCAAGTTCGATTATAGGCCAAATCGGTGCAGGCCTTCCTGGGTTTTGATCCTTCTTTTACCAAAAAAATGTGAAATGAGCCTTGTCTGTACTCTAACGCAAACAGTTATTGTCCGATCATCTTCAAACTTGTTGACAATGCTTATGGGTGTAATATCTAGGCCAAGTTCGATTATAGGCCAAATCGGTGCAGGCCTTCCTGGGTTTTGGTCCTTCTTTTACCAAAAAAATGTGAAATTAGCCTTGTCTGTACTCTAACGCAAACAGTTATTGTCCGATCATCTTCAAACTTGTTGACAATGCTTATGGGTGTAATATCTAGGCCAAGTTCGATTATAGGCCAAATCGGTGCAGGCCTTCTTGGGTTATGGTCCTCTTTTACCAAAAAATGTGAAATTGGCATTGTCTGTACTCTAACTCAAACAGTTTTCATCTGATCATCTTCAAACTTACTGACAATGCTTATGAGTGTAATATCTAGGCCAAGGTCGATTGTAGGCCAAATCAGTGAAGGCCTTCTTGGGTTATGGTCCTTTTTTTTCCAAAAAAATGTGAAATTGGCCTTGTCTGTACTCTAACGCAAACAGTTTTTGTCTGATCATCTTCAAACTTGCTGACAATGCTTATGGGTGTAATATTTAGGCCAAGTTTGATTATAGGCCAAATCGGTGCAGGCCTTCTTGGGTTATGGTCCTTCTTTTACCAAAAAAAGTGAAATTAGCCTTGTCCGTACTCTAGCTCAAACACTTATCATCGGATCGTCTTCAAACTTGCTGACAATGCTTATGGGTGTAATATTTAGGCCAAGTTCGATTATAGGCCAAATCGGTGCAGGCCTTCTTGGGTTATGGTCCTTCTTTTACCAAAAAAATGTGAAATTGGCATTGTCTGTACTCTAACTCAAACAGTTTTCATCTGATCATCTTCAAACTTACTGACAATGCTTATGAGTGTAATATCTAGGCCAAGGTCGATTGTAGGCCAAATCGGTGAAGGCCTTCTTGGGTTATGGTCCTTTTTTTCCAAAAAAATGTGAAATTGGCCTTGTCTGTACTATTACTCAAACAGTTTTCGTCCGATCTTCTTCAAACTTGGTGACAACAATGGTAAACATTATATATAGTTTCTGATTAAAAAGATTAGTTTAAAGATGATTGTTTAAAAATGTTTTGACATAATATGGGCTTTTATTTCATAATCAATATTTTTTGTCACTAGCACAACCAAGACGTGCGTATTTTGTGACATTTTGGCATCTTGTTATTAGTGCCCTTATGTGTGCAGTTCTTCCTTGTAAATTGAGGATTCCACTCAATCTTACTTTTGTCTGATCAGTAATTCATTACTTGAAAAACACTAGAAAATGTACTCTTTTATAGAAGGGAAACTTAAATCAAGCCAAAAAATTTGTTTATTCACATTTTTCGCTACTTTTTGATGAGTTTGTGAGAGATAAGTGACTGTGCACTAATTTACATGTATATTTCGTGTATATGGCGCACACAACTGTTTATATCCAATACCCCGGAAATTGGGGTACTGCGGAAATACGAGGCGTGGCTTATAATACAGAATGTGTCCATTTGATGCAACAAGGTTGTATCTCTGTACATAGTAAGACCTATACAGCCTTGTTGCTCCAAAGGGACAAAATATGATCAATTATACAATCTCACTCTACCAGTAGGCCTAATCATTAACTGTTGTGCTGTATATGAGAATGGACCATATGGAGAGAGTCAGGAAATTTGTTTTTCTGATTTGTTACAGCGGTCATGTCGTCAGAGATTTGATATCTGTAATTACTGCTGCAAAATTATTAATACTTGTGGGAGATTAATTCTTATCCACTTGGTTGATGAACTTGACCATGAACTCAAATTACTAGGATTAATTGATCTTTGAAAAATATGATAAAATATTTCTTCGAAAAAAGTAATGCTAATTAACGACCCTTTGAAATTACCTTCTGCATTCAATAGAATTCAATGCCCATGAAAAAATAGCGCATGCCTTATATTAATCATGACTGTAACATAGTTTTCTCAAATTTAGCTATATATGTTTTCTCTTACTTTGAAGTTAGTGAATATTAGCAATTATTAACCCACTGGCATTTTTATATATTTCACTAATTGGAGAAAATGTTCACATAAAATAAACAGCCTCTTTTTATGAAAGGCAGGAGAAAACAGTCTTGTGATGTGTTTGAATTTTTAATTTGTAAATGGTCAATAAATTACCTTGTAGGAATCATAATTGCCTTTTACATTTGTAAAATAGATTGATTATTGTTCCCTAGTTAATTTAACTCATTTACGTAAAACGAGCATTCAGCTCAAGGTGTTTTATGCCCGACCTAATATATAACATCGGGTTAATTACATTTTTGTTACACCTTCTAAAGGAATCATTTATTTTGTTTCTATTCTTGGATTGGTGGAACATTAAACACACTGACTCTGGCACATATAAACCGAAGCCAAATACTGGTGTTTATTAGTAGTTTATGCATGGGCGTTGAATTATGACCTTGATATTCATGCTCGGCCTGATCATTAAATGAGCAGTTTATGCTCGACCCTCTCTGAGCTGTTCATGCATAGGCCTTTAATTGTGAGCGGTTTGTGCACAGGTTTCCATGAACAAAATATGCAACAATGTTTGGGGGCTTTTCATGCATGGGCATTTTTGAGCTGTGGATATTCATCTGGTAAGGGCGTGTGTTACTGTTCCAGATATACACAATGACAGCTGTACTGTTCCAGATATACACGATGGCAGCTGTACTGTTCCAGATATACACAATGACAGCTGTAAAGTTCCAAATATACACAATGACTGCTGTACAGTTCCAGACATACACAATGACAGCTGTTCTGTTCCAGATATACACAATTGCAGCTGTACTGTTCCAGACATACACAATGACAGCTGTACTGTTCCAGGTATACACAATGACAGCTGTACTGTTCCAGATATACACAATGACTGCTGTACTGTTCCAGATATACACAATGACAGCTGTACAGTTCCAGATATACACAATGACAGCTGTACAGTTTTAGATATACACAATGACTGCTGTGCAGTTCCAGATATACACAATGGCAGCTGTACAGTTCCAGACATACACAATGACAGCTGTACTATTCCAGATATACACAATGGCAGCTGTACTGTTCCAGATATACACAATGACTGCTGTACTGTTCCAGACATACACCATGACTGCTGTACTGTTCCAGATATACGCAATGACAGCTGTACTGTTCCAGATATACACCATGACTGCTGTACAGTTCCAGATATACACAATGACAGCTGTACTGTTCCAGATATACAAAATGACAGCTGTAAAGTTCCTGATATACACAATGACAGCTGTACTGTTCCAGATATACACAATGACAGCTGTACTGTTCCAGATATACACAATGACAGCTGTACTGTTCCAGACATACACAATGACAGATGTACTGTTCCAGATATACACAATGACGGCTGTAAAGTTCCAGATATACACAATGACAGCTGTACAGTTCCAGATATACACAATGACAGCTGTACAGTTCCAGATATACACAATGACAGCTGTACTGTTCCAGATATACACAATGACAGCTGTAAAGTTCCAGATATACACAATGACAGCTGTAAAGTTCCAGATATACACAATGACAGCTGTACTGTTCCAGATATACACAATGACAGCTGTAAAGTTCCAGATATACACAATGACAGCTGTAAAGTTCCAGATATACACAATGACAGCTGTAAAGTTCCAGATATACACAATGACAGCTGTAAAGTTCCAGATATACACAATGACAGCTGTAAAGTTCCAGATATACACTATGACAGCTGTACAGTTCCAGATATACACAATGACAGCTGTACACAATGCTACATGACAGCTGCGCAGTTCTCACTTCCTTCAGTACAGTTTGATAACACACTTTGTTTATCAGTCATATTCATAATGCTCTTTGAAATACTTTATTATGTGAGCTGTCCATAAACTTTGCCGATGGGGGCCTGTGGCTTTATGGAAATTTCAAGATAGTAGAAAATCGTACAGGGAAGGCAGATCTCAACTTCATATAGCCAAGCACAGAAAACATCAAAAACAACAAGTACCCCAATTTCTGAGCATTGCCTAACTCTTTAAAGAGATTGCGTCACGTTTAGGCATATTGCAAAATTAAAATAAAATTGTCAAATATTCACTTAATTTTGGTATAGATGTATATACATCCCATAAACAAGCACACTGATATAAAATATAACTTGTGAAACATCATGATTTTGTAATTATTTAGTAATTTTGCCTCCAAAATTTATACCATATTAATATGGTATAGAATTTTTAAACTACTCTAATTAAGATGGCTGAAATTAATTTGCATGTGATGAAAACGAATTTTAAAACAAACTGAATACACCATAGATGTTTAGGCTGAAGTTTGTGTATGTTACAGACCGACCTAGTGAATAATATTACTCACAAATCATGCTGAAAGTAAAATATGCACAATTTTTTAAAGGAAAAACACACTGAGTGCGCGATATTGAAAGTGGTTTAAATTGATTATTTGCAATAACTCTTTCTTAAAGCAACAGTCAGCCACGTTCTATTATAATTATATAAGTATTTGATTTGGTAAGAAAATTATACTTTCTCCTTTTTTCCCTGGATCTGTGAATATAACTACTTGAGAAAATGAACTAAAGCACTGAAAGACTGTCAAAAAGCGGAAAGCCTGAGTCACAGCTGTCTACAGCAGCTATCATCACTAATGTCAAGCCACTAGATAATCTAACTGCAGTATGGTTGCAACAAACGTTGACCTGCTTGCATGTTAGAAAACAATTCCAAATATATGAGGATTTACTGCTTTGACTGCCATCAACACTTGTGGGGTTAATCTATTTCTTTTGTTTAATCAGTCATACTGTAATCAAGATATTTAAATATGCTGTTTGAAATATTGTTCAGTATGTGTTTGCACTTAGTTCCATTTTACATTGTCATCTCATTAATCTAATGATATAAAATTGATGGCATGGAACTTGTTTTCATGGAAGCTGCGTTGTATAATTGATATTCATGGCTTTTGATTTATTTGATTTTATTTTACCATATGCAATGTAAGGCTTGGCTTTAATTCACTTAGTACCATGATACATGTACATGGCAATTCACAATGTTTGAGGCTGGTTGACATGTCAATATAATGTTAGTACCGTATACAATGTATATAATTGGTACTATCATGCATTTGTCAAGGGAAAATGTGCATGGCATTGCATCCTTATGGGGCTTGTATCTGGGACCTTTCGCTTCTCCCTGTCTCGACTGAGATATCCAACCACTTACACACTTCGCTTCTCCCTGTATGGACATTCGTAATTTTTCTTCTGTAAAATAATTGGATTTTGATTGTCTGATTAATTGTTAATTGGACTTGAATTATCTCATTAATTATTTAATGTTTTTATTCTGTTTCAGAAATTGGTTCACAAGGAGCACATATAAACTTGGAGCGACCAAATGTTGTTAAAATAGTCCCTAGTGATCCAGACACTCTGTTAAATACAAAATTTAATATTTTACCAAGTGACTTGGATAAAAATCAAGATTCACAAAATCATGTGACTTTTGACGAATCAATTTTACGGCCAGACAGTTCTCAGAAAAATAACATTGATAATAGCATCTATTCTAAAGGTATAGGACATACAAATGACATTCATAGTGATATAAATATTAACACTAACACTGAACATGTTGAAAGTCCCGAAACAATAAAAATTGTAACATACGATCAGACACCTGAGTCTCCAACATTGGAAACAGAAAATCTAAGAATTTCCGAGACTTCAGTGAATGAGAATCTTCAAAATCTGGTACCTAACCCGTTACCTGAGTACTCTTCAACCTCCAATAATGTGGAGAGTTCTAATGGAGGTGAGAAATGTGACGAGTTCTCATGTTTAAACAATGGAAACTGTGTGGATGATGGTACCGTGTTCAGAAATAAACTACGCTGTGACTGTAAACTGGGAACCATAGGAGAGAAATGTGAAAAAGGTATGTATACTTCAGTTTGTGTTAATCTATTATAGCATAGTCATATTAAGTGGGAGCCAATTTAGCTGATGAGACTTCTACTTTGTAAGCCACCATAAGTCCAGATTTCTATCTTACCAGGAATAACACAAACCATCAACCTTGTCTGTCAGGCTTACAAGGGACAGCTACCCTATTATATATATGTTTTTTTAAGTCATGGTTTTAGGGAGTTAATTCTATACCAGTATTTTACCAGCCAATTTCACATGACTGTATAGTATGCAACCAGAACTCTTGTGCTCTAAGTCTTATGCTCTTTTGGTATTACTTGGGACTATTTTGGTCTGCATTGCTCTATGGTACAATACACTTGCAGTTTGGGGGCTATAAGATACAGAGGATGCTAAGATAATTGTGTCTCTGATTGGAGCATTTATTTATACTTTTCTCTGAGTCTAATTGGAGCATTTCTAGATACTCTTGTCTCAGATTGGAGCATTTCTAGATACTTGTCTCTGATTGGAGCATTTCTAGATACTTGTCTCTGATTGGAGCATTTCTAGATACTCTTATCTCTGATTGGAGCATTTCTAGATACTCTTGTCTCTGATTGGAGCATTTCTAGATACTCTTGTCTCTGATTGGAGCATTTCTAGATACTTGTCTCTGATTGGAGCATTTCTAGATACTTGTCTCTGATTGGAGCATTTCTAGATACTCTTGTCTCTGATTGGAGCATTTCTAGATACTCTTGTCTCTGATTGGAGCATTTCTAGATACTTGTCTCTGATTGGAGCATTTCTAGATACTCTTGTCTCTGATTGGAGCATTTCTAGATACTCTTGTCTCTGATTGGAGCATTTCTAGATACTCTTGTCTCTGATTGGAGCATTTCTAGATACTTGTCTCTGATTGGAGCATTTCTAGATACTTGTCTCTGAGTCTGATTGGAGTATTTCTAGATACTTGTCTCTGATTGGAGCATTTCTAGATACTTGTCTCTGAGTCTGATTGGAACATTTCTAGATACTTGTCTCTGAGTCTGATTGGAGCATTTCTAGGTACTTGTCTCTGATTGGAGCATTTCTATATACTTGTCTCTAATTGGAACATATCTAGATACTTGTCTCTGATTGGAGCATTTCTAGATACTTGTCTCTAATTGGAGCATTTCTAGATACTTGTCTCTGATTGGAGCATTTCTAGATACTTGTCTCTGATTGGAACATTTCTATATACTTGTCTCTGACTGGAGCATTTCTAGATACTTGTCTCTGATTAGAGCATTTCTAGATACTTGACTCTGATTGGAGCATTTCTAGATACTAGTCTCTGATTTGAACAATTCTACATACTTGTCTCTGAGTCTGATTGGAGCATTTCTAGATACTTGTCTCTAATTGGAACATATCTAGATACTTGTCTCTGATTTGAACATTTCTAGATACTTGTCTCTGAGTCTGATTGGAGCATTTCTAGATACTTGTCTCTGAGTCTGATTGGAGCATTTCTAGATACTAGTCTCTGATTTGAACATTTCTAGATACTTGTCTCTGAGTCTGATTGGAGCATTTCTAGATACTTGTCTCTGATTGGAGCATTTCTAGATACTTGTCTCTGAGTCTGATTGGAGATTTCTAGATACTTGTCTCTGATTGGAGCATTTCTAGACACAAGTCTCTGATTTCAACATTTCTAGATACTTGTCTCTGAGTCTGATTGGAGCAGTTCTAGATACTTGTTTCTGATTGGAGCATTTCTAGATACTTGTCTCTAATTGGAACATATCTAGATACTTGTCTCTGATTGGAGCATTTCTAGATACTTGTCTCTGAGTCTGATTGGAGCATATCTAAATACTTGTCTCTGATTGGAGCATTTCTAGATACTTGTCTCTGAGTCTGATTGGAGCAATTCTATATACTTGTCTCTGATTGATACATTTCTATATACTTGTCTCTGATTGGAACATTTCTAGATACTTGTCTCTGATTGGGGCATTTCTAGATACTAGTCTCTGAGTCTGATTAGAGCATTTGTAGATACTTGTCTCTGATTTGAGCATTTATTTATACTTGTGTCTGATTGGATCATTTTTAGATACTTGTCTCTAATTGGAGCATTTCTAGATACTTGTCTCTGATTGGAGCATTTCTAGATACTTGCCTCTGATTGGAGCATTTCTAGATACTTGTCTCTGAGTCTGATTGGAGCATTTCTATATACTTGTCTCTGATTGGAACATTTTTATATACTTGTCTCTGATTGGAACATTTCTAGATACTTGTCTCTGAGTCTGATTGGAGCATATCTAAATACTTGTCTCTGATTGGAGCATTTCTAGATACTTGTCTCTGAGTCTGATTGGAGCAATTCTATATACTTGTCTCTGATTGATACATTTCTATATACTTGTCTCTGATTGGAACATTTCTAGATACTTGTCTCTGATTGGGGCATTTCTAGATACTAGTCTCTGAGTCTGATTAGAGCAGTTCTAGATACTTGTCTCTGATTGGAGCATTTATTTATACTTGTGTCTGATTGGATCATTTCTAGATACTTGTCTCTAATTGGAGCATTTCTAGATACTTGTCTCTGATTGGAGCATTTCTAGATACTTGTCTCTGATTGGAGCATTTCTAGATACTTGTCTCTGAGTCTGATTGGAGCATTTCTATATACTTGTCTCTGATTTGAACATTTTTATATACTTGTCTCTGATTGGAACATTTGTAGATACTTGTCTCTGATTGGAGCATTTCTAGATACTTGCCTCTGAGTCTGATTGGAGCATTTCTAGATACTTGTCTCTGATTGGAGCATTTATTTATACTTGTCTCTGATTGGAACATTTCTATATACTTGTCTCTGACTGGAGCATTTCTAGATACTTGTCTCTAATTGGAGCATTTCTAGATACTTGTCTCTGATTGGAGCATTTTTAGATACTTGTCTCTGATTGGAGCATTTCTAGATACTAGTCTCTGATTTGAACATTTCTAGATACTTGTCTTTGAGTCTGATTGGAGCATTTCTAGATACTTGTCTCTGATTTAAACATTTCTAGATACTTGTGTCTGAGTCTGATTGGAGCATTTCTAGATACTTGTCTCTGAGTCTGATTGGAGCATTTCTAGATACTTGTCTCTGAGTCTGATTGGAGCATTTCTAGACACTAGTCTCTGATTTGAACATTTCTAGATACTTGTCTCTGAGTCTGATTGGAGCATTTCTAGATACTTGTCTCTGATTGGAGCTTTTCTAGATACTTGTCTCTGAGTCTGATTGGAGATTTCTAGATACTTGTCTCTGATTGGAGCATTTCTAGACACTAGTCTCTGATTTCAACCATTTTTAGATACTTGTCTCTGAGTCTGATTGGAGCAGTTCTAGATACTTGTTTCTGATTGGAGCATTTCTAGATACTTGTCTCTAATTGGAACATATCTAGATACTTGTCTCTGATTGGAGCATTTCTAGATACTTGTTTCTGAGTCTGATTGGAGCATATCTAAATACTTGTCTCTGATTGGAGCATTTCTAGATACTTGTCTCTGAGTCTGATTGGAGCATTTCTATATACTTGTCTCTGATTGATACATTTCTATATACTTGTCTCTAATTGGAACATTTCTAGATATTAGTCTCTGATTTGAACATTTCTAGATACTTGTCTCTGAGTCTGATTGGAGCATTTCTAGATACTTGTCTCTGATTGGAGCTTTTCTAGATACTTGTCTCTGAGTCTGATTGGAGATTTCTAGATACTTGTCTCTGATTGGAGCATTTCTAGACACTAGTCTCTGATTTCAACCATTTCTAGATACTTGTCTCTGAGTCTGATTTGAGCAGTTCTAGATACTTGTTTCTGATTGGAGCATTTCTAGATACTTGTCTCTAATTGGAACATATCTAGATACTTGTCTCTGATTGGAGCATTTCTAGATACTTGTTTCTGAGTCTGATTGGAGCATTTCTATATACTTGTCTCTGATTAATACATTTCTATATACTTGTCTCTGATTGGAACATTTCTAGATACTTGTCTCTGATTGGGGCATTTCTAGATACTAGTCTCTGAGTCTGATTAGAGCATTTCTTGATACTTGTCTCTGATTGGAGCATTTATTTATACTTGTATCTGATTGGAACATTTCTAGATACTTGTCTCTGATTGGAGCATTTCTAGATACTTGTCTCTGAGTCTGATTGGAGCATTTCTAGATACTTGTCTCTGATTGGAGCATTTATTTATACTTGTCTCTGATTGGAACATTTCTATATACTTGTCTCTGACTGGAGCATTTCTCGATACTTGTCTCTAATTGGAGCATTTCTAGATACTTGTCTCTGATTGGAGCATTTCTAGATACTTGTCTCTGATTGGAGCATTTCTAGATACTAGTCTCTGATTTGAACATTTCTAGATGCTTGTCTCTGAGTCTGATTGGAGCATTTCTAGATACTTGTCTCTAATTGTAACAAATCTAGATACTTGTCTCTGATTTGAACATTTCTAGATACTTGTCTCTGAGTCTGATTGGAGCATTTCTAGATACTTGTTTCTGAGTCTGATTGGAGCATTTGTAGATACTTGTCTCTGAGTCTGATTGGAGCATTTCTAGATACTTGTTTCTGAGTCTGATTGGAGCATTTCTAGATACTTGTCTCTGAGTCTGATTGGAGCATTTCTAGATACTTGTCTCTGAGTCTGATTGGAGCATTTCTAGATACTTGTCTCAGATTGGAGTATTTCTAGATACTTGTCTCTGAGTCTGATTGGATATTTCTAGATACTTGTCTCTAATTGGGGCATTTCTAGACACTAGTCTCTGATTTCAACATTCTAGATACTTGTCTCTGAGTCTGATTGGAGCAGTTCTAGATACTTGTTTCTGATTGGAGCATTTCTAGATACTTGTCTCTAATTGGAACATATCTAGATACTTGTCTCTGATTGAAGCATTTCTAGATACTTGTCTCTGAGTCTGATTGGAGCATTTCTAGATACTTGTCTCTGATTGGAGCATTTCTAGATACTTGTCTTTGAGTCTGATTGGAGCATTTCTATATACTTGTCTCTGATTGGAACATTTCTAGATACTTGTCTCTGATTGGAGCATTTCTAGATAATTGTCTCTGAGTCTGATTGGAGCATTTCTAGATACTTGTCTCTGATTGGAGCATTTATTTATACTTGTGTCTGATCGGAGCATTTCTAGATACTTGTCTCTAATTGGAGCATTTCTAGCTACATGTCTCTGATTGGAGCATTTCTAGATACTTGTCTCTGATTGGAGCATTTCTAGATACTTGTCTCTGAGTCTGATTGGAGCATTTCTAGATACTTGTCTCTAAGTCTGATTGGAGCATTTCTATATACTTGTCTCTGATTGGAACATTTTTATATACTTGTCTCTGATTGGAACATTTCTAGATACTTGTCTCTGATTGGAGCATTTCTAGATACTTGTCTCTGATTGGAGCATTTATTTATACTTGTGTCTGATTAGAGCATTTCTAGATACTTGTCTCCGATTTGAGCATTTCTAGATACTTGTATCTGAGTCTGATTGGAGCATTTCTAGATACTTGTCTCTGAGTCTGATTTGAGCATTTCTAGATACTTGTCTCTGATTTGAGCATTTCTAGATACTTGTCTCTGATTGGAGCATTTCTTGATACTTGTCTCTGAGTCTGATTGGAGCATTTCTATGTACTTGTCTCTAATTGGAGCATTTCTAGATACTTGTCTCTGATTGGAGCATTTCTAGATACTTGTCTCTGATTGGAGCATTTCTAGATACTTGTCTCTGAGTCTGATTGGAGCATTTCTAGATACTTGTCTCTGATTGGAGCATTTCTAGATACTTGTCTCAGAGTCTGATTGGAGCATTTCTATATACTTGTCTCTGATTGGAACATTTCTATATACTTGTCTCTGATTGGAACATTTCTAGATACTTGTCTCTGATTAGAGCATTTCTAGATACTTGTCCCTGCTTGGAGCATTTCAAGATACTTTTCTCTGATGGTAAAGAACCACTAAATGCCTCCGCGGGCCAAGTGGTGATACACTCAAGTAGTCCTTAAAAAAACTTTGGTTTGCCTGTAAATGGAGATATTTCTTGAAAAATGTGGAGTTGAATGATGAAAATTAGTGTTACTGGTTGGTAAATATGCATCTGATGAAGTAAAACTGTAATATTTGTATTATTCTGCTATTTTGTTCTTGATACCTAAGTGAAAGTAGACTAGGGTTAAACCCAGAACTGATCTGCCCAGACATGCGTGAAAACGGATCGACAATGTTTGAAGGACAAAAACTTTCTTAGAACATTCATGACCCCCCTTTTTTAGCTCACCTGTCACATAGTGGCAAGGTGAACTTTTGTGATCACTCTTCGTCTGTCGTCCGTCATCCGTCCAGCCGTCCGTCGTCCGTTCGTCAACAATTGGCTTGTGTTCACTCTAGAGGCAACAGTTTTGATGCAATCTTCATGAAACTTGGTCAGAATGTTGTTCTCTATAAAATCTAGACCAAGTTCGAAACTGGGTCAGTTGGGGTCAAAAACTAGGTCACAAGGCCAAATCTTAGAAAAACCTTGTGTTCACTCCAGGGCACTGTTTTATCAAAGGACTTACGAACATTTTAAACTTACGCTCAAATTTAAAATCCTTTTAATGTGTTTACATCTGCAAATGAGGGAAATATATTGTTTAAAATCATTAACTGAATTAATTAACTAATGATTTTACATATCGCTTTACCAGAGTTTGAAGCAGTTACATATATATTAAGGATTCACATTTGAACGTAAGTTTACGATTACCGTAAATGCTTTGATAAAACAGTGCCCTGAGGTCACCATTTTGATCAAATCTTCATGAAACCAAGTCAGAATGTTGTTCTCCATAAAATCTAGACCAAGTTCAAAACTGGGTCATATGGGGTCAAAAACTAGGTCACTAGGTTAAATCTTTGAGAAAGCTTGTGTTCACTCCAGAAGTCGCTATTTTGATCCAATCTTCATGAAACTTTGTCAGAATGTTGTTCTTAAACAAATCTAGACCAAGTTCAAAACTGGGTCATGTGGGGTCAAAAACTAGGTCACAAGGTCAAATCTTGGAAAAACATTGTGTTCACTCCAGAGGTCACCGTTTTGATCCAATCTTCATGAAACTTGGTCAGAATGTTGATCTCTATAAAATCAAGGCCAAGTTTGAAACTGGGTCTTGTGGGGTCAATAATCAGGTCACTAGGTTAAATCTTAGAAAAAGCTTGTGTTCACTCCAGAGGTCGCTGTTTTGATCCAATCTTCATGAAATTTGGTCAGAATGTTGTTCTCCAAAAAATCTATGCCAAGTTCGAAATTGGGTCATGTGGGGTAAAAACTAGGTCACTAGGTCAAGTATTAGAAAAAGCTTGTGTTCACTCAAGAGGTCACCGTTTTTATCCAATCTTCATGAAATTGGTCAGAATGTTGTTCTTCATAAGATCTAGGTCAAGTTCGAAACTGGGTCATGTGGGGTCAAAAACTAGCTCACTAAGTCAAATCTTAGAAAAATCTTGTGCTCACTCTACAGACCCCTGTTTAAAAAGTGTTTTGATCCAAACTTCATGAAATATGGTCGGAATGTTAGTTGTACTGATACCTAGACCAATGTGCAACAGGTGAGCGACCTAGGGCCCTTTGGGCCCTCTTGTTATTGTATTATTTTATAGCTTAAAGGCCTCTCTTTACAATGATATATGTGGTCCAGGTGGCCATAGACTAAAAAATGTTGAAAATTGGGATCTACTACAGGCAATTTACATTGTGCTAAAGAGCAAATTTATTTGGTGGTTTCTAACCTGATTGGAGCATTTCTTGATACTTGTCTCTGATTGGAGCATTTCTAGATACTTGTCTCTGATTGGAGCATTTCTTGATACTTGTCTCTGATTGGAGCATTTCTAGATACTTGTCTCTGATTGGAACATTTCTAGATACTTGTCTCTGATTGGAGCATTTCTAGATACTTGTCTCTGATTCGAGCATTTCTAGATACTTGTCTCTGATTCGAGCATTACTAGATACTTGTCTCTGATTGGAGCATTTCTAGATACTTGTCTCTGATTGGAGCATTTCTCTTCGACAAATCACACCAAGAAAATAACCTGTTTTTACTTTGCCTCCGACAATAGTAACAGAATTTGATTGATTATTTCTAGATGAGAAATAGTTTTTTGTTTGTAGCAATTGAAGACACTGACTAAAAACGTTAAATTTTCTAATTGAATAAGTAAAGAGAAAGCAAGAAGTTTCCCATAACTCTTAATTAAAGTAATTTAATTTACTTGAAAAATAAAAATGTTTTGTCAGTTTGAATTTTTATCTCATCATTCAATGAGTTAAGAAGATAATTTAGACACAATAGGATTCAGTTGTTCCATGTTCACTGGAAGTTGTACAAATTATACGTCTCTTTAACATTATAAGTTTGCTACACAATGTTGAATCAGCTCACCATTCTTTGCTTTTAATTGTTGATGGCTGAGGTCCCTTTGCTTTGCAATGTTGATTCAGGTTTGTTATTTTGATAGCTCTTGACTTGTAGAAGCTAACTGTCATCATTTATTCAGTCTTTGGTGATGCCCTCCACAAAATAAGACAAGCTCACGATGTTGTTCTCTATCTCTAACGTTATCTTTTTGGCTGAGTCAATTAAACTTTAAACAAATTCATTCTCTTAGATTAAGGGCTGATATAAATGAAACTTTATCAGAATATTAGCCAGTATTTAATCTAGATCTAGTTCAGCCAAAATCGTTGTGTACCAATGCATTAGCTGTATAAATATACTGAAAACCAATTTAATACTTTCTTGAATACTAAATAGTAGGGCACAAACCAAAGCCACACAGCTCCAGCGGTAGCGCCTAGCCACACATGCAAGAGTCAGACTTAGTACAAGCCATCCACAAAAATGGATGCTTCAAGCGAGCATTATATGCTCACTCCGTAATGAATGACACACTTTGGAGTTTGAATTTTGTGCATAATTAACCATAAAGGGAGGTAATTATAAGTGATAACTACACTGAAGTGAAGTACAGGCGACTTTCTTGTTTGCTGATCATCAGCATATTTATGACTACAAATTTTCACATTGTTAAGTCTCCTGGGATGTCCATATTAATGTTTTTAACACTTTTGTGTGCTACTTAATTTAGCCAATTTCTATCACTTGTGAAATTAAATCAGGCGAAATTAAATTGTACAAAATAATTTCTTGCTTTACAGTCAGAGTAGTTCATGGTCCTATTGTTTACATCACACATTCAGCACAAAATTAGCCCATGTATGTTCTGTGTCTACTACGTATACACATTATATATTTCATGTTCCTTGGATTCAATTGCTGCTCTGTGCCAGACAGATTCAAAAGCAATGTGCTAAATCTGTGAATTATTTATGAACATAAGAGCATGTTAATGCTTTTAGATGTAGCTTGCATATCATGTAAATGTGCGTATTTGACAAGAGATGCTATTATGAGATGCTATGATAGTCTTTTCATGCATAATATAAAGTGTGAAATTGTATAATGACTATCATAAAGTTACCATAAAAAGATAGTTCAATATGAAAATGACTATGGATATAAATTTGTTGTTTATATTCTACCATGTATTATGTAGAGGATCTTGCATGTGTGCTCATTACATATGAGTTTTATTAAAGGAGTGGACAAAACTATATGCCACAAGGCTTTTCCGAGTGTCATATTGTTTTTGTCGACGAGTTTAATAAAACTCGTATGTAATTAGCACGAATGTAAGATTCTATTTCTCACATAACCTAAGAGAACGCTTGTTAACGTTCAAAACGTTGATGAACACTACCTAGGTTTCATTCAAAATTTTGCCTTACAATGGGCACGAGACGTCATGCTGACGTTTGTATTATACTGACATCACAGGTCGATTCAAGGCACGGATTGGCTTAGGTTACGCCATCCTGAACCAATCAATCAACGTCAAGCTAATTTAAATGTATAATGAATGGGCTGGGAGTGCATTAAGATATTTCCGGCACGGCTTTAATGCACTCCCAGACCGCAGGTTATGTGATAAAAAAAAAGTGTGACAGTTTGTCAAGATGCTTGTATCCCATGTCAAATACCAATTATTTTCCAATTACATGAATGTAATGAAGGGTGATAATCCAAAATTATAAAAATGGATTAAATTAAACAAGGGAGACACATCATCTTACCTGGTAAAGAAGCGTGTAAATGCTCTATCTGGAACAAATTATTATGTTGTTTAGGAGATGATGTTGCTATGTAGAGGTGAAATTTTCCTGGAAAGTAGAGTGTAAATGCTCTATCTGGAACAAATTATTATGTTGTTTAGGAGAGGTTGGTGCTCTGTAGAGACAAACTTTACTTGGTAAAGTGGAGTGTAAATGCTCTATCTGGAACAAATTATTATGTTGTTTAGGAGAGGTTGGTGCTCTGTAGAGGTGAACTTTACATGGAAAGTAGAGTGTAAATGCTCTATCTGGAACAAATTATTATGTTGTTTAGGAGAGGTTGGTGCTCTGTAAAGGTGAACTTTACCTGGTAAATTAGAGTGTAAATGCTCTATCTGGAACAAATTATTATGTTGTTTAGGAGAGGTTGGTGCTTTTTAGAGGTGAACTTTTCCTTGAAAGTAAAGTGTAAATGTTCTATCTGGAACAAATTATTATGTTGTTTAGGAGAGGTTGGTGCTCTGTAGAGGTGAACTTTTCCTGGAAAGTAGAGTGTAAATGCTCTATCTGGAACAAATTATTATGTTGTTTAGGAGAGGTTGGTGCTCTGTAGAGGTGAACTTTACCTGGTAAAGTAGAGTGTAAATGCTCTATCTGGAACAAATTATTATGTTGTTTAGGAGAGGTTGTTGCTCTGTAGAGACAAACTTTACCTGGTAAAGTGGAGTGTAAATGCTCTATCTGGAACAAATTATTATGTTGTTTAGGAGAGGTTGGTGCTCTGTAGAGGTGAACTTTTCCTGGAAAGTAGAGTGTAAATGCTCTATCTGGAACAAATTATTATGTTGTTTAGGAGAGGTTGTTGCTCTGTAGAGACAAACTTTACCTGGTAAAGTGGAGTGTAAATGCTCTATCTTGAACAAATTATTATGTTGTTTAGGAGAGGTTGGTGCTCTGTAGAGGTGAACTTTACCTGGTTAAGTGGAGTGTAAATGCTCTATCTAGAACAAATTATTATGTTGTTTAGGAGAGGAATGGTGCTCTGTAGAGGTGAACTTTTCCTGGAAAGTAGAGTGTAAATGCTCTATCTGGAACAAATTATTATGTTGTTTAGGAGAGGTTGTTGCTCTGTAGAGACAAACTTTACCTGGTAAAGTGGAGTGTAAATGCTCTATCTTGAACAAATTATTATGTTGTTTAGGAGAGGTTGTTGCTCTGTAGAGACAAACTTTACCTGGTAAAATGGACTGTAAATGCTCTATCTGGAACAAATTATTATGTTGTTTAGGAGAGGTTGGTGCTCTGTAGAGACAAACTTTACCTGGTAAAGTGAGTGTAAATGCTCTATCTGGAACAAGTTATAATGTTGTTTAGGAGAGGTTGGTGCTCTGTAGAGGTGAACTTTACCTGGTTAAGTGGAGTGTAAATGCTCTATCTGGAACAAGTTATTATGTTGTTTAGGAGAGGTTGTTGCTCTGTAGAGACAAACTTTACCTGGTTAAGTGGAGTGTAAATGCTCTATCTGGAACAAATTATTATGTTGTTTAGGAGAGGTTGGTGCTCTGTAGAGGTGAACTTTACCTGGTAAAGTGGAGTGTAAATGCTCAATCTGGAACAAATTATTATGTTGTTTAGGAGAGGTTGGTGCTCTGTAGAGGTGAACTTTTCCTTGAAAGTAGAGTGTAAATGCTCTATCTGGAACAAATTATTATGTTGTTTAGGAGAGGTTGGTGCTCTGTAGAGGTGAACTTTTCCTTGAAAGTAGAGTGTAAATGCTCTATCTGGAACAAATTATTATGTTGTTTAGGAGAGGTTGGTGCTCTGTAGAGACAAACTTTACCTGGTAAAGTGGAGTGTAAATGCTCTATCTGGAAAAATTATTATGTTGTTTAGGAGAGGATGTTGCTTTAATTGGAGGGCCTTTCTGGAGAGGTTGCACTGTATATGTAACATCTGTTTAGTTTATCTGAATTAAGAAGCCTTTATTCCAAGGTCCCTACTCATTTTACTTGGTGTTGGTCTGCTAAATTTGTCATCAACAATTAACATCCAATTGGGAATGTTACAATATATATATGAGCCGTTCTCCAGGAAAACCGGGCTTATTGACATAACAATAGTAATTATGTAATACTATTTAGAAATAGGTCTAAAATGAGAAAAAAATTATGTTTTAATCGTAAGTAGGTGGATAGTACTATCTTAATAATTTAAATTTTCTGATAAATTGTGATAAAATTACTTCCGTCGTTGCTATGGTGACCAATTTCCGAGAACTACCCGAATTGAGAAAAACAAGACGTTATTGGTTAAAAATAGCAGGTACTTTTCCCTTTAGGCAAATACTCACAATTGTGTTGTGTTTTATTCTAATCAGAATATTATTCTATAATGTGACACAAATTTGAAGAGTTTACGTCAATAATTCATCAAATACTGGGTTTATGAAATGATTGTTAACGTTACGTCAAATAACGTTCAAATGACGTTTGCAACGTCACTCAAAAACTTGGCGGGAGTGGTTAGTTTCAAATGTCTGTAACTTCGTTAATTTATGTAATAATTCGTTCAAATTTTCAGAAAGTGTTCATAAGAGTCATGTCTTTCTAACGATTTATTAGCATGATTTTCGTAATTTTGTCATTAAGCCCGGTTTTCCTGGAGAACGGCTCATATGTATGCACATTAGGGCATGAAACAATGGAAATCAACTATTTGCACAATTTTTGGTATAACACAACCTGGACTCAAACCGGCAACATTTCTTTCCAAACACTTTCCAACTAAACTGGTCTTATAATAATTGTCATTGTTTATCTTAAGATATTGTTCCTGTTCACTTTAAGGGATAATGTATCATCATATGACTGCTGTAAGACAGTCTACTCGTGCTTTGTTCAATTAACCCTCATGGGAAAATTGATTTTATGTAGTTGATTTTTGCTTGTCCGGATGTCGGATGTCGGGCCAAGTGGCAAAAGTTATAGACTAGTAATTAAAGTGTCAGTGTAGAAAAATGTCTTAGCAAGTTTCTTCTTGTATTCTGGTGTAACTTATGTATGTTTGTCACAATTAATTAATTAACTTGTCAATAATGTATTATACTCAATCAGATGGTTCAGGAATAACAACAACAATCATTTAGGGAATATGATCACGTCTGGAAAGTGTTGTTTGCACTGTCCAGCTCAAATATAAAGATAAGCAGGTTTGGAACTTAGAGGTACATAGTCATACTTTCATTGGTGTACCAGTGCTCGACTGCAGGCACATTAAAGGTTCATCATTTATTAATGGACAAAAAGATACGCCCCTGATCAATAGCGTTAGGCATTTTTATTTTTTCTCTGGAATAACATTTCAGTTATTTTAATTATTAAATGCTATTTTAGACAAAACATATGTAAAATCAGATATTATATAACATAATTGAATTGCTTGATTATTCATGTGCATTGCTTATCTCGATTTTGTATCGCAAATATTTGAAACGATAAACCCTTAAAGAACTATTAAAAAGAGCAATGATATCACACAAGGATTCCTTGAATCTCATACATTGTATAATTGTCTCTTCCATCTAAATCTGAGGTCATTGGCAAGTCGGACAAGGAAAGTAAATGTCTTGACCACATTTATCTTTTATCCATTGTTAACTATTTTCCGATAATGTCCACATAAAGTGGAGACAAATCAGTTACAGAGACATCTTATCAAGGGCGATTACTCTAGTTATTTGGCCCCAATAGAAACTGCACATGAGATGTGAACTATGTTCTAGCCCATTATTTTTATACGCCCGAAGGGCCGTATTATGTTATGGCCTCTGTGTCCGTCTGTCTGTCTGTCCGTCTGTCTGTCCGTCTGTCGTTAGCAATTTACTTCCGCTCTGTCACTCTTGAACCTCTTGAAGGATTTTAAAGAAACCTGACACAAATGTTCACCACATCAAGACGACGTGCAGAGCGCATGTTCTGGAGGGGTCTCTTTAAGGTCAAGGTCACACTTAGGGGTTAAAGGTCATATGACTTTGTTTCCCTTCCGCTCTGTCACTCTTGAACCTCTTGAAGGATTTTAAAGAAACCTGACACAAGTGTTCACCACATCAAGACGACGTGCAGAGCGCATGTTCTGGAGGGGTCGTTTTAAGGTCAAGGTCACACTTAGGGTTAAAGGTCATATGACTTTGTTTCCCTTCCGCTCTGTCCTCTTGAACCTCTTGAAGGATTTTAAAGAAACCTGACACAAGTGTTCACCACATCAAGACGACGTGCAGAGCGCATGTTCTGGAGGGGTCTCTTTAAGGTCAAGGTCACACTTAGGGGTTAAAGGTCATATGACTTTGTTTCCCTTCCGCTCTGTCACTTTTGAATCTCTTGAAGGATTTTAAAGAAACATGACACAAATGTTCACCACATCAAGACGACGTGCAGAGCGCATGTTCTGGAGGGGTCGCTTCAAGGTCAAGGTCACACTTAGGGGTTAAAGGTCATATGACTTTGTTTCCCTTCCGCTCTGTCACTCTTGAACCTCTTGAAGGATTTTTAAAAAACCTGACACAAATGTTCACCACATCAAGACGACGTGCAGAGCGCATGTTATGTAGGGGTCGCTTTAAGGTCAAGGTCACACTTAGGGGTTAAAAGTCATATGACTTTGTTTCCCTTTCGCTCTGTCACTCTTGAACCTCTTGAAGGATTTTAAAGAAATCTGACACAAATGTTCACCACATCAAGACGACGTGCAGAGCCAGGTTCTGGAGGGGTCGCTTCAAGGTCAAGGTCACACTTAGGGTTAAAATGTCATATGACTTTGTTTCCCTTACGCTCTGTCACTCTTGAACCTCTTGAAGGATTTTAAAGAAACCTGACACAAATGTTCACCACATCAAGACAACGTGCAGAGCGCATGTTCTGGAGGGGTCGCTTTAAGGTCAAGGTCACACTTAGGGGTTAAAGGTCATATGACTTTGTTTCCCTTCCGCTCTGTCACTCTTGAACCTCTTGAAGGATTTTAAAGAAACCTGACACAAATGTTCACCACATCAAGACGACGTGCAGAGCGCATGTTATGTAGGGGTCGCTTTAAGGTCAAGGTCACACTTAGGGGTTAAAAGTCATATGACTTTGTTTCCCTTCCGCTCTGTCACTCTTGAACCTCTTGAAGGATTTTAAAGAAATCTGACACAAATGTTCACCACATCAAGACGACGTGCAGAGCGCATGTTCTGGAGGGGTCGCTTTAAGGTCAAGGTCGCAATTAGGGGTAAAAGGTCATATGACTTTGTTTCCCTTCCGCTCTGTCACTCTTGAGGGGGATTTCTTCCATTTTTTGTTCAGGGCTGTCCTTTTGCCTTCAACTGTCAAAATTTTGGTACCAAAACCTGAAACAAAACCCTTGGGGCGTATATTGCCCCGTATGGCGGTGCTCTTGTTGATTCGTAGAATAGTGTAGGACATGCACTTTTGTGATCTTGTAGTGCCATGAAGTTGAACAAAGGATTCAGCCCTGCCTCTTAAAAATGGTACAAACATCTGCATGATTTTATATGAAGACTGAATCATATCAGAGTGTCTCTGTATGACAGTAAGCTGGTACAACCTTGGAGAAATGTCTCCAATCAAAAATATTTTGCCTATATCAGCAAATGTTCTTCATAATATTGATAAAATCTGTGTATATCATGCAAGCGAAGGTTGATAATTTAGGTCTCTTGACAATAGTAGCATCTATGCTTGTAGTCTATCATCATTACCCATTGCATGTCATATAGTATAGAAAGTGTCATTGAATATCTCCAGGGTTTGAGATTTTTTAGGTTTTCTCAAGAAAATGGCGTGTTCAATGACAATAAAACTTACTCAGGTGTCTAGAAAGGAGATTTTCAATAATTGCTTGTCAGTCTCGTTTTCAATTTGTTTCAGTATTTTATGCTGAAGGAAGAATTTTGGAGAGTAATTAACGTCTTCAGCATTCTCTGTATTTACTGCTTTTGTGGATGCAAGTTTACAATTTGTACTTACTGAATCTAGTGTACATATCCCTGAGTGACCAGTTTCGACGCCCTTAAGCGATCGGAAGCATATTAAATCATGAAAAATGCTCCTGGAAATGAATTTAATCATTAAATTAATTTAATAGGGTATAAGTTCAACTACAGACTACTTTTTGTAAAATTCTACTGCTTGAATTGACCCAAGCGTCATTTCTCGTTAACCCTACATGGGGGCAGCCATTTTTTATAGAGGTACCTTAAACGACGCTTTTCATTGGCTGCTAGGTTTAGAGATTATTATCACTCTAAATAAGCATGTGCATTGCGTATTAACCGTGTGCGTGCTCCATGTCACTAATTATGCAGCATAATTGGAAAAAATCAACATTACAATAAAGGATAACTAATGTTTATTTTGGCATTTTTTTGCTCTGAATTGTCCTCCGCTGGACTAAAACCCTGCAGTGTGCACAACAGAAACATGCTTTTATCGGAACGTATGCAACTGCTGATGTCATAGATATACATGAATGAATGAATGTTTGAAGAATGTGAAATAAATAAACAAAAATATTTTTTAATTCATTGACTATAAATTTATTTTCAAGTCATCAAAGATAACCAATTAAATTTCAATTACAAATTACGGGCGCCCATGAACATATTACGTAATATAATGCGCTCATCGTACTAGAAACATCATGGTCCTTTTTATTCTCTTTTACGTTTTTCTATCAATTTTAGCCATTTGTAAAAAGAGTACAATTGGACCAAACAAAAAAAAAGGATTTTTTTTTATCACCTAGCCATTCAGTATGAGAAAAAGTAAGTTGAACTTTTTTGACATGCACATTTGACATGATCGACTCCCACTGAAAATAATCCGCAGGAAAAATGACGTCTTCCAGGAAAAGCCAATAATTGAAAACGAGATCAAAACAAACATGGCTTCGAATTAGGACCTCGTCAAAACAGGTCACCCGACGATACATGTATACAAGTGTATAACAGAACACAGGCACCCCATGGCTAAATCACAAATGTTTAAAGAATAAAACTCAATTAGGCCCCTAATTGATTTCGCTTTAGTTATAATGGACTAGGCTTCCGGCGGGACATAAGCGTTTACTAAACACAGTTTTGTTTTGTTTAAGATCGAATTTTTTTATACATCTATGTATATTTTTTGTTGATTTCCTTAAAACGTCTGTACATCAGTCTCTCTCCATTGTCTGTCTATTCCTGTGTCAATTCTGTTAGATCCATGTTTTATAGTTCATGATAAAGATGACAGCTGCGGTGTCTGAGACGATATTGCTTTATTCATTCACTGAACCAATATTATTGTTTGTTTCAGCTTTTTGTCATATCTCATGTTATGTTTGTGCAGTTGTCTCAGATAGAAATTCTTGCAATAAAACATGTACTGATCACCCTTATGGTAATAATACCTGTTACCACTTGTAGCCACTAGGTCGCTATCTGTATGGTTCTGCTAGCCTTTATTCGTGTTAGTTTGTATGCAAATTTAAGTTCTATTGCTACCTGCGATATTACGCATGTTAAAATGCAAATAGATCTTAGTTTTCCGTGATATACCAGCCAATATATCATGGTTTATCGTCCAAACCGTGATATATACTGGCCAGTATATCTCAGAAAACTAAGATCTATTTCCTAATTAGAAAACTAGCCTTCCCTTAAGAGCAATACCCTCTCTTTAACAATATATCCATTATTTTATTATACTATAACAATTATATATATTAATTATTATTCATTTAATTTTGTAGTTGTTGAAGTGCGGTATCCTCGTTTCTATGGCAACAGTTACCTAGCACTGCCTGTTCTGAAGAATGGTTACAAAGTGGTGGAGCTGTTGATAGAGTTCAAACCTACAGCACAGTTTGGTCTCTTGTTCTTCAGCTCGGAATTTGAAGATGCCAGATCTGACTTCATATCCGTGTCACTCATCAATGGTTTCATTGAGTTCCGGTAAGATTTCCATCATGATCAGGCACGTAGCCAGGCATACGCCCATGTACCCAGGCGTAAAAAATGATAAAATAAACTGACCCAAAAATGCAATAAAAATCAATGCCTTACTAGGGTTAGGCATAAATATGGGAGTCTCTTCCTTTTTTTATTCTGGGCATGTTTTAGAGTGTTTTTTCAGGCTCGCTTCACTCACTGAAGTCATCCGTAAATAAATGTCATCAAGTAGAGAACGTGTATGTATGACCTGCTGCTAAGGTAAACAGTTTTTTCAGACTAGCTTCGCTTGCCCAATTCGTAAGTAAATGTCATCGAGTATGCTACTATGACAAACAGTTTTTTTTCTAGCTCGTTTCGCTCGCTCAATGCATAAAGATGCCAACAAGTAGAGAATGTGTATGGTTTTTCAGACTCGCATTGCTCGCCCAATTTATAAGTAAAAGTCATCAAGTAAAGAACGTGTATGCATGGCCTGCTACTATGACAAACAGCTTTTTTCTAGCTCTTTTCGCTCGCTCAGTATTGTGATAAGTGAATTTCATAATTCTCATATCAAGTAGAGAACGTGTATGTGTGGTCTTCTGCTCAGGTACTAGTGAACAGTGATTTTTTCTATCTCGTATCGCTCGCATAATATATTTATTAGTTAATTTTATCACATGGAACATGTTGCTATAATTATGCCCCCAGCCAAAAAAAACATCAACATTTTTATCTGAAAACGGGCGTACACTCAAAATCAATCCAGCTACGCCCCTGATGATCATTTATAAAATTTCATAATGGATATTTGTTGATTTTTGTGTAAGATAGAATTTTATTTCACCAAGTGATCACAGAAATCAAATGTGTGAAAACATAATTTTCTGTGATCACAAGTAAAATAAAATAAGATTAAAATCAACAAACTTTATGTTTATTACTTGCTTCATTTTCTCGTAAAATAGTGCGGTGATTAGCTAAATTGATAAAATTATGTTGAAATGAGAACGTCACAACGTGACAATCCTGACGTCATAATGACGTCACACATATTTATATCTAAAAACTAAAAGAGCAAAGAAACATCCTATGTCCATTACCAATGAGGGGAAATAATCCAATCACAACAATTGGTCTATCTATCTTCAGTTGCATGTGAAATGTGTACACATTCTAGTATGTCTTTTACCACCACTTATGATGTTTGGAGTGAAGGGTTAATACGGTTAGAATCCAGGTGATCAGGTCTTTTACCACCACTTATGATGTTTGGAGTGAAGGGTTTATACGGTTAGAATCCAGGTGATCAGGTCTTTTACCACCACTTATGATGTTTGGAGTGAAGGGTTAATACGGTTAGAATCCAGGTGATCAGGTCTTTTACCACCACTTATGATGTTTGGAGTGAAGGGTTAATACGGTTAGAATCCAGGTGATCAGGTCTTTTACCACCACTTATGATGTTTGGAGTGAAGGGTTAATACGGTTAGAATCCAGGTGATCAGGTCTTTTACCACCACTTATGATGTTTGGAGTGAAGGGTTAATACGGTTAGAATCCAGGTGATCAGGTCTTTTACCACCACTTATGATGTTTGGAGTGAAGGGTTAATACGGTTATGATGTTTGGAGTGAAGGGTTTATACGGTTAGAATCCAGGTGATCAGTAGGTAAAGTGGATCACAGAAAGTATACTCTCATGATAGTATGTATTATAGGACAATTAAAATAACCAGCATTCATTTGATGTGTCTGTATGAAATGTTTGTATGATAATTCTTGCCTGATATGAACTCTGTGTGTGTGTATTGTATTACAGGTATGATTGTGGTACTGGTGTAGGAATATTGAGATCAGAATCTCCCGTTGTCATGGAAACCTGGAACATGTTGCGCATATATAGACAGGAGAATGCGGCATCTATATGGCTCAACAGAGACCAGTCAGTGAATGGAACATCCCCAGTAAGATGTTTTATATTAACTACATCAATTTATAGAGGCATGTACCATAGTTTCGCACTGGGCCCTCAATTTGTCTTCTTATCTACATGTGTCATGCCTTAAACTCATAATCCAAGATTCATTTACCTAAGAAAATAAAAAAAATGGAAAGGTTGGCACACCATAGCCAGGTGGATAAAACTCTCAACTGTCATATCAGTGGCCCTGGTGTCAATTGGACAGTCACTGGATATTTCAGAAACGTTTTTCAATGTTTCCTACCCAACTAAAATAGAGATGAGCTGGTGGGTAAAACAGTAGTAGTCTCAAGTGTTTCAGGGCTATACATTGGGCTTTGAATCTCAGTCAGGGCGCTTTGTCATTTCTGATTTGGTTTGCCCCCCAACTAGAGATGAGCTTGTTAGAAACTAAGAGATTGGTTTGCATAGATGAGGGGTAGTATTCAATAATAATCTTATTTAATTGGAGAACAAGCATTGCCAATCACATCTACTGTCACTGACCAAAAGTTTGATATGATGTGATCTACGGTAATTGGTTGCCCTTATCCTTAAGTCAAGTAAGACTAATATTAAATACCACACTGTTGCTATACATCAGGTCTGTTAGAGAACCAAGGAGTATTATTTGCAAAGACTTAGTAAAGCACATCTGGATTCCTTGTATCAGGTAACTCTCTTTCCCTCAAAGTGGAAGGTCATTGCATGGCCAATTATGATGAAAACAGATAACTATGCACTTGCAACTTTCTCATATATTTGGACGCCAAACTAGTGGAGTGCCAGTAAAGTTCAGTTTCAGTTTATATTGTATATAGTCACGACATCTTCCATTAATTGACGGACAAATTTTACATACCGTAGTTAGCCTAGCTATATAAGGAGAAAAACAGTGGTACAAAATTGGAACAATCATTCTACATAAATGGAACTCATTTCTAACATATGTATAGCACATCTTAGTGCTATTCATGAATAAACCAACTTTGAACCTTACATGACAGAAACAGCCTTTGTACATTAACAGAATTGATCTCTCCTTGAATAGAAGAAATGTTCCACCTTACGGAAACGAGTATTACAGTAGTACAGCAATGAACAAAGACATGACAAATTCCTAACACAAACATTATCTAGGGAATTAATATGTTATTGCGCCCCTCCTCACGTATTTATAAGTGGGGCCAAATAGTATTGGTGCTGTCTGTCCATACATACATTGGTATGTCTGTAACACAAATCTTGTGTGTTAATCTCCTCACAAACCATTTGGCAGAATTTCTACAAAATTTCACAGATTAACATAGTTGACCAACCGTAAAGGATGGAATTTTTGCTCAGTCAATTTTTACCAGAGTTACAGCCCTTTATTACTTTCACTATATAGCCCAATGGGGTTTGTGGGTATCTGTGTCCCATGGACATATAGTTATAGTTGTCACCTCTCTGTATATTGAAAACTACGACTCATTCTCATGATATTCTGCAAACTTAAATCAAGCCTAAAAATTAGTTATTAATCTTATTTCTGTGAGCCCCAATGTTAATTAAAATATTCTAAAATATCTTTAAAATATTTTTAAAATGCCATGATAGTTTCGTGATATTCAGCAAAACTACATAGCGCCTTAAAATCTGTGTCTCGTAAAACCTGCATGGAAGATGTATCTCCCTGTCACTATTACATTATAAAAACCTAATCTATTTCTCCAAGTTCAAATCATTTTTATACTTTCTGAAGTTGAATGATTATTTTGTTGTAAGACCCTAGAAGCAATGTTCTTGTTTGAATAATGACATTTGTACGCTTGTCGACGTGGGGAAACATAAGTCTCATTATATTCTTTAGTCAAAATTGCTAATAGGAAAAAAATTCTGACTTTTATCTAGAAATACAATTTTTCAAATTTTGTACAAATACTGAATTATGTAATTTTACCGTAGTTATATTGCAGGATTTGAATATTTATAATGTCAGATAAAAATTGTTTGGTTGTTTTATGTTAAAGTTTAATTTGTAGTTATCTAACCTGTCATCAAATTGCAAGTAATTTCTTCTTATTTAAATATTTATAAAGTCAGATAAGCTAGAAATTATTTGTTTTTGATATGTATCATTTTGCTTATGAAAAGTGGAATATGAAATTGTTCTTCTAGTACATTTAGATAAAATCATGGGGACATTCTTGTACTTACCATACTGATACAAATGTCATGCACCAAACTGCATCAGCATGGAGTAAGGTAAATGCAAATACAGAAAAATGTTCTTATAGAATTGTACTCAATCTGCTAGGCAAAGTCTACGATAATGAGGGTCAGTAAATTGTTATGTTATAATGGTCCGGATAAATGCATAGTCTAAGAAAATCGGCTCAAATTTGTCACCTTTTTGCTGGCTTAGAATAAGAAGGTGATGAGTTTGACTTAAGATCTTATTAGACTGGTACATGTTCAAACTCTGCATTACAAAGCACTTGACTGGTACATGTTCAAACTCTGCATCACAAGGCGCTTGACTGGTACATGTTCAAACTCTGCATCACAAGGCGCTTGACTGGTACATGTTCAAACTCTGCATCACAAGGCGCTTGACTGGTACATGTTCAAACTCTGCATCACAAGGCACTTCTTATGAGCCTACTGCATGAAAATTGGAACTTGTCATGTTGACCAAACTGAAGTCAAAAAAGCTTTTTATTATTTCAAAAGTAAAGAGTTGTTTTCCCGAACGTGTTTTCTTGTTTTATCACAATAGCATTTTTTTACTTCTGACCTAATTTTAGGCCAGCGATTTATACACTTTTTGAAGTTCCATCATATGAGGTAGTAAAGAGTGCATCTCCATGAGTAAAGGGTTAAATTTTGCTATCTAGTAACTTCAGTGTGATTAATCAAAAACCAGGATGCCAGTCATTATTGCCAATCTGCCAACTCATATCCTGGTGCTGTCATAAGAACAACTATTGTGTATTTTTCACTCAGTGTGTAAGATGATTATATTGTTTTGCACTGAGAATATTCAGATATCCAAGGATTTAAGTTATAAATCAAACAGTTTGTAATTTAGATCTTTCATCATTGCTTGGGGGAATGATCGGAATAGACAAATGATTTATCTATGATATCAACTTTCTGGTGCATTTCACAAATTGATAGGCATCTCAACTAGGCTAAAATTGCTGACAGTTCCAGTACCTAGACCAAATAAGTTAGCAGTTTGTTCTATAGGTATATTTTCCAGTATAAATAACCAGCTGCAAATAAAACTGACTTTAATTTCTTGTTGTGTTGTCCTAATGTCAGCATTATGTAAAATAATAATAATCAATTTATCTAAGACTTTATAAACCCTTAACTCTATTGACATACACAATAGAAAACTGGGCTTATCAAGATAGTGGATCAAGTGAAATAACTTTAGCTATTATGTCAAAGAAGAACAATCATGTGAATCCCACTATCATAAGGAATAAAAAATCAGATGTGCTGTCAACAGTCAAATGGCCTATTTACTGAACTATCTGGTAGCCAGTATTCAAAATATACCAGAAATACTGAGAAATAAAATAAATGTCACAGTATTCTTGTTTTCCAAACAGGGCTCCTACTCCCGTCTGACCCTGAGACTGAACCTATATGTTGGTGGTTATGACAAGATAGAATGGATAGGGGATAAAGTAGGGACCAGTAAGGGATTTGTTGGATGTGTACAACAGGTGGTAGTCAATGGTTACAGATTTGATCTCAGGAAGGCCGATCTTGTTGGTGATGCTCAGTTTGGAGCAAATATTGGTAAGTTACAGAGTTCTACAATTCATTTTAAATTTGTTGTTGGTTAATTACTGTCCCATAAAACAGTGGATCGGTTATATTGAGACCGAGAGCCGGCCACTTGATGCTGACCCATGCAACTTTCTTGAAGCTGGAGGTCATTGGCTATTTAGACAGGGACCATGGATGGCTAATAGACCACACATTGGCTATTTAGACAGGGAAAATGGATGGCCAATTTGCCACACATTGGCTATTTAGACAGGGAAAATGGATAGCCAATTGGCCTCACATTGGCTATTTAGACTGGGAAAATGGATAGCCAATTAGCCACACATTGGTCATTGTCTTAGTGAAGCACAAACAACCTTGCTTGGTATGCTGAACAAACCATCTGACCCGTCCAGGAACTACATTGTACCTTGGTATGCTGAACAAACCATCTGACCCATTCAGGAACTACATTGTACCTTGGTATGCTGAACAAACTATCTGACACGTCCAGGAACTACATTGTTCATTGGTATGCTGAACAAACCATCTGACCCATTCAGGAACTGTATTGTACCTTGGTATGCTGAACAAACCGTCTGACCCGTCCAGGAACTACATTGTACCTTGGTATGCTGAACAAACTATCTGACCCGTCCAGGAACTGTATTGTACCTTGGTATGCTGAACAAACTATCTGACGCGTCCAGGAACTGTATTGTACCTTGGTATGCTGAACAAACCGTCTGACCCGTCCAGGAACTACATTGTACCTTGGTATGCTGAACAAACCATCTGACCCGTCCAGGAACTGTATTGTACCTTGGTATGCTGAACAAACTATCTGACACGTCCAGGAACTACATTGTTCATTGGTATGCTGAACAAACCATCTGACCCGTCCAGGAACTGTATTGTACCTTGGTATTCTGAACAAACCATCTGACCCATTCAGGAACTACATTGTACCTTGGTATGCTGAACAAACTATCTGACACGTCCAGGAACTACATTGTTCATTGGTATGCTGAACAAACCATCTGACCCGTCCAGGAACTGTATTGTACCTTGGTATGCTGAACAAACTGTCTGACCCGTCCAGGAACTACATTGTTCATTGGTATGCTGAACAAACCATCTGACCCGTCCAGGAACTACATTGTACCTTGGTATGCTGAACAAACCATCTGACCCATTCAGGAACTACATTGTACCTTGGTATGCTGAACAAACTGTCTGACCCGTCCAGGAACTACATTGTTCATTGGTATGCTGAACAAACCATCTGACCCATTCAGGAACTGTATTGTACCTTGGTATGCTGAACAAACCGTCTGACCCGTCCAGGAACTACATTGTACCTTGGTATGCTGAACAAACTATTTGACCCGTCCAGGAACTGTATTGTACCTTGGTATGCTGAACAAACTATCTGACACGTCCAGGAACTGTATTGTACCTTGGTATGCTGAACAAACTGTCTGAACCGTCCAGGAACTACATTGTACCTTGGTATGCTGAACAAACTATCTGACACGTCCAGGAACTACATTGTTCATTGATATGCTGAACAAACCATCTGACCTGTCCAGGAACTGTATTGTACCTTGGTATGCTGAACAAACCATCTGACCCATTCAGGAACTACATTGTACCTTGGTATGCTGAACAAACTATCTGACACCTCCAGGAACTACATTGTTCATTGGTATGCTGAACAAACCATCTGACCCGTCCAGGAACTGTATTGTACCTTGGTATGCTGAACAAACTGTCTGACCCGTCCAGGAAATACATTGTACCTTGGTATGCTGAACAAACCATCTGACCCGTCCAGGAACTGTATTGTACCTTGGTATGCTGAACAAACTATCTGACACGTCCAGGAACTACATTGTTCATTGGTATGCTGAACAAACCATCTGACCCGTCCAGGAACTGTATTGTACCTTGGTATGCTGTACAAACCATCTGACCCATTCAGGAACTACATTGTACCTTGGTATGCTGAACAAACTATCTGACAAGTCCAGGAACTACATTGTTCATTGGTATGCTGAACAAACCATCTGACCCGTCCAGGAACTGTATTGTACCTTGGTATGCTGAACAAACTGTCTGACCCGTCCAGGAACTACATTGTTCATTGGTATGCTGAACAAACCATCTGACCCGTCCAGGAACTACATTGTACCTTGGTATGCTGAACAAACCATCTGACCCATTCAGGAACTACATTGTACCTTGGTATGCTGAACAAACTGTCTGACCCGTCCAGGAACTACATTGTACCTTGGTATGCTGAACAAACCATCTGACCCATTCAGGAACTACATTGTACCTTGGTATGCTGAACAAACTGTCTGACCCGTCCAGGAACTACATTGTTCATTGGTATGCTGAACAAACCATCTGACCCATTCAGGAACAGTATTGTACCTTGGTATGCTGAACAAACCGTCTGACCCGTCCAGGAACTACATTGTTCATTGGTATGCTGAACAAACTATCTGACCCGTCCAGGAACTGTATTGTACCTTGGTATGCTGAACAAACCATCTGACACGTCCAGGAACTGTATTGTACCTTGGTATGCTGAACAAACCGTCTGACCCGTCCAGGAACTACATTGTACCTTGGTATGCTGAACAAACCATCTGACCCGTCCAGGAACTGTATTGTACCTTGGTATGCTGAACAAATTATCTGACACGTCCAGGAACTACATTGTTCATTGGTTTGCTGAACAAACCATCTGACCCGTCCAGGAACTGTATTGTACCTTGGTATACTGAACAAACCATCTGACCCATTCAGGAACTACATTGTTCATTGGTATGCTGAACAAACTGTCTGACCCATTCAGGAACTACATTGTACCTTGGTATGCTGAACAAACCATCTGACCCATTCAGGAACTACATTGTACCTTGGTATGCTGAACAAACCATCTGACCCATTCAGGAACTACATTGTACCTTGGTATGCTGAACAAACTATCTGACACGTCCAGGAACTACATTGTTCATTGGTATGCTGAACAAACCATCTGACCCGTCCAGGAACTGTATTGTACCTTGGTATGCTGAACAAACTGTCTGACCCGTCCAGAAACTACATTGTTCATTGGTATGCTGAACAAACCATCTGACCCGTCCAGGAACTACATTGTACCTTGGTATGCTGAACAAACTGTCTGACCCGTCCAGGAACCACATTGTTCATTGGTATGCTGAACAAACTGTCTGACCCGTTCAGGAACTACATTGTACCTTGGTATGCTGAACAAACTGTCTGACCCGTCCAGGAACTACATTGTTCATTGGTATGCTGAACAAACCATCTGACCCGTCCAGGAACTGTATTGTACCTTGGTATGCTGAACAAACTGTCTGACCCGTCCAGAACCTACATTGTTCATTGGTATGCTGAAAAAACCATCTGACCCGTCCAGGAACTACATTGTACCTTGGTATGCTGAACAAACCGTCTGACCCGTCCAGGAACTACATTGTACCTTGGTATGCTGAACAAACTATCTGACCCGTCCAGGAACTGTATTGTACCTTGGTATGCTGAACAAACTATCTGACACGTCCAGGAACTGTATTGTACCTTGGTATGCTGAACAAACTGTCTGACCCATTCAGGAACTGTATTGTACCTTGGTATGCTGAACAAACCGTCTGACCCGTCCAGGAACTACATTGTACCTTGGTATGCTGAACAAACTATCTGACCCGTCCAGGAACTGTATTGTACCTTGGTATGCTGAACAAACTATCTGACACGTCCAGGAACTGTATTGTACCTTGGTATGCTGAACAAACTGTCTGACCTGTCCAGGAACTACATTGTACCTTGGTATGCAGAACAAACCATCTGACCCCTCCAGGAACTGTATTGTACCTTGGTATGCTGAACAAACTATCTGACACGTCCAGGAACTACATTGTTCATTGGTATGCTGAACAAACCATCTGACCCGTCCAGGAACTGTATTGTACCTTGGTATGCTGAACAAACCATCTGACCCATTCAGGAACTACATTGTACCTTGGTATGCTGAACAAACTATCTGACACGTCCAGGAACTACATTGTTCATTGGTATGCTGAACAAACCATCTGACCCGTCCAGGAACTGTATTGTACCTTGGTATGCTGAACAAACTGTCTGACCCGTCCAGGAACTACATTGTACCTTGGTATGCTGAACAAACCATCTGACCCGTCCAGGAACTGTATTGTACCTTGGTATGCTGAACAAACTATCTGACACGTCCAGGAACTACATTGTTCATTGGTATGCTGAACAAACCATCTGACCCGTCCAGGAACTGTATTGTACCTTGGTATGCTGAACAAACCATCTGACCAATTCAGAAACTACATTGTACCTTGGTATGCTGAATAAACTATCTGACACGTCCAGGAACTACATTGTTCATTGGTATGCTGAACAAACCATCTGACCCGTCCAGGAACTGTATTGTACCTTGGTATGCTGAACAAACTGTCTGACCCGTCCAGGAACTACATTGTTCATTGGTATGCTGAACAAACCATCTGACCCGTCCAGGAACTACATTGTACCTTGGTATGCTGAACAAACCATCTGACCCATTCAGGAACTACATTGTACCTTGGTATGCTGAACAAACTGTCTGACCCGTCCAGGAACTACATTGTACCTTGGTATGCTGAACAAACCATCTGACCCATTCAGGAACTACATTGTACCTTGGTATGCTGAACAAACTGTCTGACCTGTCCAGGAACTACATTGTTCATTGGTATGCTGAACAAACCATCTGACCCATTCAGGAACTGTATTGTACCTTGGTATGCTGAACAAACCGTCTGACCCGTCCAGGAACTACATTGTACCTTGGTATGCTGAACAAACTATCTGACCCGTCCAGGAACTGTATTGTACCTTGGTATGCTGAACAAACTATCTGACACGTCCAGGAACTGTATTGTACCTTGGTATGCTGAACAAACCGTCTGACCCGTCCAGGAACTACATTGTACCTTGGTATGCTGAACAAACCATCTGACCCGTCCAGGAACTGTATTGTACCTTGGTATGCTGAACAAACTATCTGACACGTCCAGGAACTACATTGTTCATTGGTATGCTGAACAAACCATCTGACCCGTCCAGGAACTGTATTGTACCTTGGTATGCTGAACAAACCATCTGACCCATTCAGGAACTACATTGTTCATTGGTATGCTGAACAAACTGTCTGACCCATTCAGGAACTACATTGTACCTTGGTATGCTGAACAAACCATCTGACCCATTCAGGAACTACATTGTACCTTGGTATGCTGAACAAACCATCTGACCCATTCAGGAACTACATTGTACCTTGGTATGCTGAACAAACTATCTGACACGTTCAGGAACTACATTGTTCATTGGTATGCTGAACAAACCACCTGACCCGTCCAGGAACTGTATTGTACCTTGGTATGCTGAACAAACTGTCTGACCCGTCCAGGAACTACATTGTTCATTGGTATGCTGAACAAACCATCTGACCCGTCCAGGAACTACATTGTACCGTGGTATGCTGAACAAACTGTCTGACCCGTCCAGGAACTACATTGTTCATTGGTATGCTGAACAAACTGTCTGACCCGTTCAGGAACTACATTGTACCTTGGTATGCTATTATAAACGATAGTTATGTGGGTACACATACCAAATTTGACGCCTTAACGTTCCGACACTATAAAGATATGCATAAAATTGCATTAATTTTAGAATACGCCTCGTACATTGCACCTTGGTTTGCTGAGCTCTTGAAGCAAAGGAGATGTACCAGCACAGTACTATTTTAAAAGTCTTCAAGGTGTTGCAGTCTGGGATCAAACAAGCAACCTCCTGCTTACATGATGTTGGTTCACTTTGACTTTAAATGAGACAGGAGATGTAATTTTACTAGGTTGTTATATCAATAAAATACAACAAAAAAAGTGTATAAAATATTATAAACAATGTTGATCTGTGTGAACCTCCTTACAAACAAAAACCCAAACACAGCAATGTTATAGACTTTGTCTTAAAAACAGCAAAAACATCCAAAGACACTTTGTATGCACAATGGTGCAATTACAGAGTGGGTTGTTCAATGACTGTTGTATGTCTGTATAACAGGGGGTGATATCCTGTAAATATCTTGTTACATAATTGCTGCTTCTCATGATTGAATTGTCTGACTAGCATGTGTCTGTTTTGTGTACACAATCTAATGTAACTTCTTCAGACACTGCTTATAGTTCATCTAAACATTTAAACCACACACTGTACAATGATGCATTAATATGTTCAAGAAGTGACAGCGTATAAAACACAAACTGTTTAGACTTCCTATCAGACTATTTTTTAGAGTATATTGGATTGTATTTCTTGTTTTATTGGGTGTAGTTTGACTACAATAGATGTGTGGGATATGTTTAGGCTATACCAAATCGCTTTTATGTTTAGTGCCAGGTCTGGGACCTAGCCAACCTTTTAAAAAAAGCATTCAAAAGAAGTTGTTGTAGTTGGCTTCAGTTGGAGAATTCAAATGGAACACAACTTTAACATAACAAAACACCTCTAGAGCATGAAATTGTTTCTTTTTTTTTCTTTCAAAAATTGATATCAAAACCTAGGCACACACAGATGCTGAACATAAAAACCAATCACCTAGGCACACAAAGATGCTGAACATAAAAACCAATCACCTAGGCACACAAAGATGCTGAACATAAAAACCAATCACCTAGGCACACAAAGATGCTGAACATAAAAACCAATCACCTAGGCACACGAGGATGCTGAACATAAAAACCAATCACCTAGGCACACAAAGATGCTGAACATAAAAACCAATCACCTAGGCACACGAGGATGCTGAACATAAAAACCAATCACCTAGGCACACAAAGATGCTGAACATAAAAACCAATCACCTAGGCACACAAAGATGCTGAACATAAAAACCAATCACCTAGGCACACGAGGATGCTGAACATAAAAACCAATCACCTAGGCACACGAGGATGCTAAACATAAAAACCAATCACCTAGGCACACAAAGATGCTGAACATAAAAACCAATCACCTAGGCACACAAAGATGCTGAACATAAAAACCAATCACCTAGGCACACAAAGATGCTGAACATAAAAACCAATCACCTAGGCACACACAGATGCTGAACATAAAAACCAATCACCTAGGCACACAAAGATGCTGAACATAAAAACCAATCACCTAGGCACACAAAGATGCTGAACATAAAAACCAATCACCTAGGCACACACAGATGCTGAACATAAAAAACAATCACCTAGGCACACAAAGATGCTGAACATAAAAACCAATCACCTAGGCACACAAAGATGCTGAACATAAAAACCAATCACCTAGGCACACGAGGATGCTGAACATAAAAACCAATCACCTAGGCACACAAAGATGCTGAACATAAAAACCAATCACCTAGGCACACGAGGATGCTGAACATAAAAACCAATCACCTAGGCACACAAAGATGCTGAACATAAAAAACAATCACCTAGGCACACAAAGATGCTGAACATAAAAAACAATCACCTAGGCACACACAGATGCTGAACATAAAAACCAATCACCTAGGCACACAAAGATGCTGAACATAAAAACCAATCACCTAGGCACACAAAGATGCTGAACATAAAAACCAATCACCTAGGCACACGAGGATGCTGAACATAAAAACCAATCACCTAGGCACACAAAGATGCTGAACATAAAAACCAATCACCTAGGCACACAAAGATGCTGAACATAAAAACCAATCACCTAGGCACACGAGGATGCTGAACATAAAAACCAATCACCTAGGCACACAAATATGCTGAACATAAAAACCAATCACCTAGGCACACAAAGATGCTGAACATAAAAACCAATCACCTAGGCACACAAAGATGCTGAACATAAAAACCAATCACCTAGGCACACACAGATGCTGAACATAAAAACAAATTGGTATGTCCTTATGCTTGCATTGTATGCAAATATGTGTAGGTTGTTGTACTGTTTGTCTGATTGATACTGGGAGATCAGAATAACTATTTAGAATTATTCAATGATGTACAGATTTTATAGAGAAAGACAATGTCACCATTGGGAGACTTATAATAGTACATTTACTGTCTGTATGTATGGAGGTTACAGTATGCTTGTCCAATTGTCTGTCTGTTTTAAACACATGCTGGCTTAACTATACTGTCCAAACAACATGTAAAAATATTTAAGAGTTTGTCAGACACCAAACTCCAAGATTTGAACTTCAATGGTTAAGGTCACTTATTGATGGTTTGTCAGGCACAAGAATAAGTGTATTATTTCTAAGGTCAAGGTTTCTCAAAGAAGGGGTGTCAGACATAAGAATAAGGTCAGAACTTCCAAAGTCAAGTTCAATAATAGAAGGTTGGGTCAGACACAAATATTGGATCAATGTGCATCTAAGGTCAAGGCCACTGATGCAATATGTTTCAACACAAGAAACAAGGCAATATGACTGAGGTCAAGGTCACTAATGGAAGGTGTTTCAACACAAGAAACAAGGCAATATGACTGAGGTCAAGGTCACTAATGGAAGGTGTTTCAACACCAGAAACAAGGCAATATGACTGAGGTCAAGGCCACTGGTGGAAGGTGTTTCAACACCAGAAACAAGGCAATATGACTGAGGTCAATGATACTGATGGAAGGTGTTTCAACACCAGAAACCATGCAATATGACTGAGGTCAAGATCACTGATGGAAGGTGTTTCAACACCAGAAACAAGGCAATATGACTGAGGTCAAGGCCACTGATGGAAGGTGTTTCAACACCAGAAACCATGCAATATGACTGAGGTCAAGGTCACTGATGGAAGGTGTTTCAACACCAGAAACAAGGCAATATGACTGAGGTCAAGGTCACTGATGGAAGGTGTTTCAACACAAGAAACAAGGCAATATGACTGAGGTCAAGGCCACTGATGGAAGGTGTTTCAACACCAGAAACAAGGCAATATGACTGAGATCAAGGCCACTGATGGAAGGTGTTTCAACACAAGAAACAAGGCAATATGACTGAGGTCAAGGTCACTGATGGAAGGTGTTTCAACACAAGAAACAAGGCAATATGACTGAGGTCAAGGCCACTGATGGAAGGTGTTTCAACACAAGAAACAAGGCAATATGACTGAGGTCAAGGCCACTGATGGAAGGTGTTTCAACACAAGAAACAAGGCAATATGACTGAGGTCAAGGCCACTGATGGAAGGTGTTTCAACACAAGAAACAAGGCAATATGACTGAGGTCAAGGCCACTGATGGAAGGTGTTTCAACACAAGAAACAAGGCAATATGACTGAGGTCAAGGTTGTTTTCTTGCAAAAAATAGTTTAGTTTTGGTATCTTAGTACCACACTGTTGTATATGAAGCTAATATTGTTTTACAGGTGAATGTAGTGAAGGATTGTGTGACAACGTTGCCTGTGAACATGGCGGGAAATGTAAGGTGACGTCTGCTGACAGCCATACATGTTTATGTCCACTTGGTACTGTTGGTGAGAGCTGTCAACATGGTGAGTATAAAAGCTATATCACGCTATCACTATACATGTATTCACGCTATGTTTTCTGGTACACTTTACAGTACATCATAATTATTGCCAGTCTTGCTAAATAAAACTAAGACAAGAGAAAATAAACAGAATAGATTATGCTTTAGCTTACTATTATTTATTTTATTGTGGGGAGCGGTGGCCTAGAGGTAGGGTGCGCGTTTCGGGATTGAGTTCGACCCCCCCTCTGGACCACTGGTTAATTTGTTTGAGCAAGACCCACATGCTCCACTCCACCAAGGTGTAAAATGGTACCTGTGAGGGCAGTGTCTATTCCTGGGTGCTGCAGATCGATGTTGGCTGCCACACCCACAGGAGAGAAATAGTCTCCCCAGGGAGACACGAGTGTAGGTTTCCATATGTAGCCCAATGACCAGGGGAGTTGAACTGTCAAAGGGCGCTTGAGCGGCCTTACAGCTGAAAAGAGCCCTAGAAAATTGGTAACTTAACTTTTATTTCATTGTGAAAATTGTTTATTCTACTCTATTATTTAAACCTGGATATTGTTAAATTAATATTGTATGACTTAGAACAGCAGTAACCATTGTTATATTGTTTGATGTTTTTATTACACCATGTTACATAAATTTTCAGAATGTTCAGCATCCAAATATGGCAATTAATGTTTTCAGTCTTCAAAATATTTTCGAAAAACCAATTACAGTGTTTGTGTGCAAAAGCTCTCATAATGCATTTATGTGTGCTCCAACATCAATCAGATAAAAGCGCTTTACAATAAATATTCCATTAAATGCAAATATTTAAATGCTTGGGGTTTGTTTGCCATCTGATAACCTTGTTGTACATTCACAATAATGTCGTGTTTAATAAATCTTCGACTGGAAATAAATGATTGTTAATTATTGATGCTGATCAAACAAAACATTCCTCTCCCATAGAACATTGATCAAAGTGGAAAGTTGGAAACACTACAATAACCTCTGTCAGTATTATTTGTAATGATATAGTTGGTATGCCATTTAATGTGTTATACTTTATTGTGAGCCAACGACTTCTACAACATTTTGTAAATATTTAACATTGATTTATAATTGTTTTGTAAATATTTTATTTTTATTTATGATGTTGTTTTAATTTGTGATAGAATATTGATAACTGAGGGGGTGACATATTGGTGCGTTTTATTTATAAAATGCAAGTAAATCAAACTATTCATCTCCTAATAATTGAACTATCCCCAAACATGGAATTCAATTGTTCTTTGTAAACAAACACTCACCAATTGGACTTGTTTTATTAAAATAAGAATATGATTCTAAAATGTGCCACAAATTAACAAGTTTACGTCAAACATTTAGTAGATACTGGATCTTTGAAATGCCAGTTGACGTTACGTCAAAATGTAAAGAATGACGTTCGCGACGTCACTCAAAAAGAAGGCGGTAGTGGTTGGTTTAAAAAATCTTTAACTTTGTAAGTGTTCAGAGTAATTTGTTCAAATTTTCAGAATCTGTTCACAAGAGTCTCCTCTTTCTAGCCGTATATTATCAACATTTTCACAATTTTGTCACTAAGCCCGATTTTCCTGGAGAACGGCTCATATATATATGCGCCGTTCTCCAGGAAAACCGGGCTTAATGACATTGTATTGTAATTATGCAATAAGGTTTAGAAAAATGTCCAAAATGAGAAAAAACTTGTGTCCTTTGATTTCATATTTAAGTAATTGGATAGTATAGTAAAATCCATTAGCTTCAAGTTTTCTTTAAACTTGTGTTAAAATAACTTCTGTCATTACTATGGTGATCGTTTTCTAAACAGTACTCATATCAAGGAAAACAATGGTAAAGTTGCTAAAAACACTTGAAATTTTTCTCTGTAAGCAAACACTCACCAATTGGACACGTTTTATCAAAATAAGAATATGATTCTATAATGTGCCACAATTTTAAAAGTTTATGTCAAAAATTTATCAGTTACTGGATCTTTGAAATGCCATCTGACGTTAGGTCAAAAACGTAGAGAATGACATTCACGACGTCACTCAAAATGTAGGCGGTAGTGGTTGGTTTTAAAAGTCTATAACTTTGTAAGTGTATGGAATACTTCATTCAAACTTTCAAAATATGTTCACAAAAGTCTCTTCTTTCTAACCATATATTCATCAATATTTCACAATTTTGTCACTAAGCCTGATTTTCCTGGAGAACGGCTCAAATATATATGTTAATAACACACAGACTAATATACCAAAATGATATATGCTGTACAAAAATTGCATGTGATATATGACATCATAGCTCATGATGATGTTAACTCATTTCTTAAAGTAAATTCCTGATGAAAACTTAATAAAGTTGAAACTTTGAAAAGAGCCTGGAGTTTGTTTTGTTTCAACTAATTTATTCTTCTGATATAATAATGTCAAGGTTAAAAACCACCAAATGTGTCACTGACATCATTGTTACATTTGGCGATTTTTAACCTTTGCATAATTATATAAGATGAATGAATTAGTTTAGATCATCACCTAAATTGTAATCTTTTTAAAAATGCCAGTCATAGTCTTTATTTGCCAATCAACTTTCTGCTGAAATTTGGCAGTTATATTAGTGCCTCCACCAACATTTGGCGCTAACCACTGATCTACGGCAGGCACACATACAAACTGATGTACCGATTCATTATTACATGTGTTTTAAAGTTAAGATGACAAAACAATTTTGTTTACTGGTAATTGAGTATGTTTGTTTGTAGAATACTTTGATACTATTATTTCAGTGGAGAATGTTCACATCCCTGAGTTCAACACAAACTCTTATCTCGAGTTTAAGGGTTTAGGGAGAACAGCTCTTCTGTTTATGGAGATAGAAATGGTGTTCAAGTCAACAAAGCCTAATGGTCTTATACTGTACAATGGCTATACGCTCGATCGTTCCGGTGATTTCATCTCATTAGCTTTGCATGATTCCTATGTAGAGTATAGGTTCGACCTCGGCACAGGGCCCGCTATAATAAGGTGGGTATAATACATACTGTAAAATCATTAATTTTCGTAGGGGATAAAATTGTGTGGTTCATCTACTACCACAAAATTAAATCCCATCGAAAAATAATTTTGACAATTGTATTTATTACCTGAAATGTAAAGCCAAGAAATAACGTCCCATCGAAAAGGTCTTTTTTACCAAAAACCTCGAAATTTTGTCCCATTGAAACTAAATGATTTTACAGTATTTGATTTTACCCTCTACTCCATTCATTGCGATCAGGTAGCATCTGCATCGAAAGATTTTTTTTAAAATTACAGGAAATCTTTCAAATGAGCCTTTTTATGTTACATGTGAATAATGTCTTTTTACCAGTAAAATTATGATAGGAAATGAGAAAAATATGTTATAAGTAAAACACATGCAGTAATGTGCAAATATCAATGTATGGAAAACTTAAAGTTACCCTTACTAGTGTTATAATAAAACAGTTATTCTACGTTAGTAACAGAAAATGTATTCATTGATGTCAACTAGCTTTATATGTTAGTTAGGTAACATAATACCCATCATGACTATATATATGATATAGTTGATAGTATGCATGTTAAATAAAAAATTAACCTTTATTGTAACATAATCATATAGAAGTTCCTTACAAAATCCAATCACACAATAATCGTTAACAATGCAGCAATACCCTCTACATAAGTCAAAGTCATGATGGGTATTATGTCCACCCTGAAATTTATAGGGTGTGGATTTTGTCCACCCTGTAAAAACATGGATTGGATTATGTCCACCCTGTCAAAAATGAGGAAACGGTATTCTGTCCACCCGGGATTTTGTCCGGATTCCAGTCACGTGACCAAGGTGATTATACAGATGGTCGTCCGGGAATCATTAATGTAGAAAGCATGTCGTCCGGGAATCATTAATGTAGAAAGCATGTTATATTGTTTGTCTCGGCACATTCAATGCTGTGAAACATTGCTATTATAGATGTCCTTAATCCCAAGCATAGGGGAAATTTTCCTTACTAATTTGACAGAGCAGTCTGATTTATGTCTGAGCAGGGAAATATATGTGCGTATATACATGTAATTCTAATTACTATTAGTTCAGGAAGAAGGAAAATGAGCAAATCTTGTTCAGGGAACATAAATATCTTCCAGTGGGTTTTTTAACCTCTATAGTTGAAGTTTTCTTGGAATTCAGTCAACTGTTTTATTCTTAATTTCTATTAAATGTCAACACCAATAGGAAAGGTTGTTATCAGGCATGCTGTAAATGTGGCTTATGTGTCTTTGCAGAACTAGATAACGTTAATATAAAACCAAATGTGTCAGTATTTTATTAAGGGAAAGTGAAAAAATACATAACAGCTCTTCTAACCTAATTAGCATTGCCATATTCATATATCCAGAGAACACTTCTGTTACAAACGAGAGTAATAAACATCCTCTCTATGACAATACCTTCAAAATGATTGTAAGCTGACATTTACTATAACATTGTGTAGGACATGAGCCTCTATACAACAGCCAATATTTGTAGCAGGATGTTGCTCTGCAGAGTTGTAACGTAACAGTACGAGGGGCGTTTCAAAAGTTCTAGGAAAATTGCTCTATAATGGTTATCATATGTTCAAGCATGAAGGTGTGTCGTACAAAATGGAACTGCTGCCATAGTAACGTCAGCAATGGCTACCCGGGGCAAAGTTATCTCTGACCGTACTTTATTAATGTTCTGACTAAATCTCACTCAGTCAGTCAAATGACACACAATTCACCTGCTACAAAAATAACAATGCTTTATATTCTCGCTTCAAGGTTACATATAATGCAAAACTTACAGGGTGCATTTGCAAGTATTCGAAATTGTCACAAACCAAGCAGAAACGTCCAAAGCAATTTCATACACAATAGGCTGTTTCTTCCTGTGATCATCTGCAGCTGTACCATTGGCCGTCTGGAAGCCTTCGTACAATTCATACATTCTACTCAGTGACATGCAATGTTCTTAACAGGCAGTGGTTATTAATTCTACTGTTTCGAGTCCTAATTTTCCTGCCAAAAGACAAAACTGGTCAAATTCCATTGATTTACTAATATTTTAAGACAATTCTAATCGATGACAATCAAATCAACAGTGGGAATATTTAAACTATATCATAAATTGACCAAAATGATGTAATACTGCCCTTAGGAAATGTACCATGCAGAAATTATAGGTCGTAGTTAATTGGTAGCTGTTTGATTAAGGGTAATGTGTTAGTTATTATGACGATTTCTCCGACATGACCTCAAATTTGCCCCGGGTAGCAATTACTGATGTTACTGTGGCAGCAGTGCCATTTTGTACAACACACCCTCATGCATCCGATTCATAGTACAATATGTATCATGACTTGCTCTATTTAAATGCAAAGTTTGAAGTAATTTGAACATACAATAAACATTATAGTGAACTTCCTGGAACTTTTGAAACGCCTCTCGTAAATAGTCTAAATGTGATTTCAGAAGCAAGTCAATAGATACTTCAAATAGCTTCTGAAACATATGACTGTTTAATGCAAGTATATTAAAAATGAAATGTCCTAAGTCAATTAATAATATTGTCAATTAATAATATTGTCATGACAGACAAGTGAATACTGAATTGAGAAAATTAAAAAAAAAACACCCACAAAATTTCAAAGTTCACTGGATGCCCTTCATTGCTGATTGAGTATATCAGCATGCTTGAAATATCCATTTTGTGGGTGGTTTGTTCTATGTCTGACTGTTGTATTGGTGGCTAGGTGATGGCACCATTTCTGTATGACTGTTTTATTGGTGGCTAGGTGATGGCACCATTTCTGTATGACTGTTGTATTGGTGGCTAGGTGATGGCACCATTTCTGTATGACTGTTTTATTGGTGGCTAGGTGATGGCACCATTTCTGTATGACTGTTTTATTGGTGGCTAGGTGATGGCACCATTTCTGTATGACTGTTTTATTGGTGGCTAGGTGATGGCACCATTTCTGTATGACTGTTTTATTGGTGGCTAGGTGATGGCACCATTTCTGTATGACTGTTTTATTGGTGGCTAGGTGATGACACCATTTCTGTATGACTGTTGTATTGGTGGCTAGGTGATGGCACCATTTCTGTAGTACTTTGGATTGTCTGTGTGCTGCTGTATTAACTAACAAAGATTTCACAGTTAATGTAAAACAATGTATGTTTTGTAGATCACCTCGGCCTATCACATTAAACAAATGGCATTGGATGAAGATATCTCGTACTGGAATGGAGGGTATATTAGAGATTGACGATGAAACAGTCGCTATCGGACAATCCCAGGGAGCCTTCACACAACTAACAGTAACACAGAGTCTGTATATTGGTGGACATAGAAACTTCGATGAGACGTCTAGAAATGCAAATGTAACACTGGCATTTGAAGGTTGCATTCAAAAGGTAAATCTTTACTATTGTTTAATTAAATAATGTATAGATTGCACCTATAGTGGGATTCCAACCGTTGTTGACTTAGGTCAAACTCTTCCCTAAACATAACATGTAGTGGTACAAATATTGAACCAACTACTGCAGTAAAATATCTTGGTGCTACTATTGACCAGACCCTATCTTTTGATTCCATGGCCCGATCAATATTAAAGAAAGCTAATGCCCGGTTAAAATATCTATACCGTAAAAAAGGTTACCTCACTCAACACACCAAGAAACTTCTTGTTATGGCCCTTATCCAATGCCACTTTGATTATGCCTGTTCTATATGGTACCATGGGCTCACCCAGTCACTTAAATCCAAGCTTCAAACCACCCAAAATAAGTTAATAAGATTTGTGCTTGATTTAGATGCTAGGTCGCACATAGGAAGTCAGCATTTTAATCAACTTAATTGGTTACCGGTCAATAAGCGTGTAGACCAGATCATTCTGTGTCATGTTTTCAAAATAAAAAATGGTACAGCCCCAGACTATATGGGTGACAATTTCATTTCACAGGATTCTATTCATTCATACAGAACAAGATTGAGTGATCAGGGAGGATTTTCTGTTCCTAAGGTCAAAGGTTTTGGGAAGCAATCTTTTTTTTACTCTGGCATTAATCAATGGAACCAGCTGCCTGCTAGTATAGCACTGACTGAGAAATTGCCTGTTTTTAAAGCAAAAGTCAAGAAACATTTTTTAGACAATTTGGTATAAATTTTTAAGGTAGTTAAATGACATTTATTTATTAGTATTTATTAAATAATATATTTATTTATTTATGCATAGAAGTTTTAAGTAATTTATATCTACATCATTTAATATTTAAGTAAATTCATTATATTTTTTTATTTATGTCAGAGTTATTTACTATTTTTATAGTTTCAATTATTTATTACTGCAATGTATGCCAGGTAGAGTCTTTCAGTATTGGTAAATTCTTAACTTTAACTTGTTTTTTTAAATATCATTTGACTGTTGACACATATTATCTGTGATATAAACAATGTATCGAAAGTCCAATTTAAAGCTTTAAAGTAACTGTGATGAATTAATATGCTTATGCATTAATGTTATTATATCTGTGCAATAGTCTATAATACATTATACTTAATGCCTCTCTATGTCATGCCATCAACACTAAAGGACCACAATGGAAATAAGAGATATCTCTTTTTTGTGCTATCCTTAGTGTTGGTGTGCCTGTCATGGGTACTTTTGAATGCATGTACGTATAATTTGTTTTATTATGTATACATGTTTTTAATTATCCATGTAATATGTACCTCAATACTGAATAAAATCTATCTATCTATCTATCTGTTGTAGCATTAGACCACTCGGCTATCACAACAACCTCCCAAAAGGTCACTGTGACCTTTACCATTTCCTACTATTAGGCTGCAATGGGGGCATTAATGTTTTACAAGCATCTTTTGTTGCATTTGTAATGCCTTTGATCATACAATTGAATGGTGATATACAATGTTCTTAGCACTTTGGCTGAATCTCTTGATCCTTTTATGGTACTTTGAGTTCTTTAGAGAATTCACGAGCAGTGTGATAAATGTTCAATATTCGGTAAATTAGTCTGACTGTGCTTATACCATTACTATTCACAATGTTCTAGTTAGACTAGTAGACGGTTGTAACATGAGGTGTTAACTTCGTTGTAACATTAGTGTGTTTTGTTGTAAGTTTTGGCTGGTGTCCAGTTAGGTCGAAACAAGAGATATTTTGTAAGTTATTGTAGTACCAGTAAGCAAGTCAATCAATCTATTACTACGAGTCAATGATCTAAGAATAATCAATCTTGCATCTGTGATTAGTCTTAGTGTTACAGAAGCTTGCAATGATTAGTCCTGGTGTTGTAGAAGCTTGAAATGATGAAGTATGCATGTTGTGATGTAAACTACATTTCGCAATCTGTGTCATTTGTTTCATATATTGAATTAAGTTTGTATCAGGTGCAGTGCAGTGTTAACCCATATACTGCACTGGAGAGGTCTGGCTAAAATTATTGTGCATCATTCCACTGTAAACCAAGATTTGTTGTTGCACAATTTAATTTCGCAGAATGGTAGACATTAGCAAAATTAAGTAGCCACAGAAGTGTTCAAAACATTAATATGGACATCACGGGAGATTAAAAAACGTGAAACTTTGTTGTTGTAGAGGCTTTCAGGAAATGTTAAAGCGAGTAGAGGCTTTCAGATAGTTTTAAGACAAATCATAGAGTCGAACGTAACGTCATTGACGTCGTAGAGTGTGCGCGGAACTAACTCATATCAGTTACGATAAAATTACATACTGTTTCTATTATTTGAGATATCACCTTCAAACTTTGCAATGAGAGTGTTAACATACAAATGTATTTATAAGACTGTGTATGTCAATTGCTTATAAAGTTGGAAGAAATATAGTAAAAATCAATATTCGCGACTTTCGCCGACAACCCTTGTATATTTGACAAGAATTGTTTCCATTACAAATCGAAAGATCATTCTGCTGTCAAAAACATATAGGTCAGTTGCTTATATTGACTTGGATCTATGAAGGAGTCAGATTTCTAACATTGATGTTTTATATTATTTTTATACGCCCGTTGAAAAACGGGACGTATTATGTGAACACCCTTGGCGGGCGTGCGGGCGTTCGTGCGTGCGTTCGTGCGTGCGGGCGGCGGCGGCCAATATTTGTCTGTACTCTAACTCAAACAGTTTTTGTCCGATCATCTTCAAACTTGCTGACAATGCTTATGGGTGTAATATCTAGGCCAAGTTTGATTATAGGCCAAATCAGTGCAGGCCTTCTTTGGTTATGGTCCTGTCTGAAATTGGCCTTGTCTGTACTCTAACTCAAACAATTTTCATCCGATCGTCTTCAAACTTGCTGACGATGCTCATGGGTGTAATATCTAGGCCAAGATAAGTTTCAAGATGATTGTTCAAAAATGTTTTGACATAATATGGGCTTTTATTTCATAATCAATATTTTTTTCACTAGCACAATCAAGACGGGCGTATTTTGTGACATTTTGGCATCTTGTTCAATATGATTTCTCTGTTCTATCAGCAATGATATATATATGAAATCTGCATGGTAACCATGTTTACAAATACATTATATTATAACTCTGCAATGAAATTGATTTACCACTAGGCCAGGTTATCACGTTAGCAATTAAAATAATTGACCAGACACTATTGTAGAACATTTACCTCGTATTTGTTTGTAAAAGGTTTTTGTTGAACGTTATCAAGTGAACCCATTGGCTAATACCAAATGAACTTAAACCGCAGAAAGTAAAAAAGCTGAACGTCCTAGGGTCAGCTGTAAACAAGTGTTGTTCCTGGAAAAATAACTACATTGTACCTTGGTGTCCAGGAACAATCTTGTTTAGAAATTGTTGTTTTCTATGGACAATAAATCCCTATACGCCCTTGCTGAAAGTGCAAGTTTCAGCTGTCCTAAAGTTCTGAACAAATAAAGAATCACTACAAATGATGAAACGCAAAAAGGTGTTAGAAAATCAGAAAGGAAAGACAGCACTCAGAAAACATTAAAACATCAAATAACACAAATACAAGATGCAATGTCCACACTTAAGCAAACAAGCCATATTCAGCATTTGTTTCTTGTTTGCAGATGACAGTAAACAATCGGGTGATGAATCTGATCCATGATGCTCTATCTGGTGTTAATGTAGAGAGCTGTGAACATCCTTGTATTGGACAACCATGTTTACATGATGGTGAATGTATACCAAAGAAAGATGTCTACACATGCTATTGTCCACTCGGGTACTCTGGAAAGAATTGTCAAAAAGGTATGTATGATTATGCGGTTTATCTGAGAGAATCTGCATAACTTAGAGAAAAAAAGAATTGTGTCCGCATTGACTAAAAAGGTTCTGACATTACCAGAACTTACTCATTTGAAAAGCGAAGACTAATTTGTCCCTGACTAGTACAATTATACACTCATCATGACTTTAACTCAGAACAAACAAATTACTGCACAATTTGCTATTGGAACTGCGGGAATGTGTGAAAATCTGTATACAGAATATTTGTAGGTCCATACTACAAAAAAGTGTCTGGCATAGCTTTGTGCGATTTAACAGACTCGAATGGAACATTGCATAAATGATAAGCAAGTTATGGTGAAAAGTTATTCAAAGCTAGTTTTTCCCTCTAGTCTTGTCTGTATCTTTATGGAAAATGTCAAAGACATGCAGTGAAGGTCATACCTCTTCTGGGCATTCGCTATTTACTTTAGTCACATATATGTAAGAAATGATGAATAAGTTAACATTGTCTGAAGGAACATGTATATAAATTGGTACTGTGTTTGGGAGGGAGGGGCTTGTCTGAAGGAACATGTATATAAATTGGTACTGTGTTTGGGAGGGGGGGCTTGTCTGAAGGAACATGTATATAAAGTGGTACTGTGTTTGGGAGGGGGGGCTTGTCTGAAGGAACATGTATATAAAGTGGTACTGTGTTTGGGAGGGAGGGGCTTGTCTGAAGGAACATGTATATAAAGTGGTACTGTGTTTGGGAGGGAGGGGGCTTGTCTGAAGGAACATGTATATAAAGTGGTACTGTGTTTGGGAGGGAGGGGGCTTGTCTGAAGGAACATGTATATAAAATGGTACTGTGTTTGGGAGGGGGGGGGCTTGTCTGAAGGAACATGTATATAAAGTGGTACTGTGTTTGGGAGGGGGGGGCTTGTCTGAAGGAACATGTATATAAAGTGGTACTGTGTTTGGAAGGGAGGGGGCTTGTCTGAAGGAACATGTATATAAAGTGGTACTGTGTTTGGGAGGGAGGGGCTTGTCTGAAGGAACATGTATATAAAGTGGTACTGTGTTTGGGAGGGAGGGGGCTTGTCTGAAGGAACATGTTTATAAAGTGGTACTGCGTTTGGGAGGGAGGGGCTTGTTTGAATGAACATGTATATAAAGTGGTACTGTGTTTGGGAGGGGGGGTTGTCTGAAGGAACATGTATATAAAGTGGTACTGTGTTTGGGAGGGAGGGGGCTTGTCTGAAGGAACATGTATATAAAGTGGTACTGTGTTTGGGAGGGAGGGGCTTGTCTGAAGGAACATGTATATAAAGTGGTACTGTGTTTGGGAGGGAGGGGCTTGTCTGAAGGAACATGTATATAAAGTGGTACTGTGTTTGGGAGGGAGGGGCTTGTCTGAAGGAACATGTATATAAAGTGGTACTGTGTTTGGGAGGGAGGGGCTTGTCTGAAGGAACATGTATATAAAGCGGTACTGTGTTTGGGAGGGAGGGGCTTGTCTGAAGGAACATGTATATAAAGTGGTACTGTGTTTGGGAGGGAGGGGCTTGTCTGAAGGATCATGTATATAATGTGGTACTGTGATTGGGAGGGGGGGTTGTCTGAAGGAACATGTATATAAAGTGATACTGTGTTTGGGAGGGGGGGGGGCTCGTCTGAAGGAACATGTATATAAAGTGGTACTGTGTTTGAGAGTGAGGGGGGCTTGTCTGAAGGAACATGTATATAAAGTGGTACTGTGTTTGGGAGGGAGGGGGCTTGTCTGAAGGAACATGTATATAAAGTGGTACTGTGTTTGGGAGTGAGGGGCTTGTCTGAAGGAACATGTATATAAAGTGGTACTGTGTTTGGGAGGGGGGGTTGTCTGAAGGAACATGTATATAAAGTGGTACTGTGTTTGGGAGGGGGGTTGTCTGAAGGAACATGTATATAAAGTGGTACTGTGTTTGGGAGGGAGGGGGGCTTGTCTGAAGGAACATGTATATAAAGTGGTACTGTGTTTGGGAGGGAGGGGCTTGTCTGAAGGAACATGTATATAAAGTGGTACTGTGTTTGGGAGTGAGGGGGCTTGTCTGAAGGATCATGTATATAAAGTGGTACTGTGTTTGGGAGGGAGGGGCTTGTCTGAAGGAACATGTATATAAAGTGGTACTGTGTTTAGGAGGGAGGGGCTTGTCTGAAGGAACATGTATATAGAGTGGTACTGTGTTTGGGAGTGAGGGGGCTTGTCTGAAGGAACATGTATATAAAGTGGTACTGTGTTTGGGAGGGAGGGGCTTGTCTAAAGGAACATGTATATAAAGTGGTACTGTGTTTGGGAGGGAGGGGCTTGTCTAAAGGAACATGTATATAAAGTGGTACTGTGTTTGGGAGGGAGGGGCTTGTCTGAAGGAACATGTATATAAAGTGGTACTGTGTTTGGGAGGGGGGGCTTGTCTGAAGGAACATGTATATAAAGTGGTACTGTGTTTGGGAGGGAGGGGCTTGTCTGAAGGATCATGTATATAAAGTGGTACTGTGTTTAAGAGGGAGGGGCTTGTCTGAAGGAACATGTTTATAAAGTGGTACTGTGTTTGGGAGGGAGGGGGCTTGTCTGAAGGAACATGTATATAAAGTGGTACTGTGTTTGACAGTGAGGGGCTTGTCTGAAGGATCATGTATATAAAGTGGTACTGTGTTTGGGAGGGAGGGGGCTTGTCTGAAGGAACATGTTTATAAAGTGGTACTGTGTTTGGAAGGGAGGGGGCTTGTCTGAAGGAACATGTATATAAAGTGGTACTGTGTTTGGGAGGGAGAAGGGCTTGTCTGAACGAACATGTATATAAAGTGGTACTGTGTTTGGGAGGGAGGGGGCTTGTCTGAAGGAACATGTTTATAAAGTGGTACTGTGTTTGGGAGGGAGGGGGCTTGTCTGAAGGAACATGTATATAAAGTGGTACTGTGTTTGGGAGGGAGGGGGCTTGTCTGAAGGAACATGTTTATAAAGTGGTACTGTGTTTGGGAGGGAGGGGGCTTGTCTGAAGGAACATGTTTATAAAGTGGTACTGTGTTTGGGAGGGAGGGGCTTGTCTGATGGAACATGTATATAAAGTGGTACTGTGTTTGGGAGGGAGGGGGGGCTTGTCTGAAGGAACAGGTATATAAAGTGGTACTGTGTTTGAGAGTGAGGGGCTTGTCTGAAGGATCATGTATATAAAGTGGTACTGTGTTTGGGAGGGAGGGGGGCTTGTCTGCAGGAACATGTATATAAAGTGGTACTGTGTTTGGGAGGGAGGGGGCTTGTCTGAAGGAACATGTATATAAAGTGGTACTGTGTTTGAGAGTGAGTGGCTTGTCTGAAGGAACATGTATATAAAGTGGTACTGTGTTTGGGAGGGGGGCTTGTCTGAAGGAACATGTATATAAAGTGGTACTGTGTTTGGGAGGGAGGGGGCTTGTCTGAAGGAACATGTATATAAAGTGGTACTGTGTTTGGGAGGGAGGGGCTTGTCTGAAGGAACATGTATATAAAGTGGTACTGTGTTTCGGAGGGGGGCATGTCTGAAGGAACATGTATATAAAGTGGTACTGTGTTTGGGTTGGAGGGGGCTTGTCTGAAGGAACATGTATATAAAGTGGTACTGTGTTTGGGAGGGAGGGGCTTGTCTGAAGGAACATGTATATAAAGTGGTACTGTGTTTGAGAGTGAGTGGCTTGTCTGAAGGATCATGTATATAAAGTGGTACTGTGTTTGGGAGGGAGGGGGCGCTTGTCTGAAGGAACATGTATATAAAGTGGTACTGTGTTTGAGAGTGAGGGGCTTGTCTGAAGGAACATGTATATAAAGTGGTACTGTGTTTGGGAGGGTGGGGGGCTTGTGTGAAGGAACATGTATATAAAGTGGTACTGTGTTTGAGAGTGAGGGGCTTGTCTGAAGGAACATGTATATAAAGTGATACTGTGTTTGGGAGGGAGGGGGCTTGTCTGAAGGAACATGTATATAAAGCGGTACTGTGTTTGGGAGGGAGGGGGCTTGTCTGAAGGAACATGTATATAAATTGGTACTGTGTTTGGGAGGGAGGGGGCTTGTCTGAAGGAACAGGTATATAAAGTGGTACTGTGTTTCGGAGGGGGGCTTGTCTGAAGGATCATGTGTATAAAGTGGTACTGTGTTTGGGAGGGGGGGGGGCTTGTCTGAAGGAACATGTATATAAAGTGGTACTGTGCTTGAGAGTGAGGGGCTTGTCTGAAGGAACATGTATATAAAGTGATACTGTGTTTGAGAGGGAGGGGCTTGTCTGAAGGAACATGTATATAAAGTGGTACTGTGTTTGAGAGTGAGGGGGGCTTGTCTGAAGGAACATGTATATAAAGTGGTACTGTGTTTGGGAGGGAGGGGCTTGTCTGAAGGAACATGTATATAAAGTGATACTGTGTTTGGGAGGGGGGGGGGCTTGTCTGAAGGAACATGTATATAAAGTGATACTGTGTTTGGGAGGGAGGGGGCTTGTCTGAAGGAACATGTATATAAAGTGGTACTGTGTTTGAGAGGGAGGGGGCTTGTCTGAAGGATCATGTATATAAAGTGGTACTGTGTTTGGGAGGGAGTGGGCTTGTCTGAAGGATCATGTATATAAAGTGGTACTGTGTTTGAGAGGGAGGGGGCTTGTCTGAAGGAACATGTATATAAAGTGGTACTGTGTTTGGGAGGGAGGGGGCTTGTCTGAAGGATCATGTATATAAAGTGGTACTGTGTTTGAGAGGGAGGGGGCTTGTCTGAAGGATCATGTATATAAAGTGGTACTGTGTTTGGGAGGGAGGGGGCTTGTCTGAAGGATCATGTATATAAAGTGGTACTGTGTTTGGGAGGGAGGGGGCTTGTCTGAAGGATCATGTATATAAAGTGGTACTGTGTTTGGGAGGGAGGGGGCTTGTCTGAAGGAACATGTATATAAAGTGGTACTGTGTTTGGGTTGGAGGGGGCTTGTCTGAAGGAACATGTATATAAAGTGGTACTGTGTTTGGGAGGGAGGGGCTTGTCTGAAGGAACATGTATATAAAGTGGTACTGTGTTTGAGAGTGAGTGGCTTGTCTGAAGGATCATGTATATAAAGTGGTACTGTGTTTGGGAGGGTGGGGGGCTTTTGTGAAGGAACATGTATATAAAGTGGTACTGTGTTTGAGAGTGAGGGGCTTGTCTGAAGGAACATGTATATAAAGTGATACTGTGTTTGGGAGGGAGGGGGCTTGTCTGAAGGAACATGTATATAAAGTGGTACTGTGTTTATGAGAGGGGGGCTTGTCTGAAGGATCATGTATATAAAGTGGTACTGTGTTTGGGAGGGAGGGGCTTGTCTGAAGGAACATGTATATAAAGTGGTACTGTGTTTGGGAGGGAGGGGGCTTGTCTGAAGGATCATGTATATAAAGTGGTACTGTGTTTGGGAGGGAGGGGGCTTGTCTGAAGGAACATGTATATAAAGTGGTACTGTGTTTGGGAGGGAGGGGCTTGTCTGAAGGAACATGTATATAAAGTGGTACTGTGTTTGGGAGGGAGGGGGGGCTTGTTTGAAGGAACAGGTATATAAAGTGGTACTGTGTTTGAGAGTGAGGGGGCTTGTCTGAAGGAACATGTATATAAAGTGGTACTGTGTTTGGGAGGGAGGGGCTTGTCTGAAGGATCATGTATATAAAGTTGTACTGTGTTTGGGAGGGAGGGGCTTGTCTGAAGGAACATGTATATAAAGTGGTACTGTGTTTGGGAGGGAGGGGGGCTTGTCTGAAGGAACATGTATATAAAGTGGTACTGTGTTTGGGAGGGAGGGGGCTTGTCTGAAGGAACATGTATATAAAGTGGTACTGTGTTTGGGAGGGAGGGGGCTTGTCTGAAGGAACATGTATATAAAGTGGTACTGTGTTTGAGAATGAGTGGCTTGTCTGAAGGAACATGTATATAAAGTGGTACTGTGTTTGGGAGGGAGGGGGCTTGTCTGAAGGAACAGGTATATAAAGTGGTACTGTGTTTGGGGGGGGGGCTTGTCTGAAGGAACATGTATATAAAGTGATACTGTGTTTGGGAGGGAGGGGCTTGTCTGAAGGAACATGTATATAAAGTGATACTGTGTTTGAGAGTGAGGGGGGCTTGTCTGAAGGATCATGTATATAAAGTGGTACTGTGTTTGGGGGAGGGGCTTGTCTGAAGGAACATGTATATAAAGTGGTACTGTGTTTGGGAGGGAGGGGGCTTGTCTGAAGGAACATGTATATAAAGTGGTACTGTGTTTGGGAGGGAGGGGCTTGTCTGAAGGAACATGTATATAAAGTGGTACTGTGTTTGGGAGGGAGGGGCTTGTCTGAAGGAACATGTATATAAAGTGATACTGTGTTTGGGAGGGAGGGGCTTGTCTGAAGGAACATGTATATAAAGTGGTACTGTGTTTGGGAGGGAGGGGGGCTTGTCTGAAGGAACATGTATATAAAGTGGTACTGTGTTTGGGAGGGAGGGGGCTTGTCTGAAGGAACATGTATATAAAGTGGTACTGTGTTTGGGAGGGAGGGGGCTTGTCTGAAGGAACATGTATATAAAGTGGTACTGTGTTTGGGAATGAGTGGCTTGTCTGAAGGAACATGTATATAAAGTGGTACTGTGTTTGGGAGGGGGGGCTTGTCTGAAGGAACATGTATATAAAGTGATACTGTGTTTGGGTGGGGGGCTTGTCTGAAGGAACATGTATATAAAGTGGTACTGTGTTTGATAGTGAGGGGCTTGTCTGAAGGAACATGTATATAAAGTGGTACTGTGTTTGGGAGGGAGGGGGCTTGTCTGAAGGAACATGTATATAAAGTGGTACTGTGTTTGGGAGGGAGGGGGCTTGTCTGAAGGAACATGTATATAAAGTGGTACTGTGTTTGGGAGGGAGGGGGCTTGTCTGAAGGAACATGTATATAAAGTGGTACTGTGTTTGGGAGGGAGGGGGGCTTGTCTGAAGGAACATGTATATAAAGTGGTACTGTGTTTGAGAGGGAGGGGCTTGTCTGAAGGAACATGTATATAAAGTGGTACTGTGTTTGGGAGGGAGGGGGCTTGTCTGAAGGAACATGTATATAAAGTGGTACTGTGTTTGGGAGGGAGGGTTGTCTGAAGGAACATGTATATAAAGTGGTACTGTGTTTGGGAGGGAGGGGGCTTGTCTGAAGGAACATGTATATAAAGTGGTACTGTGTTTGGGAGGGAGGGGGCTTGTCTGAAGGAACATGTATATAAAGTGGTACTGTGTTTGGGAGGGGGGGTTGTCTGAAGGAACATGTATATAAAGTGGTACTGTGTTTGGGAGGGAGGGGGCTTGTCTGAAGGATCATGTATATAAAGTGGTACTGTGTTTGAGAGTGAGTGGCTTGTCTGAAGCAACATGTATATAAATTGGTACTGTGTTTGGGAGGGAGGGGGCTTGTCTGAAGGAACAGGTATATAAAGTGGTACTGTGTTTGAGAGTGAGTGGCTTGTCTGAAGTAACATGTATATAAAGTGGTACTGTGTTTGGGAGGGAGGGGCTTGTCTGAAGGATGATGTATATAAAGTGGTACTGTGTTTGGGAGGGAGGGGCTTGTCTGAAGGAACATGTATATAAAGTGGTACTGTGTTTGGGAGGGAGGGGGCTTGTCTGAAGGATCATGTATATAAAGTGGTACTGTGTTTGGGAGGGAGGGGGCTTGTCTGAAGGAACATGTATATAAAGTGGTACTGTGTTTGGGAGGGAGGGGCTTGTCTGAAGGAACATGTATATAAAGTGGTACTGTGTTTGGGAGGGAGGGGGCTTGTCTGAAGGAACATGTATATAAAGTGGTACTGTGTTTGGGAGGGAGGGGGGCTTGTCTGAAGGAACATGTATATAAAGTGGTACTGTGTTTGGGAGGGAGGGGGGGGGGCTTGTCTGAAGGAACATGTATATAAAGTGGTACTGTGTTTGGGAGGGAGTGGCTTGTCTGAAGGAACATGTATATAAAGTGGTACTGTGTTTGGGAGGGAGGGGCTTGTCTGAAGGAACATGTATATAAAGTGGTACTGTGTTTGGGAGGGAGGGGCTTGTCTGAAGGATCATGTATATAAAGTTGTACTGTGTTTGGGAGGGAGGGGCTTGTCTGAAGGAACATGTATATAAAGTGGTACTGTGTTTGGGAGGGCGGGGGCTTGTCTGAAGGAACATGTATATAAAGTGGTACTGTGTTTGGGAGGGAGGGGGGCTTGTTTGAAGGAACATGTATATAAAGTTGTACTGTGTTTGGGAGGGAGGGGGCTTGTCTGAAGGAACATGTATATAAAGTGGTACTGTGTTTGAGAGTTAGTGGCTTGTCTGAAGGAACATGTATATAAAGTGGTACTGTGTTTGGGAGGGAGGGGGCTTGTCTGAAGGAAGATCACAAGAACATCGCAAAATTTCAATGCAATGTATCAAATTTTAATTCCACATTGCAGATGAGGGTTTCTTCTCTTATCTTCTACATGTAATATTGTATGGATGGCTATTTCAAAAAAATTCTTGAATTATGGAACAATCTGCCAAAAAACATCATTAAATTCCATGTATATTTAAAGTTATGAAGTACATAACTTTACTAGATTTAAGACAAGTATGTGCTGCTATTTGGTTTGATACAAATAAAACTATTCTCATTCTATTGAGACCTTGCCCCGATCTCCCGAAGCATCTCAATCTGAGAAAAATCTCATCTCAAATATTGGCATATGTGTCTTTATGTGAATTTCCATGTGAAACTGAACTGAACCTGAGCATCACTTAAAGGTAATAATATTCTGAAATTATTACAGCAACATTTGAAGAGCTGAAACGTCATATGTATTTCTAATTCTTACTCTAATTTGAGGAAAATCTCATTTTGAGTTGAGATTTCTACTTGAGATCCTTCGGGAGATCGGGACCGTATCAAACAAATTTTACACGTCACTTTTCTATTCTTTTTATTACATTTATATAGTTTTGTGATGCCTCAATGTCTGATGTTAATTATTTTCTGGCTCTCAATTCTACACAATTATTTTAACTACTGTATTATGTTGAACTCACTGAGGAACTTAATACAGGGATTTAGTGGATAATGCTCCCCACTACCTTGCCCTATGTGCCTCCGGGTGCAACAAGGACTAGGTAGGTAGGTAGGCTCCCCACTACCTTGCCCTATGTGCCTCCGGGTGCAACAAGGACTAGGTAGGTAGGTAGGCTCCCCACTACCTTGCCCTATGTGCCTCCGGGTGCAACAAGGACTAGGTAGGTAGGTAGGCTCCCCACTACCTTGCCCTATGTGCTTCCGGGTGCAACAAGGACTAGGTAGGTAGGTAGGCTCCCCACTACCTTGCCCTATGTGCCTCCGGGTGCAACAAGGACTAGGTAGCTAGGTAGGCTCCCCACTACATATCTAGCCCTTATTGGAATCTCAGCAAGGCACTTGATCATAATGTGGATAATAGGACCATAATGAAAATTGGTTTACCAATTATGTTATCCACTGAAAATAAAGACGTTATTATTATTATATCTGAAATGTTTTATTTACCACCCAACAAGATGAGCTGGTTGGTAACCCAGAGGTAAACTGGTGTGTATCAGTGCTGTACAAGGGCACATTAAAATCAAGCTTAGAGTCTCTTTCATAAAGAGTTTGAGCAGAGTTATTGCCCGTGTTTTAAGAATGTCCAGCTTTGTTGTTTAACATTTCTACTTTCCTATTTACAGAGGTTGATAGAGATATATTGAAACCTAAGTTTACATCAGAAAGTTATCTCAAGTATTCACAAAAAAGTATTGCTAAAAGGTAAATCTTTGTTTCAAATTATAACTCCATTATGCCTTGCATTAAATGTAATATGTAACATAATGATCAAGTTGACTGGGTCACACATTTACAGTGTGTCAGGTATGCCTTGCATTGAAAGTAATATGTTACATAGTGACCAATTTGACTGGGTCACACATCTACTGTTTCTCAGGTATGCCTTGCACAATGTAAACCAATTGCTTAGAAGCAATGTTTGATTTTTTCTGTAAGAACAAAATACTAATACAAATGTATAGTGTTGGTAACCCTGAGCTTGTTCAATGTGTATTGGTGTTGTACACTGGGAACTTTTAAAAAATTAAGGAGCGAGTCTAAGCTACGGTATCTAATTGTATCTTCCCTCAAACAGAACTCATCAGCCCATCTGAAAGGAAAAGTGAATGTACGGCCATGCATTAATGTCTTAGTGCAACACAAAACAAAATACTGTTATTAAAATTTTTACTCAATGAATTGGATAAGATAGTTCATGCCATACCACTCGTATTATGGGAGGTATAAAGTGATTGTTTTGTCTGTTTGTATGTTTGTCTGTCAAAGCTGATTGTCCATCAGAAAATGTTAACCAAAAATTTCAAGTTGTTGAAACTCTAATACTTTTTTAGTCCATCAAGGCATTGCTTTCAAACTTGGCAAACCTGTTTCCATCATAAACACCTTACATTGTCGAAGTCATGTAACAGGATCCAACATTTCAGCATAATGATGGCCCCTGATTCACTTTGCTTGATATATGGACGAGGTTTCCACGGGCATAAGCATTTATTAAACATTGTTTTGTTTCAAATTTGTAATTTTATTTTTCTGCTTTACAAAATGTCAACATTGGCAAACTTGTGTTACATCTGTTGGTGAATATTTTTAATTTTTACAAAATTATATATTCTAGGGTTGGTGGAGATACCTTCAACATACACTTTTCAATGAAGCCAGGATCTAGAAATGGTCTCCTACTTTGGAGTGGACCTACCATAATGCAGGCAACTAGTGATTATATTGCTGTGGGTTTGAAAGAGGGTAGTTTACAATTCCGTTATAATCTGGGTAGTGGTGAAGCTGTTATTGTATACAATGATACAAATCTCTATGATGGACTGTGGCATAATATTCATATCAGACGGTAAGTTATTGAAACATTTATATTTCTTTCTAGGGTGCCACTGTATATATATATAGTTGTACTCAGTCTCTTTGACTATGGTTCGAAGATGTTCAATGTCTGCTGAGTCACATGGTTATTAACAAAATGCTTATCTATATTTCCCACCAAACTAGAGATGAACTGGTTGGAAGCCCAGAGGTTGTCTGTCGTTATCGGTGCTATACATCAGGCATGTTAGAGAATCAAAGAACCCTTTCAGAAAGAGCTATGGTAAAACACCCAATTCCTTTACAACTCTCTTCCATTGAAGCCAGAGAGTGTAGAGTGTAGTTGCCTGAATTTATTTGTTTAAATGAATATTGCTCATAGCATTGTGATGATCCTGATATAGAATTTACATACTGTAAAATCATTTAATTTCATTGGGATGAAATTTCGTGGTTTTGATAAAAAAGACAATTTCGTTGGGACTTGAATTTGTGGATTTTACATTTCAGGTAATAAAACAAGGGTTAAAATTAATGTTTGTTGGGCTTAAAGTTTGTGGTTGAGGTAAACCACAAAAATTAATGATTTTACAGTAGCTGTTTGCTTATACAGTTAGAAAATGTGATATTTTCAGAGACAAACAAAATGGATATTTGACAGTAGATGACAAACAGACAGTAGGAAGATCAAAGGGCAGTTATACAATGTTAAACACAAATAAAATCCTCTATATAGGTATGTACATATCATAAAAATGTTGCAAAAAAGATTTTCGAAAGCTATTCAATTCTGTCTGACAAATCTTAAGAGACTTTGGTGTCAGATTAAATTTTTTGGGGAACCCTTGTTGCAAATCTATATGTTTTCCTTTTTGGACAAATAAAGAGATTATATTATCAATTAGCATGCGTTAAACGGCAATCTCAAGTTGTAGATGTATTTAATGTAATATTTATTTTATTTCCGAAGAAGTAGCATTGGGCAACAGACATAGCCTATATAAGCCCTCTCCTTAATGATGTACGAGGGTTGTCCCTGTAAATCGTGTACTTTGCTCATTACACAAAAAGTGTCCAACTTATCCGTTTCAAATTTTCACTGATGATAAATGAATATGTTTTATAATATATCCGGAATTTTACGAAAATTTATCTAGAAATAAATTGTCAGTGTACATTAATAATGCACATGGTATGCAAGTGCGGCGCACTGTGACGTCAAAGTAAGAACGTCATACCACGGAACAATTTTTCACCATATCTTAAGTTTGATCCTTGTATTCAATATGCTTACGATGGCATTTAACTTTTATTCTGGTACGCATTACGAACCAATCACAATCGAATGCACAAAAGAAAAGCTGTCTGATCGTTGGGGGATAAAACCTAGCCTGAACATACCCCTTCTACGACGCGAAGAGTGAAATCATTGTGGTGCATCATCCTGCATGGAACATTTGATGTGGGGAATACAACCCGCTGATGTCCTAAACATTCGTTGTAATTTATGCATACGTGTCCTAGAAATATAACTGTACGTGGGACGTTCAAAAAGTACTAGGATTATTGTCATAAAACCTGCATTGTTTAATACAAAAAATCAAATTTTATATTAAATGAATTTTCAAACCTTATTCTACAACCAGTGCAGTTTTGAAGGTAAATGAATCCGCGGTTAGATAGTTACAGGTGTTTAAACTTAGACACGTACTCCTACCCGGCGCACAAAATGATGTCGCGCTATTTTATACGTCGTAAGTGTCACTCATAGGGCTATGAAAAATGCTGTTTTTAATGATAATGGTGATGAATACATGCTTTTAACACATCGGGGCGAGAATCCGCACAATCAAATGTTGATATATTGAAAATGTTGCGGTAACTGACGTCATCATTTTTTTAAATTTCCTATTACTTACATTTCTTTTATGCTAGAACAACCATCCATAATACCTTTGTGAGATTCTAAAACTGTAGAAATAGCTGCAAAAATATGTCGTATTGTAGTTACGATACTTAACATACTATTTCGAGCGCATATAATTTTACTGTTGACAGAACCTGTTATTTGTCAGTTTTTCGTTACGTTCCGATGACGTCACTTTTGTGTTCCGAAGTTGTCCCTCATAAATTTCAATTTCTCTTTATTTCAGCATCTATAGATCAATTATCGTCATTTTTGCAGACAAAGTCCAACATACAACAAGTTATGTTTTTGCGATGTTTCACATCTAACGATAGGATAGTAGTGAAGATATAGCTCATTACGTAGTCCACATCAGTGGTTATTGATGAGCTGCGCCGGGTGCGTGTACTACGGTTCCAAAATGGATGATTACGGACGGACATGACAGAATTATGCGATAAATCGGATATCACTTTTTCGCAACTGAATTCCGATTTAATATTATGTATTAATATTTGTACAACTTTTAAAACTGTATCCGTAAGGGCTCCAGTCCTAGTACTTTTTGAACGTCCCTCGTATATCCTTCAGTATAGTCAAGAGTCTTAACTATTTTTTTCGACGGCATACCAAAAAAAAAATATAAAGTGTACTGTGATTCTACAGGTGTTTCCTCTTCTGACGTCACAATTCTCGCACGTTTTAATTTTAGTGTGGCTATTCAAACATGCGTATTGCTCGCCCAAATAATAAAATTGATTTGAAATGTACTGCGATGACATTGAACAGACTGTCCCTTATGCCGACGTCAAAATTATGCTCAATAATATATTGAACATATGAGAATTACAACTTTGTTGAACATACATTTAATGAATCATGGCACGTTTTATGGGTTGCGCCGCATTTGCGTACATGTGGTTGGTTAATCACCGATAATATGCATCATACACATACCCGTTCACTAGTTCTACTTGATTTAGATTAACAATGTATCCATAAAGGTAACTACCAAAAATCATAATCATGTGACGCCAAATAAGAAAATTTTTAGCAAAGTACACAATTTACTGGGACAACCCTCGTAAGTGTATCGTTCTTGTTGTTCTTTTACCACTTCAATTCAAGTCATCTTCGTCCTAATTCCAATGCCCTTCAGACCCACTCAAGAGCATTGTCAAAAACGATTGTATTAGGCTTTCATCTCCTAATCAATGCAATTTGTATCTTGAAGGCAGTTGATAATGTTGTTTTCATTATCGATTCCATGCATGCTCAATATTGACAGTTTCTATAACTTTCACCATGATTTTAAATGATGCTAATACTCTTTTCACCAGGGCTTTTTCTAGCTGACACACCAACTTAAAGCATCATTTTCTATTCCAAATATTTCTCATTCTTGATAAGCCTAGTTGAAAAAATTTTCCTTGTCCAAAAAATCACCAATTCAGTTGTCATTGATATAACACACTCATAGAACTGGTTAGAATTTCCATGTATAATACACACATGAATCAACCCAAAAACTAAACATAAATAAGATGCATCCTTTATAACGATTTTTCATGTTTACAACCATCAAAACTAAGTCATTTGCTTGTTTTGCAAAGGGAAGTTAATCTTACCGGTTTTGGTTATAACTATAAGTGCCGTTTCGGTCCGTATATTTTACAGATTTTGATTACCTAGTATTTATGAAAATTATTTCTAATTGACTCCACCCTTTTCCCAAATTCTCTAAAAAAGTTGTGTCATATATTCTAAGATGAACTCTTGCCCTTTCCCCCAATACCTTCAAAATTAGATTGACAAAGCTTCTGCAAAGGGTTTGATATATTCCTATAAAAAAACTTTCAAAACCAAAAGGAACCCTCACCATTTTAGCGAGACTTTTTTTGAAGAAAAAATGTCAAGCTATTGATATGACGAGATCGTGTGCGTCTGCAGTGGTATTGAGTTATCTGTCCGTGATACTATAAAAAAACGAGAAAGTTGAGCGTCCAGCATTCGTACACAGTGCACTTGTTTGTTTGAATTATGGGCCTTTGTTGATCATCATCTATTGGGTGGGGATATGGCTGTTTATGACTGCTTCTTGTTGAGATTGTAACTAACTGACTGACTGACTTTGTCTTGTTATTACAGGTGGTATGACAGATGTGACACACGGGACGTTACACAAGTTTACAACAGGATATGCAGGCTGTATAAAAGATGTTGTGTTAGATGAAGATTTCTCGATGAATCTCCTCCATACTGCAGACAGTGGACGTAATGTCGTACCTTGCTCATAGCATCTTGTCTTCTACTCATCTGTGGACATGTTTTAGGGGTCCTACAATTCCGAAATAATCTGGAATAATTCCCAAATAATCTGGACGAATTCTGGAATAATCTGGAACAATTCTGGAATAATCTGGAACAATTCTGGAATAATCTGCAAATCCAGATTTGATGCATTATAAAGAATTTTCTTTTCTGCTTCAAATAATAGAAATTGGATGACCAAAATTAAAAGAATCGACAAAGTTTTGGTCTTTTGAAGTTCCAGAATCCGACTGCTAACAGTAAAACTATGTTTGAATCCTGGTTATGGTGTAGGGAATAGGGGTGTAACGGTACGATCACCTTACAATATGATATGTACTGTCAATTTTTCTAACGGTTCGATATATTTCGGTATGATACAATATTCTCTAACAGTAGCTTAAATACTTCAATTTTTAAGTGACAATGTATATGTTACTTATATAACAGCAATTATGATGCGCCTATCAACTTTTTTCGACTGTGTTGGATAATTTCGACAAGATGAAGCATATCTTAATACAAATAAGTGATACATGGTTATTGTACATCATTTCGTTGTCTGAATATTATTTTGCTCATTAAAAAAGCTTATACCGACTGAAGTCTGCGGTGTTTCATTTACCGCGGTTTATCGTTGCAGTCCTAGTAGGGATGTGTGCTGATGACACTAGAGACAGACTTATGACTTGTTTTCAGGATGATCACACTAGAAACAGACTTATGACTTGTTTTCAGGATGATCACACTAGAGACAGACTTATGACTTGTTTTCAGGATGATCACACTAGAGACAGACTTATGACTTGTTTTCAGGATGATCACACTAGAAACAGACTTATGACTTGTTTTCAGGATGATCACACTAGAGACAGACTTATGACTTGTTTTCAGGATGATCACACTAGAGACAGACTTATGACTTGTTTTCAGGATGATCACACTAGAGACAGACTTATGACTTGTTTTCAGGATGATCACACTAGAGACAGACTTATGACTTGTTTTCAGGATTGGGCGCCTCAGTTGGACCCCTGATATTGTAGTGTATGAACAGAGACTGTGAAATGTGTGCTATATATATCGATGGCTTAGAATGGGATGGTCGTAACTACTACTTACGACCTTAAGATTCATACATATTTAAAATGAGTATCACAAGGCGCTTCTAATGAGCCCAATTTCATAAAAATCGGAACTTGTCATGTTGACCGAAACGATGTTTAAACCGCTTGTTTTACCGTATGTAAAGAGTTATTATCGGACAATATTTTCTCGTTTTCTCAAAATATCGATTTTGTAGTTATGACCTTCTCATTCTAAGCCATCGATATATCCTCGTAAAATAAACCTGGTCCAGTACCTTCTTAAAGCATAATTTAACAATAAATTTTGATCAAGTAAACATTAACAACATGGGTAAAAAGTTTCAAGATTTTTTCTGAACTTCAGGATTTTGAATCTCCAAGATGGTTATTTGTTCTTTATTTTTCATGTTATGTAAATGAACAAATTATCAGCAAGCAGAGAAATTAATTTTCTTATGTCTTATTTATCAAGGTATCTTGCCTGAATCCTTTTATACTGGCATGGTGTATGTCACAAGTTTACCTGTGACCAAAAAATGTGCTTTGTTTATGTTAATGTTATACCATTTGTAGATAAATTATTGCTGTTCAAATTTTGTCTGTATTTCTAGCATCTGTTTTAGATACGCATGTCAGATATTTGAGATAAAAGATGTCCCGATAATAAACAGAATTTGTTCACAAACTTTGTAAAACAAGAATGAAACATGTAAAGAAATGTGCTATCATTGCATAATGCCTGTTGTTGTAAAGTCAGTTGTGACTGCCCCATTACAGCTTATGTCATGTCGAAAACTTAAAATAGTGTTCTAGGGGGAAGACATGTTGATTTTGTGCTGGACACCTGTTTGTCTGCTTGGATGGATGACACATACTGTAAACCTAGAAACTTTCAAGAAAAAATTAAAGTGTTTTCATTATTGTACTGTAATCATAAATGGCTTTTATTTGTCTTGGACATGTTTGCGGCTATTTACTTTCGCGGATTTTTACAATCTGCGAACTCCGCAAACTTGAATCGCGCGAAATAATTTCTAGGTTTACAGTAGTTTGTCTGCTCATGATCTCCTTAACCACTGCACCCAACGAAATTTTACATAAAAACTTGATGCTAAGCCTTGTTCGGCATATTGGCAATGATTTTAGTTTGGGTGATTATTTACAAGAGTTAGGACCCTTTGTGGAGACATAAATGTTTCCATCAAATTCTAGTTTAACTTTTGTATGTGTATGAACCATTGTATCTAGTGAGCATATTTGTGTATTGTATGATTGACAATCTTTGTTCTATATTATCATGTTGTTAAATGTTCTCTTGTTTGTAAAACTTGAACAATCGGTCCCGAAATAAAACAATTGTTGAGTTTCATTTATTTATTATAGATTTTTATGAACAGTTAATGGGTGTTTAGTAATGTGAATTTAGACAAGCTTAGCTTCATTATACATTCAACTTTTGTAAGACAGTAGAGATACAATAGACTTTTCGAAGAAAAAATGTCAAGCTTTTTGTTGTGATGGGATAGTCTGGGTGTGCGTCTACGTGTGCATTGGTTAAGTTTATTGTCAGAGTAATTTTCTCAAAGATTATCAAAGGTATCCACATTAAACTCACCAACACAAGGGGAGTCCATATTGACAAGGCTGATAAATTAACACAAGGGGAGTCCATATTGACAAGGCTGATAAATTAATATTTGTCCAAAGTTTCCCACTGAATTCAGTGAATTGTGCAATTGTGTGTAACAATTTCATTCTTTTGAAACATACATGTATCATGTCATTTATTGACTACTGGTCAGTTTATCACTAGTCTTGAGACTGATGCCATCTTCGCAACTGACTCCAGGTCTTTGCATCAAATTTGATCACCCTGATGTATAATTAAATGCTGTTGCAGGTTTTTCACATAATTTTCACCATGTGACTGACCCTATGGCAACATCTTATTGGACTATCTATTATTATATATTTTAAAGAATTACATTGTTCAAAAAATCAAATCTATCATACATCTCAAAGGGTTCTAAGAACTTACTTCAAAAGGTCTGTTCTTCCTTCTGGTGCCTCAATCATTTAAATGCTGATTCCACGTTCAATCTGAATATTTGTTTTTAGCTCACCTGTCATATAGTGGCAAGGTGAGCTTTTGTGATCACTCTTCTACTGTCGTCCATCCATCGATCATCCTTCCGTCCATCAACAATTTCTTTGATTGCACTCTAGAAGCTACAGTTTTTATCCAATCTTCATGAAACTTAGTTGTTCTCTATGACATCTAGGCCAAGTTCGAAACTGGATCAGGTGGTGTCAAAAACTAAGTCACTAAGTCAAATCTTAGAAAAACCTCGTGTTCACTCCAGAGGTCACCGTTTTGATCCAATCTTATTGAAACTATGTCAGAATCTTGTCTTCTATGTAGTGACCCCTGTTTTGATCCAATGTTCATGAAATATGGTCAGAATGTAAGTTATACTGATACGTAGACCAATGTGCAAAAGGTGAGCGATCTAAGGCCCTTTGGACCCTCTTTTGTCATAGATAACATTCATCACAAGAGAAATAATGTCTCATACACATGATATATTCTAATTTCATTAACAGATCATTTTGTTCACTTAACTTAACATTTTGTCAACTGATCCATAAACCCTACACAATTCTGAAAACAGAGTATTTATAATGTGTACACATCTCATAAATTGTGCAACTTTATGGGACAAATATTAAGAATTGTCTCCATTGATAAATAAAATACCTGGTTAAGTCAACTTCTATAATTGGATTGTCTCCCCTCTATACTAGAAAATAATGATTAATTAAAAAAATATGATAGCGTATAGGAGCATAATGTGGCAGTTAATGAAGATATGGGTTCAAATCAGTTATTTTAAATATTGGTCCCCGGCCCAGTTGGTATGTGCAATTATTTTTGTGTGATTTTGTTGAAGTGTTCATTTATATTATACATACATGTACTTGTATTTTTGTTTAGATCTATCAGCATATCGACGGTGCCAAACCAAAACCCTGTAACTCAATTTTGGCGCAAAAACTTTTTTTGCAGCATGCGCATCTGCTAAACGTCCCGCGCATTTCCGTCTTGTCGCCATCTAAGAAACGCGATTGGTTATTTAAATGGCGACAAGACAGAAATGCGCGGGACGTCTAGCAGATGCGGATGCTGCAAAAAAGTTTTTGCGCCAAAATTGAGTTACAGGGTTTTGGTTCGGCACCGTCTATATGTTTGTTTGTAGTTGTATTATTTCTTTATATTCTTAAGTATTAAATTGCTTCTCTGCTCTTAAAAATCAACCTATGTCTCATTTTATCTATTTTTTGTTGAAATGTGTATAATCATATATTGCCATTACAGATATAGTTGTATGTATTTATTTTTCTTAGTACATTACATTTCTGTTATCTTCCTGCTAGAGTACTTGTTACTGTGACTGTTGCTGTGGCAACACTTTATAAAACCAATCAAGAATATATTGAGACAAGTATTGTATTTCTATAGTTGTATGCCACATTACGACTAAAATAATCGGGGATTGTGTACTGGTTGCCTCCCTTGTGTGATGTCATTGGTTTTGATTCTGTACATTGAGTAAGACATACTTTGTCATTAATACTGTGATTATTTTAATCTTGCCATATTGTTGAACCTTCTGTTGTACATCACTATAATGTATATTCCGTTTATTTTTTGTTTTATGGTTGCCATGGATATAGTTTTCTGGTTGCTATAGATATACATTTTTCTGGTTGCCATGGTGATTATGAAGGTGCTTAGTATGAGGTTATTGGGTCGATTGGGAGCAGGCCTGATCCAGAAATTTCGGAGTGGGGGCACACCAAATGTTTGGAAGGCAGAATCAGGGTGTGTGCGGTAGGGGTGTCCCCTCCCAGCGATGAATTTTTCACTTTTTTAATTAAAATCATGCAATTTCCGGCACTTTAAGCTTTTTAAATCAAAAGTAAACCAAAACATTTGAACTGCTACATCATCAAATAATAACATGAATTACACAATATTCTTGAACGAAATCTTCCAGATACCCATAAATAATACTTGAACTTTGAAGACCAGTCTTGAAATAATTATGCTCCAGTCAGTTGCATCCACCCCCATCCTTGGATTTTTACTTTTCAGTTGCAACCACCCCCATCCCAGGATTTTTACATTTCAGTTGTCAAAACACCTGCCCTTCCATGGTACTGCGGGGACAGCTGGTAGTAAAATCTCCAGTATTTCCCCTAACAGTCCTAACCAGTAAATGCTGTCCCCGAGGAATGTACGGTTGTTTCCCCGGTTATCCGTCGCCCATCCCCTGGGTGGGGCCATGGATGCAACTGATTGGTGTATTACATAGGCCATGCATATTATTTTAACTGTATTATCTACAACAGTAGTGTTCACAGGTTCAGTGAAATAGTTGGTGTGTAACAAATTCAAAAGCTTTATAATTGAATACATGGATGGTGTCCTATACATGGCATTGTACATAAATCTATTGTATGTACTGTATAATCATTTAATTTCGATGGGACAAAATTTCGTGGTTTTCCTAAAAAAGACCATTTCAATGGGACGTTAATTCACGGATTTTGCATTTCAGGTAATAAATACGTGGGCCAAAATTATTGTTCAATGGGAATATATTTCGTGGTAGAGATGAACCATGAAATCCACAAAATTTAATCCCCATGAATATTAATGATTTTACAGTACGTGTACAGTAAAACTTTGTTAATATGAGCATCGATAAGACGACCCCACGGCCTATCTCAAGTAAATTTTAAAGTCCCGACAAATTTGCTTTATATTGTATATATGAATTTATTGTATTATCTCGAGCATCAATGCTACGAGCACCTGGCTTAACTCTAGCTCAGGTGGCGGTCCATTCAACAGTTTTCATTGTTTATTACTTGCATTTGCTCGAAAGGATCATTCAGGTCAAATTCAGGGCTGTTATACACTCCACTTATTGTCGATCTCGAATTAATTCTGTACTGTACAGAAAAAATATACTGGACTGTATATAAGCGCCTTATATACACTCCGATTATCGGCGACAGGATGGATATAGATAACGCTATATAGTGTAGTCAAGAGACCAGTCCCTGAAAGTAGACTGTTCCTGATCTAGATAACAACTTTTTATTACAATAGCATAGCCTGCAAGACTTAAATGGTTTGGTTTTTTTATCAAAGAAGAATGTTGAACAATACAATTCAATATAGAGACATTAATTATGATAAATCAATGACTATGTGAACTTAAATGTGTAGTTTAAGTAATAATCTCGGGACATAATTCGTCTGCAACATAATTCGTCTGCAATACGTTACATGCTTCATTTTGTTTTTATACATAATTTTATAATTTTTATTGTTTAATGTATTGAATTTAAAGATTTACATTTTGTTACTGATGAATTTATACAAATTGCATGTAGACTTGAAACGTCAATATTAAAAATGTTGTTTCGGTGAAAGTAATGTTCAAACCATGTGTAACTGTTACAATCCACCAAAGTAAATGCTGACCTTTATAAACACTCTTACACTTAGTAACAATACAACAAAAAACCATCATGACATTCGGATATGTCGAGCACCATGCTTATCTCGAGCATTTGGCATGTCCCGATGAGTCCTCGAGATAACAAAGTTTTACTGTACTTACATGATGATGAATATGAAACTTTACATTTTGAATGTTGTAGTTTGTGATGTAACTACCTTTAAAACATGAAATGTTATCTTAATCATTAAACTTGTAAACTATTTGTAATAGTCTGTGTTTGGTTATATTGTCATTGCAATTGGCTATCCTGGATATACTATGTTGTTAAATTGCAATGGCCAACCATGGGTTTCACCTTTCCATATTTTTAAGCCAGTTTTAGGCCTTTGAAATCATGAAAAGGAACTCTGTTTTACAAATTAAAAAGTATGTTTCCCTCGAAATCAAGGTAGCATATTTGAATATAAAAGCTGCTTCTAGAATTTGATATCTGTCGGTGGATGTTGCTTAGAACTGTCCCTAATAAGTTTCGTTAAAAGCAATGTATATAACGCCTTACGTTTCTCAAAATAAACCATATATAATAAAATGTTGTCGGTCTTATATTCTATGCAACATCAACCGACAGCGCCAGTACATTGTTGCTACGGTGCTTTGTTTGTCTGGTATGGTACGGCTTTTAGCCGTGAGAGAGAGTATCTCCCCTTTGTTTTAACTTGTCATTTGTAGTTCGTAAAGTTGTTGCTCTTCTGAATAAACATTAGAAAGCCTTTATCAAATTTCCTGGTGAAAAAATTGAATATTGCGAAATAATGACTCAGTTGATAAATCCGCTTTGATAATATTTCATGTGCATTGTTTTAGAGCAATAAATCAGGTCTAGCACAATTTTCAAAATTCTATATTTCTAGTCACTGTCGGCTGAAATTGACAAGAAACTGCATTCAATTTGTAACTTATGCGGTGATAGCCCCATAGCGTCATAGGGGTATCAGAAGTTTCCCAAACACATCTTAAAGTATGAAATAAATCTAAGACCGAAGCCTTTTTCCATGTAATAAAGACAACCCAAATAGTGGCATTGACCCCCGCCCTAATAAAACACTTTTGGTGTTATCTCAGATGTTTGTTAGGTTTGAGGATAATAAGGCTAGGTCGTCTAAAAAGTCCACATTTTGGTGAATTAAACATGATTTTAAAAGTGGAAGACTGACAATTACACAACAAAAATATACTCTTTCAAATGACACAGACTTGATTCCCGTCCATGAATTATGAAAGGCATACAATTCAGGACTCATCATTTGCTTTGACAGCATCAGGAATTCTACTGAGGTTAAATATCCATCGTTAAAACGATTAGCACGTCTATTTCAGGGGCCATTAGCACACGCCCCTGCACCAAATGACTATTACTTTGTCAAAACTTAGATTTTTTTATTGAAATAACTTATTTTCTGCAGAAAAAAATATTTCCGGATTATTCCGGAACTGTTTGACCCCTGCTACATGCAGTAAACCATTGCACCAACTGCACTACATGGGCAGACATGTCAGGACCAGGGAATGGAAAGAAAACATCATACAAATTTTGGTATCATGGTAACTTTACTGTTTATTTTCTTCATGTACAATAAATTTAAAAGCAGCTTATTTATAGAAACCTCAACAAATTCTGGCGGGTTCTTACTGCCGCATCGTACTGCTGTATCAATTTTCATACAAATAAAACATGGTACAATGTAATATACTGGTCAAAACTCAACTATCTAGGTGAAACTATGAATTCAATAATAAGTATATTGGATTGAGTCAACGGGTTTTTGGTATAGTGCTGCATTACTTAGTCTTAGTAATCATTTTCTGGTAAGGTGTAGCAGTACCAACTACACAAATTGTATGTTTGTAATTCTTCATATCAAAATAATAACATACAGTAAAATCATTAATTTTCGTGGGGGATTAAATTTCATGGATTTCGTGGTTCACCTCAACCACAAACTTTAATCCCAGCGAACATTAGTTTTGACCCTTGTTTTATTACCTGAAATGCAAAATCCACAAATTCAAGTGCCAACCAAATTGTCTTTTTTACCAAAACCACGAAATTTCGTCCCAATGAAATTAAATGATTTTAAAGTATAGCTTGTTATTTTAATAACCATTCTTGTATTTCAATAACCCTCCAGATTGCATAAAATATACTGTTGACAAGCATCACTTTACTCATTATGCATTTAAGAGAGGAGTTAGATACACCCATCTCATTGCAGCTTTTCACAGACAAATACCAAAAGTGATCTCCCTTGATAAATTTTTATAACTGAGTTGTCTCCCTTCTATAAGCAATATTGGGAGATAATTGGAGATGGACATTTGATAGGGCATAACATAGTGAATACATGGAGTAAAGAGTTGCAGATCTTCGGCTGAATATTGCTACACTTTCAATTAACAGAATCATGTATACAATTATACTTACTGATTTCAGATCATCAAAACAAAAAAACTTGGAATTGGCTAAAAGCACGCAAATATCAGTTATGAGTTAGAGCAATTGTAGTTATACATTAATTATTGAATACATAGAAAATTATGAAAAATGAAACAAATGACAAGTTATTATTAATTTAATTGGAACCATAGAAGCGATGGAATATACAAGGACTTTGCCATAATTATGTCTGGAAAAACATTTATGTCTGAAACAACATTTTAAAATGCCAATTTTCTGAGATGGCAGTGAGGGTAAATGTTTGAGTGTTACATGCCATCATCTTACTCAACACACTATTACAGCAAACTGTTTGTTCTGTTCTGTACTACCGTATAGCTGGTTATTTCTGCGGGGCGGAAATTTCTGCCATTCTGTCCAAGATCAATTCACAGAATTAAATCTACACAGAATTTTATCATCTGTAGAAAATTTTCACGCAGAATATTATATCCACGGTATAAAAATAATAATCAATGGGTTTACTTGATTATTGTATAGTTTATTGCAGTTTGTCTAGTGTTACAAAGGTGTTTATAATTTAAGCGAGCATTGTTCGTACATGTATAACAGTGATAATTATGTTATAGCTCGATCTACAGGTATGAATAGAATAATTAATTACAATTTACATGGATCAGACAGCTAATGAAACTGGTGTATGTCAATTCTTACCATTTAGCAAACCGCAGAAATTTACTCTTGCCATTTTGTGAATCAGCAGAAATTAAAACCAGCAGAAATAAACACTCCCATTTTTGAGACAAAAACGCAAAATCTTACACCCGCAGAAATAACCAGCTATACGGTATATCCAACAAAATGTCAACTTGACATTGACAGTCTCATGATGGATTATTTTTTCACCGCAACTTGAGAAAAGTTGAGTTTATAACATTATTTAAGCTTGCATGGCGTCAACATGACATCATCACAACATGCTATTTGCAGTACATTCTTATTCAAAACAATCATTAATAATAGTAATAATAAATGTATGATGTTATGTTCTACTATCAAATGGTGAAGAGACTATTTATGTTCTTATTAGCTCAATATTGTCAGTAAATCTAGAAAATAAAATATCCTGCTCTATGTTGCATGGCCACTTGGCAGGGACACAACTTTACCTATATCAGTCTAGTCAACTTCCACAAGCAGAAACAACATAAGAAACAGCTACACAAAAATTGTCAGTGCTCAACAACTTTCAAGCTGGAAAACAGGATGGAAAATAGATTTAAAGGATAGGAAGACTTAATTAATACCGACCATACTGCCATATATGGATAGTGTCAAACCCCACAAGAAATTGTTCAATGAATTTAAACTTAATAGTTTATGAAGCAAAATAACATTCATTAACTCCTAGGCAACAAAATAACAAAATACTTCAACAAACAAGTACGTGGGTTGTCCCAGAATACCGTATAATCCTGTAATATCTTAAAAACTATCAAGTTCCGTATGCCCAAATTATAATCGACGTTTGGAGAAATTATTTCTTGACACACTAGCCAAGTTTCATGATATATCTTCAAACATGAAAATTGTGTACATTTAACGAGTACCAGGTGACGCTTTACGGCCGACAGAACGTCAACACTCGCCAACGACGTCACGCTACCTCAGTTTTCCAAAGAACTCCCATTCGTGGGCTTTACATTTTAAAACTTATACGCCGAAGTTGTTATCAACTCTTGGGAAATATATATTTTTACATACTGTCAAAAATTCATTAAATAGTTTTCAAAATGGACAGCTTGAGCTGACATTCTGTGCGGATAGTGTAGGAAGCGATCTGACGTAAGTTTTTGTTTTGATCGGTCCGTCTGATGACTTTTGTTCCACTTCCTTTCTGTGCCAAACAAAACGCCAGGGAATCTTAAAAACAACTGCCGAATTACCCTGATGTATTGTGCTGTGGATTTTACATAATTTATCGTTCCTCCGTAAACTATTCTATGTTATATAGGGTATAACACAATGCTTAAGAAATGGCAGTCACTCCGTAACGTCGTCTGACGTCATGAGTTTTTATATTGTAACGCCAACAACGTTGCTATATTACTTTATTAATCCATCAAATATGACATCATCACTATGAATCATTGTATAAAAACTCACACAAAGATGCCAATTATTCTTATATTTAGTTTGGCGCGATGCGGCTAAAACTTCTTAAGTTTAATTGTCATTAAATATTTAAATTCATTTTTGTGATACATACTTTTTTCGTGCTGGGCCGTAAACCGTTACCATGGGTTACAAATACATCCATTTATCGAATACAACGTATACTGATACAAAATAATTTCGTCAAATACACGTGCTATGGTTGAAAAAAAGTCCAAGCAAAATTATAAAATTATATCATTATGTTGGAGTAAATAAATCAAGAATTATACGCTATTCTGGGACAACCCTCGTAATTAGGAATTGCAAGCAATACAGAAGTCCCTAACTAATTTCCAGGTTGTCAATGTTTCTGTTGCCATGGTAACCAAAACTTTTGTCCGAATAAAAAAATTTAGATGTGCATTATCTACTTATTGGTTTCTATCCACATAACGAGTTTCATAAACCTAGCTTGAAAACAGTTTGAGTTATGGCAGGATCCAGATTTCTTGACGGAGAGACGAACAGAGGGCAACCTATAGTCCCCTACGGTTGAAATGGTAGGGGCCTTACAAATACTGCTTCAACTCACATCCACATGTTTTGAAGCACCAATATTTAATCAGTTAATTATAAATTACTCAAGACAAGTGCTCCTTATTGATTGTATTACATACAGGGATGTGAATGATAACAAATCATAGTTCTACACCCTCAACAAAACAGGTAGTAAAACCTACAGCAGAATATTCTCATTAATTAGTCAAAGAATTACATTGTTACCTCCCCTGTCAGGAAGTAACTTTAACATATTTACAAGTCAAGGCCAAACCAATTCATTTTAATGTTTAGCGACATTGTGGGCCAAATTTGAAGTCAATTTTCAGGGAAAATACAATAAAAACAAAACCTTCAACATTTTGGGCACTCAAATGAGGTAATTCCACTGTACAGATCTGAGGAAGGTAGTGATTTTTTGAAAATGCTTTGTTTATATGAATAGGTAGACTAGCTAGGTTTCCGTAAGTAGGACCTGACTCTAAATATAAAAAGCGATTGGCATGGCCCAATCTTCAAACTTGAGATAAGGTGTGATAAAACATGAAAATAATTAGATAAGGAGTCAAGAGGCTGGGATGAAAAAAATTGGAGTCAAGGAGCCGGGTTCAAGAGGTAGGGGGTGGTGGAGCTAATTTAGTTATAGTACAGGGCTGTTAGAAAAACAAACTAGAACAAGTAAATAGGAATTGCAAGCAGAAGCAGGTTTTTCAGGTTGTCAATGTTTCTGTGGCCATGGTAACCAAAAATTTTGTCCGAATAAAAAATAATGAGACGTGCATAATCTCATTGGTCCCTTTCCACATACCAAGTTTCATAAACCTAGCTTGGAAAGTTAAACTGTTTGAGTTATGGCAGGATCCAGATTTTCTTGACAGACAGACTGACGGATGGAGAGCAAACCTATAGACCCCTCTGGTTGAAAACCGGTAGGGGCCTAACCAAAACAAAATAAATACATATATCACAAACAAAAGACAAAATATTCACCGACACATGGCAAACAAAAATTTTGTCATAAAAATGGATCTGTTATGACTTTGAAATAGTCATAAATAGTGAATTAATTGCTGTCTATGATTCAGAACAAAAAATGTAGAATCAATACTGCATACAATATTACATAACACCAAGTTCAATTAATGTAGTCAAACCTGGTTTTAGCAGCCAACCAGTTAAAATGTAACATATAATCTTTCAAAACAGGTGGGTATTTTAATAAAGGTGTGATTAATTTTAATATACTTATCTGCAATAGGGATTCATGAATACTGGGTAGTTGATACAGGGAAAAAGTTTATTTAATTTAGGAGTCCTTTGCCCAAGCAAGGTACTATAGACCACCCGAAAGTGCTATGCTAGGAATTGGCTTGCCTAAATAAAAGCTATGTAGGGACAAAGTGGAAAACCCATTGCCAGGCAGTCCATTGCATAAAAGTTCCCAGTAGAGCTCACCAAGCAAAGTGAGCACAGCTCGCTGGTAGCATGTTGTTGAATAAAAGTAGTAAACTGCTTCCAAAAAACGCTCGGTAGTGCCTTGGTTAGGTAAGGGACTTCAGGTGACCACAAACACTGACATAAAAAAATTATAGAGATTACACCAGTGACTTGCATTGCTAGGTGAAGGCTTAACATGTACACTCAGTTTTTTTAACAACATGCAGATAGCACCATGAAAAGAGACCAGTTTTGGGTATAGACACTAAATTCACTATCAAAATATTCTTTTCAGTCCAATGGGTTTTATGCTATTTATCTACACTTCATCTGTGACATTATTATATTGGGAATTGGCCCTAACAGGTTCTGGAATAAAATTTATGAAAATAGCAAAAATTAATCCCTCTAAAAAATCTCTATTGACATAGTATAAAGTATGTCAATAGTAGTAGAAGCTGTATATATAACAAGGTAGGTTGACACCTTAATGGCCATCACATGCCAGCATCAGTACAAACAATATAAACAAATTTCACCACACATTACAAACTTAAAAACAACATAGACTACAGATACACAGTTCTGCCATCCAGTCAAATTCTTCCACAGAGGGCGACTGTACAAACATAGACAATAACAAAAGTTTTGCCAACCAATCCACGGGCCTTATTCACCAATGTTGTAAGACTTAAACTTGACTCAATTTATAATAATCATTGCCATTTCTTTGCAATTAGATTTAAATATGAGAAATTTTATCAGATTTAATTTGTTATAACCCACTGAACATGTAAACTCATTTATATCAAAATCGATACATTTATAACAACATGAGAGCAAATAGAACATTTGGCAATATAATGTCTAAGTCTGAGTTTTAGACTTACAACATTGGCGAATAAGGTCCCAGTTCATCCAAAGAGAGCAACTTCACAAAAACTGATAATGACCATACTTATCCACTCACACACTGACGTCAACAATTAATGTTATATCAGTTAACAAACATTATGAACACTGGGTTACAGAGGTGTAGAGAATTAGGTTCGTTCTTCCAATATAAGTGTGTCTTGAGGGCATAATTTTAAATCTTCTAAAGTCTGACGTGTATCTTCATTTGATAACTGAAATCAAGCAAATACAAACATATACTGTAAAATCATTAATTTTCGTAGGGGTTAAATTTCGTGGATTTCATGCAAAATCCACAAATTAAAGTCCCATTGAAATGATATTTTTTACCAAAACCATGAACCATTGAAATTAAATGATTTCACAGTAAATGACAAAATATCACTGACAATGTTATTGCCAGGTTTAACAGGTAACTAAATCCATGTTCAAACAACCTTAAATCAATATCAACAGCATTCACCATTCACAATGCAAAACTGACTTCTCTCCTACATTCCAAAGTAAAGTGACAGGGGAATGAGAAGTGTTGTAGCTCATTTGATGGTAAATGCAGAAAGTTACATAATATGGTGTGGTGTTTTTGACTTCTAATAGAGTGGTACAGGTTAATTGCCAAACATCAGCAGGCAATATTAAATGGCACAGTGAATGCTTGGGCCAAGATTTTAAACCCTGAGTAGCAATTAGGTCATAAAGTGTAAAGTGAATATCAGAACATACAGTTTAAGCGTGTTTGACTGATGAAAACAAGACTAACTAACAAATGTTTAAGTGTCGAAACCCCTTCCAGGGCCGGTATTTATAAAGCATCTTAAGTGAAAACTTAGAATTTTCTTAAAATCTCAAATTTTCTTTAAGTGTATCATCTAAACAGGAAAACTAATATCAACAAGTATTTACATTGTTTAGAAGCATTGCGTAAAGAGCTACAGTAATCATATAGAAAACATGGGCTATTTTCATTTTTTGCGAAATATGAGCAGCTCAATATTTTAACTTAAGTCAAAATATTTTAAGTTTTCACTTATGAAGCTTTATAAATACCGGCCCTGGAAGGGGTTTGGACACTTAAACATTTAAGTCTCCCACAATAAAGGGCCATCATCTGACCTAAAATTCCTGACAATATGCAGTTTCATTGAAATCCAACCATTGGTGAAGGAGAACAAGTGCTGACAAATTATAATTTCCATCCATCCAGCACAAAAATCAGTATATCTACCCCACCAACTAATATGCCAAAAAGGTAATTACACAATAATTCTAAGCAACTTACATCTCTTCTAGGATATGTTGTCAGTAATTTAAAATCTGTGAGGTGAAATCCATTAGATGTAATGTAGTTTATGACCGCTTGCAATCGATTACTGCCGTAAAATTTCCTTGTTAACATATTTCTGTCGGGTGTTCGAATCCTCAATGCACATGTGACCTCAGTACAACCAACAGGCGGCTCATCCGGTACCTCCTTTGCAAGAGATTCTTCTATAGCCTGTAAGTAGATAGAATATATCCAATAATAAACTAAACATTTGTCCATCCACACAGGTGCCCCTATTGGTTTGTGAGGAGTTCAACACACAAGATTTGCATTACGTATGGACAGACAATACCAATGCTATATTGCTGGCTTAGGATGAGAAGGTCGTAACTACAAAATCAATATTTTGAGAAAACAAGAATAAACTGTCTGAAAATTACTCTTAACCTATGTTAATACAAGCTGTTTTGACTTCCATTTGGTCAACATAAAAAGTTTGATTGTCATGAAAATAGGCTCATAAGAAGTGTCTTACGATGCAAATTTCAAATATGTATCAGTCTTACAAGGTTGAAGTGGCACTTACGACCTTCTCATTCTAAGCCAGCGATATGCCCCCACTTATAAGTAAGTGAAGCAGCACAAAAAATTCCAATATGCACAGAATTCAAAGTGACATAGTTTAACCTTACAATCTTTTTCCAACCAGGAAAAGGTGAGGCATTCAATGACTTTGTTTCCTCATTTCCAATTAAATCAGTTTACATTGAAGAAAATCCTTTAAACCAAACTAAAATTACCATAACTTTGCAGTTCCTATAGATAGTTTCATCAAATAACTTTTATTTTGGTCAGAAGTCATTGCTCTTTCATGAAGTGATCGGAATTCTTCATAAATCAGGAAAATTGACACCCCTGAATTTGTTATAAAGGAATGTTTTCAATCACCTGTTTAACGGCTTCATCTTCCATTTTCTTTCTTTCATCTTCAGCTTGTCTTTTCATTTCTATTTTCTGTTGTTCCAGAAGTTGCCTTTCTTCTTCTAATCTAGCTTCTCTCTGTCAGGCAAAAACAGTTAGAATATTGTTCTTAATTTATTTTATTGGGTTAACCAGAGTTAAAAACTAGGTCACAAGGCCAAATAATAGAAAAATCTTTAGAGGGCGCTCTTTTTGCATAATCTTTATGAAAACACATCACAAGGATCATCAAAACAAAATCTAGGTCAAATCCAATATTTACTCATCATGCGTTCAAACTAGGTCACTAGGTCAAATAATAGACAAACCATCTTGAGCAAAAACGTTGCATTAATGTTTTCAATTATTTTAAGCTATTGACCTTATTTTGACCCAGATAACTCAATAAGCACTTGTCTTTGATGTTTTGAGATCATCATTGTGACCAAGTTGCATAAATATTAGACCAAAATTGTGAATTATGCACCTACACAACGTTTTCCTCTGATTTGAACTAGCGATTTACTTTTTGACCCCAGATGACCCAATTTATAACTTTGACCTTGATTTTGTTGATATTATTATTGTGACCAAGTTTCATAAATAGTAGGCCAACATTATGACCTCTAGTGACTACACAGGGTTTTGCTACAAATTGACCTAGTGACCTAGTTTTTTATCCTTGATCATCCATTTCCTACCTTGGCCTAAATTTTGTTGAGATGATCACTCTGACCAAGTTTCATAATCATAAAGTCAAAATTGTGAATACAGATGCAATTGTGGACGGACAGACAGAGAAAACAATCACTATTTCCCCCGCATTGATAGATCCATGTATATTATCATTATTTCATACTGTCCAAACACAAATATCCTTTTCCATTAGACACACATGTATACAACACATGATATGTTTAAATTTTAAACAAATTGGATTAATATTAAAGAAATGAATAAAACTTATGTTTCCCCTTCCAAGTGCTATTTTGAGTCATTGAGTCATTTTTTCGACATTTGAATGGGTAGTATACCAACACGTAGACTGGCATATTTTTTAAAGTAAATTGTCTGATGATAATATCATTATTTGTATTCAATAGAGGATATATATCTTTTAGAAAATATAAGCTTTAATGTACAATTAGTAAATATTTAACGACTTACACGGGAATTACTAAAACTTAAAATTCCCCATGTAGTATGTAATAAGGAAAATGCTGAAAATTGCTGCCAAAAGTGACCTTAAACATGTCCAAAAGTGACCTTAAACATGTCGATTTTTTTGTGTTTTCCCCACTGAACTCGCATTTGCGACGTTTTGTCTGTAGTTGGCAATAGTCTGTAGATGATAAAAATGCAAAGAAACTCTGTTTTGCAATTTGTTTGAGGTTGACCATCTTTTTTAGCTTCAATGACTGGACTAGTAATGCTTTTGGTCATGATGGTGAACAAGTGTGCTAAGTGAAGTATGTAAACTTTAATATACCATTACGCCGACGCTCGAGAGACTGCAATAGCTCCCTTATTCTTCAAATAGTGGAGCTAAAAAGGGGCATTATTCTGCAAAAAAACAAATCACAGTTATGCGACCTGTCCCTATGAGTTAATATATTCACAGCGAACAAGTGTGTGAAGTTTCATACCATTCCCTTCAGTGGTTACATAGATACCAGCTTACATACAAAATCTTACTATGCACACAGGGACGCCGACTCCAACACATGGGCGAGTACAATAGCTGGAGTATTCTTCCAATAGTCATGCTAAAAATCTGTTCAGTGCAAACATATCAGAGTAAATATGTAACATAACCAACCTTTTTCCTATCCACTTCTAATGACTGACGATAGGCAGCATCTTGTTCTATTCTGATGTTTTCTCTGGCTTCACGCTCGGCCTAAAAATTATACCAAGCACATCTTACAAATAACATACAATAGTAATCTAATGAATAATATCAATTCATCCATTCCAAGGAATACATTATTTAGACATGTTAATCTTGAGGCATACTGTATACTATATGTTCAGATTTTCACACATTTATAACTTTACATTAATTGTATGCATTTGTGTCTTATCACTCCTTTCTAGCAACACAATATTGATGGTTCAGGGCTTTTTCACACATGTATTATGGTACATGAACAGGATTCCACAGAGAGCTACTAAATATGATCCACTTCCTCATGTACCAACTATTGTTCCGGTAATTTTATCTGAGTTTCTCATGCTTTTATTTTTTCTATAGGCATATTTAAAATTTATAACTTCCTGTCATAAAGAGAACTCTTGTTGTATTATTATCTAATAGCAGGGCCTCTTGTAAACTAATTGACATGTTGTACAATGTTACATAATATTATGTAATAGGGAACAATATGGTTAGATATCTTTAAAATCTGCAACCACATGCTGAGAAAGTAATGACCAAATTTAGTTGGCTTGGAGCCAAAATGGATTTTAAGATCTTACCAAACTATTACCATACACATTATTTGACTGCACAAGTTAGTCATCACCTACTTATCACAGAAATTTTCATTTTGAGATACAAATTTTAACCTCAGACTCAAGTTGAAACGTTTTTTGATACACTACACTATTTTAGCAGAAGTTAAGAGTTGAAATTTAGAGCCTAGTATTTGAGGCAAGAAATATAGCTGAGATATAGAGATGAAACTTTGTGCTGATATATAGAGCTGAAGTTTTGAGCTAAGATTTAGCTCTGATTGATCAGGATTTGATCTCATTAATAGAATGAAAATATCAGAACTTACTTCTTCCAGGATATCTTTTTCTTGTTGCTGACTAAATGCATCTTGATCGTGTAATAATTTAGACATAAGTTCATCTACTGTCACATCACCTACAATTTACAAGAATAATAACTCCATTACTTTATTCACACATGCTTTGTAGTAGTCTCACAATACTTGTGCACACAAATATCTTAACTAATTTACTATAGTGAACTTTGGCTATTAAAAGTGTATTTTCTCGCTTCATTCTGTTTTTGGTTTCATTTGAAAACAAACTCCTCCAAGTATGATATAACTTAATAAAAAACTTAAAACTGTTTCAAAATAAGTAATTGTTTTGAGGTTGGTACAAAGCTTATGTTTGACACTTGAAAGTTGAAACTGCATTTGATTGGAGTTGACAAACATGGCGACTCATGGGAGGACCATACATGTACACTTAGAATAAAAATCTTCTTGAAAATACACTTGGGGACACTTATAACTGTGCACTTAGACAAACCTCACTTTCTCAATATAGGTGCATATATTTTGTTGAAATTTTCGACAAATGTAGATAAAAGATGTTTAGTAATGTTGAAAGATGCTTCCTGTTATAACAGACAATATTAAAGAAGCGCCAGCACTTAATTCAGGGTTGCGTAAAATTGCGAATTCACAAAATCTTACTTTGGCTTGTAACACAAAGTGTATTTTATAACAACTTGAAAATTGAATGCAAGAAGTCATTTTGACTCTCCAGTTTTGCATGAAGCGGAGCCAAGCCTTTATTTGCCAATCAGCTTTCTGCTGAAACATGGCAGGCATAAGTGTGCCACCATCAGGTTAGTAAAAGGCCTGTACATTTGTATTACCGAAGTTCCCCATGTATTGGTTGCGGCCGTGTATAAGACGCATGTAAAAAATGAAAGAAGATTTGAAGGGAAAAAAAAATTTGGTGACTACAGTAAAAAATGAAAAAAGATTTGAAGGGGGAAAAAAATGAACAAAATCGAGCGAGAAATGACAAAGTTTGAGAAGTTTGAAGTTTTCACCAAAAATCGTCTGCCGCCATTTTTTTTTTGTGTTCCGTAATAATGACCAAATCGTTAATACAGTAAAAAATGAAAAAAGATTTGAAGGGGAAAAAAATGAACAAAATCGAGCGAGAAATGACAAAGTTTGAGAAGTTTGAAGTTTTCACCAAAAATCGCCTGCTGCCATTATGTTTGTGTTCCGTAATAATGACCAAATCGTGAATATTGCTAGTGTATTAAAATAAACTGGGAAAAACGATCACTGTATTTTTTTGTTTGCTTTCTTTATTTATAATCGTGGCTTGGTTTATTTATTGACAATCATAGAGGTATTTCATTCGAAATAGCTGTTAAGCCCTGAAAAGGGCTGTTGGTAGCCCTGAAAAGGGCTGTTGGTAGCCCTGAAAAGGGCTGTTGGTAGCCCTGAGAAGGGCTGTTGGTAGCCCTGAAAAGGGCTGTTGGTAGCCCTGAGAAGGGCTGTTGGTAGCCCTGAGAAGGGCTGTTGTTAGTCCTGAAAAGGACTGTTCAGCAGCAGCAAATATGTTGTGGTGTCTATCTAAGGTCTGCTAGGGGGAGATCATCCTCGTCGAACCCTTCGAAGTCTGAGTCGTCGTCCAGCGTCGACAGGTACTCATGAAGGTTGTTTTCTGTGACTGCCGTATTGTCCGTGTAGTATATGTCATCCTCTTCATCGTCGTCGTCTGTTGTTGGTGTTGGTGTGGATCGTCAAAGAATCAGATCATCGTAGAGAACGTCGTCTTCACTGCCATCGAGGTTGTTGGAAATGCAGCATTTCTTGAAGGCTCGTACGATGATTGCCGGGTCCAACTCTTCCCATGCGTCGACGATCCACTGGCAGTTTTCTCATTCTTCCCCCAGATGTGTAGGTATGCTTGTCCGAAGCATACCACTCTGTCCATCTACGTTGAAGCAGAGTCTTCATAGGTTTGTTAATGGACACATCTAGGCGTTGGAGGATCGATGTTAGTCCTCCAGGGATGATGACTGGAACCGTTTTCATTTCGTCTGCCAGCAGCGTCTTCACTTCCGGTGTACGATGCGCACGGAATGCATCGAGCACCAACAGCGACTTCTTCGACAATCCACCTGGTCTCTTCCCCCACACAGTCCGTATCCAATCGTTCACAAGTTTCTGGTCCATCCAGCCCTTGTCCTGGCACCTAACGACAATACCACGGGGCCACTTTGCTGTCTTTGGTAATGTCTTGCGTTTAAAAACAACGTAAGGTGGAAACTTCCCCCCATCAGCTGTACAGGACAGCATGACAGTAAATCTGTTCTTCTCGTTGCCGGTCGTGTTGATTGGTCACAGTCTTTGACCCCTTGGCCTGTATAGTTGAAATTGTCGGGAGATCGAAAGTTAATGGTGTCTGATCAGCATTCCCTTTTTGACTCAGGTCGTAGTCGTGGCCCCGTCTTAGCTTGATTATGAACTTCTGGAAATCTGTTATCTTCTCTTCAAGATCTTCTGGCAGTTTCTGGGCGATATGAGTACGTCGTCGAACAGACAGGTCATGACGTTTCATGAACCTGTGCACCCAATTTGGCGAAGCTTTGAAATCGCCCATGTCCTGTATCTCCTTAGCCAGTAACTTCGCTTGGAGATGCAGCTCTATGGTTGAAACGGCGATTCCGCGGCTACGCCGATCGGATACGAATTCTAGAAGTTTGTCTTCAAGAGCTGGATACTGCGCCGTCTTCCCCCTGTTGGGTATCTCAACGTGTCAACACTTTCTCAAACTTCTCAACACAAACTTGCAAACAATTTGACATCTTGACAATATCTTCTCAACACCTTTTCAAACTTTGGGTGAGTGTTAAATGTCTGGCCAATTAGCGCACACGTGTATGCATCATAGACGATTGTTTGAAAAACTTGCGAGGGCCGTGAAACGGTGTTGATTGCTTTACAAAAAATATCTGACTTCATAGTTGCTATAATTAAAACGATTTAATATACATCAACATAAAACACTCTCCATCAGAATATATCTCTCAATAATAACAAACACAAAATGTATATAATAATAACTTTTTTTATTACATAACGTACGGAACGGTACGGGACTTAGCCATTACGAAACCAGTATGACTTACTCCCCTTTTTTAAAAAAATGGCCGACTTCGATTTTTGTCGATCAAAGTGAATTGTGAGTAAAAAAATGGCTCTACCATTGTATAGGTCGCATCCAATTTTTGGTTATGATTCTGGCTTGGTAAAGGTGCGTCTTATACTCGGGGAAATACGGTAAGTTTTTGCTGTTAAATGAAAATAAACAGGGTCACCCGAAAGGGGCCTCAAATGAAAAAAAAGTTTTTGCTGTTTATACAGTACACAGAATGCATTTATAGTTTCTGCATGGAATATGAGACTTACCTCTGATAGCATCTACGACTTCATTCGTAGAACGTGACCTTGATATAACTAACAATACTGGGAGATTATCTGGCTTATAACTACGTATTTGATTGGCTGCTACACTTCCAAAATGTCGGGTTGCCATGGTGATTAATCTAAAAGACAAATTCAAGGATCTCCAGACAAACTGGCATGTGCAAAGTAATATGCCCCTCACGGATATGATGAACAGGGTTGGCGACTACCCGCCCGGGGCGGGAAAACCCGGGTTTGGAAATACTCCTAAAATTGACTGAAGTGGGCAATACTGGGTAATAAGAAGTTTTTCAGTTGTATTTTGTTCATTAATGGTGATTTTGTTACAATTAATTGCTGGCAATGAGATGAAACACTAGCTAAGCCATAAGTAAGGCAAATCATAGTGCAACTGGTTTAATTAGCACATATATATATTTACTGGTACAATTATGTGATTTGCATAAATACCTGGAAAATTAAATATCGAGTTAGAAAATTGTAGGTCTGTACCATTTATATCATATGTGTTGCATAGTACATTTTGTATAACACTCTAAACTGATTGATACTGCATGTATCCGACACTAGATGAGGACACTTCAATCTATGTGCTTTCAGTCTTTCACTTTTTGCACTAACAATTGTCCCACAATCTTTGCATTTAGCATTTTTCTTAGAATTTTCTTCAGTGATATCAAAAAAATTCCACACACTCCTACGCATAAGTGCCTGTTCTCTCCAAAATCCCCTAGAAAATGTAACTGTACATCAATTTGTAACACCTCATGGTTTATTATCATTACCCTAGTCCGACCCTAAAATCCTTCATGGTGTGTTACTGATCTGATCCTTATCTAATTAAAACCAAATGTCGGTCAGCAATGGTCTGCGTGTTTGCAAGTAGATTCAGCAGTCTTCATATATTGCATGAACTGATAAAACCTTGGTCCAAAATTATAACCAATACTTACACTCAACACTCAGATATTAACATTCGCTGTTTTTGAGTTTCATAGTGATATTTTCTTGAGAGCAAGAAGTTATATTGGCTGACTCCTAGTTTAATTTAGTTTAATCTAGAGCAATTTAAAAAGACTCATTATATAAGTATTCAATATGTAAGTGCAGAGTGTCGAGTTAAAATATTGGTTGTGATTCTGGCTCCAGATCACTTTTTTACCATTTGAAAATGACATAAGTATTTGTAAAGTCACATTATTTTTTACATTGTTTAATTCATTTTATAGAGATTAAACAATTGAATAAACAATACAAATTTTGCAGAAGAAAATTTATTGCACAATAAAAAGTTTGTATAGGCAATACATGTAATTGTTGAAAAGGATATGCCTTCAGACAATGAAGTATTTAACAATTAACGGAAAGTTAAGTTTGATAAAATCACATTAATTACAAATAAACACTAAAATAGATATCTATTATGATCTATTATATGAGTAAGCATTGATCAAATAAAACTAATTCAATAGCCATGCGACCAAATGTATTTGAAAACTGTTCTTTCTTACTAACACTTTAATCAATAGATACATACTGAATCTGGTCACAATAATCAAAACTTCATGTACAATAATTAAAGAGTGTATTCAATATTTCTTTTAAAATTAATTAACTGTTCTTATTTTGTGAACAGACATACTTTTAATGTACTGAGTCATAATGATACATTTTCTGCTGAAATAAACTTTCTGAAACATTATAATGGTTCTTCTTTCTCAGGATATAATAGTACTGAATTACTCTTTGTTTGTGTTAACTGGCTTATCAGATGGTAATGGGTTATAAATTAGGCTACCAGCTGACCACTGACCACTTCAATGAATTAACGAGTTCATGGTAATTCTAGATCTAACTGTACAGGCTTCCTCAGAACTGAGGAATTTCTGACACTTATGCGCAGGAGTGCACACAGGGTCTTTCGGTTTCATTTTGACTGTCTACCACCATACAATATGAATGAATGATTTTTACAAACTTGTGATCTCTAATAAATGATCTCGGTGAACTTCATTTGAACACTTTTTGATACATCTTAAATCCTATGTATAGCTCAATAATTGCTCAATTAGCAGAGCAGTGATCTGACAGGGGGCTGTTTTGACAGGTAACAAAGGGAGCCTTAAGGAGGCGTTACAATCACTTTACAGGTGATTAAATAGGTGCAGGGATAAATAGTCATTTTAATGTATTGAAACACATTGGACTTGAAGTATATAATGTCTTGATCAGTTATGAAGTTGATCAACTTTAAATGTTTTTAATAGTCATTTTTAACATTTTTTCAATAAATTTAAAGTAAATATTGAATTAATGATCCTTTTAATCATATTTGATAATAATTATGCTACATAATTATAAGTTTATCATGACCCTCACCCCCCAAAATAAATACTGATTTTTATCACCCAGTATTACCCAGTATTGCCCATTAAAACCCTCTAAAACCCGGGTTTTCCCGGTAAAACCCGCCGGGCTGGGAAATGCTCATAAAACCCGGGTAATTGCCAACCCTGATTGATGAATTGTCCATTCAATGAGTTTAATTTCAATGATTGTCAGCTTTGTTTATGCTTTTTTTTAAGTAGATGTATAACTCTAACGCGATATTTTGCAATGTCAATATAAACAGAAATCACTGACCATTACATTGATTTAGGGAGAGCAGAAGTTTATTTTACCTGCTAACTTCTATTCACCAAGTAAATTAAAATAACAGTATAGCTTGGTCACATTGACATGAGCCTGACCTATTGATAAGCATAATTTAACAGTCGATATATTGTCTACGTTTACAACACCGAGTGTATGTTTTCATAATCGGTGAGTATCACGAAGACGCTCGAGATGTATAGCTTGCCCTCATTGACATGAGCCTGACCTATTGATTAGCATAATTCAACAGTTGATATATTATCTACGTTTATAACAACGCTTGTATGTTTTCATAATCGAGGAGTATCACGAAGATGCTTGACTTGTAATACAAACACAAATCTGAAATACCGATATTTCACGATTTGCTTGCGGAAATTGATATATTCAACGCAAGAACCTTGTAATATATTCTTGCATAAAGGTCAGGCTCAGGTCAAAACAGCCCAGCTATATTACACACACAAATCTGAAATACCGTTATTGCACGATTTGCTTGCGGAAATTGATATATTCAAAGCAAGAACCTTGTAATATATTCTTGCACAAAGGTCAGGATCAGGTCAAATAGCCAAGCTATACACATTGAAAAGATAATCTGTTTACAGTATCCTTATGTTGTTATACCTGATCTGCCTGTTTACTTTCTGTGGCACAGGTCCCAATATCGCATTAGAGTTATACTTAAATGTGTTTTCACAATGGATGAGCCGCAAATCATAACATAAAATGCTATGGAAGACTAATATTTATTGTTTTATGACAATGGAAAAGTTTACTACCATGTGGTGGCTATTGTCAGTATGTACCATGTCTTCACCCCCAAACACATCAATTTGAGATTGACATGGCATGTAAACTATTGTTTTTGGAAATCTGAAAATTTGTGGGTTTTTTTGGTATGCTAATGTATCATTTACACAATTCGGATATTTTAATTCAAGATCGACATTTAAAAATGTGAATTGGCCACCGTGGTCAATACTGGTAATTTAGTTGGTAAAAGCCATTTAAAATGTTCTTCACTGACAACGTTCTAACTCAGGAGCATTATTGCATTGGTACAAAACAACCCTAAATAGTTCCGACAAAAACTATGGGGCCCTGAAACAAGTGGTGCAATTTGAAAGTCTGCAAGTTTAGACAGTAGAGACCATAACAAAAGAATTGTTCTTGAAACTTTAACATACCTGGCAGCATTGGTCTCCAGCGTCATATCCCACGCCCATGTTAGAAAGTTATTGGTAAGGTAGTTTACTATGCCTTCATTACAGAATATTTGTGAGCAGAACACATTGGAAAATATACTACTGTCGTGATGTAAATATATGGCTAACAATTTCCTCTGGAAATATAGAAAGGGATACAACTGATTACAGTGTACAACATTTTTCAATTTAAAATTCAAGGTAGGTACGCAATATTCTATTCAAAATAAATATTGAAGCATTTAAGTCATAAGAAAAACTAGTAATTAGGAATTGCAAGCGTTACAGAAGTTTCCTTCCTGGTTTTCAGGTTTCCAATGTTTCTGTTGCCATGACAACCACATTTTTTGTTTCGAATAAAAATATTATTAAACTGCATATTCTCCTTATTACTTCATATCCACATACCAAGTTTTATAAACCTAGCTTGATAACTATTTTGAGTTATGGCAGGATCCAGATTTCTCTAGACCCTCTGGTTGAAAACTAACTAGCACATTTGAACTTAGTTTCATCAAACCATGCAAAATTATCTGAGAGTTACTATATATTATAGGTCACTTTAGAAAGTTTAGATCCATGCTACTCTGTAAATATATACTTATTTGAACATTTAGGTACAAAATCTACTGAGTTGAATTAACAATGTTCATACCTCTTTTGCACTGCAAACAAGAGCGTCCCTGATGGCATTATCTAGAGGACCAACATAAAACACAGGATGGCATTCTCCATATCTGTACAATACAAGACAATACATTCATATTTAAACAGGTTCATGGCTATATACATGATAGCAATAGATTAACATTATACATTTAATAATTGAGAAGCCCCCTTTCTTCTTCACTTCTACCTCTACTCATCTTACTATTGACTTACATGTATACTGTAATCCTTTCTATGAATATGATACTGTGTAAGGCTTTCTTTAGCTTTCTTATTATTCTGTACGTTTTTGATCTTGTTTACCTTTTTTCATCTCTATTTTATTTACACCCAAATTTATGAAACGCATACTAATTGCTCAATTGTTGATATTTTTGTTTTTATTAAACTGGAAGTCAATTCAGGGAGAAGAATTTAATAAGACCAAGTGCCTTTTGTTCTAATCCCCTTTTCCTTATGTTTATGTTATTTTGTACTGTAAATTGTATGCATACTGTAATATATTTGGGAAAATAAAAATGTTTAAACTTAAACATATCTGTACATTTTGTATATAAGATAAAAACATTGTAATATAATACCATTAGTTTGACAGAATAGATAAAACAACCAGAAAATTATCCCACTGTTTTCTATGTAAGATGATATTTGTCTCTAAACTCACATTACTTTTTGAAAATATCTAGATTAAAGTAGCCTCTATTCCCATAAGTTTGTGCACACCTACAAGTTTGTGAATTATAGTATCTTAAATTACTGAGAAGACATAATGCAACAAAAATATTATAAAAACATGGTTTGTTACATTCATTGCAAGTTTTGCCCGAGTAACGATTTTACTGTTTACATATTCACCATTTTCGGTCGCAAAAACCGGAGACCTTTGATTTTCTACTTTTTGTTCATTAGATGCGATTTATTTACGATTGGAAAAGCTCCTAACATACTGACGTTCTTAACCACGTCATAAATTTATGTGCACAAACTCACCGGTCATTTTGTTTATGTTACGACTGCAGACTGCATGTAGCATTGAGGCCGATTTGCCATTTTTAGCAGTTTGACATTTAATTTGTGTTTGAATTTTGTTTAAAGATAGATAATTGATGTTGTTGATTATAAAGATGGCTCCAATTTAATTATTTTTGTTCAGATGCACCCATTTGAAATTTTAGGTGCACAAACTTACAGGTGTAGTGGCTAATCTCCCTTTCTTCAAACATAGTTAAATACGGGCGAAAATCATAAATGCTGTTACACAACTTAATATGTGTATGTGTAATGACATAATTAACCTTATTTTCAATACTGCAGCCAATATGTAATAAGCTGGGAACCACTTCCCATCACTCATTTATATCAGGAACAAACAATAACATTTGTAAACATTGTTTCACTCCATTAACCCAAGAACAGCTCAAATAAATCTTAAAAGAAACTAATACACACAAACTCAACACAAATGCAACACAAAAGGTCAAAAACCACCAAATAGAATTGCTCTTTAACTCAATGTAAAGTGACCAAGGTCAGCCAAAAACATGTCAACTTTTTGTCCATGGGGGCCATTCAAAATCTTTTAATCAATAGAAATGGCATCAGGCTTCAAGAAAAGGAAAAAAAAGTAGGGGGTCATGTATCATATAAGAAAAATTTGGTCCGTCATACGCGGTGAACAGATTTTCTCACATGTACACAATGTCCATTAGCCCCAACCCTACTTTCACTTTGATATTTAAGCCAGAATGCCAAATATTTCTGAATAAAACCATTTCACTACATCACATACATGCATACAAAGCATTTAATCCCGATTTCATGATTCTGATGCTGATTTGTCAAGGCATACCCCCATTTCCAGTCGCTTCAAAGTTTTTTCCCGGACTATTTGACTCTATCTGACTTTGGTCCGCGTAGACATTTAGTGATTATTAACCAAAAGATAAGTTTTTACCTTTCTCTGAATTCTCTGGTAAAATGTTCCAATGCCTGTGTTTCATCATGAACATGTTCTGGCACTATAACAACAAACAGTAAAACATTAAGCATGAGAAGTTACACCATTGTCCAAAAACAACAATATAGAAGATGATACAAGTACCCTTATGGCATAATTCATGATGAACACAAATCATATGCATATTAAAACTTAGTAGGGATTAGACAACTACAGGTAACTGTAAGGCACTGAAAATTTCAGAAATGCTCGAGTGTTTCCCAGCAAACTAGAAATGAGATGACCTGGTCAATTACCCAGAAGTAGTCTATCCATCCTTTACACCAGGCATTTTAAATTACAAGGAGTGCATTTGAAAAGAGCTAGGGTAGCCACCCAGATTGCTTGTATCACATTATTCAAGTAACACCACATCCCTGTAGGGAGGTCATTGTCCAATCTGGCGGGGAAAAACAAAATGCATGATCCATGCAGTTAAGACTGTAACTGTAGATTGTTAACAAAACAACAAACAAATCATAACAATAAACCTATAAATACATTTTTTAAATAATATTTAATGGATAGCTACAGTCCCAGGCATTCATAAAAGCCAATTGGTGTGTCTGTCTACGAGGCAAATAAGTTGTTCAAATCATTAGAAATAATACTATAAATTCGAACATACTTAATGGATCCTGTTTCCTACTGGTTCCAACATGATCATCGTGTGTAAATAATTCAGAATCATCGTAAACAGGTGTATCATATTCTTCTTCCTCATCACTTAACTCCATCTCTTGTGCTATTTCCTGAATATAGTATCAATTATAAGCATAATCATCAATAATAATTGAGAATTCAACAACACTTATATTGCAAATATTAGATAAATATTGTAATTTAAAAAAAAACAAGACTGCGTTCAATAAACGCTTATGCACCCTGTGGGAGCCATTTCAATAAGTCTAAGTCCAAAATTAGGTCAAGGTGAAGGTCAAAATGGAGTCAGGTGATACAGGCATGTGGAGCGTGGTCAAATACAACATCCATGCAAGTATGAAAGCTTTGTAGCAAGCCATATTGATGCTAGAAGAAACGGTCAATTTGGGTTAACCAGGCCGGACGGACGAACGGACGGACGAACGAACGGACAGGTGAATCACTATATGCCTCCGGATCTATCGATACGGGGGCATAAAAATTTTTAAGCATAAACATCCATATAAGTACAATGTATCACTTCAACACACATCTTTCACATTTTTTCTAACCATATACAGTAGCCTATTGACCGAACCAGTTATGATGGTATAAACAAATAGTTCTAATTTGCTGCTCTGTAGGCAAATTGATGCATAGCATTGTCTTTATTTGTCAGAAAGTTCTCTACTGAAATATGGCACAGAGATGAGTACCAACATGTGTATTTAACCCTGGTTCCCAAATTTGACGACAACCACAATGAAGCACCCAGCATGTAGATGACACAAAGGAACAAAACTTGATCATGCAAGTAATTGAATCCATACGAGCTAGTCCATTGCATAACCTACTGTTGGAATACTTCAAATGATTAATTTTTAGCATTTTAATTTCAAGACTTAATTTCGACTTACCAGTGCTGTTCGTCTGTTATTGTTGCTTAGATTTGATTTGGTAAGTTCTAATACGTGGCTAGGATATGAAAGTCCTATACATCCAATAGCTTTCTGTAAAAAGAAAAGTTTTACTAAATAAGACATACTCAAAATGAACATATGCTTTCAATGAACATTTAAGTTATACTAGACAGTTAAACAATTATGTTTTCCTGCAATTAATTATCCTCCAAAACTGACAAGTTCTTCAAAAAAATAAAAGACATGACCATAGCCAGTTACCCAGAATATATTAAGACTGGGTTTTTGGGTGGTTTACTTGTACATAAATACGAACATGTAATAAAACAATTATCATTTTGTTAGAATATTTCTGAGAATTTGTGAGAATTTTGACCTTGCCATTTTCCTTGAAATTATTTCCCCTTAAAATAGTCGTTTTCACCAAAACTACAAATATATGTCCCATTGAAATTAATTGATTAAATGTTTTTACAGTACATGTAGTTTGCATTTATTGGTGATACTCAGAAAGGAATATTAAATTAAAGAGCCAAATACTTTTATTTAGAAAGAGCAAGGGTATAATTGTGAAATTCTCTTTCTTAATGAAAGTCTCAGAGGATCAGAGAAAGTAAATGTACATGTAAGTGATCTGGGCCGGTATTTATAAAGCATCTTACTGTAAATACTCAGCCATAAGTCGGGTGAAAACAGTCCCAAAAAAATTTAAAAAGTCACCCCGCGACTTATGGAAGAGTTTACTACACTACTCCCGATTTTGTCAGAAAATCATTACATTACTCCTGACTTTATCTGAAACTGACCGCGTCCCCCTGACTTTATCTGAAAATGACCACATTTCCATCAACTTTGTCTGAAAGTTACTACACTCCTCCACATCCTTTCTGAAAATCACCACATTCCTCCCAACTTTAGCTGAAAATCACCACATTTCCTTGGACACTTAACACCGAGCACATGATTTCAGCTTTCACAAAAATTGAAAACTATACATGCGACCTATGAAAGGGTTTAGACAAAAACCTTGATTTTTTATTCAAAAGTCCCCTTGCGACTTATGGCTGCGTGCGACTTATGGCTGCATATTTACGGTAAGTAAAAACTTAGAATTTTCTTAAAATCTCAAATTTTCCTTAAGTGTATCAGCTAAACAGGAAAACTAATATTAACAATTATTCACATTGTTTATAAGCATTATGTAAAGAGCTACAGTAATCATATAGAAAACATGGGCTTTTTTTCGTTTCTTGTGAAATATGGGCAGCTCAATATTTTAACTTCAGTCAAAATATTTAAGTTTTCACTTAAGATGCTTTATAAATACCGGCCCTGACTCATAGTTGTCAGTGTATGTTTTTAAGACATTAATACTAATTGTAGCAATTTGTAATCTGACTGAAGCATACATGCACATGTAACATGCACATATAATATACATACATTATCTTCAGCTGCCTCCGGCCAACCAGTCCATACTTGATGTCGTACAGCAATATCACAAACATTATATACATCCCTCTTTACCTGTAGATTACAAGTCATAATTAAATCTAAGACTATATAATACTGTCCCATTATATGAGGAAATGAAGTTCTACCGAGAGGTCGAGGGTTGGAGCCCTGGCGAAAGCTGGGTAGAACTGATTTGGCCTAGTCAAAGAATGATTACCGAAGTTCATTTCTGCCAGGCGCCGGGCAATACGAGAAGGGATTCAGGATGTACTGTTTGCAAGCAAAATATGTGTCTAATAAGACAAATTGGCTGGCCCTTTCGAAAGGAGTAACACTATAACAAACAAAACATAAAAGCAAAACTAACCTCTTCGACTGTCTTTGTTCCGGGAAAGTTGAGATTTAGTTGATTATATTTGTTACCATCTTTGCACGTAATTTTCAAGTTATATGTTCTGTTTAAATTTTCTGTTACACTGAAAACAAACACATGAAATGTACCAAAAAGATCTGAATAATATGAACTAAGGCATTGCCTATATGGGTATTTAATAAATATTAGATAACCGCTAGGCTATGTTTGTAGATATAGACACGGGCCCCAGTTGCTATGCATTATCCAAGGGAGATAACAAATGCATGCAATCATTGTGAATTGTAATCTTTATACAGCACACAAGTCAATCAATCAAATTGTCATAATTTGATTCCAATTCAATAAAATCAAAGACGTACCTTGTTGTACTGTATTGTAGTATTGTAGGCCTACTTTAAGATATGGTTTATTTATATTCCGGATATAGATAATTTACAGCCTCCGATGTTTGTCTTTCGTCCTTATCCGCTTGGAAAATCGAAGATGTTATTACATAAGCAACAACATATGGACCCTCCTAGTACACAAGTTTGTCCACCACAAATAATTAATGCACCAGTCAGTTGCATCCCCAGTTCCCCCGACCACAGGGATCCATGGCGGATAGCCAGGGAGACAGCCATGTTTTTACCATCCAGATTCCCCCGCAAGGCAGGGGAAATTTAGGATTTATTATGCGAAAACCTATAGCCTAAAGACAATATTTACCGGTAGATGTCCGGGGAAACGCGGGAGATTTTACCATCAGCTTCCCCCGCTGGCCGTAGAAGGGCCGTTGTTTTTGACAACTCAAAATTCCAGAGCGCCCTTCCCCCGTGGCTGGGCTGCTGTGGATGAAACTAACTGGTACATATGTCTTATACACACTGACAGTAACAAAATAATCTCATAAACATTGCTTTGACAAGCTATACATTGAGACATAGAATTGTTGATTTGCATTGTTCAGTTGTTGACATGGAACGAATTGTAGCCTACTTACGTTCAAGCATCTGGTATGATCTGAGTGTTGATATCATTGTAAAGCTACGTAAAAATGTCTATTAAAGACCAATTTCCTCGGAGATCGAGTACTGTCGTGATAAATCGGCTATTTAAATGAAAATTTCACCTTTATTTTTGATGTTTCTTAAAACATCTTCCATGTGAAACGGGCGCTTGGAAATCTCGCAAACGCTCGCAATGAATTGGCTAGTGACACGGTCCACGGTCATGGGGAGTAGAGGTATTTCTTACTTCCCTTTGTTTTTTAAAAATAGTTTGTTTTATTTATTACACATTTTTTTAAAAATAATAATTAATTGAAAGAGAACGATAGGCTCAACCGTTTACAGCTTACTATTTTTTTATATTCCAAGGACCATTCACCTCGGAAAACTGCCTGAAATTTTTGACCGGAAATAACTTTTTTTGAAAGCATTAGTACCTGCTGAGACTCAACGAAAATACGCATGTCACCCGTATTACCGGTCTGGGTATTTTCAATAGCCTGCGCTACGCGCAGGCAATTAAATACCCTATTAATGCAGTGTTATATGGTAAACTTTAATTGGATTATTGAAAAATATGGATAGCATTCAGTGATTCATTTTGAAATTTCTTTTTATGAGTCCATGGGACTCACATATTTTAAAACAATGAGTCCCAGCTAAATTTAACGAGTCCCATAAAGATTTAGGTAAACACCGTAATATATGTTTTGAGGTTTATGATTGAAAACATTTAACTTTCTGTTCTTGCTGCTCTTGTCAATGGAATTAGATAGTGTCTATTTAATTACTTGTTTTATAGAATGTAATTCTCTTTTGCAACAAAATCTCCAAACTGTAGTGCAGTAAGTTTTACTGTCATGAGCTGATCTACTGTACATATTATCAACAGTCGGGTGAAGAGTAAATTTGGAAAGGGTCTTATTTGTAGGACCTACAGAAAATCATAATTCACAACCAGCAGGTTATGATCAGTTGATGCTGAACTAATTGCAAACTGAGCTAAAATCAACAGATCTTTATCAAAATGTGAACAAATAGTCGGAGCCCTCGACCAGTTAATCGTTAATTTCAGACGACTATAACATAATATAATTCAGAATCGTCGCCGGCGTGTGTAAAAATGATGTAAATATTCTTTAATTACAATCAAGTTTCGTAATTTTCTTCGAGCGCATTCTATCGCTTCGCTTCGCTTGGGTAGTTCCCCACTCTATTAATAGTGGCACCTGTCTTTATACAGTAGAGTTGATTCTTGTAGAATTCAATGAATAAACAGTTTAACACTGAACGGTCGAACACAATAACGGTTTAACAAGTTAATTAATTCATTCGTATTGATCAATATATATAAATCAAGTCTTAATCACTATGTACATGTTAGTATGATCCGTACTATACACTTTCGCACTAAAAATAGGGTCTGTTTCTAATTCATTATAATATAGCGGGGTTTACAAGTGTGACTTAATTTTAATTACTGCCGTATAGTTTATTATTTATTAAGTTGTATGTTATTGGAGAACTAGTGAGCTTTATATTGTAAGTATCTGTGCATGTCCGAAAAGTAAAACTTTTTGTTTATTCTCCGAAAAGTACGACTAGTCAGTTAAAACGCGCTTACCGATTGGTTTAACTCCATAAATTGACCAATAAAATCGCGTTTTACAAACACAACGGCCGGAAACGGTGTCGACGTAAATTTATTCCTTCTTGCGGACCCTATAATTTTCGAACTTCGCCCATTTGTCGTCAGAATTTTATTGCGTCTAGCGGACTCGCAACTAATCGAACTTTGCGTCCCAACAAAAATTTATGCGTCAGGGACGCAGGACGCACATCGAAATGAATCACTGAGCATTATCAATATACATGTATAAAAAGCTTTTTTTCAAGGTGTTTCACAAGAAACATAAGGAGAAACCTTCCCATGAAAAAAAACTCATGAAGCTTCCCCATTTAATAAAGAATAAGTTCATTCAACAAAATTAGTTTTACATGTTACTTAAACATTGGCATGTTCTGTCAATTAACAGGTTTATGGCCTTATTCTTTGAGTGGGAAGAAAAGCCTATATTTAACATAGTACAAGGCTGTCCTCTGCAAACTCATGTAAAATATATAAACATCAAAACCTTGCTAAAATATCTTAATTTAAACACTCAAGCTTCCACCTAGCCACTTGGAAACCAAAGTATGGGTTCCACTAGGGGATCCGAGGATAGCCTTTATTTGCTTTATTTCTACATGAAACATGTACCTCCACCTGGATTTGAACCCAGGTCGCCAGATTAGACGGCAAACGCACTAACCACTGAGCTATGGAGGCACAAGAGTCCTTGTGATAATTTTGTACTGGTTTTCACCATTTTATAGCAAAACAACATTTATTATTGAACAAATGCATTACGCTTCAGTCAACTCTTGATGGTCAAACTGTGGCTTTAAGAGAATTTTCAAGGGTGAAATGAAACCCCTGCCAAAGGAGAAATTCATGGTACTACTTAAATCCAATGAGATTTAGCAGTTTTGCTTTAATGTAAAGTTAAGTAATCAATTTTCTAGGGCTTTTTTCAGCTTTAAGGCCGCTCAAGCACCCTTTAACATTTCAACTTCCCCTGGTCATTGGGCTACATATGGAAACCTACACTCGTGTCTCCCTGGGGAGACTATTTCTCTCCTGTGGTGTGGCAGCCAACATCGATCTGCGGCGCCCAGAAATAGACACTGCCCTCACAGGTACCATTTTACACCATGGTGACGTGGAGCATGTGGGTCCTGCTCAGAGAAATTAACCAGTGGTCCAGAGGGGGATCGAACCCGGCACCTCTTGATCCCGAAGCGCGCGCCCTACCTCTAGGCCACCGCTCTCCAGGCTTTAATTAATCACAAAAATTGCCGGATCAATGAAGTATATACCTGGATGACGTGCCAGCAGTACTATCAGTAGAGTGATGTTCAGGTGTTAACAGAAATAATGTGTTCTCTTTAGGAAGATGTAAATCTCTCAATACAGACTGAAATATAGATGAAATTCAACAATAGATTATACTTAAAAAGTTATTATTACATCAATTGAAACAATAGTTTTTTTAATTAATTACATTCCTGTTCAATTATATGTGACATTTTTAACCCCAATTTTACTTTGTTCGCACTTATTGTAATGGAGCAGCCACCAGTGATCTGCATTAAGCGGACAATACAATTTTTAATCTAAACAGGCAGGGTTTTTGCTTGATTTGAGGTCCCAACTCTGGATGCTCAAGATTTTCGAATGACGCAGAAAGGAGCCGGCGCATTACAAGCCTATGGGTCACTCGGAACCCGAGAGATTTTTCCTTTGTCCGTCTGTTTAAAGTCTCACGTTTCCTGTCATAAACCATAAATATTAATTTAATATTGGCTTGTGTAAACAATCACTGGACACTTGAATCATAGCATTATAATCGCAATTGATGAACGCTTGAATCGGACCCTGATGCTTGATGTAATCCGCGCCAGTGAGATGGTAGAAATGAACAACCAATGATTAGCGACGGAAGGCATGGCTTGAACAGATTATATAGTTAATTCCCAAGTTAATCGTTGGTGATGTAAACATGAGACAGACTTATATGCAAATTGACTGGCAGTAAATTTACTATGTCGATTTCATGAAAGGTGTTATAATTGGCGTTAATTGGGGTTTATTTATAATTATGAGTAGTTTGCGACACGCGGGATTTTAGACATTCGCCCCGTCGATTTAAGAAGCTGCCGTCATCTGTTATATATCATGTTGTCACTGTGTAGATCTAGAGCGAACACAATGTTCAAATTGATAATTCAGATGTTTGAATCATCTACATCTTGAGTCATGATGCTGTAACTTTGTAAAATTTAGTACTATTATAGAACAAGTCACTTCATGTAACACAGACATGGGGACGGTTGAATTGTTCCTCGTTTAAGGGCGTATCCGAAGACTAAAAGCACAGAGACAAATATTTTCTAGGGTAGATCTACATGTTCAGTGTACAGTCTCTTGAGCAACATTTTTCGGAGACTGAAAAAGTGTTCATTGTGGAGAGGGGAGTGTATCTCTAACTGTCTGCTGCATATAACATGACCAATCTTCCCTAAACAGTACACATATTCACGTATACTATGTACATTTATGATTACCATAGATATTTGTAGATTAATAAAAAAACTGTTTTCTTGATGCTTTATTCGTGGCCTGATAATGATATTAATTAATTTCACTCAAAGTAAATAATTCTACCAATTCCGCAATGAAAAACAATTTTAATTACATATTTATGCAGATTTACATAATTTTCGCGTTCACAGAATGGTCTGGATAAGACTGACTTCAGCCGAATTGCAAAGTGCCATTTTTCTCAAATTGACAACATTTCATTTGCTTGATAGAATAAAATACTTTTATAACCCCTTAGCATTTATATTTAAGTCAAAAGTAAAGCATTTTTTCACCTAACCCTGGTCAAAAGTGTTTAACAGGTCACCGTTAAATAAAATCATCCTAATGACTTGCCTTAATTAACCAATTTGACCAAACATGCTTGTTAGTCCTGTCATATGTGTAGCTGTTAGGTGTGAAAAACAGCAATGTGTTAGCTTCTCAATGATGATTGGCATACCAAACTTTATGTAAACAATCATCACTGATTTAACAAATACTGGTCAAGAGGGGTAAATCATAGTGTTGGTACGACTTTCAGAGTGTTGTTTGTCGTTAAAGAGAGGTGTCGTTCCTGGGACGGAATTTAATGTTCAAATTGCATGGGAGGAATTTTGAATATTGTTTAAAGGAGGGAGTTGCTTCTGAGAAGTGTCTTATAAGAGAGAGCACTGTATATAAAATTATAGATATGAATCCTTGTTAAATTGGGTACACCATCAAACTTAATATCGTCAAGTAATATTCCAGAAATCAACATGTTCATGTGTGGCATTACCACAATCGAGCCTGTAATCACGACTGATATTAAACTTGATCTAACATTGAAAATCAACAAATTTTCTGTTTATTATAGCTCTCATTTAAATAGTTTGTTTAAGGACGCTGGAGCAGTTTAGTGTGCATGCGTCATTTGTCACAGTGCATTTAGGTAAATTTTGTTTATTGTAGTGTGGGACCCTTGGGTTTTCAGGTCTAGTGATACCCCTGAACAGGCCATTTAAATTAAACAGCTGCATGTTTTTACTAGCAGCTCAATAAATCCAAAGACGGGGTGCTTAACACAGGAAGTTTAAATCAACATTCAAACTGATCATTTTTTTCTCAGGAAACATGACGCTTAGTTTTATCAATATTTATCAAAGGGAATTATTATCAAATACCTCACGGAACCTGGCTATAAATTTAGTATATAGACCTAGAGACAGGACTACTTACATTGTCTGTAACTTTTCTGTTTGACCAGCCTTTCAAATCTAATTTGCTGACTGGTATTTGTACCTCGTTACTGAGGGATTCTTTGATCTGAGCTACAGGAAGAGAAACACAATAACAAGTGTATATTCTGCATAGAAAGTGATAATTAGCCATTTACATACAGATCTATGATATTGGAAACGAAAAAAACGTATTTACTGAGTATACTCTGTTGAAATAATACAGACGTCTTGTAACGAAATGACGATATTTTGTCACCTGACTGTATTGAAGTAACGCGATTGGCGATTTAGATGGCGACTAGACAGAAATGCGCGCGAAATCTAGCAGATGCTGCAAAAAAGTTTTCGCGCCAAAATTGAGTTACAGTGTTTTGGTTTGGCACCGTCGATATACAGTATTGACTATTCTTGCTAACTCTTCTATGTTTGTTCAATGTTTTAAAGATAGAATAATATTAAAAGTTTCATAGACATCAGCAAATTAAATATGGTTGATGTTACCACTATGGTTGATGTTACCAATATGGTTGATGTTACCACTATGGTTGATGTTACCAATATGGTTGATGTTACCACTATGGTTGATGTTACCAATATGGTTGATGTTACCACAATATAGTTGATGTTACCAATATGGTTGATGTTACCGATTTCAGAAAAAATATTAGAACGTTCAGCAAGTTTCCTTTAATATTTTATCTACTAAAGACAGAATGTAGCAAAATGTTTCAAACCACATCCTAGTAGATGCATTAATGTGATTCAAAAACACCTTTAATGCTTCAAAGCTTGAGCTGTTCGGAACAAAACTGATTGTGTAGAAACAAAAACACAAAAATTATCAATACACTTTTAATTGTATAGATCTATATCAGAAGATAATTTTTTTTAAAGTTTCAAAAACTGAAAAACAATTATGCTTTCATATCCATTAGATCATTTTTTCGCTTCAGTTTAAAAGAAACTCTCTCTGTGATTTATTGGACATGCGAAATTATAAGAATCTTCCATTTTTCGACGATTGAATCAAAGTACACGGAACCCATCCAAAGTTTTAATTTGCAATTAAGGTAGTCTAGTATCAAACTAAAAAAGATGCACGTAATTATTTTGAGATTAAATGACTGTTAGAATATAGCTATACACACTTTAAAGTTGAAACATGAAATAAGAGTATCTGTACATACCAACTGTTGATGTGTCATCAATAAAAACATCCACATTTCTGTTCCTATATTCAACATTAAAATGTAACATCCTTTTCTGACTGTGAGTGTTAAGACCGGCCCCTGATGTCCCCGGCATGGCCCCTGATGCTGATCCCGGGTCAAAACTAGTGGCAGCATCGGTTACATTAGCATCGGACCTCCAGGGTACAGGATCACTTAATATTCCTGTAACATAATCACTGGTCATTATACATACATGTATCATCATGGTACAGGGTCACTTAATATTCCTGTAACATAATCACTGGTCATTATACATACATGTATCATCATGGTACAGGGTCACTTAATATTCCTGTAACATAATCACTGGTCATTATACATACATGTATCATCATGGTACAGGGTCACTTAATATTCCTGTAACATAATCACTGGTCATTATACATACATGTATTACTAACTCATTCAAAGCTGTGTTTAAAACAATATAAAATCATAATAAATTAAGTTCATAAAACACAGAGAAAGTCAGCAGACTGAAAAAAGGATTGACAAGCTCAGTGGCAAATACATGAATGTAATTATTGGTTGTTAATTGAAATATACAAAAGTCTGGTATAGCTAGTTTGCGATAGAAAAAAATCGTGTTTTTTTAAGATTTCTCTGTAATTACTAAACCTACAAGTATGAAATTATGCACGAATAAATGAAATATATCTACCTAATACACACTGAAATTTCAGCAACATCAGACATGAGTTAAAAATGTTTTGTTCATAAGTTCTATGTAACATGTTTGTAGTTTTGTATGAAATATCAAGTTAGAAGACTTGATACTTGCAACAGCCAATTTTACGGTCATGTGATACGCATAACGGTATATTTGCGTATTTGCCACCTACTTAATTTAACACATGCGAGGCCCGTCTGTGAATATGACAAAGTACATTTAATTGCTGTACATTGTTTTTAGGCGACACGCCTAAATAAACCAAATCATACGAGCCTCCTAAGTCTTGTCTTTATAACAGCAATCTCAATCCCGCCGATCACGGTTTGTAACGGTAAAATAATTGATAATAAATCATCAATGGAATACCATATTACCTCCCTGCGTTAAACTGTAAATACGCATGTAATTTCAATATGTAATTAAGAATAAATGTCTTTTAATAGGTGACTAAAAATTATGAAATTCAAAATTGGAGTAGGTAGGAAGTTAATGTAGTTCTGTGTAATTTTTTACCAAAATCTGATAAATAGATTTTCAGAAATCTTTATAAAACACGATTTTTTTCTATCGCAAACTAGCTATAAACCTCATAAATCAGTGGTTACTCAAGTTCCCAGAATATCTATATACTGTAAAATCATTTAATTTCGTTGGGACGAAATTTCGTGGTTTTGGTATAAAAGACAATTTCGTTGGGACTTGATTTCGTGGATTTTGCATTTCAGGTAATAAAACAAGGGTCAAAATTCATGTTTGTAGGGATAAAAGTTCGAGGCTGAGGTGAACCACAAAATCCACAAAATTTAATCCCCCTTGAAAATTAATGATTTTACAGTAATATATATGTTTGAACGGTTTCATATGAAAAATATGCTGGTTGAACGAGAATGTACTTTGTTACACTCAGAGGTTCCATTTGACTCAGCAGTAGGGGTTTTGACCCTTGATATTTCCAACACCCACATGTTACCCATCAAGATTTTGCTTTGGAGGGTCATTGTCTCTTAAACAGTGTGGCCATACCACTTGACCATGACATCACAAACAGCTACGGATAGAGCCACTATATTTCGCTGAAAGCTCATCAAGTTCCGGTTAGCATGGGCTGTATGTCATAGAAATCGATGAAGAAATAAAAATACTTACGCCTGTTTTGTTTTCCTTTCCGAGTTGACGGTTTTGTGTCAAAAAACTACTTGGGTTTAAAGCCATTTGTGATGTCATGGTCACATAGTATGGCCACACTGTTAAAAGCATGGCAATTTGTCTATAAAATGGCAATAAGTCAAAAGTATCAAAATGACCTACAGATTCAAAGTTACTGAAATGTAGTTTTTTAAAATTTCATCGGTCAAAACCCCTACACCGAGTCAAATCCAATCCCTTTCTATCTACACAAAACATCTCAAAATCTTTACTTAAAACGTCACAAGGTGGCTGAAATGCTGAATGGCAGAAAGTAGCCCTTGAAAATTGGTAACTTAACTAAATTCAACCTAGAGTTTTAAACTTTTATCAAACATTTCCAAATTATATGGTCCCTTGTATTTTAGTATTATATACATTTTTTATACCCAGAAACTCACCTGAGCTGAAGAATTCATCTGCCATTGGTCTGGGAACAGAAGCTTCCATTGGTTGCATATCAAATCCTGCAGGGGAATCTGTTTGTCCACCCATAACACTCTGTACTGATTGCTAGAAAAAGATTGTAACCAAGTAGTACAAAGTCAATAGTTATGAAAATACTACAAGTTCATTGTGAGAAAGCATTGAATCACATTCTGATTGGTTCAAAATGTTGAAAACTTTCCTACATTTATATTTACTATTTCAAGTTTAAAACAGAACTCATTTATAAATAGTTAAATCACTTCTAAGTAAGTAACTGATAAACAGACATGACAATAGTCAAAATTGACTCAATTACATCAATAAGTAATACAATCATGCAAGCAGGGGGTTTCATTTTACCATTTGGTCCATCACAAATTTAGTTTACCATTTCAAATAGCAATATTTAGTTAAAATAGTAAAATCTAGGCAGTACAGTCTAGTTAGGATAAAAATCCAGTGATGCAGAGGAACAATTCACTAGTATGGTATAAAAACAAGTATAAAGGATTATACTAACAGTTCAATACCAATCCAAACTCTACCTATTTAAGCAATGGTTTTAATCTTTTGGGTACACATAAACTATGATGTCACTGTCATTTTATTCTAACTGGACTATACAGTTTTATCAAATTTATTTTAATGTGAATGTCCAAACCCTGGGCTTATAAGAATTAAATTTAACTAAATTACTGCAAATACTCAGCCATAAGTCGTACAAAAACAGTCCCGAAATTTTTTTAAAAGTCACCCCACGACTTATGGAAGAGTTTATTACAGTCCTCACGATTTTGTTGGAAAATCACTTCATTTCTCACAACTTTATCTGAAAATGACCACATCCCCCTGACTTTATCTGAAAATGACCACATTCCCACCAACTTTGTCTGAAAATTACTAGCCTCCTCCCAATTTTGTCTGAAAATGACCACATTCCCACCAACTTTGACACTGGGCACATGATTTCAGCTTTCACAAAAATTGAAAACTATACATGCGACCTATGAAAGGGTTTAGACAAAAACCATGATTTTTCATTCAAAAGTCCCCCTGCGACTTATGGCAGCATACGACTTATGGCTGAGTATTTACGGTACTTACTTTAATTTATGCACAATTAATTTCATATAATAAAAAAAACATGCAAATATTTCAAACTAACCAATAAACTCCAGTCATGCTGGTCAAGAATTGCAATGCATGTCTCAATGTCTTCCAAGCTTGTACAGGCCTGAAAATGTGAAAACATTCGTTGATATAAATATAATAATATAATAACATTTTACAAAACAGCTTTCTCAGGAAACCTCAGACTAATTGTCTGAGACAATGTGTATCAGCTCTCCCTGGCCCAAACCCCATGTTAGAGCGACACCGGAAACCTCAGACATGGTGTATCAGCTTTCGGAGCCCTGGCCCAAACCACATGTTAGGGCGACACCAGGGGGAAACCTCAGACAAGGTGTATCAGCTCTGCCCGGAGGACATGGGAGATTATCATTGCCCGTAAGGTTAGCATAATGGTAACCTTCCAGATGTCTTTGATAGTGATCCATGCAGGAATGGGGGATACAGACTTTGTATCCCCATCAGGACTAGTGAGTGGTAGACATGTACCCAACAACGGAGATGCTCCGGGTAAGGATCTATCTAAATGTGCCAATTGTAAATGGTCCGCCCAAGGAAAATGAGAGTTAATGCAGCATTCTTCGCAAGACTTCAAGGCATTTGCGTGATGCTCATCAATTGGGACTGAGAAAAATCTAGTCTGGACCCCGAAGGAAGTTAGTGTTGCTTTTAACTTGCTAGGCTTGGTCAGAATGGTAGTTCATCCTACATGTGATAGTCAGATCAAGTTAGACTCACACTAGCAGCACTTGTGACTCTGGCTGCAAGACTGAAGAGGGTGCCAGAGTCAAGTCTCAAGACATTGAACCCGTCTGAAAGGGTGCTCTGGCCAATGTGACTAGATGCATTGTGAGATAGAGCATGCGTGTCTCAACATGCAGTTGTTGGTTTAACGGTGATAGGCGCCACTCACCTGGCATTTAGTGCAATGACACTGACTGCCAAGAGCAGACTATTGCAGCTATAAATTTGCCACTGAGTAGCAACCCCAGTCAATTTTTGCATGTCCACAAAAATAAATAATAGTTAGTTCACATTAAAGAACTCATTAAAAGCTCTGCAGGACTGTTTGAATTATTTAGGTATGTCATCTGGATCAAAAGTTATGTCAATTTGAAAGCATGAAAAAACGGTCAATTTTAGGAATTTTTGCCTTCTAAAAGACAGACTTGTAATCGCGTTTCCACGGAACCGAAAATTTCACAATTTTTAAACAAATTGCTGTAACTTTTTTAATTCTTCAAAAAAATTGATGAAACTTGGCTTAATGATGTATTTTGGTATGCTCATTTCAATTTTGCAATCAGATTAGATGTAATACTATTAAGTAAAAAGCTACAGATGAAACATATGTAAAGTTTCAACACATTTATCATGATCAGAATTATACAGGTACTGGTAGTACCGGACAAAACTATACAACTTTACCAAGAATTAGCATACTAATACACTTACAGGAAATATTAATAAGAATTACACTATAATAATAAAATATAGTTTACTAATGATTATATCAATGCTAACTTGACATTGACTATTCAGAAATAGTTACAACATGAACAAGATTTCAGCTTGACAGATGATGGGTAGGCATACAACCATCAAGCTATATAAATGTCTCAGATAGGCATTTAACTTTTCCCTTGATAATTGTTTTCAGTTCAATGAGGTTTAGACTACTAGAAATGTAATAGATCTATTAAATTGTGAAGTGTTACCTCCATATTTGAGTACAACAAGGAGTAAAAATGCACCTGACATTGAGCCGAAACCAGGACTTCGGTGTTACTTTTCCGTACTACTGAAGCTCAGTCAACTTAACTAGCGGGTTGCTGGGCTGGGAGTCAGTCACTATATTTGTTCCCTTTTATTAATTGGATGGGACATTACGCCAAGCCATTATTGACACCCTAACTGAGCTGCGAGACATCATTCTCGTACCATTCACGGCAATTACCATTTAAGTAAACTTGTAAGTGAAACCCATGACCCCGGTATTACTAGCATATAGCTCTGCCTACTGTGAGTCAGTCGCAGCATCCACCTGAAACTTATTAATAAAGTTCAGTGAAATTTGCCACCAAATGAGAATCTTAATCATTGCTAATATAAATGTAATGAAAGGAGCATTAATATGATTGAGACTCTCATAACGTTGATGCAATATTGCAGAAAATGTTTTCAACACTCCTCCCTAGCCTAACCATGGCGGGTGGTGATTTTATTTTTAGCAATATATGCCATATTATCATAAATTAATCACAGAGAAACTAAATATTGGTGTTAATTGATATAATTAAGTAAGATTAATCATTCAAGACTTGATCAATTGCTTTTAAAAGACGATTTTTAACCAGACAATTCTCGTTCGTCGGCAAAAAATGGCAGGTACCCGCTGATGTTTATTTCCCTAAATTTCATTAAATTACGACTTGTAACATATTTTTTGTGAGTTCTGTCCATTTTAAACAAGAAATTCAACTGATTTAAGCCAAAAAATGTCTATTGACGATCTATTTATCGGTAAATTGAAAAAATCTGATTTGAACTAAAAACGAGTGAAAAATGGCGGCGATTTTTTTTAAGATTTCGGTCGCACTTACTGGACCAAAAAATTAATGCGGACACTATTAGTAGTCCGATTTTGATGATTTAAACATCATTTTGAAGGAGAAAGACTATTCTATGGGGTTATATGCTAATTGTTAGAATTTATTATTTATATTTTGGAAAAAATTGACGTAAACTTTGGAACCCCAGAACTTTTTATTTAAATTCGGATTTCAAAAATGAAGGTTTCGGGACAAAGCTCAATCCTTCTTCTGATTGGTTAGGAAGTTTCAATTATATTGATTAACATTAAAGCCACCGCTTCTAGTGTGATGTAACATGTATGCCAATAGCGCCGGGCCGAAACTGTGATTTTACCAGATAGACAAAAATATTGTCGAAAATCGTTTTTAACTCAAAATATTTGAACTATCGATTTTCTTACAAAAAAAACATTACTACCATAAGAAAGGTAATTTAGTTCTGTTTTAAAATATGTATACATGTTTATAGTTGTGAAAAAAATGATCTTGTAAAACTAATATTTACTACACCATGTACTGAATTTTACATAATTCTTAACAGTATATGCTTATCATCTGGGGTTGCTACACTGAGCAATAAAAGGTTTGAAAGCCATTAACACGGCTCTCCCTTGCTACACTGCTTCTAGTATTACTGGTAGTAGTACTAGTACTGGTATTTGTCCAGGAAATTATTCATGTTTAGTAAATGAATATGAGCACTTGTCTGTCTGGCTAAAATGGACTGTCAGGCCCATCCTTTATAGGATGGGGAACCATCCTGTATAGGATGGGGAAGAGAATTGTGCCTGCGGTCCGGCCTACAGACCGGAATGACCAAACTTAAGCCCGACTGGTTGTGAAATTGTGAATTTGTCCGTGATTCGGGCACTCTCAGTCTTCTGCGTGTTGACAAGCGAGAGACAGCATGGTTGACGAGATGCTGATACATTTCAATGGTCTCCTCACCCCAGAGTGAGCTTATAGAGTTATTAGGTGAGCCATTAGTCAAGTAAGTCCTCATTCTATTATGCAATAACATTCACAAGTGCTCAACAACATTAACCATTCAACAAAAGAAACAGACAACACTATGTCACAATGTATAATAACGTCGTTTGTAGAAAATACATAAAATAAGGATAAAAAATGATCGTAAAACGTGAAAACGCAGAATCATGATTCATTGAATTGATTGACACAGCCACTAAAAAGTTCGTCTTATGTCAGCCAAAGAAAACGTCAACATTTAAAAACCAAGACAATAATCGAAGAAATACACTGACTACTTGAAAAATTCAACACCTTAACTAGCCAGTGTAAAAATTTGGACGTGTAGGAATCATTTTATCGGTCAAATACATACTTGGAAATCAGCTAATATTTGTTCTCTCTCCATTGTTGTTGTTAATAATGCGCATGCTCAGTAAAGCGGAACAGGAAGTGGGATTAAATGCCAGTCTTCCCGTTCACAAACTCCCCAGCAAACATGACCATATGGGTCCCATATGGTCTATACCTGGGCAAGCCCATAATGGCTTTCCCATATGGTACACATACGGGTCCCATATGGGCTATTCCTGGGCAAGCCCATATGGGTTTTCCGATCTGGGGAACCCATATGGGCTATTCCTGGATATTCCCTTATGGGCTTTCCCATCTGGTACACATAAGGGTCATATGCGCTATTCCTGGGCAAGCACATGTGGGTACCCATACGGGTCCCATATGGGCTATTCCTGAGAAAGCACATATAGAACAAAAAAAGTATATATAGGCCTATATTACCTCCGTTGAATTGAAATATTAGTAAATTTAATATAAATCTTCTTCTTGCTATTATATTTACTTTCAGTACAAATAATAATGTTTCATCAGTTCAAAATAAATTGATATATGTGCATTTTTTTCTAAATTCTACCACATGGTTGCCTGGAAACTTTGAATGTTAATGTGATATATAGCTTGTAAATATCGAACTTGTATATATATAATATAGAACGCCTTGTCTAAACACACCATACACCGTCACCTTAATTTCCATCAGGCCCGCTCAGTGCCATGTCACAAGAAAAAAACAGTCTTTGATGCATGGATCGGCTACCACAGTTTGTCAGAATCAAATCTTATATGCGGTTCCGTAGACAAAGCTAGGGAACGATTCCGGTTTCGTAGCCACTGCCTTTCAGTATGTATCTACATGAATATACATACGTACTTTCAGTAATAAAGGGTCCGGAACGGCTGGACCTCTTTAGTTTTAACATGATATCAATAACAGAAACAAAAAAGTTTATACGTGGGTGAATAAAAAAGATCGTAGAATTTTGCCATAACTTTTTTATTTTCAGAGTCATTGTCATCATATTTACGCTGAATGAATATATTGGTATTTTCTTTACATACATATATTTATAGAGACCGGATAATAACCGCTTTTAAAATATTTATATCATAGACAAGGGCAAATACTGATACCGGGGCACACGGATACTTTGAAACACATTGTATTAATTTTTCTAAAATATCTCAATTGTAGGACCTCCAAAATCGTCAAAATGTTATGTCTTATTGCATGATATCATTCATAAAGTCTGTTAACATTTCAGACGTCATCTCTGATAAATAATGTTTTAATCCACATTTACATAATCGCACTATATAGAAATAACCGCATTAAACGGGTCTACTGGAATTTACGGAACCACGGACTGCTATCAAAATCTGCGTGAAACTGGAATACATGTACTAGTATACGTACGGCACCAGAAACGATACATGGTTTGAAACATTTAGGTATATATCCTGAAATAAATAGGCATCGATTTATAAGTGGAATTAGTGCTTAAAATTTCGTGTCGGATACCTGAAGTTGACAACCGAATAAAATACACCCGATATTGGTGACGTTGGTTCGCAACGTCGTCGAAAAGGACCAGCGCTATATACGTGGAAAAGGGTTTGTGAAAGAAACTCTATTATATCAAGTCGAGATCAGAAAAGCATTAGAGGAGCTGTCAATTTTGATTGTCACTCGTTTGAAGGACGTCGTTTACGAGAGCCGTCTTTAGAATGAAAATGATTGAATAATTATTCAACATTTCCTTGATATTTTATAACGACTGAATTGCTTTTTGACAAATAAACAACTATTCTAAATAAATACTGAATTATTAGTAAATATATCCAATAGTTTTAGAGACACATGTTTTTTCTGAGCAACGAGACGTTCGAATGGTTTTAAAACAATTTACGTACGTGACGTCATTGACGTCGTTAATATGCGGCGAGTCGCTGTACCCAAGGTTGCAAGATAATGGATATCAGGGGCGTAGCTGGGTCAATTCAGAGTGTACGCCCGTTTTTAGATTTAGTTTTTGAGGAGTAAATAAACAGCAACAGACTCAACGGGAAATCAACTGAGATAGGTATTGTGCGAGCGCAGCGAGCTAGAAAAAAAACAGTTAAACTGAGCAGCAGACACGCATACTCATTCTCAACTTGATGATATTCACTTATTACAGTACTTTAGAAGCGAGCAAAACGAGTAAGAAAAAACTCTGTTTGCCTGAGCAGCAGGCAACATATATGCTCCCTACTTTATGATATTAACTTCATATAATTATATATATATTAAAGTACTGAGCGAGCGAAGAGAGCTTGAAAAAACACTGTTTGCCTGAGCAGCAGATCATACATACATAAAAAACCAACACTGTTTGTCTGAGAAGCAGGTAATACATAAGTATACACGTTTTCTACTTGGTGGTACTCGCTTATTAATTAAAATTGGGCGAGCGAAACGAGCTAGAAAACGCACAGTCATATCTGAGCAGCAGGCTATACCTTCAGGTTCTTTATTTGGTGATATTAACTTTGTAAAGTACATGTACTGAGCGAGCGTAGCGAGCTGGAATTTTTATTTGGGCAGCATGTCATTCCAACTATATGCTTAGTATATTTGATAAATTACTAGATTATAATTGAAATATAGAGCGAGGTTGTACTGTTTATTTTTTAGACAGAATGCAACACAGACTCGATCTCTCTCAGATGAAATTCATTTTGAAAGTTGATGAGCGAACGAAGCGAGCTAGAAAAATATCTAGAATATACCCTGAATCCAAAAAAAGGAAGACTGTCTTCATTAATGACATGTATGCCTAACCCTAGGGAGTCATCGATTTTTATTGCATTTTTGCGTCAGTTCATTTTATCATTTTTTTCATGGAGCGTACGCCCGGGCGTACGGGCGTATGCCTGGCTACGCGCCTGGATATCTCTGCCAGTAATGGATGAAAATTTATGAAACTCTGCAGACGGAGAGAGGATACATTTCTTATTTGACATAACTTATTTTATTGATATCAAGAAGAGTTATCATTTTAGAACGTTTGTCTCATTACTTTTTGATCACCCCACGATAGCGAATATAGCAAAACACTTAGATTAATCTTACGTGACAGCGCTCACTATATTAAACAAACTATTGAAAATGCAGAAACTTTGTTCACGATGGTTATCAAAAAAAAAATACATATTAGAAACTTCGAGAAGCGAAAGTGAGTCAAAACGCAAGTATTGACAAACGTGGCGTAAAAGCGTCGTTCAACAAATGAGGCTAGTCAGTTGTCAACGTGCTCCAGGGGCGTATTTAGAATTTAGAATCGGGCCTCGATCGCTCTAAAAAAATACAGCTCATGACTCAAATTGTTCAAGTTTGTGCGTTGAAACACTGCCAATAACTTTGATGTTATTCATGTTTGTACTGCATGTACAATGGTTATTACATATCAGGAAATTGCACAGGTCTATTCAATTTGCCAGTTTATGTTTTTTCTACCACGGGAGCCCTCCCCGAACCCGCTGCAGGTTAAGCCCCACCCCATGAAGACAGATTTTTTAAAAGTCTGTTCGCAGATTATTTTTAAGTCTGTTTCGCACAAGACAGACTGACTAAGAAAAGGGTAGATAGATAGATAGATAAGTTTTCCACAACAAGAGGAGTACAACCCTATATTTAGGTCCACAAACTTAAAACAATTATCTACATTAAATATGTGACCAATTTCTTACTTCTTGAGTTTATACATTTAAACATTTTCAATGAATTGGTTGTTTTTAATGTTCAAGTATTGCATATTAATTTGTCCTAAGTCCTAAATAATTTAGGTCTTTAATTTGTCAAGCATAATGGTGATTAGATAGCAGGAAATTGCACCAATTCAGTGGGCCCTTTAAAAAAATCGAACGCGGGAGGGGACACCCCTCCCATAACCCTCCCCAGGTTGAGCCCCCCCCTCTGAAAAAATTATGGATACGCCCCTGGCTCCGGCATGTTGTTACAGCATGTGAACGTTTCAATGTAAAAATCATGTAGTTTTGACTAATTCAATGACATTTGACAAATTGTTTTGGTAAATTCCACGTTACATTAAACTTTTTTTTCTTTCATGTAATTTGCAGGGCCCACTCTGGGGCATTATCGCATTTTTTAGAAACAGAGGTGAGATACAAGGAATCCGGGTATGACATGTACACCCTAGCTCGTTTCGAATAGATTCCTTTCTTTAACGTGCCCTGTGTGAAGCACCGATACGCGCGAGACTGCCCAGGATCATCTCTAATTGGGCAGGCGCGTCGCGAGGTACTAAAGGTAAAAAAGTAATACATATATTTAATTTGCACATTGTTAATTGTTTTATGACGCGCCCCGCTGCGATTGTCACAGCATGTTGGGTAATAAAAGTGGTACATTCGCTTGAAGGGTTATAACCGCTATATTTCTATAACCGCTATATTTTCTGTATACATACTTTATTATGATTTTAGAGATTTGAAACTTTGACTTTATTGCCGATTTGGAAACTAATGCATGCTTTAATAAAGTGAAATGTCATAAGCTCACGCATAATTTAAAATTATAATAATCGTACAGTTGAGCACAGATATGTATTAGAATACATATCTGTGAGTTGAGACATAAAAATGAAGAATCAAATCATTCCTATGACACTTGTTAAATAAACTGGTTAATTGACACGATGTACCACCTAATTGAATATATACGAATTGTAAAAATGAAAATTAAATGTAAAAAAAGGTGAGGAAAGGTGAGCTTTTGACTGAATAATAAGAAAAACAAGAAGACATCTGATGTTGTAAGTATACATTTTCTTTTTTTTTCATAATATAATAGAAAAATAAAAAGGGAAATGTTGCTTTTGTTTGGTAACTGTAAAGTAAGAATCACTGACCAGTACGTTAAATAAAAGTTCTACATTTGTTTTCGAAAAACAAAGAAAATAACGGTGGTAGAATAAAACTATCATCTATCACTTGCTTATGATTCGCGCACTGAAGTTCACAAATGTTTTGTTTTAAAGGTCGCTATAATTACATGATTCTGTAACTGAATCCAAAGACATCTTTGTATGTGATACATGATTGATTTTATGAATTGATTAAACAATGAAAACTGATTTAGTATTTGTTTAACATTTCAACTCTTCGTAACTTTGAAAGCACTTGTCCAACATAAATATAAGTTGAACAAATGTTTCATCCCGATATCTTGAAAAAAATATATTTGTGACAATTAGAGGGAAAATTGGAGTTTTGTCGGGTCTGCGAGCGCGCGAATATTCACCTATTTAATTCAAGAAAAAACGCTCTATTTCACGAACTTAAAATTGTCATAACTTTTTTTATTTTTCAAAATATTAAAAAAACAGTTCCATAATTGTGTAGTCTATGGCTTGAAGATGCAACTGAACAAACCGTACACAATCAGCAGTGCACCATGGTTGCTAAATTTCATTTAAACTGTACTTTGTGATATTGCACACATACGCAAGCATTGTACATTTATTAGTAACCGTTTCTTTTTTATCATCCATCGAATATGCATGATAATAAGTATACATATCGTCACATGTATTGCGGTTACTAGTATAACAAATGCATAATTGTTATATTCCTCACACATGATTAACGAATTCTGAATGATACCATGGAAGTATTTAAATGTTCCTGATGATACCTACCTTATAAACAAAATTTCATATTGATAGTGTGAGAGCTATGCCCATAAAAAAGATCCTGGTATGCATCATATACAAAATGTCAAAAATACCAAAAGTGTAACTGAACGCACAAAACCCCTCCAGCAAAGGATATACATTAATTTATACACTCCGACAACCCGCTGAGTTAGCATAGTGCGATTACGCAATCACGATAAGATCGATCAGATTAAAACCGGTATAACACCAGTCAAGGAAAGGTAACTGTGGTCGACTTGAAAACACATTCAATACAAATGGGACAAATAGTTGGATATGTCTGACTCACTATAGCAGAAAGTGATCATTTATAGTTGCCGATGTTACATTATTTCGCGGTTGCTATTCGTTTGAGAGAAAATGGAAGCTTAATTATTTAAGAGCATGTGAGTTGTGGGTAAGGTGTGGAAAGTTTGACAAGCATTACCATCGCGTCCAAAACCCATTTTCCTGCGTAGAACAAGCGATTTTTCGCCTACACTAGTCATTGCGTTGTAATCGCGTTGGATACCGGCTGGTCTCTGTTGAAAAAAAAATCATGGACAAAATCCACATAAGCCAACAGCGTGCGTATTGGCGAACGTTTGCCAGCGGAACCAACTTAAGCAAACTCAGAACAACTTAATCCAGCGTTTAGGAACGTTTACAAACGGCACATAATGCACCAATCCACGTTATTTCAAATGTCGACAAGTTTTTGCATATTAAAAAATAACGAACGTGAGACGTTTTCCGTGTATTTTTTTAATAAGTTTACTTGCGGAATTGGACGTTTCCCTAAACGACAGTAAACGTTGGACCAACATTTCATGGTGCGAAGTTTAACCCATCTTTAATAATAATCAGTTACTACATACAGTCTTGATGAGTATGCCGGTTGATGTGTAAATAACCAGGAATAAATCATTTAAAACGTATTTTATTTTGAGGTGATCGAAATGGGTGGGAAACACTAAATAGCGTTTCTGAAATGACCAAGTGTCCCGGCGGCCCGAGAATCGAACCCGGGACCTCTCGATCAGGAGTCAAGATTCCAAAGCATTTGGAAGCTGTGGTTTGTAATATAGTGTGGTGCATTGTTGTCAAAACAAATCTGATTAATTAATAGCTTGTTGTATTTTCTCTTTCTCAAGATTTCAGACAAGTTCGCTCTAGTATGTATACATGGAGTGTAGATATTAAAGCTTGTCTATATAATTCCATGACGCTGGCCAATTTGATTTGGTGGTTTATGACCTATTGTCAACCGCCCTAGAATGATCGTATTGTGCGGGTTTTAAACATACTTATACATCACGTGACTTCGTCTGCACATGGGCGTGGAAACTGGTAAAAAGCAAGTTAGACCATAAATTCTCTATTCTTTGTCTTGGGCAAACTTCTAGCAAATATCGTATTTCGTTATGCACCAGTAATTTGAATCACATCCATGTACATGGGCGGATTCAGGATTTCCGGTTACGGGGGGCGTAAGAAATTTTCTGGGGTACAGGGCATAGTCCTGCATGGGCGTAGGAGCGTCTTTAACATTACAACACTTCATTCATGGAAGCGTATTTTGGTTATATCTATATACTGGTATATAACAACTGAGTTTATGATTCTCTGTCAAAGTTGTTATTACGTGGTAAATGGAAGCATGGTCGTAACTAGGATTTTTCGAAGGGGGTGCAAAGTCGAGCTGATCGGTGTGTTCAGAAGACGGCAGGGACGTAGCTGCCCATACGCAAATACGCACGTGCGTATGCTGTTTGAAAAACAGACAAAATTTAAGTGATACAAAAATGCAATAAAATGCGATGCCTAACCCGGGTGAGGCATATTTTCCATGTGATAAAACGTAATTGATATATAGAAACTATCAAAAGTGTTTTGAATTGAATTTTTCTGACTTAATTTTAAATTACTTAAGTTGCTTAAATCCAAAATAAATAATGTAGAAAACGTATTTGTGTTACAAGAATCTGCGTTAAAAATGCATTTTTTTTAGCTCGCTTCGCTCGCACTTCACTTCTGCGACCATCAATACGGTGGTGACAAGGCAACACGGACGAGCATGTGCCGAAAAAACGATAACAACAAACAACCTATAAGGCTCCTATATGAATGACCAAGGAATGTCCCGGATAGGCACTTCAGAGCAACGGAATAACTCGGTCGAAAGACACGGAGAATCTCGGACCAGCACAGTATGTACCCGTGTATTCAGTGTAACCGCCTTACGAGGTCTGGGGACAATCGTCCCCCAGTTGTCATGTTTGTTGATATACCGGGGTCGGAAGTAGATATCTCCCTGGACTGTCGAGATGGCACGACAAGGTGCGGTCGAATGAACTTAATGTCCACATTGGTCGCAAATTTGTTCCTATCTAGCCAAAAGACAAGATGTTCATGTATGTGACTAGAGTTTTGTTGGTGTAAATATCACTGTGTTGAGATAATATCCGCGTATAGTTTTTATGCACCAGTCAGTTCCATCCCCAACAGGGCCAGGGAAATGTTAGGATTTTTCTTTGAACCCCGGGGACAATATTTAGTTGTCAGGTGCCGGGGAAATACCAGATATTTTACCATCAGCTTTCTCCTGTAGGCCGTGGAAGGGCGGGGGTTTTGACAACCCAAAATCCCGGGGATGGGGGTGTCATATAACGTATATTTAATAAGCATTTTAACGCTACAAAAATGTACTAATTAAGCTTTAGCCATTTTAATTAAGAAATGTCCATTAGTTTCCTATTTAATGCCAAGAAATATGATATACTCTAGTATAAAACGAAATCATACTAGTATGTTTTAAAAATATAGAACATAGTATAAAATCAGTGTTTATCATGCCATATATTACGCTATACTATGGCCTGAAACTACTCCAGAATGCACGTACGACTTCGTAGAAATAAAAAAAATCCTGGGGGAGAATGCCCCCGGAACCCCCTAGCACCACTGCATTTATCATGTGCGTACACTGAAAATATGCCCAGCTACGCCCCTGGACGGGATGTAAGATAGAGCTACCTATCCTTAGTGCTATTTTAGTATTGTAAAAACACGGTTTATATGAGGGATATAAGTGTACATAACCGTTGTTACGTAAAAACGTGAAAGCTTTGAAAGAGTGCATATTATCTAAAGAGCCTACCACTTAAACTCGTAACTGTATGGCGCTCAAACTAGTATTCTACCTAACATACACACCATTTAAGTAATTTAGCGAGCGGAGCGAGCCAGAAAAAATGCGCTATTTGTCCAAGTAGCATGACACATACACTCGTTCCCCTGTTATATATTGTTAATCATTAAACTATATGGCCAGCGAAGCGAGCTAGAAAAAAATTAGTGCGAGCTGCATGCAATACAGACTGTCTCCCCTGATAGATATTCTTAATCATTAAAATATTTGGCGAGCCAAGCGAGCTGAAAAAATTAGTCCGAGCTTCATGCAATTTACAAACTGGCTCCCCTGTTAGATATTGTTAATCATTAAATTTTTGGCGAGCGAAGCGAGCTAGAAAAAAGCATACTTATTTAGTCCGTGTTGCATGCAATACAGTCTGGTTCCCCTGTTAGATAGTGTTGATCAATAAAATATTTGGCGAGCGAAGCGAGCCAGAAAAAAATGCATTACATGTATTAGTCCGAGCTGCATGCCAAACAAACTTGTCGTTCTCTACATGATATTAAGGGGCACTTTAAATTATTTGCTATCGAAGTGGGCCTGAAGCAATGTAGTGTTAAAAATTTAAGTGTACGAGCTGCATTCTACATACAATTGTTCCGAATATTTTATCTATTAACTTGTTAATCCACTTAATTTATTGTGCGAGTAAGGCAAGCCAGAAAAGTGCCAGTATCAGAGTTGCATACCAGAAATATACAACGTATACATTTTTATTCTGACAGCATTCAACATTTATAACCAATTGTTGCTACATATAAGATGAATTTATTGATTGGGTGAGGGTGGAATAAAATATGGACTGCTCTACTAAGCAGCACACATCACCCAAAAAAAGTTTCTACTTGTTATTGTTTCGATAGTTTTGTTAACAACAGTACGAGGTCGAGGAAACTCAACGTGTATGTGAACAGCATTCCACATAAAGTATTCTGTCTATACTTGATGATTTTGACTTATAATCATTGTTGAAAAATACAATGTAAATAATGTTCCTCCTAAGAAAAAGTACTTTGACTACGTTCACGTCCGACGCACCCCCAAGTTATGGCAATGAGTATTAACTACATTTGTATAAATGTTATTTGGCGAGCGAAGCGAGCCAGAATTTTTTTTTTTTCTTATATAGTGAATATATTTCACCCTTAATAAGATTACTTTGGCGAAAAAGGGGGGTGCGTTCGCACCCGACGCACCCACCCTAGTTACGGCCATGGAAAGTTGATCATTTGAAATAGGGGGGCATGCACCCCTGGGAAAATTTTCTAAACAGATCAATCTGATGCATTTTGGGCGTTCAGAGATACCTTATTTGATTATTAAATACAGAAGAGTACTTAGATTAATCGTAATGAAGTGTTTGCACAAGTGCCCGATTTTGATATCTATGCTTAATGTGACTGGAGGGTATACAGTGCTGTCGGGTAATTCTGCGCACCTAACAATATTGGCTTTCTACATCTGAGTTTATTTTATTTTTAGGATAAATTATGGTGCTATTTAATTAGAAACAATCTTCATTGACAAATGTAAACAATTCAAAACATCGTACCTTCGCTAAACTAGGTCAAATGTCGTCACAAAACAAGTTGACTGCCGGTTTTCATGACGTAAATTTTTTCGGCTAATTCTGCGCAGGTGGAATTAGTTTTTTTGTGTAGTCTGTTTCAAAGATTTGTTTCACAAGAAATTTATCACAGTGTTGAAAAAATAGGTCATTAAGACAATGTTGACAAAAAAGGAAAAGTCATCATCCATTACAAAAGTGCTTTTATTCGATAGATGTGTCACGTGGTATGCCAAATTAACGAAAATCGCCGTTGACACTCATTTTGGTCAATTTTTCGAAAGAAATACTTGTCCGATTTCGTTGATTTATTATAAAACTTTACATAAATAACATGTGCACACATCTACAAAAACACTGAAGGACCGAAGGAAAACGACCCAGCAAAGCCTGTTAGAAATAGAAAGTTAAGGTGCGCAGAATTACCCGATGCGCAGAATTACCCGAAACAACTGTAGCTCTGTCTCATAATTTCGTGCCTTCTCATGAAAACCGTGCTTAGTCGAATTCAACTCTTGTATATGTTAATTCTACATAGACATTTCGGTGAAATGAGCCAAATAAATCATCCAACAAATATCCTACATCAATTGAGGTCATTATTTTGGACAACACACCATATCTGTCACCTTGACGACCAGGAACCATACACCTGGTAATTATATTCTAACTGATATTTTTCAACTGTTATTAATTATTTTTGCATCCCGTTTTCATTGCGCATTATTTTTATCACCTAAGGCTTTAATACTCAAATTGAATACGCATTTTGATAAGCACTACTCCAAATTTATCTTATCTAACTACAAATTTGAAATTCAATACTTTTGGGCCCCAATACAGACCCGTTTTTACGGAGGCACAGATTTCATGGGAAACAGTCACCAGGATTCTGAGCATCGACCTAGACATCAAAAGGTTATAATTTTAGTGTTAACTTAACTTATAAGAAAAAGAAAATTTAAAAATGATCACGAAAACTCGTAAAATTATAACCTTTTGATGTCCAGGAGTTCGGTTGCGGAAAAATTAAATCATGAGTGCGTATTAACGTGTCAATAAATAAAAAAAACTTTTCATACATATTTCATATGAATCTTCACGTATGAAATTCATTAACGTATGAAATTCATACGTGAAGATTCATATGAAATATGTATGTAAAGTTCGCGTACGTTAAACGTACGTGACTCTCACATATGAATTTCATACGTTTTACGTATGAAATTCTCATGAAAATCCAAACGTATGAATTTCATACGGGGCACTTTTTCCTGTGTAGATGCTGTTGGTTTATGTGGATTTTGTCCACGATGTTTTTCCTACAGAGGCCAGCCGATACCCGACGCAATGAACGTGATTACGACAGAATGACTTGCGTAGGCGAATAATCGTATGTTCTACGTAGAAAAACGGGTTTTGGACGCGATGGTAATGCTAGTCAAACTTTCCACACCTTAAGCCCCGTTTCCATGAAGCGTAAAACCAACGCGTTTTCGGTGCGTATTTATTCGGCACGTACTACGCGCCAAAAAAATAAAATTCGCTTCAGCCTTTGTTGCCTGTTGTAGTTTCCATTGACGCGTTTTTCCGCGTGTAAAATATTTTACGCAAGGACGCGCGTAAAATGGTATTTTGGGTATAAATTGACATTATTTCTTTGATTTTACAGTGTTTGATCGACGCCACTCACCTGAATTTAGGTAAACAGTAGAAGCTGTTAGAAGAATGCCTGTTTTTTTAGAAATATCATTTTTTTGGTCAGACCAAAAAAACACAAGCACCGTGTTCCCCACATCCTGACCTTTTAAATGGGTTATCTTAACATGCAATAGCGTCTTTTTACGGTCTGGAAGTAGCATTTTGCTGTAAAATATCATTAAAAGCTATGCGTTTTTATCCAAAATACGCGTCTGTTTTGCAGTTTCATGGAAACAGTTTTTCAGCGCGTAATTGGCACGTAAATATTCGAAAAAAATACGCTCCATGGAAACCCGGCTTTAGAACTGGAAAAAATATTACTAAGTCTTGGGACGGATGATTTTCAGGTAAAAAGTGATTTTCTATCTACTAACTTGTGATCCATAAACCTCAACTAGCGCATTGTATGCCTTAAGGGTTACCATGTTCAGTTTGTCATCAATTTCTTTGTAAAGATTCCTGGTTTAAATAAAATAGCCGGTACAAAATTTAAATTTTCAAATAAAAAAATGGTACCGGCTATTTTGTTTAATTGGAGAATCGTTTCAAAGAAAATAATGACAATCTGTATGTGACAACTCTTTAGGCATGCAGTGCAATAGTTTAGGTTTATGGATCATAAGTTGTTTTACAGAAAATCAGATATTTACCACGTCCAAACCGAAAGTCACTCGTCCCAAGTAACGGTTTTTCCAGTTCTAAAAATAGAGGGTGTACCCAGTGAAATATAACTTGTGAAACATCAGTATTTTGTAATTATTTACTATAATTTATACATCCACAATTCTGTACCGTATTAATGGTATTGAATTTAAACTAATATCATTTAAATTGTCTGAAATTTATTCACATTTGATGAAAACGAATTAAAAAACTGACTGAATACCCCATAGATGTTTAGGCTGAAGTTGGTTTATGTTATGCATGACAGGGGCGTGCCTGGGTCTGATTTGAGTATACGCACCATGGCTAGTGGGGTCCGGGGGCATGCTCCCCGGGAAAAAAAATCCGAATGGAGCAGCCTAGATACATTGTGGAGTGTATTTAACACATATGTCTAGGCTAAATTAGAATAATAATTTATACTATCAAACATTTTCCTTGTTGAAATCAAAGGAAGATAAATCGCTGGCTTAGAAGACTGATGCATTTATAAAATCAACATCACTTGTAAGACGCTTTTAGGAGTCTATTTTTTAAGAAAATCAGAACTTTTTCTTGTATTGTTTTGAGATTTACGGCATAATTACTCATCAGGATAGGCTATAAATTTCGCTTCAGATATCCATTACTTTTCCTAGTATGTGACAGTTTTGGCCCTTCGTTGTAACCATGGTGGGATCACTGTCATAGGCTAGCTAATGTTGCATGACTGTCGGAATGGTTGTCCTCAGTAAACAATACCCTTTACGAGCCGCTCTGTACAACCTTGTAGTTCATGGCCTTAAGTAGGATTTTTCAAAAGATTATGCAAAGAGGTGATATTGGTGTTTAGAGGAGGGAATATGTTAAATTTAAGTACCCATCGTTTGGTTCAATAATCACAAGAGTATTGTTAAAATGCACATTTTATCTGAGGGGTTTAGAGCATATACTCATTGTCATGTAAATAATGAAGAATGTTTGCATGGTACTATAAAGTTACAAAAAATTAATTCACTGTGCGAGCGAAGCGAGCTAGAAATTTTCATTATTAATCTAAGCTGGATGCCACACAAACACCGTTTCTGCATGCTATTATTAACCATTAAAGTTTTGTCTGAGCTGCCTGAAACACGTTATTTACTTCAAATAAAATTATTACCCGTCCCTAGATTTGCCACTTAATGCCACCTATTGCCACTTATTTCCACCAAAAAATGGTGGCATTAGGTGGAAATAAGTGGCATTAGCTGGAAAATGAAGAAATTCCACTCTTTTTATAATTTTTTCCACTAGAGTGGAAAATATGCCACTCAATGCCACCTATTTGACTGGCATTTAGGTGGCAATAGGTAGAAATTTGAGCATAGATTTTCTTTATGGTGGAAAATAAGTGGAATCTGGTGGAAAAATGAACTCAGTTAATTTTTATGGTGGAAAATGTGTAGCTTTTGGTGGAAAAATGGTGGAAAGAGGAACTTAGACTATTTTCTGAGTGGCAAATAGGTGGAAAAAAACTCTGTCAATTTTAGGCAGTGAAGGATGGGGACTTAGTTTATTTTCATGGTGGAAAATGGGTGGCAAATGAATGGCAAAAAAACTTAGACAATTTTTAGCAAACTTACTGCTGTAAATTTATGTGGATTGACTTATATCAGTAAAAGTTAATATGATGAAACTGTATTATACAGTATAACTTTGGTTTCTTTACAAAACAAGACTACCTGAAGGAAAACGCTTATGCCCCAAAAGAAGCCTAAATAAATGTCCATAATAACTAGCTTAGTAAATAAGGGGCCATGAACACAAAATTTGATTGTTGTACAGAGGTTGGTGCTCTGGAGAGGTACAATGTATAGTATATGATTACTTTTTGAACAAAATCATTATGGTGCATTAGAGAAGTAAATGTTGCCCTAATATTAGAGGGCCACTCAGGAGAGGTTAAACTGTAGTCCCAGCATTCAATTTGGCTTCTATAATAAATAAGACAGGGCTAGCTCTGGCTCAAAATTCTCTTGGGCCAATTAAAAAATTGAATAAACGGCTGGGGGCCAGGGGGCCGCTAGGACCCCCGGTGGGTCCAGGGCGAAGCCTTGGCTGGGGGACCAGGGGGCCAGCGGCCCCCGGAAGCTCCTGGTGTTTTGCTATAAAAGAACTGTAAAATCAACCCGGAGATATACCATTTCATCTCATATTCCAGTATTGAGCAATCCTGAATCTTGTGATCATTGAGAAGTAAACTCCATCAATATGACAAATATTTGTTTTTTATTCATGTATTTTTGTTTTCATTGTGTTAAGTTTTGTGTTGTTCCTTTGGTTGATATAGACCTTCAAATCAGTAGTTACTGATCGTGTTATATGATAAAATGTGGCATTAATAAAAACCATGAAACAGAAACAGATTGTTCACTGTACTTTTGCAATACAAAATGAGAAATGAGTGACATGTGATTTCATGTGACTGACAATGCAAAATTGCCCCTTGAACTTAATTTAAAGTCCCAAGAAGGCATTCTATATTGTAATTGGTAGCTGGCATGTCATACTAAAAAATAAATGCCATGATTAAACCCTATTACAGAGCTACAGATAAGGTTTTAGTCTATTGGGTATTTTACCCCAAGGTTTCAATTTTGATTGGGTTTTAACAAATTTCATTTGGGTATTTAATCAAACTCATAGGGTAAATGATCTTTTATGTACTGTTTTTCACTATATTATCCTTTTTTTTTGGGTATTTCACATTTTCATTGCTTTTTCTTACTCCCTCCTTTCAAAATCTATTGGGTTTTTAAGAAAATTAATTGGGTAATTACCCCAATACGCAGCTTATCTGTAGCTCTGCTATTATGTAGTCTTATTTGCCAGAAAGTAGCCAATATTCAACATAAACAAAAGTATCCGAAAATACGTGAATATCCGAACTAGTGTTACTCACGGTATCACTGACTTTTTTAATTCGACTAAGTGTTGTTATCAATGCGTTTAAAATCGTAATAGATTCGTCAAATACCCTTGGTATGTCTTAAAATTACATAGAATACAAGCGTTGTCGTCGGCAGAATTGTTTACACTCATGATTCTCGATACGACATATTTGCAGAACAAACGCGTCACGCGTGACATGTATGTCGGCATATTTCCACAAATTTTCGCAAGATAAATGTTCAATGTGTTTAGGCTACTTTCCATTACTTTTAAGCGTAAACTAGATGCATTAATGCGATTTATAAAAAAAAAATCGTCTATTGGATTACTGTTGTAGACTTAATTAATTGCCGAGGCCGACTGAAAATTTAGCGACTGTCCGTGAAAAGTGAATCGCCTGAAGTTAATTAATCTCTTAACAAGTACGTTCTATGTCCAAAAGTTCCAATTAAATATACAGTAAATTACTCTCGTGACAAATAACTCGCTGATTTTCAGTAACATCGTATCAATTACTCAAATTTAATACCAACAAATATCGAATACATTACGACATGTATCTGCACATCACAGACGCCGCTCTTTTACTGAGTCGCCGCGCGGTGCGTTTTGAAGTCGTTAGATCTTAGACGGCGCCGACTACTTAAAAAAAACATTGACCGAGATTTTCGCGGGTGGTGTCGTTTGCTTGCCAATTTTTTACTCTGAGTTGCATGTTTGTTGGATTACTCGATCCTGTTACATTTCTATGTTGGAATAATTTATGCGGAATATAAGATAGGTGGTTTTCTTCCACGAGTGATGAATAGTCACCAAGTCGAGATTCATTGTTTGACTACGGAATATACGTGCGTTACAGGTATCTGATGATTTTCATTTTTGATAGTCTTTTGGTGACAGATTTTAATTAATTACTCGTCAATATTGTGCTCGTGCGGGGTTACACTTGGACTGTCAAGGTACCGAATTTCATCCAATCAAATTAGAGAAGGAGGAGCTTCGACGCGAGCTTGCAGTTGTTTGTTGATTCAAGCATGTCAGTAGACCTCCTGTGATGCTTGATTATCGGTAATTGACACGGATTATCTGACTATCGATTGTTTATTGCAATATGCCCGGAAGGCCACATATTTTAGTTACAGGATTTTCCAATATTCTTAAAGTCATACTTTTTTATAGTTCGGGCCAATTTGATTTATTTCGGGCCGAAATCGTTTTTTTCGGGCCATTGGCCCGATTGGCCCTCGACAGCGCGGGCCCTGTAAGACTTTGTTTGAACTTCAGGTTAGTCCATTTCTGAATTTTGCTGGTTCTTTTCTAAATTAAATAATTTAGTTATTTGGATTAGTTATAAGTTATTTATTAAGTTAAATAATTTACTTTCATCTATTGGATGCAAACAATAATTAGTAATCAAATTACAGACATGGATTGAAATATGTTGTTTTTCTACAATTGCTAGCATGAATGAATTTTCTCTCATCTTTCCCATGATAACAAAGGATTTACAAGAATTTGGATGGCAATGATTAACTCCATTTATTACAGCGCTATCTGATTAACAATGAAAAGCTGTAGACCTCTCAGTGAAACCTCGAAAATTTGTATTGAAATACACATACAAGCATTTATCAGAAGAGCAGCATGTAAACAGACAGACTTGCCTTTCTCTGAATTAACTGACCTGATAGTGATTCAGAGTAGCTGATAAACAGTTTGAATTACACAAAGGTAGGGTCTATCTACAAGGGGAGTATGACGAGTGTAAATAATTACCCACACATTTAGCCATACATGATAACAATGATAAGTACATACATCTTTTTATAAGTGTTAAATATAATAACAAATCCCACTTTCTTAGAAAATGTATGTGATATATTGACATAGAGGTTATAAGTTTTATCTTTCACAATTTGAAAACACCCAGGCATAAGACTCATTTTAAAATGGACTCTTCCAGTCAGAGAGATACAGTCAATGCTTGACCTACATATTCAAATATTTTCAAGAAGATCAGAGTTTTAACTGGTCTCATTGATTGTTTTTTAGTGTTTGCTTATAAATTTAATTGTTTAAAATGATTGCACTTTTAACTAATGACAGGAGTTTCAGTGTTGTTAATTACAAATGACATAATTTGAGAAACTTGGAGGAATAAACAAACAATTTTGTTAAGAAGAGTGTAAACAATACAGTATGGAACTAACTTCAGTGTATGGTAAGTAAATTTATTTGCTTTTAGCCCCCTCTTGATTTAATTACTGTGAAATGTAATTTATCAACATTTTAAACTATCTGTTTCAATGATCTATGATGTATATTAATAATGAAAACATGTCATAAAAATAAAATTGTGATAACCAAATTGTTGCATAATAGAATTCAAAGATTTGATTTGAAAAAAAAAGATTATAAACCCTAAATGACAGCCCCTTTGGGTCCTGTAAAGAACCAGTATCATCATGGACTTGTTAGTTATTATTAAATGTCATGATTATTGGCCAAACTGCAGACTTATAATGACTGTTAATGGATGAAGTTTAAAGTTTATTTATCAAGCTGATACTTTTCTCAGTATAATGTCTGGCTCATTAGGTATTGCTGGTTCACAACAATAATATGTTGGGATGTAAATTTACTGTGATGAGCATGTAAGTTATAAGTATTTCTTTGTAACTGTTACATAATTAAAATCCTAATTTATAATTAACTTAAATTTACTTCCATGTTTTAAAAAAAAAAATATATATATATGACATAATTATGTTATAAATTGCAGGTAACAAAGAGAGTCTAATGATTTGATGGGAGAAATACTACAGCACTTTTATTATGGAGAAATTTGAACCTGGCTGGTGTGAGTGACCAATGGCTGGTGTACAGTACAATGGCTTTACCAAGGTAATTCAAGTCATATAAATTTTAGAATAATGGTTTTACCTCCAAAGTGAGAACTAATGAATAATTTATCATTATACAGAGGGGCCAGGATAGCATAATGCTAATGTGATGGCCCTACAATAAGTGAATTGATTTTGACCTAATTACTGATAAATGATTCTTAGGGGATGCTCTTCCATTGATGGTTAATCATTGTAGTCCACTGCAAATGTAGATCAAAGCAGTGATGACAAAAGGGCCATCTTAAGACCCTCATATTCTTTATAGAAACACTTTATTATAGCAGTGTAACATTTTTGAAAGTCTTTTATATATGTGAATATTGACTTTTTAGGCTCAAGTAATAGCAGAGCTGCAATTTATTAAAGCTGCCCAAAAAGGGGGCAACAGAAGGCCACTCCTTGTTTGGCTTAAGGAAAGGGGCGGCTGAAGTGGATGCAAGACCAGGATTGGTGGACGAAAAAAAGTAGAACTTTCTTGAAGGTAAGAGCTTCTAGCATCTAGTTTTTCAATTGAAACAAAATATTATTAAAGAAAATAATGACATTTTTGTGCTGCAGAAATATCCATTAGTTTGGAGTTGTCACCACAATGGCTTTAAATTTATTTACCTTAATATAGCATGTATGTCTGTTGGTCATTCGCTAGACCGAATGTATGTTTTCTGTTTCATGTCCAACAAACGCTAGGATTTTCAAACTTTACATACAGGTTTTCCAGCAACAGCAAATGTCCCCATTGATTTTGAGGTCAGCTCTGGTCATGGTAATGGTGACCTTTACCCATTTTGAGCATTGAACATTCATGGGGCATACATGTTTAAAAAACATCTTGTTTTTTGACAATTTCATATTTGTATAAAATATAACATTGATTTTGCAGATTGCTTGCTAGTAGAGAAGTGGCCAGCCACAAGCAAAACCAAAATTTGGAGTTTTAAGGCGCCTGCTGAAGTCGTCAAGAAGCTCAAGGAACTAACATTTGAAATTTTGATGAAACTTGTTTGACATTTTTATTAAAATAAACGGACATTATTAAATGAATATATGTCTTTTTGCCTTTTAAGGTACACCAGGACTTTCTTGCAGATTCCACCAATTTCCACTCGATGCCAGCTATTGCCACCTATTAGGTGGAAACATGTCGTAATATGCCACTACTTTCCACCATTAGGTGGCAACTAGTGGAAAACCAACTTTCCACCTAAAAGGTGGCATTAAGTGGAAAATTGTCTAAATACTCCACCTACTGTCCACCCTTTTGGTGGCAATAGGTGGAAATAGGTGGCAACTGGTGGAAAATGATTTTTCCACCTAAGGGTGGCATTAGGTGGAAAATTGTCTAAATACTCCACCTACTGTCCACCCTTTAGGTGGCAATTGGTGGAAATAGGTGGCATCTAGTGGAAAATAAAATTTCCACCCTTTTTGTGGAAATAGGTGGAATTAGGTGGAAAATTATCTAAGTATTCCACTACTTGCCACCCTTCCATTTTTTTTCATGGACTTCATAAAGGTGGCATTTTGGTGGAAATTTAGGTGGAAAATTGTCTAAATACTCCACCTACTCTGAAGGTGGCAATAAGTGGCAAATCTAGGGACGGGCAAATTTTATTTTTGAACGATGGGAGCAGAACAAAATGCACTGTTTCTTAATTTTGTAAACTAGTGATCCAGATGATAACATTAATCTTTAGTGTTATTTGGCGAGCGAAGCGATCCAGAAAAAAAATCTAGGCATTCTTTGTCACACAAACATAATTTGTCTCTACCTGATGCCATTAACCAATTTATGTTATACAAGTGCATGTTTGTCCAAGCTACATACCACAAACACTTGCTCCCTACGTGATATAAATAAGCAAAACATTTCAAAAATGGGACAAAAAGATAGCCAAAAAAGAATATACGTACGTGGGGTTATCCAAAAGTTCGTGGACTTTTGCTCTTTTTCGAAAACCTTTTTACTTAAAGCTACGAATCTATGGTCCATGTAAAATTGATTTACATTGAACACGTATACCAAATATCATACGGATATATTTAAAAATAACATAAATATAGCATTTGTAAGCATGCGTAGTAGGCATACCCGGCGCACATTTCAGAAATGACGTACGACGTCGCCCTTTCGAATTAATAATTTCATGAAGCTCTTAGACGCTGTAAATCGGTTATTCTTTGTTTCCCGTAATCAGCTGTATACTAATAATATGCAAACACACAGGTTCTGTCGATGTGTACTGACTTGTGTCGTTTCTATCTCTACAAGTGGATTTTTTCTCTAATACCTTGGATGGTCGATTCTAACCAACGTAACGCTCATTCGTTGAACGTCAGTTTTGTACCTATTATCATGCATCGTCTGTCACACCACCCTGACCATCTGTTAACTATTTATGCCATTTAAAAACAATTGAATACAATGCAGAAGGGCTCATACTTAATTTGCCAAACAATTCTTGTCTTCCTTGCGGGTTTCCCTAGCTGTTCATATAATTGAATTATTTTGCGACTGTAAATGATATATTGTGACGTCATATTTTACGTTGAATTTTATATGCCAACATTAACCCTCATGCTCATAAAATGATGAATGTATACGATACAACCTTTAAATTATGCTAAAATATCGGTATGACATTACTCAACGTGAGGACGCATTTTTGGACTTTTAAATGAAGAAACACTGTAACAATCGACAATAACGTAAAGCATTTTACTGGAAAAAATCAGCAGTGCGCCGCTAACGCATTTTTGGGTTACTATGGCAACGTGTTACTCTTAATACAAATGGTACTTTATAAAAATGTTTTGAGGCAATTGTTTGTAATAGATTAATGTCACTGTATGGTAATTTTCATACTGATCTGACTTAAAATAAAGGTTTAAGAGAAAAAGTCCACGAACTTTTGGATAACCCCACGTATTTGTGATACAAACCCGACATGACACCATGATTACATAATTATGTAATGTATTTGGCGAGCGAAGCGAGCCAGAAAATAATGGCTATTATTCATTTCTCGCTCATTCTTAAAAACGGATTTCTTCGGAAAAGAACTATGACGACAATAGTTAGGGCTATACCTAACCCGGGTTAGCCTACGATTTTTATTACGTTTTTAGCGTTTTTAATTTTTCGACTTTCCAAATTAACTTTACGCACGTGCGTAAGTGCGTAAGCCTAGGCACGCCCCTGCATGATAGCAAATTACATTACATTACAGATCGATATAGTTAATAACCTAACTCACAAATCCATGCTGTTTTTAAAAGGAAAAAAACACTGATTGCGCGATATTGAGAGTGGTTTAAAATGACCATTTGCAATAAATCTTTCTTAAATAAAGCAACAGCCAGCAATATATAAATACTTGATTTGGTAAGAAAATTATAGTTTTGAAAAAAATTGGCTCCTTTTTGTGCAAATCAGAAATCGACTGTCTGCTTGGTAGAGACTATTAAAATGGGTTATGACCCTGGACATCGTCAAATGGACACATTTCTTATTTTCTTAAAATGATTTTTGTATGTTTTTAATTTTTTTTAGTTTGAGGATGTCTAGAGATGTAGATGAACAGAGGTTGGTATGGCGAGAGTTTGCGGATTATTCTCTCAGAACTCGGCCGTGTAAAACAGAACGCTTTCAGGCAGGGATGGACAACTCGTGCTCTAGTGTTAAGCGTGTAAAACCTAATGATGCTTTATATGAAAAGGTCAGAAGTTGCAGGACAACACGTTCTTCTAAGTTATCAGTGGATGAAGATACAATAGAATTTGATGCCTGTAAGTATTGCATGTGTAGATTTTGTGTATAGTACATCATTACATTACATCATTATGTTACAATATGCATTCTGTTTGCAGGAAAATGGCAATTGTCCTATATTTTGTTGGGATGAAATTTTGTGGTTTTGGTAAAAAAGACAATTTCGTTGGCACTTTAATTTGTGGATTTTGCATTTCAGGTAACAAAACAAGGGTCAAAATCAATGTTCGTTGGGATTAAAGTTTGTGGTTGAAGTGAACCACGAAATCCACGAAATTTAATCCCCACACGAAAATGAATGATTTTAAAGTATTTGATATGCCAGTTCTCTAAAGCTGAGTTGCATGGCCAGCTATTTGATATTTGCTGCATATGTATACCTGGTTTCAAGGGCTGAATCCTCAAGAAATAATAGTAATATCAATAGAAATGCTGATTTCTTTGCTCAAACTTTTGACTAGAATTAATGTACTGGCAAAGAAGTGATGACCGGCCGCTAGTTATGACCGGACAAACAGTCTCCTCGCTTTGTTTAGTATAATAAATCGTATATTTTTGTCCCATAACAATCAGAATCATGTTTAAAAGGATTCTGCTAGAAAAAAATTATCAAAATCAACAAAGCATTACTTATTTATCAAAAATATCGTCCGCTGCTGTGATGTTGACATTAGCAGCGCCAGGGAAAATAATTTGTGTGTGCGCATGCGCGAAAGAGCGTGTGCGTCAATGATTTTCTATGGTCAAATTATTAACTTAAATATTACATGTTGAGACCGTGGCCGAGTGGTAACGACATAGGAAATATTTTCCAAATTTCACTTTGAAGGCCCGGCTTCGAATCTCCTCAGCGGCTGATTTTTTTTTAATTTAATTTTTTTTTTAAATTTCAATCCAACACTAATTTTACCGCAATTAATAAAATGTGTTCTCGGATATCGGAAAATTAAACATTTTAATATCATGTCCATACATTTTGAAGACTTTCAAGTCGTTTGAAAATATTTTTCTCGATTTTTTGGTCAATAAACATGGTACGGTATATTATTGATTTTAGCCTGTCTCAGAACGCCCCCTATCAGGAAAACATTGTGTGTCACGTGTTGTTATATCGTAAACCATGAATATTTTTGCATGCATGCGAAATAAGGACACTGTTCTAAACATTCCTGGCCATATTTTTCAAAATATTAATCGAGAAATATTCGTAACAGACTGTCCGGTCATTACTTCTGTACATCGTTGAAAAGGGCGCCAAAAGTACACATGTTTCGGCCCTGAATTTGGTAGTTCACGTGACGTCATATTTTTGGGTAATCTATTTTAGCAACGACCTTGAACACAGGTATGTGTCAACACAAATTTTTTTGAGGAAAAGTCGATTTTTAAGTTCATACGACGTATTTTAGGCCAATTGTGTCCGGTCATCACTCCTTTGCCAGTATATAGTATAGCTAGTTTGCGATAGAAAAAAATTGTGTTTATTAAACATTTCTCTGTTATTAATAAACCGACATGTATGAAATTTTGTACAAATTAATGAAATATATCTACCTAATACACACCAAAGGACAAGGTTCACTAACTAGTAAAAATGGCCCAGTCACAGAAATTAATAATACTTTCGCAAATAATAAGTTACAGTATAACATGACCAAAAATGATACTTTTTATCAAAACAATATTCTTGTGTTGCCATGGCAACACTAGCTTGCCCTTCATTCTATTTACAAATATGGCGAAATAAAAAAGATAATAAAGGAAAAAGTACTCAGTTCAGTCACATACAATGTTGCATATAGTTTAAGGACAAAATGAACTTTATGGATGTTGATCAATTATCCAGTTTAGGCTGAGGAATTGTCGCTATGGCAACAATAAAGGTACAAAAACGAACACAACAGCAACAAAAAAACTGGAATCATGCGATAACTCGAACAAATAGCAATTCTGGATTATAAAACTTAGTTCGTGCATATGGTGCAATAAAGTCAATATGCATGTCTCCGTATCTTTAGATTTTGCACAAAGAAAGCGTTGCTATGGAAACCATAACAGTGCGGAAAATGAGGTTTTACACATTATGCAATAATGAGAGCAATTCTTAAGCTATACCTATGAAACTTGGTATGCAGATAGAGGACTTTGATTGGCTTATGAAAATCATTAAAGTTTGTTAAACGCACACAATTTGTGGTTGCTATGGCAACAGAAATATTTTTATTTTCAGATAATTTCACAAAGTATAATAATTGAGGCTAATAATTTCGGCAAATAATTCAAATTGACTGATTAATATTAGTATGATATTACTTTTTTACAAGTTACGGTTGCTATGGCAACATAATCACTGAAAGTAATAGCGTTATAGCAGATCTTATCTGAGATAAATTTCTCGTATTCATGATTGGGTGTCTTGAATGTCTATTCAAAATGTTGCACCTATATTGGGATCAAACACATGTTAAAAACAAAGTTTAACTTTTTGAATCATCGGTCTTCTACAGAGGTGTTGGATATTGTTAAGGATTCAAATTGATGCCAGTTTATGTGTGTACATGAATCTACTGTTTATTTGATCTATCTGTCAAGCTACCAACTGGAACCACCCTTTTGACATTTCTCAGTCACTATTAAACACACAGGATTGGAAAATTCTCTGAAAATTCTTGATGTTCGACTTCCATAGTTATGGAGCGTTTTCGTGCCCTATACGCGACGGTTAAAGGATCTTCTAAAGCAACAACCAAGTTTGTTCTTAAGGTGTTTGAATGGGTCAAACTCTTAAGATTCGACGTGAAACAGCTTAAACGTTAAGACGTTTTTCCCTACGAGGACAGTGGGGTTGGACATATTTGAAGTAAAGTAGGATGTTTTCTGTAATATACAAATAACACTACACGACTGCACTTAATCCAAACATCCTGCGTCCATCATTTTATAGTCACCCGGTGCACAAGGTGGCTATTGAATTTCCAATTCAACTCACTTGTGTTTGAATATCTAAGCACTTGTTATTTGATACAAATGGCAAAAAGCACGATATGCACGTGCTCACAAATATCTGGAAAATGGATGGTTTCATTAAAACAAAAAGTCGGATTATACGGATCAATGTGTATAATATATGTGTACAGGAAACTTGAAAGCGTTATTTTGTATAATTATCAAAAATGAAAATGTATACTTAGAAAAGTTAACTAGTACTCCTAGACCGAAAACTTACATCTCATAACACATGCGTCCGCATTTTAGATGGCTGATGTTATATGCCAAAAACATACGTCAAGTATGTTCAAAGCAAAATAATGATTAAATGAATCAATTACCAGCACATTGGCTCAAAGATTATGTTATATAGGGGCATAATAAATGTATTCGCCAATACACTGATACCATTCTACAAACACTCATGACAGAAATAAGCGTATAGCGTATTTTAGGACACAAGGTAAGAGCGTTGACTGAGTGACTGGTCCAATGCCTACAGTTGCCTATTCAGAAATGGAACATTTTTGCAGTTTTGCAGGTATCTTCGAATCAACGGTACTATCTTATGATATGACTGAAGTACAAACACTAGTTGTACAGCTTCGAATGACTCGGGTTCCTCAACAGGTTTTAAAGTTGGAGCCTGTGGATACATTTTTGTAATTTTTTAACTTGTAAGGTATGAAATATGTACATTTATAAGCGGTATATGTGAGCTATGGAGAGAGTGTATACCCCTTCTGCTAGAGTGAGGAGAGAGGTTAGCTACCCTATAGAAAACTTTGCTTTCTGGAACATGAGCAACTGCAATCTGATCAATTCTGAGACCAAATGCTTTCTAGCAGGCCTGGATGTAACACAAATGATGTTATTCTAGTTGTTTCCAGAGCAGCATGAACATTTCTCTTTATAAATATGTTGGTACCGTGCTGTTAAAGTATGTTAATTCGAGTCAATGCTAGGCCTATATAGATTTCATATTGGATGAGACAATAAATGGAGTAATGCCCACGTCAAATTGATGTCGCAAAAACATGTTACATTTAATTTAATGTAGTATTATTTGTGAATTAAATAAAATGGGTCTTACACAAAGCAATTGTTAAATTAAAACGACCGATCCGATTCGTTAACACGATTTATGTCACGTCTAACGAAGCTGGAGATGCACATTTTAAATTCTTCTTCGTAATCGTAACTAGATCTATTCATGTCCGCGGTGGCGAGAAAGATCTACTCAAAAATATTGCTTGCGTAGTTGAACGATTTGTTTTGCTCATGTATATTTAGATTCATGAGAGAACGTGAAAGAAATTAGCACCAATTACTGACCCAATTATTAAATTTCACACGCGCGTCTATCGCTCGTTAAGCAAATATCATAATTAAAATCTAAATTATTGGTGATAATCAATCAACAATTGAATTTATAAACAGCACTGACCAACCCTCATAATCCAACCAAAATATCTTCTTTACCACCGATTAAATAGGTGTTTTCCTAATGCGTTATTTACACAAACAGCAGTCAGAATTCAAGGTCAGTTCGTTGCACGCGCTCTATAACATGGCACCTCGCGGGAGCTGATTTGTTCACAGTAGCATAGTCCCGCCTACCGTCTACAGATATTTACCAAATAAGTTTCCAACCTGTAATTGAAACGCATTCAAAGAAATCTGCGGGTCCCGTGTACTCGTATGTCGGCATTTTAAATTTTTCGCGTCTACATAATTAGAACAATATGCCCATGATCGATCCGAGGACCCTAAATTTCAAGATTCAACGATTTTCGGAAAATTACCCGGTGTTTTGATGTTTATACATGCATGTGATTTCTTTCATGCTATTTTTTTTTATTCAATTACCGCGACCATGTCTACTCTAATTAATTAACTGTTTCCGAAATATGCAGATCTTTGTTCTAGGACACTAGTTCTACGAAAGTTAATACTAGTTTATCGCATAATACAAGACGAAGAACGGGTTACTGTTAACCTAGAAACTTTCGCGGCTACAAACTTTCGCGTTTTGCCGATCGTCGGCATATTCGCGGCTACAAACTTTCGCGTTTTTAAGTCTCCCGCGAACTCCGCGAACACTAAGTCGCATAGTGACAAAATTATTGATATTATAACCTGTCACATACATTGCTCGGTTCGTACATAATTGCTTCTTAATTATAGTTCTCACCTTCGTTAAACCCTTTCAAACTCTTTTTGATGTAGATAGTTACCTATTGTGTTGTTTACACGAAATGCAAACTACGCTGGTAATGTTTTCACATTTTTTTTGACACTATCAGTCATTTTGTATTCTTTTGTATACCCGGTAATAAACAGCGCTATTTACACGCATGTTCATATATTGAGTGTATTGTTAAACACGTTTTTTAAGATTTTTTTTCAAAGTGTTTTCATTATTGTACCGTGATCATAAAAGGCTTTATTTAGACATAGTACATACACTTAACATTCCATATTTTGACAAAATTGCACTTATAATACGGCCTTATAAACGTCGTACCATAATGATGAGTTTCCTTCGAAAACGAGAAACTTTCGCGTTTTTCTTGTCCTGGATATATTCGCGGCTATTTACTTTCGCGGATTTATACTAACCGCGAACACCGCGAACTTAAATCGCGCGAAATAATTTCTAGGTTTACAGTATATAAAGAAACTGCGATACTACTCGCGCTCCAGTCAATTAAGAAGTTTTAATAGCGCGAGATTATATAGCCCGTCTCTGACGTCACAATAACGTCATTTTGCTTACAGGGGCGGAAATGTCGCGTTACGGCGTACATTTTTTTAATATTAAACTATGAGCGCACGTTTGTCCCAAAAATTAACAGTGATGTCACGAATCTAAATGAAATTTGTCATCAATCTAACTAAGTTTGAAGGTGGGACTCGCGTGCGCTCATATTAAATAATGATCAAATACCTCACGAAAAACACGAATTTTGCCAAATTTCGGCAAACTGGTGGTCTTAAAATGTAATTTTAATCACTTTAAAACGGGTTTGTTGTCGACAAATTACATTTTCATGAAGGACAAATGTTATTCATTAGATATAGAAGACAAATAATCGTTTTATTCCAATTTTTATTTTTCACTATTTCTGGGCCATTTTTACTAGTTAGTGAACCTTGTCCTTTCAGAGCAACATCAGTATTCAGTTAAAAAAACTTTTGTTCATAAGTTCTATGTAACATATTTATTATTATACCCCCATTACCATAGGTAGAGGGGGCTATATAGGAGTCACTTTGTCCGTCAGTCTGTCGGTCGGTCGGTCGGTCGGTCTGTCGGTCGGTCGGTCGGTCGGTCGGTCGGTCGGTCGGTCGGTCGGTCGGTCTTAAAAGTTTGTCCAGCCTGTAACTTACCCATACATTGAAGGATTTTAAAATAACTTGGCACAATTGTTTACCATCATGAGGTGGTGTGTCATGCGCAATAATCACATCAATATCTCAAAGGTCAAGGTCACACTAGGAGTTCAAAGGTCAAAAATGGACATAATTAAGCTTGTCTGGACAATTACTTTGTCATCTATTGTGGGATTTTAATATAATTTTGCACAATTGTTCACCATCATGAGGCGGTGTGTCATGTACAAAAATCACATCAATATGTCAAAGGTCAAGGTCACCCTTTGAGTTGTAAGGTCAGAAATGGCCATAATTTAGCTTGTCCGGACAATACCCTTGTCATCTATTGTGGGATTTTAAAATTACTTGCCACAATTGTTCACCATCATGAGGCGGTGTGTCATGCGCAACAATCACGTCAATATCTCAAAGGTCAAGGTCACACTTGGAGTTGAAAGGTCAAAAATGGTCATAATTTAGCTTGTCCGGACAATAACTTTTGTCATCTATTGTGGGATTTTAATATAACTTGGCACAATTGTTCACCATCATGAGGCGGTGTGTCATGCGCAACAATCACATCAATATCTCAAAGGTCAAGGTCACACTTGGAGTTGAAAGGTCAAAAATGGCCATAATTTAGCTTGTCCGGACAATAACTTTGTCGTCCATTGTGGGATTTTAATATAATTTGGCACAATTGTTCACCATCATGAGGCGGTGTGTCATGTGCAAAAATCACATCAATATGTCAAAGGTCAAGGTCACACTTTGAGTTGTATGGTCAGAAATGGCAATAATTTAGCTTGTCCGGACAATAACTTTGTCATCTATTGTGGGATTTTAAAATAATTTGCCACAATTGTTCACCATCATGAGGCGGTGTGTCATGCGCAACAATCACATCAATATCTCAAAGGTTAAGGTCACACTTGGAGTTGAAAGGTCAAAAATGGCCATAATTTAGCTTGTTCGGACAATAACTTTGTCATCTATTGTGGGATTTTAATATAACTTGGCACAATTGTTCACCATCATGAGGCGGTGTGTCATGCGCAACAATCACATCAATATGTCAAAGGTCAAGGTCACACTTGGAGTTGAAAGGTCAAAAATGGCCATAATTTAGCTTGTCCGGACAATAACTTTGTCATCTATTGTGGGATTTTAAAATAACTTGCCAAAATTGTTCACCATCATGAGGCGGTGTGTCATGCGCAACAATCACATCAATATCTCAAAGGTCACACTTGGAGTTGAAAGGTCAAAAATGGCCATAATTTAGCTTGTCCGGACAATAACTTTGTCATCTATTGTGGGATTTTAAAATAACTTGCCAAAATTGTTCACCATCATGAGGCGGTGTGTCATGCGCAACAATCACATCAATATCTCAAAGGTCACACTTGGAGTTGAAAGGTCAAAAATGGCCATAATTTAGCTTGTCCGGACAATAACTCTGTCATCTATTGTGGGATTTTAATATAACTTGGCACAATTGTTCACCATCATGAGGCGGTGTGTCATGCGCAAAAATCACATCAATATGTCAAAGGTCAAGGTCACACTTGGAGTTGTAAGGTCAGAAATGGCCATAATTTAGCTTGTCCGGACAATAACTTTGTCATCTATGGTGGGATTTTAATATAACTTGGCACAATTGTTCACCATCATGAGGCGGTGTGTCATGCGCAAAAATCACATCAATATGTCAAAGGTCAAGGTTACACTTGGAGTTGTAAGGTCCGAAATGGCCATAATTTAGCTTGTTTAGCCTATGTCATTTATTGTGGGATTTGAAAAAAATTAGGCACAAATGCTTAGTACTTCATAAGCAACCCCAGTTTCCTTTCTCAAAGGTCAAGTTCACAGTTGAAGATCAAAAGTCACATTGAAGTTTGTATGGATCATTCTTCTTTATGCATGATGGGATTTGATGTAACTTGACTGACATCACAAATCATCGGTCCTTTTGGACATTTAGACAATGGTCTGATGGTTGCAATCGTTTCTCTCTGACCAATATCCGACAGTTGTTGAGGCGCTGACGATCGAAATTTACCCTGTATCGCGCAGTTGCGGCGCCCATGTTGTTTTCGGTACATTTGAAATACTCGTTCGTTAACAGGGTGTTTAATTCTGTACCATACTGGATTTTTACCGGGAATATAGTTACACTCGAGATTGAAACATCATGTTCATATGTTGAAGGAACTTTAATATTGTTAACTTTAATGGTTTGGTCCTTTAACATACAGAAAAAAGTTAAATTAAATTGATAATTGAGAAAATTTAAGATTGGAAAACTTTGTATTCCTGTATACATGTATTATCACACCAGCATGGTATTACCTTGATATTAATATAGACAGACAATTACAATTATCTAGAGCCAGAGTTAGAAGACTTGATACTTGCAACAGCCAATTTTATGGTCATGTGATATGGTATATTTACGTATTTGCAATCTACTTTATATAACACTCGCGAGGCCCGTTTGTGAATCTGACAATGTACATGTTATTGCTGTACATTTGTCACAAGCGACACACCTAAATAACATGAATCATACGGGCCTTTTTCATAACAGTTATGTCAATTCCGACGATCACGGAGTGCAACGGATAAATAATTGATAATAAATCATCAATGGAATGCCAGATTACCTCTATGCGTTAAACTGTCCATGTACATGTAATTTCATACATTTTATATAATAAAGAATACATGTCTTTTAACATGTGAATAAAAATTATGGAATTCTGAATGGGAGTAGGTAGGAAGTTATTGTAGTTCTGTGTAATTTTTAACAAAAATCTGATGAATAGATTTTCAGACATGTTACAAAAAAACGATTTTTTTCTACCGCAAACTAGCTAAAGCTGTTTCTTTGTTTACCTCGTATACATATAACTGTATTCTGTATGTAATAATATTTTGAGTAGCTCTCACTTTCAGATAAGATAGCAATGTCATACCCTGAGGGAAGGCAGAAACTATTGGATTGGGCTTTAGATAAATCAGCAAAATCACCTGTTTCAAGACAACTGCAAAATTCAACACAAACAAGTTATATAGAGGATACGGTGATGAATGAAATGTTGATGGATTCAGCTGCTGATGGTGTGAATACTGGCCAGTTTGAAGAGAAGATAGACGGACAGAAAGATAAGATAGAGAGTAAAGACACTGAACATTCAATAGTAAGTAACAAGAGCTTGGATTAATGACTGCTGTAATAATACAAACATTGTTGAAAAGGACAGTGAGAGGAGAGACTGCATGAGATACGAATACAAAACAAATGGATTGAATGATAGCTTTAATTTTCACATTCCTAGCAATTAACCTGCTTTGTAACACACTGACCTGTCTTTGAATGAAGATTTAGATGCTCATCAACCTGTCTGTGATGCTAATTTTTGTTTCATTCAAATTATGACTCGGCATTTACTGATGCAGGAGACAAAAAACTATATTAATTTGGTATTAGTGTAAAGCCAATGAATAGATTTATTGATTTTTGTATACCGTAAAGGGGCGGAAATAGCTTGAGATTCACGTGCAAAGACAATACATATCGCAGGCCCTTGTATATTTCAGATTGTGCCTGATGGATCATTGTTATGGGGCAAGATAGGCAAACAATGGTGGCCAGCGATAAAGATTACTGGAGCAATGGCAGGTCAGCCAGTGGCGGGACATTCACATCTATGGCTCATGTGGTTTGGTGATCACAGAATCTCCAGGGTAGGTTCTTTATGCACCATACACTTTACAGAGATGTTGGGACAGTCTCCAACCACAGAATACACAAGTAAAAAAGTCCACAGAATTAACATGAATGCCCACAGAAATGAGTTCGGTTCATTTAAACTGCTATTATTTGAGGCAAAATGAAACTTTGATATTATAGTACTAATAATTTACATACATGTATAGATGCTAATGACACTGGAATTTTATAAATTAAGTCTGGTATAATTGTGAGTCACTGGAACTTGTGTATTAGCTGGCTGCGCCCTGGCAACCGACCATCGGAAATTGAATACTAGTCTGTTAATATTATATATAATTGGAGCTGGAAATTAATTCCTTTGTGTTCTTCTATCTGTAGGTTAAACATTGGCATGCTGTGAGCTTTGGTCGACATTTTAAGCAGCATTACAATGGCAAACATGATTCTGCTGTATTGGAAGCTTTGAAGGTAAAGTATGTGTGCTTGGACATTTAATGCTTGAAAATCATTTGTTATTTATGCAGAAGATGAGTAATGTCAGGCCTGTGTAATGTATACCAGTTTTTAGTTATCTGGTTCCAAGGTAGTTTCAGGCATCAAAGTTATACTGTAGTTCACGGCAGTGCTATTTCCATGGCTTAGAACCAGAAGGTTGTAACTCCTACTTACGACCTTATAAGACTCATACATATTTGAAATCTGCTTCACAAGGCGCTTCTTAGGAACCTATTTTCATGAAAATCGGAAATTGTCACGTTGGCCAAAATGAAGTTTTAAAAACTTGTTTTCCCATAGGTAAAGATTAAATTACAGACAGTTTTCTCTTATTTTCTCAATATATCAATTTGGTAGTTACGACCTTCTGGTTCTAAGCCAGCGATTTGTGCTGTGTGGCAGCCTAAAAATTCTCCAGATACATTTTGGTATAGCCGAAAGTAAGTTTAATTCACATATTATAGAATAAAAACACTGATTTTGCCAATACATAAATGGGGCGAGACCCATGCATAAACAGATTCACACGCTGTTGGTGTCCAGTTTTACTTCAGGTCCCAGTCGACAAATATTTAACCGTTTACAGTGTCAAACAAGCTTTAATTCTCATTCGGTTTGTACCTACTAATAAAAAAACAAAACAACTTATTTAATAAAAACAAACCCCTAATATCAATGTTTTCTTGGTATTTGCGGATCCCCGAAGACAAAGCTCATAACATATGACGTAACATTTGCTTAGCGATGTCGCTTTGTTTTCGTGACGTTGCACAAAATTTCCTGCCAGATAGGGCTGAATATTGGTCAAAATGATTGATGCAATATTTGTTTGTATCGATACAAACCGGTTGATATTTCATATATTGTTATGATATCGAAGAATATGTTAAAAATTCATATATCTGTAAAAATACAAAAAAACCTGTTTAAACTGGATTTGTTTCTTGTGGTACATTCAATGCAATTAATTCTGCATAAATTAAAAAAAAAACAGTTGACGCAGCATGTTGCATGATGAAAAGTACCATTCATACTTTTAACATGTTTGCAATCTTGCTACCGTATAGCTGGTTATTTCTGAGGGGTGGAAATTTCTGCTATTCTGCGGTCCAAGATCAATTTGTAGAAATAAATCTAGGCAAAATTTAATCATCCGTAAAAAATTTTCACGCAGAATATTATCTCCACTATATCCTTTCCGCTACCAAAGTAGACTAATGCAGACCATAAAAATGGGGGTCGCCATTACCACTAGTGTACATAGAAGGACTGCCACTGACGCCTAAAACGTACCACAAAAATGATATTCCTCAAAACCAACATCGTACAGCGCAGGACTACCAGGAATTTTTAGGTTTTGTCTTATATTTAAGTGCATTTAAAATGCTTGTATCTCGTAACAGGATTTGCTATGAGGATAAAACCTGCATTTATATTATTAACCAAATAGTACACAATTAGCTGAAAAATTCATTTAAGTCATTTTTATTATATTATATTGCATAATATTGTTTTTAAAAATACAAGTTTTCCGTATTTAAGTACAAAAACAAACACCTTATGTCTAATTATGAGCAGAAACGGCGGTTATCGCCAAATAATAAGCAAGTGACACAATTCAAGTTCTTAAAGGATCCTCACTTTCAAAAAATACCAATTACCTTTAGAGATTGCGCTTTGCGATTCTTATCAAACTCATTTTTAAAAAAATGATTAGTACTTCATTTCTACCCTATGGTAACTTGAACAATTTTGGTGTGTCTGCATTATACGGCTTTGGTATTCTAAGAGTCGAAAAAAGCAGATCTGCCACTGACGAGTTTTGCAGGCTTTGAATGAATGAATGCACAATGACGTTATGGTCATTTTGAGATTGTTCTGATAAAGCTGCAAAACTGCACTCAGGTTATTTATTCAATAAGTCATTGCAGTTAAGCACATTGGACGATTCTAAAATGAAACAGTGTTCAGTATACACTATGGTAGTTATACATTTAAAACACATCATACTAAAGTACGCTGTGGTATAGTTCTACGTAGCATAAAATTCATTTTACTCAACTATGGCATTGCAGGTAACAATAATGTTTTTGGTCAATGTGTGCATTTATCCACTACGGATGTAGTGTCTGATTATTTTGGTGCCATAACTTCAGGCTCTTTTTTAAATTGACAAACCCATTCGAATGCTATGGTAATGTCAGCTTTGTTGTCATGTCTGCATGCGGCGGCTTTGGTATTCTAAGCGTTTGGAGATAACCTGTCTGCCACTGACGAGTTTTGAAGACTTAATTCAAATAATGCGCATTATGCCACTACGGTAGTCCAATGTCGCCGAAGGGCGTTACAGACGTATGCACATTTATACACTATGGACGTAGTCTCTGTTTATTTTGGTGCCATGTCTTCAGGCTCTTTTTTAAAGTAACAAAAAAACAGTTGAATGTTATGGTAGTTTCAGCTTTTCCGTTTTGTCTGCATTGGGCGGCTTTGGTATTCTAAGCGTTTAAAGATGTTAAACTTGTCTGCCACTGACGAGTTTTGAAGACTTAATTCAAATAATGCGCACTAAGCCACTTCAGTGTTCTGTAGTATTCGTGGTGGAGCATAGTAGAAGTGTGTCCATTTATCCATTATGGATATAGTGTCTGTTTGTGATGGTCCTTGTCTTTTGACTCGCTTAGGAAGTGAAAAACCCCATTTGAATGCTACTGTAGTTTTAGCTGTTTTCTTTGTCTGCAATGCGACTTCTGACAACCTGAATACAGGCATACAGGCAGCATTATACAGAAAGCTCCACTAGGATCTGGCCCTATGATTACAAAACCTTTTCCATGCTCTACTCAACTCGAGCATGAACTTTTATTTGCTCCTTTAGAGTGCAACTATTGAATCATCTTTATTTTATGATAAAAATATTACTCTGCTTACTATTAGGCCACTTATCACATATAAAGTTTTATCATTTTACTTTATGAGCACAGACATGAGTTGAGCATGAAGAAGGGGACCAGCACGTACCATAAACTATCAAAGTCAAACAAAACAAGGGATACACTTAATTGAATTTATTTCATGTTTGTCTTGTTAGAAATATATCAGATATTCATTCAACTAAAACCAGAACTCAATGATAAGTATACTAATTGTTCTGGCAATTTGCGAGAACAATATTTAAGGAAACTTTCAAAACAATTGTATGTAAATACTGTCAATGAAAAAAAAATAAACAGGTTACATTACACTTTTATTGTTATACTTAAAAAAAGTACCAATTTGACGAATGTCAGTAATGCGAACAGTACAAATACCCCCAGACATTGTGTCGCAAGTCGGCTGATACACCCGATTCAGATGGCCTTCCCAGGTAACCATTTATGCACCCGGGTGAGCCGCCAATGTGCATAGTATGATACTAAAAGTGATAGGTTGCAAAACCTTTTTGTTGTACACGCATTTACATAAACGCTTAAAAAGAAAATAATGAAACCAGCAAGTGAATGAAAACTATGGACTATAAAACTATTGAAACAAACAAGCGTATGCAAAAATATAAAATTTACAACTTCCAAATCATACAAATTTACAAAGGCTAAGAACAATGGTTTGTCTAAAAGTGACACCTTTTTGTTGTATTTACATAACCACATACGTAATAATGAAATGAGCAACTGAATCAGGTGTGCCAGTTATGCATAGGGAACCGTAATCATACACTTGTATTTGATAATAACAGAACACAACTGGTTTCACATCGTAAGCGATTTTTACGCAAGCAGACGCATTATACGGACGTCACTCCAATAAGAATTGCTTAAGTACTGCCATTGCGTGTTGTTCATCAAAGTCTGTAACGATTGAAGGAGGTTAGGAACGCACTTAGGTGTTGAACGCACTTCGGTTATGACAACCAAAAAGCAAACACTCAAACCACCGAAACAACATAATGCGTTGCAATGCTTCATATCATTATTAAATCAAAATGCATATTGGTGTTGAAAATATAAAAATGAACATAATTTAGCAGCAAAACACAAACTATAACTATAAAATCGAAACACATGTATACTCTATGTAGGATAATATAAGTGTGTGATAAAATGTTCCATATTGTGAACATAATTTTATTTAGTTTGATAAGTGTACTCTGTTTAATGAGAGTCTTATGTTTGGCGTTATATGTTCATCTTTGGTATTGAAGTTGTACGGAGATTTAAAAGATGGCAGGCTGTAAGACAATTATTAAACAAAACGACTATAAACAGACAAGTTAGTTAGTACAAAAAAGCCAAATTCCGTTACATACTTTAAGTTAACAGAAAATGTATAAAATCAATTCACCTAAACACCAAAGTGCGTTAGATGTCGATATACGTAGCTCAAATGGATAAACACACTATATTGTTCAACACCATAGTGGTAGAGCGTGCGCTTCGAGTGCGGGAGGTCGTGGGTTCTTTCCGTGGCCGCGTCATACCAAAGACGAAATAAAAATGGTACCAGTAAAATACCATTGCTATACGCGCAGCATAAAAGGGAATCTGGCTCCTGTCTCTCATACCCTCTTGGTGATGGATACCATCGGGAGTGAGGTGTCGAGAGTGATTAATAGAAGTTGTGAGAACTTGTTTCACAATCGACCTAAAATAAATTAGTTTCAACTAATACCATAGTGCGTTCATCACCAAAACGCACTATGGTGTTCAATACTATAGTGCGTCCAACACAAAGTGCGTTCCTAGATAGAAACACCCCGATATGCTAACACGGAAAGGCTACTGAGCGAATACATGAAATAGGGTATCCGTGTCCGTATGCGGAAGCGGGCATGGAACGCGGGCACGGACCACGGATGCGTACACAAGCAGTTGCACAGTGATAATACTAGTAACTATAAAAATAGTGTGTGATCAAGCAAATGTTAGGCCGGTATTCCATGTTTCCGCGGTGCGCATCATTTGCTTCCGCAAAACATCAAACTGGATAAAAACCGTAGGGTATATTCCATATATCTAGGTTCCGCGACTGCATGCGTCGTCCGCATATGACGTTCGGTGAGCAATTTTTTACGCAAGCCTGCGCAGTATACATATGTCACTCCAATAAGAATGGCTTCTGTCATTGTTATTTGTTTGTCAATCAGGTCTGTTACCTGTGTATGAAGTTAGGAACGTACATTTGGTGTTGAACACACTTCAGGTTTGATCACCAAAATCCAAAAGCACCAAACCACCGCAATAACATGCGTTGCAATGTTTCATACTAGCATAGAATCAAATGTACATTGGTGTTAAAGATAAATGTAAAAAAGGAACATATTTCATTGTGCATGATACTTTGTATTAAAAAGATGTAAACTATAAGTTTCTTATGCACTCTAAAAACGGTATTTTGATTAAAAAATGCACTGATGTGTTTACACAGAAAGGCAAGTAAGCGAACGCGGACACGGAACGCGGACGCCGGACACGGACACATGGAATATCCGCGTCTGCGCTGCGATTTAAATGTCGCTTCTTCAGTTAGCGGATGCATGAAATAGAGTATATGTGTCTGCATGTGGAACGCGGAAGCGTAACACGGACGCATACACGTGGAATACCGGCCTGATCTGGAAAATCAGTGCTATATAGATGAAGTTAACTTGAAACATCAACAATCCTGAAAGATAACCACATCGGACCGTAGCATAGCCTTGGTACATGGGTTCGAATCTCACTGGCAGATATGTATACGTATATTGTACTATTTAATTTATAACATAAGTTTCTAATTCTGTTTTGATGTATATTTCACGAACGTTGAGTATATTACTGACGATTTAGCGTATACATTTTCTACGTGTTTCAGCTTCATAAAGACTATTAATGTGTAAATGATTTACTTGTATCAATTATAAAGTTTTATTGTGTTCAATATACTCTTCCATAGAGGGAAATAAAGTTCTGAAGTTGAAGTTACTCAAAGTTCTCAAATACTTATACTATTTTGTTCATGAACATAAATACAATTGAAAAGACAGATATTAAAACTACATACGTTCTAAAACCTTCCAAACGTGGCCTGCACTTCGTATAACAATTACATATTATGATAATTGATAATTATCTGTTTAATAATTACTTTGCTTATTTATTTTTAATACACAATTCTTACTATTAAAATATAAAAATCAGCTATAATAGCTAACGGAATCAGTATTATGTGCTTTTCTTTGATATGCTAGATATCAAAGGTTTAAGAACAGCTAGATTTGTTTACATCTTTGAATTGACTGATTGCTAATTGCTGTAGTAGATTACAACTGGAATCAAGACCACAGTAAATTAAATGTACTTCAGTCACTAAACAAAAGAATAGTGTTACTATTGTAACGTTATTTAATTGGAAACTTAGATTAAAGCCAGTGCTATGGTGTAATTTTGTATATTAAATGCAATCCCAGTATTGTGAAGTGTGTCCTACAAAAACTAACAAGTATATTTAATGCATCGTATTTCAGAGTACCGTAGTAGCATTATGCTGGACTTACAAAACTTAACACTTAAAATATTCAATTCGAATACAAGTACCATAGCGGACTTTTGTATTTGGCAAAAATCTTAAAAACCGTACCTCAGTGTAGTAATGCCGATATCATAATATCATCAGAACAACCACAGTGTAGCAAATATCGTACACTACAACTACCATAGCGTAGAAATGTAGTATATTTTGGAAAATTCCTTCTATGTTCAATTGTAAAAAAAATGGATTTTCACCGAAACCCTGCATTAGTCCACTGTAGAAACAAGACCCCGTATTTTTCTGGTACGTAAAAGTCGTCTCTGGTAGCTGTTCGGCAAACAATAGTGGTAATGGGGGACCACCAAAATACGGTCTGCATCAGGCGGCTCTGGAAGCGCATCGGTGTATGATAGTGGCAGCGGAAAGGATATAAAATAATAATCAAGTGGTATTCACAAGTTAACCCAAGATTATGCATCACTTGCTTCAATACGTGATACGACACTTCATCGGTATACCTGACAGCCGATCAATTGTATGTGTGTAATGGATACTTGTTATGCTTTGCGTGTGTCATTCAGGTTGAACCAATCTCTGACGTGACGTTGCTCTCGATTGTGTGCATCAAAGTTAAACAATTTCCAGATTGTGTCACATACTCTAGATGTTCTAAGAAAATGTCCCACAAATCTTGGTGACAACGATACACGTTTACGTCGTGACGTCAATTTATTGTAGTGATTCGGGATTTTATTTCAGAGCTTACCGGAGCGTAGATAGTTGCAAACCCTCGCTATGACCACACTTTGTTGATTTGTGCACTTGAAATAACATCATAGTGTGCAAATTACCTGGATAAAGACTTCAGCATAGAGCATTCCGACAGCGCAACGATGTTGGTTTTATGTCACTGCTCCTCGCATTCCCTTTCTCAATTATTCTAATATTGTCACCGGTTTTTAATTAAATGATCGACGCTTAACATGTTCAACGTTTATTTGGAACAATTCAAAGCACTAGTAAGCAGCCTCCCTATTAAGGTGTCATTTTCCTAAATTGTGCGCTGGAGCATATCATGTGAAATTTTTCAGTGTAATAAAACTGTTTTTGTTTAAAGAGAAGGCTGACCATCAATATAACATCATTCTCATTTAAAATCATCTGACACATTTACGATTTTTAAAATTTTAGTGGTGTTGCCAAGAACAGGAAACAAAAAATGTTATAGTATAACTTTGATGCCTCGAACACCCCAGATGCCTCGAACTCGTTCTCAGGTCCCGACAAATTGCCTTCTTTATTCATATTGAAAAACCATAGATGACTCGAACAGTAGGAGGGTCAAACACTCCAACTGATTTGCTGGTCCTTTGCTTTGATTTACCAGTAGATGAGTCAAACAATGTGATTTGTAGCACCTTTCATTTATGGTTGAAATCCATTGTTCGTTAACGGGTAGTCTGCAAAAGGTGTTATTAACACCTCGTGGCAATAACTATACCAAATTAAGTGTTTATGACTGTAATGTATTACTTGTTTGTGATTAAATTCAAACTTATAGGTATGTTCATTATTTAATGAAGGAAATTATTAAGTGAATTAATACGTGAAGAAAATTCGGAGATTACAAATTTTACATAAATTTAAATGTTTGTTATATCATTTTATTTATTGATTGACAAACTTGCCCTGTGAATCGCTAGTTTATAATTAAACCTACAGAGGGATAAAGAGAATCCCATTTAGAAATGTGAATATTTGAAGAGAGAGCTGCATGACGATTTGAGGTTAATTTTGTCAAACTATTATTTTTATGCCCCCGTATCCATAGATCGGGAGGCATATAGTGATTCACCTGTCCCTCCGTTCGTTCGTCCATCCACCCATCCGCCCTGGTTAACCCAAATTGACTATTTCTTCTAGCATTAATATAGCTTGCTTAACAAAGCTTTCATACTGGCATCGATGTTTTATATGACCACTCTCCACACGCCTGTATCACCTGACTCCATTTTGACCTTCACCCTGACATAATTTTGGACTTAGACTTATTGAATGGCCAAATTCATATATTTGTCACGAACCACTGCTCAGATTTTAACAAAACTTCATGGATAGCTTCACTACCAAGTGTAGATGCGCATATGGTTGGCACGTTCTGGTTCACTGATTATTCACACAGTTATGCCCCTTCAACACCTGTATCACCAGATTACGCTTTGGCATGAGTTATGCTTATGCCCGAGGGGTGGGGAGAAAATACATGAAGTCCATCAAGGCATTGCTTTCAAATGTGGCATATTCGTTTACAATCATAAGCCCCTTATAGTGTCAAAGCCATGTAACACTATCAAACATTTTAATTGAATAATGGCCCCTGATTGACTTAGCTTTTTATGGACATGGCTTCCACGGGGGCAAAGCTTTTTATACGCCCGAAGTTCCGTATTATGTTATGGCCTCTGTGTCCGTCTTTCCGTCTGTCCGTACTCACCCACTTGTAGTTGTGAGGTGTGGAACAATAGGCTATATTTAGATTCTATTCATTCCGTTGCTTACGGGGTGCAAAATGTTGCTTATGGGGTTTTACAAACAAAAGGATGAACAAAAGAAAACCCCACAATGTCAAGTCAGTGAGAACGTCCGCCTGTCTGTCCGTCTGTCGTTAGCAATTTCCCTTCTGCTCTGTCACTTTTGAACTCACTCACTCTGACACAAATGTTCACCACATCAAGACGTCATGCAGAGCGAATGTTCTGGAGGGGTCGCTTCAAGGTCAAGGTGACACTGAGGGGTTAAAGGTCATATGACTTTGTTTCCCTTCCGCTCTGTCACTCTTGAACCTCTTGAAGGATTTTAAAGAAACCTGACACAAATGTTCACCAGATCAAGACAACGTGCAGAGCACATGTTCTGGAGGGGTTGCTTTAAGGTCAAGGTCACACTTAGGGGTTAAAGGTCATATGACTTTGTTTCCTTTCGGCTCTGTCACTCTTGAACCTCTTAAAGGATTTTAAAGAAACCTGACACAAATGTTCACCACATCAAGACAACGTGCAGAGCGCATGTTCTGGAGGGGTTGCTTTAAGGTCAAGGTCACACTTAGGGGTTAAAGGTCATATGACTGTGTTTCCCTTCTGCTCTGTCACTCTTGAACCTCTTGAAGGATTTTAAAGAAACCTGACACAAATGTTCACCAGATCAAGACGACATGCAGAGCACATGTTCTGGAGGGGTTGCTTTAAGGTCAAGGTCACACTTAGGGGTTAAAGGTCATATGACTTTGTTTCCTTTCTGCTTTGTCACTCTTGAACCTCTTGAAGGATTTTAAAGAAACCAGACACAAATGTTCACCACATCAAGACAACGTGCAGAGCGCATGTTCTGGAGGGGTTGCTTTAAGGTCAAGGTCACACTTAGGGGTTAAAGGTCATATGACTGTGTTTCCCTTCTGCTCTGTCACTCTTGAACCTCTTAAAGGATTTTAAAGAAACCTGACACAAATGTTCACCACATCAAGACGACGTGCAGAGCGCATGTTCTGGAGGGGTCGCTTTAAGGTCAAGGTCACACTTAGGGGTTAAAGGTCATATGACTATGTTTCCCTTCTGCTCTGTCACTCTTGAACCTCTTGAAGGATTTTAAAGAAACCTGACACAAATGTTCACCACATCAAGATGACGTGCAGAGCGCATGTTCTGGAGGGGTTGCTTTAAGGTCAAGGTCACACTTAGGGGTTAAAGGTCATTTGACTTTGTTTCCCTTCCACTCTGTCACTCTTGAGGGGGATTTCTTCCATTTTTTGTTCAGGGCTGTCCTTTTGCCTTCAACTGTCAAAATTTTGGTACCAAAACCTGAAACAAAACCCTTCGGGCGTATATTGCCCCGTATGGCGGTGCTCTTGTTATGGACATGGCTTCCACGGGGGCAAAGCTTTTAATGGACATGGCTTCCACGGGGGCAAAGCTTTTAATGGACTTGGCGTCCACGGGGGCAAAGCTTTTAATGGACATGGCTTCCACGGGGGCATAAGCGTTTATTGCACGCAGTCTTGTTTTTATACAATTTTGTTGCCTAGGTATGCCTTGATCGTTGTGAACTGCAAATAGATGGAGATGCAAACATCCTGGAATGGGGACAAGTTTGCTCTGGGTTGGAGTCTTATGTATGTAACAGCGAAACAGATCCCTTCCTACCTGTCAGAGGTAATACTAGATCATAAATGGAGGCCTTAGTTGGCTCGGTTTGATGTCAGTAGGTCAGAGGTCAAGGTCACCATTACCTTACCTGACTATTGGTCTGCCATTGGGGCATACACGTTTAACAAACATCTCTTGTTTTTGATATGTAAATGAGATGGCCTATTCACCTAAGAAGCATTTATCTATTTTTTTATATTTTATTAAAAGTTATTTTTTTCATAAAAAAGAGAAATAGGCCAGGTGCGGTGATTATAAACATTTCTCCAACTTCAGGGTTCCCACTGAACCGGGAAAAAGTCAGGAAATTGAAAAAACGAATCGGGGAAAAAAACCGCGAAAAGTAAGAACATTTAAGTAAGAATAAAATTGGTACAAAACTACATTGCTCGACGATACAGCTTTTTTCCTTGGTTGTTTAAATGCATCTTCCTATTTCAAATGCGTTTTATTCTTCAAAAATTAATTTGGTGGATACAACAAGCATACCATTCATAAGTACTACATACACACTTGAAGTTAATCAAAATGCTAATTGGAGTTATTAGCGTTGTAGATAAGCTGCGTATCTGCATATTTTACGCTTAAAAAAAATCAAGATACGCAGAAAGTTTCATTTCCGAGCGTACATTAGACGTAAACATATTAGGACTTACTCAAACTTTGAAAGACCGACAGCTTACAAAGTCTTTGTTTCGGTGAATGTAATATTCACGCCGTGTGTAACTGTTACAATCCGTCAAAGTAAATGCTGACCTTTATAAACACTTTTACACTTAGTCAAAATTTTAAAAAACATCATTATCTAAACATTTCTGGTCATATTTTTCTAAATATTAATCGAAAAATATTCATAACAGACTGTCCGGTCATTCCTTCTGTACATCGTTGAAAAAGCGCCAAAAGTACACATGTTTCGGTCCCGAATTTGGCAGTTCATGTGACGTCATATTTTTGGGTGATCTATTTTTAGCAAAGACCTTGAACACAGGTATGTGTCAACACAAAAAAATCTGAGGAAAAGTCTATTTTTAAGTTCTTACGGCGTATTTTATGCCAATTTTGTCCGGTCATCACTTCTTTGCCAGTACATGCAATTTGTATAAATGCATCAGTAACGAAATGTTAATTTTTAAATTCAATACATTAAACAATAAATATGATATAATTATGTATAAAAACAACATCAAGCACATAACATATTGCAGACGAATTATGTCCGAGATTATTACTTAAACTAACCATTTAAGTTCTCATAGTTATGTTCTCGTCATTGATTTATCATAATTAACGCCTCTATATTGAATTGTATTGTTTACCATTCTTCTTTGATAAAAAACAAACAATTGAAGTTTTGTGGGCTCTGCTATTGTAATAAATAGTTGTTATCTAGATGTGTGAAAACTACGTTACAAATTGCAATAAAAAGTGATTATCTCGACCTGTAGAAAAACGGAGCGTACGAAATAAAATCTAACATTTTTTTGGAGGTGTAAAATTTGACCTGAACGCTCCCTTCAAGCAAATGCAAGTAATTAAACAATGGAAGTTGTTGAATGGACCGCCACCTGAGCTAGAGTTAAGCCAGGTGCTTGTAGCATTGATGCTCGAGATAATACAATAAATTCATATATATACAATATAGAGCAAATTTGTCGGGACTTTGAAATTTGCTCGACATAGGCCGTGTTGTTGTATTATCAATGCTCGTCATAACTAAGTTTTACTGTATTTGACTGCAATGGGGGCATATACATATTACAAACATCTTGTCTGAATAAGTTCTGGAAACGTCCAGATTATGATCAACCGAGAACCTGGAATTTGTCATTGAAAACCTGAAAAAGTTACAAAAAAGTTGGGAATTCTATGATCAGAAAATTGTGGGAACCCTGCAACTTGAAAAACAGCTTTTTTAGAATTTTGCATCAAGACCAACACCAACTTGTAGCAAATGATCTAATTAAGTAAATGAACCCCCGTTTCATATGTTTCCATTCAGTAATAAAGAAGTAATGGTTGTTTTTGTAACTAAAAAATGCTCCAATTGGGAGTACAGAGTATGAGTTTGAGCATGGAGTACGTTCTCCAATGTTTGTAATCACTGGTCCAGGATGGATTGGGTTATTTTCATTCACCATCCCCCCCCCAGACGGGCATATTTCGTGACATCGGGATTTATTGCAGCAACAGAGTCCGATTTTTAACAATCGTCTGACCAAAAAATATGCACATTTGTGTTATATACCAAAATGTTCAGGGGAGTATGAGGTATTTCAGACTGCCGGCATAAATTGCTAATTTTTGGCACGGGCCTTAAAATTCAAGATGGCCACCATCAAATTCAATAAGATTTCATTTTGGTGTAATGGCTTTAGATTTTTTGTATACGATGATAACAAGCCTTGAACCAAAAAAAATCTAGAGCCATTACACTTAATTTTTCAAGACTATGCTGCTCCATATTATTGTCAGGGTTGCCATCGACTTTGAAAGCCAGGGAAAATTGATTTTTTTTCAAGGTCGGTGAATTTTCAGGGAATTCTAGTAAAGGGTCAGTGACAAATAGAATATCAGAAAAGTCAGGGGAAAATGAAATTCTTGGTCAATGTTTATAATGTTCAGCAGCTTTGATATCCTGTTACTTGTTCGTGCTCGCTTTGCTCGCAAAAATATTAATTATTTGTGGTATTATTATTAAGTAGCTGATGGTATAAAACCACATGCTCGTTTGATAGAAATATTCATGTTTTTAGTTCACTATGCTAGAACTGACTGTGATCAGCGGGCATCAAGTACCAGTAGCTGATGTTTGAGATAAAACTGAAAAAAAAACCCTTCCTCATTTGCAAGGATGCTCCTATCTGTTTTCCAATGAGTTCCTATGCAAGATTCAGTGTTATGACACATCATAGAATAATAATGAAAACTTAAATTATACAGTTGTGATTCAGGCCAGTTTTTTTTATTAATTGATTTACGGGATTTTTTTTAAAAAAAGAGGGTCGGGGGGTCGAAATAAAAATAAAAATAAAAGTACAAAAATCACGGAGTCGACAAAAAACAACAACAAAACTTAAATGTATCAATTTTTTTTTATTTTTTCACTACTTTTGTGATATTTATGTTATTTAATTAAACAGCTAGTGTCTACAAGCAACAGAAATATTGAAATTGGTGCATTTCAAAGAACATTTGTGTTAAATCTTACTTCTGACATCTCTTTAGTGCCCGATATTTATATAATATTGTACCTTGAAACATTATTAAAAGAAGTCATCTATCCCTTTTCTTTGTTTTATTGTTTAATGCCCTGCTTGAAGGACCTTTACTGAGAAGAAATCTATGTTTAATACTAGTCATATTTATCACAAGACTACTTTAAACTGTCAAATTGACTAGAACTCAAAATGTCATATATAAACGCAACACTAGAAAACCATATATATCTATGTTTCTGACTGGACTTAAACTTTTATATCCCGAAGGAACACTGAACAGTCACTTGTTTTGTTTTTTAAAGGGCCATATATAAACGCAACACTGGAACACCATATTAATGTTTCTTGCAAGGGGGTTTTGGGGGATCTCCCCCAAGAAAATTTTGATTTCTAAAGCCTTGAATCCTGCATCCTGGTGAATTATGAAGATTTTTTTTTCAGATTTGTTGTTACCAATAAAAATATTTATTTTTATATCAATGTGACAATTTTAAGCAGCTTAATTATTTTGTGGTTGATCCTAAACCTATTACTGAATGATACAATCAGCATTCATGATACCCAGATAAAATATCAAAATTACAATATTCATTTACATGTATACTCGTAACATCCTTGCTACATAGTAATAATTGATAAAAGATCGATCTCATCCTATTCTAGTAAAAAACTGGTAAAATTATTGAGTATGTTTGAATGAAACAAAAATAGTTAAAACTCGAATCATACCAGCACCGTTCAATGCTTTAAACATCTCGTCAATTGACACAAGTTCAATCATGAATGTTCGCGAGTGAAGTATATTAAATCAGCAAAGTTGGTAAATCGAAAAAAGTCAGTTGCATCAGTCAAATATAATTTCAAATTTAATGAACGTATTTTGAATGCAATTTACGGCATAAATTTCACATGTCGCACGATCAAAGTTCACCGAATCGCTAAACCGCTCCTTTGAAGTTACCCGCATCGGTTCCATCAAACGATTTGATGTAGAAATTGTCGCCGCACATGCTTTTGATAATTGAAACTGACGACCTTTACTGAGTACAGTTGAAACATTCGTCTTCCGTAATTAGGTCAGATCGGAAATATTGCTCATGTTAGGATTGTTGGGATATTTTTTTCAAGGAATTATATCAACGCGGAATATGAATTTAATAGGTATGTTCTTTGAAATCTCGACATTTGTGGAATTTGAAAGTAAATTGTTTGGATTTAATTTATAACACACGCGTTAATCGTAAATAACCAGCCGCTTTTCTGATGTACGACAAAAATTAAATCATCTGCAATCAAATAGACGACGCAGTCAGTAATTTAGTGGATGTGCAATTATCGCCAATCATTTTAAGCGTAAGTGTTTACATAACAGTTTGTGATTTACACATAATTTAATATGCATGGATCTGCTAAAGTTTATTTTTAGCAGGACGGGTCATTGATTATCTAAGGAATCGCGGACGCTGATTGGTTCACGACGCATATTTTTGGTAATTAATTCTCGCCTGACAATTACTCGATACAAGGGATGCTGCGATTGTTTATTGCATAATCATGCGTATATGTTTGGTTTATTCCATTTTTAACGGACAATGAAATTTGCCGATAATAAAAATCGGATGTGATAAACACTTGTGAATATAAATTTTGATTTCCGTCGTCGACAGTTTTATTTTTACAAGCGGGGCATGAAGATCGTTGGCGGAATTAATGAAAATAAAAATGCAGAATGATACTTTTATTTTTATTATTTGACCAAATAATAATAAACCGTAAATCAATTTATAAAACAATGCTGGCCTCATTTGTTTACAAGTGTTAATATTTTGTAGCTGTTTTGTCTAATATGAACATAATGTTTTGCTAAAAAGGGTTTTTCATAAATAACTTAAAAGAGTCGATAATATAAAAAGCAGCCGAAGGCCTAATTATAAGGACATTGAAAAAGTATGGGGGTACTGGTCAGTGACAAGAATGTTTTAGTCAGTAAAAAGTTTATTATTTTATAAGTGAAAATTGCTGGCAACCCTAATTGTGGTTAAAACATTTGCCTTACAACTTGATGGTGGGATACATTTGTAAAAATTATCACTATGATTGGCAGGTTGTGAGTTTCCTGTGGCTGTTATTGAAAGTCTCGAAGAACTACGTATGGGTACCCAAAGTGTTGAATCGAGCAGTGATGGCTGTAGAAGGACACTGCTTGCTGAACATGGAACTGTTGACAAATGTATGAATATTCATCAACCAGGTATGGTAGATAATGTTATTGGCAACATTAAACTCAGATAGGCTTCATGTCACCCTAGGCTTCATGTCACACTAGGCTTCATGTCACACCAGGCTTCATGTCACCCTAGGCTTCATGTCACCATAGGCTTCTTGTCACACTAGGCTTCATGTAACACTAGGCTTCATGTCACACCAGGCTTCATGTCACACCAGGCTTCATGTCACATCAGGCTTCATGTCACACTAGGCTTCATGTCACACCAGGCTTCATGTCACACCAGGCTTCATGTAACATTAGGCTTCATGTTACATTACGCTTCATGTTACATTAGGCTTCATGTCACACCAGGCTTCATGTTACATTAGGCTTCATGTTACATTAGGCTTCATGTTACATTAGGCTTCATGTCACACCAGGCTTTTTGTTACACCAGGCTTCATGTTACATTAGGCTTCATGTCACACCAGGCTTCATGTTACATTAGGCTTCATGTCACATTAGGCTTCATGTCACACCAGGCTTCATGTTACATTAGGCTTCATGTTACATTAGGCTTCATGTCACACCAGGCTTCATGTCACACCAGGCTTCATGTTACATTAGGCTTCATGTTACATTACGCTTCATGTTACATTAGGCTTCATGTCACACCAGGCTTCATGTTACATTAGGCTTCATGTCACACCAGGCTTCATGTCACACTAGGCTTCATGTTACATTAGGCTTCATGTCACACCAGGCTTCATGTTACATTAGGCTTCATGTTACATTAGGCTTCATGTCACAACAGGCTTCATGTTACATTAGGCTTCATGTTACACCAGGCTTCATGTTACACCAGGCTTCATGTTACATTAGGCTTCATGTTACATTAGGCTTCATGTTACATTAGGCTTCATGTTACATTAGGCTTCATGTCACACCAGGCTTTTTGTTACATTAGGCTTTATGTCACACTAAGCTTCATGTCACACCAGGCTTCATGTCACACCAGGCTTCATGTTACATTAGGCTTCATGTCACATTAGGCTTCATGTCACACCAGGCTTCATGTTACATTAGGCTTCATGTCACACCAGGCTTCATGTTACATTAGGCTTCATGTCACACCAGGCTTCATGTTACATTAGGCTTCATGTCACACCAGGCTTCATGTTACATTAGGCTTCATGCTACATTAGGCTTCGTGTCACACCAGGCTTCATGTCACACCAGGCTTCATGTTACATTAGGCTTCATGCTACATTAGGCTTCGTGTCACACCAGGCTTCATGTCACACCAGGCGTCATGTTACATTAGGCTTCGTGTCACACCAGGCTTCATGTCACACCAGGCTTCATGTTACATTAGGCTTCATGTTACATTAGGCTTCATGTTACATTAGGCTTCGTGTCACACCAGGCTTCATGTCACACTAGGCTTCATGTAACATTAGGCTTCATGTTACATTAGGCTTCATGTCACACCAGGCTTCATGTCACACCAGGCTTCATGTTACATATGGCTTCATGTTACATTAGGCTTCATGTTACATTAGGCTTCATGTTACATTAGGCTTCATGTTACATTAGGCTTCATGTTACATTAGGCTTCATGTCACACCAGGCTTCATGTTACATTAGGCTTCATGTTACATTAGGCTTCATGTTACATTAAGCTTCATGTCACACCAGGCTTCATGTTACATTAGGCTTCATGTCACACTAGGCTTCATGTCACACCAGGCTTCATGTCACACTAAGCTTCATGTCACACTTGGCTTCAAAGTTTTGCATGTTAAAGAAATATAGTATTATGCTTGACCATGCTTGAAGTAGACACCTATCTAATTGTATGGTCTGGAACTACTTCAACCTCCCAAATCTCATTTGTCCAAGCTAGAAAACTTCCAGAAGAAATTCCTGAAAGAAGTCCTTTTACTGCCAAACACAACAGTCAATGCAGCAGTATATATAATTACAGGACTTCTCCCCTGAGAGGCACAGGTCCACTTGAAAGCACTTATCTTCCTTCAAAACCTAGCAAGCCAGAGGGAAGAAACTATAGAGAGACAGATTCTTGAAAGACAATACTGTATGAAGCATGTAGATAGTAAGAGTTGGGTTGTAGACGTGCACAAAGTACAATTGAAATATGATTTCCCTTCAACCCATGATGTTTTATATATTTAATACCCCATCAAAAGCAAAATGAACCAGACAAGTACATTATGCTGTCACAGAGTATTGGTCCAAGAGCATCAACAGTACGATTAACCTACATAGTTCATTACAAAGTTTCTTTTGAATGACAAATACAATCCTGGAGAGAATCCTACTCAATTTTGAACTCAGCGCTCTTGAAACAACTAGACTTGTCACCAAACTACGACTAATGACTGGTACCTCAGACATTCAAAAATTTACTGGTTTGACATCACTGGACATTTGCTACAGTAAACTTGGAAAAGTTACTGGACCAAACCAGTTTTCAATGGACCGAATAGATGAAAAATGGCAATTTTTGCAATTTTATTTTCATTTCAATTCTTTTAAGTTCATTCTTGAAATGAGTAAAGACTTAGATCTACATATTTGTATTCATTTGCTCTATGAATTCCTTACTGCCTTGTTTTAGTGCTTGTTTTAGAATAATAATTAAAGCACCACTCGCATTTCATTACATTTCATGTAGGTCGACAGTGTTGAGCACCAACCATTTCCTATTTAGTTGCCCACTGACTATTTAAAATACGCCCTGTCCGATGTATTTTTAGTTGATGTCGATGATAATTCATTTTCTTATGCGAATTGTTGCTTTCAATCCGGCGTAGCCCCTTCAAAATAACGACATTGTTCATCTTAATTATTCTGTATTTCTATCCCGATAGCTCTTAGACTTTGGATTTTGATGTGAAACGTAACATTTGTTCGATTTAAAAACAAGTTTCAGTTGCCAAATACGTTTTGTTGACGTTTAAACTCTTTGAACAATTACTGGACAGTTGGACCGGACTGATTTTATACTGGTCCGAAACAATAAATGCCAGTCAGGACCGTCTGTCAGGGACTTTTCGAAATGCCTGTATAGCCTACAAACTACAAGGAAGAACTTTAACCAGAACCAAGTAGTCAGTACATGTTTACTTTGGGACAAAGAGGACGAGACTCCCGAAGACTAAGTATTGCAATGTCCCATTCTGGAGAGTATCCCGAACACTTAGTATTGCAATGTCCCATTCTGGAAAGTATCCCGAACACTTAGTATTGCAATGTCCCATTCTGGAGAGTATCCCGAACACTTAGTATTGCAATGTCCCTTTCTGGAGAGTATCCTTAACACTTAGTATTGCAATGTCCCATTCTGGAAAGTATCCCGAACACTTAGTATTGCAATGTCCCATTCTGGAGAGTATCCCGAACACTTAGTATTGCAATGTCCCTTTCTGCAGAGTATCCCGAACACTTAGTATTGCAATGTCCCATTCTGGAGAGTATCCCGAACACTAAGTATTGCAATGTCCCTTTCAGGAGAGTATCCCGAACACTTTAGTATTGCAATGTCCCATTCTGGAGAGTATCCCGAACACTTTAGTATTGCAATGTCCCTTTCAGGAGAGTATCCCGAACACTTAGTATTGCAATGTCCCATTCTGGAGAGTATCCCGAACACTTTAGTATTGCAATGTCCCATTCTGGAGAGTATCCCGAACACTTAGTATTGCAATGTTCCTTTCTGGAGAGTATCCCGAACACTAAGTATTGCAATGTTCCTTTCTGGAGAGTATCCTTAACACTTAGTATTGCAATTAGGGTCCCTTTCTGGAGAGTATCCCGAACACTTAGTATTGCAATGTCCCATTTTGAAGAGTATCCCGAACACTTAGTATTGCGATGTCCCATTCTGGAGAGTATCCTGAACACTTAGTATTGCAATGTCCCTTTCTGGAGAGTATCCTTAACACTTAGTATTGCAATTAGGGTCCCTTTCTGGAGAGTATCCCGAACACTTAGTATTGCAATGTCCCATTCTGGAGAGTATCCTGAACACTTAGTATTGCAATGTCCCTTTCTGGAGAGTATCCTTAACACTTAGTATTGCAATTAGGGTCCCTTTCTGGAGAGTATCCCGAACACTTAGTATTGCAATGTCCCATTTTGAAGAGTATCCCGAACACTTAGTATTGCGATGTCCCATTCTGGAGAGTATCCTGAACACTTAGTATTGCAATGTCCCTTTCTGGAGAGTATCCTTAACACTTAGTATTGCAATTAGGGTCCCTTTCTGGAGAGTATCCCGAACACTTAGTATTGCAATGTCCCATTTTGAAGAGTATCCTGAACACTAAGTACAGTCCAACCTGCCTTAACGGTCACCTTTAATCGGCGGTCACCTGGTGTAAACGGTCAGTTTCTGACGCCCCCAACAAAATTTGTTCTATTTTACACGTTGATTTAGCGGTCACCTGCTGTCCGCAGTCAGCGGTCACCAAAAGTGCTTCCCAAATACTCAATATGGCCCCTATTAGGCGGCCAGGCGCGGGTCCGGCGGCCAGGCGCCGATCCAGCGGGCATCTATATAGCTTGAATCATCCGCGGTAATTTCAAACCCGTGTCAAAGAAAACAATCATCAGTTTACACGTGACCGCGATCGAGAACGAGAATGGCTTCGATACACGCTGTAGCCAATCAGAGTTGTTTATTCAAAGTGCGATGATGCGATGTTTACATACCGCCGCTAATCCGATAATTGCTCTACTTATTACTGGTTCCGCGCGTCACACGCTGTGTGTATACAACGATACATCCGGGTTCTTAAAGGGAACCAGTGCGCTGTTACCCAGCTTCTATGTCAATTATGCATTGTTTACCGCACAGCGAAATATACAACTGGGAATCAGTGAACTGTAAACAACGATGTTGTGCATTTTGTGACCATTCACGCTCAAAGAGCAATAAAACAAACGATTAGCACCTCTGATGGGTATATTTCATCAAAGTCGATCGACACAATTAAGGCTATAGATCTGTACCAATTAAAAGGTATTTACGTGTAATTACCGTATTACGAGAAAATTGTTGTGTTTATCATCGCTCCTTTCAATTTCGTTTTGACGGTTTGCACGCTTTAGACAATTGTTTTTTATTGCTCAGAGTTTGTCATACGAGCAATTATGCGTTCAGAAGTGTTTTATTTTATTCTCTTCAAATATTTCTGACTGTCAACATCTATCAATCATGCCTTCTGCATGACGTCGTTTAGCGTCAATAAAATGTCAAAGACAACCAAGCAGATTTCATTGTTTTTTAGCGATGTTACTAATCCAGAGAGGTAAGTGTCTGCTTATTCAGGGCAGACAGGGCAGGACAGATAGGCCAGTGCAACCCTTTACAACAAGAGGCATACTTTAAATTACCATTTATGTATAACAACCCATTATGATACACCAGGTCCTGTCTCATTAAATAAGTACAATGTATGCTCGAAACCGACCCCCCTTGCCCAGTATTCAGCCCCTTCGTTAAGTGGTCACCTGGCTTAAGCAGCCAAATTGGCTGCATCCCTTGGCTGGCTGCTTAAGGCAGGTTGGACTGTATTGCAATGTCCCTTTCTGGAGAGTATCCCGAACACTTTAGTATTGCAATGTTCCATTCTGAAGAGTATTCCGAACACTTAGTTTTGCAATGTCCCATTCTGGAGAGTATTTGAGCCCCAATCCTGAAAAAATCTACACAGCATACAAGACAATGCAATCGGCTCCTCTTCAATCTTGATGCGGCACGAATACGAATGCTGAGTGAAGCAGTATCTTCTCGCAACAAAGGGCGGAGCTGTGAAACATAAAAAAATAAATGTTTTATAGTTGTGTACATATATAAATCAAGTGTTGACCTGTTACATTTTCAAAATGTGTTATTCCTATAGATGGTGGATTTGTTATTCCTTTGTTAGATTTATTGTTCTACGTGTGGATATAACGGTTCTCCTATATTGGAGGGAAAGGAAGTAGATGATACAAGATGGACAGTGGCCGACCACCCCACTGCTGATGCAGGGCTCTACAATTTTTTCTTGGTAGAGTTGTCCAGGGCAACTGACCATAATAGAGTTGTCCGAATTTTAAGTTCAGTTTTCCCAATTAAAACAAGCAGTTGTCAGTCGCGTTCATAACTAGAGGCCACATTACTTCAGCGTTTCACCATTGGTAGCCCTATATGTGAGCTCAAGACAAGGATATGCTCTTCAATTCTGCTGTCAATGTAAATCATAATATCATATTGTAGTTTATGTTCTATCAATGTCACCTTTAGTTTGGATATGTTATTCTTCAGGGTTTTGTGTGTGTTGTGCTAGGCAGGGACAGACTATTGTTTGCCAGCATCCATTGTTTGAAGGGTCAGTGTGTTCTCCTTGCAAGGTAAGCAGCTTATTGTCAAGCCTAACTAATTACAGATACTGTATATCTCAAATATAAGACCACTCTTGGGACTATTTGAAACTTGTCTTTGGAATGAATTTGTCTGACTACTGATGTTGAATAAAGAACAACAGTGGTTCAAATGTTGATAAAGTGTTATCATTGAGGTGTTGTGAGAGGGGTTACAATCATTGAGGTGTTGTGAGAGGGGTTACAACATTAAATACTATTATAGTAGTATACTAGCCAGATAACTTAAGTGAGTTTTAGCTTGGGGGGGGGGGGGGGAATCCGCGCCCAGGGGGATCCGTGTCCAGGGGGATCCGTGCCCAGGGGATCCATGCACAGGGGGATCCATGCACAGGGAATAAATCCCCTAATAAACTTAACTGATCAATTTTTTCACTGGGCTCCGAATTCAACTTTACTACAGCAATTGCTTATTAGGGTATACATATGTTTATTAGGGGATTTATTCCCTGTGCATGGATCCCCCTGGGCATGGATCCCCCAAGTTAAAACTCAATTGGGATATGCATTCAATAATTTGGAAAATATGTTAAAAGAGAACCACGAAATCCAGGAAATATAATCCCCCTAAAAAATAAGTGATTTTACAGTATCCACAAATGAAAATTTAATTAAGTCAGATACTCACAGGTGAAAAAAAATCGCAAAACAAGTCAGAATCAATCCCTGGGATGCTCACAAAGTGAAATAACGTTCAATAAAGCGCCAAATACATTTATTAGGTGCGTGTTATACACGCCATTATATGCACGGAAAAAATGTCGGTTTGATCCCTCTATGGCCTCATGGAAATTTGGCGTTAGAATTCAGGATTTCCCTAGCAGATTATCCAAAGAAGGTAAATCCCCATCATAGGCGATGCATTTGTTCATATTATTTGGTCTGGTTGTTTTAAAACTTGTTTTGATTTCTGTATTGTAGGATAGAATGCTAGAAAGTCTACTTGTTATTGATGATGATGGCTACTATGTAAGTATAACTCGTCTCCACTTGGAAGATCTTGCTCTTTAGCTTAACATTGCTTTGCTAATATTGGTCTGTGTTGGATGGTCAGTGGGTCAAATGGTTTCTGAAAGATAACTTTAGAACACTTCAGCCTAGCAACATCCATTCTTGGTATGGAAATTGGTGATGACAACAAGAAAATAATCCCTATTACTCTTTTATATTGAGGTCGGTTGTCAACAGAATGTCAGTTGGTCAAAGGTCTCTGTGACTGTTAACGTGAATGAATAGAATGCTTTTCAATCAATAAAGCTATGAGGAAATCAGACAGGGAAGGTAGCACTCGACCTAACCACCCGATATCTTAAGAATGGTGAAGCCCTGGATCTGCAAATTCTCTATGGTTGTTGTTGTTATATTACAGATGTATTGTTGTGTGTGATAGATGTTGTTGGCCCATGTTAATTGCCATACCAATAAGTTTTAGCCCAGCCAAAATTAAGTCAGCCCTAATCGACTGACGACTGAATTTTGTGTGTAGGAATCTCGCAGTGAATAGTTATTAATAAAAAAATAGTCATTTAACGTCTTAATTTTTTGCTCATAAATTATCTTTAATTGTTTGAAGATGTTTAAAATTTTCCCTCTAGACCATAATATAAATCTAATATCAAGATATATAAAAGTTCATACCAAATATATGTATAAATGATGACGTCATGACAAGGGCGTCACGTTATGCGCGATGATGTCACATGACGTTACACGCCAAAAAGCTAAGTCTGTATCTTCGCACGACGTTGTGAAGTAGTCTCGTTTGATTTACCTCACTGTCTTTGACATTGCAACCATGGGTTTTCAGTGTATTTAAGTTTTTTTTATCCAAATATGTAACATCATCATTTATGTTATTTGTGCTGCCCATTGGCATTGATAGAGGGAATCCCCGATGTATGTGACACATTTTTTCATATTATTACAGATGTATTGTTGTGTATGTGGTGGTGATGGATTACTGTGTGTATGTGAAGAAGTGGACTGTGGAAGGTATGCAATGCTCCTTATCCCCTTCCATATTCGTCCAACAATCAATTCTGTGCAAAACCACCAGCAAATGAACTTTACTTACAAACCTTGTCTGCATAGAGCATTACAGACGGGTGCTGCAACAAACCTTGTCTGCATAGACGATTACAGACGGGTGCTGCACAAACCTTGTCTGCATAGACGATTACAGACGGGTGCTGCACAAACCTTGTCTGCATAGACGATTACAGACGGGTGCTGCATAAACCTTGTCTGCTTAGATGATTACAGACGGGTGCTGCACAAACCTTGTCTGCATAGGTCATTATATACAGACGGGTGCTGCACAAACCTTGTCTGCTTAGACCATTACAGACGGGTGCTGCACAAACCTTGTCTGCATAGACGATTACAGACGGGTGCTGCACAAACCTTGTCTGCATAGACGATTACAGACGGGTGCTGCATAAACCTTGTCTGCTTAGATGATTACAGACGGGTGCTGCACAAACCTTGTCTGCATAGGTCATTATATACAGACGGGTGCTGCACAAACCTTGTCTGCTTAGACCATTACAGACGGGTGCTGCACAAACCTTGTCTGCATAGACCATTACAGACGGGTGCTGCACAAACCTTGTCTGCATAGGGCATTATATACAGACGGGTGCTGCACAAACCTTGTCTGCATAGGGCATTATATACAGACGGGTGATGCTGTTTCTGTATGGCTGTGAATTGCTGATGCATGTACAGTATAATTCAGTAACACTCCTACAGCGGTTTACAACGGGTGCTTACTGTAAACTGGCCCTGATCTCCTGTAGCATCTCAGCTCAAATTGAGATTTTGATAAAAATGGAGTCTGAATTTTGAATAACTATTTGGTTTGTATGATTTTTACTGCAATGAAGCTCAAATAGAGATTTGGGAGATCGGAGCCTGACCAATTTCGAATCTTGCAGAATTCCTTGACTATAATATTATTAAATTGGTTGATTTTGATATTACATAGGTCTAATATTATTTCACTACATATAATTTCAGTGTAATTTGGTAGAAAAGCATTATTTCATGATTGTTTGTATTGACTTTCTTATTCTTGTATATTTGTAGGTCATTTTGTGTATTATGTTTGAATAGATACCTTAGCAACAATTCTCTTCTGAAAGTAAGTTGTCTATTTCACTGTATTGATTTTATAAGCTTAAATCTTTACTTAAACAAAATACGGCGATATAAGTTATTTAAATGAAACATTTCAGAAACAAACAGACCCCATGGCGAAGCTGAGATATTCTGAACAATCTGATCTGAGCATTACTTTTTCCAATAGTTACTTTACCTTAGCCACAAGGTCAATTCTTTTCAAGCATAATTAACAAGAACAACAAGATTAACTATCAACAATTATGTTTATATTTTACATCATCCATAATAGCATACGTTATAATAGCATACGATCAAGTAAGGGGCGCAAGTTAAATGATGGGGAATATTGGCTGTGACTAATTAAGACTTCCGGTATTTGAACCCTGGTAAGTCAGACAAGGTGACAGACATGCATGACAGCTTAATTATAGGATATATTGGTCAGTGGGAGGATTATGTAATGTATGTGAACAGCCATGTCTTAAATTTCTCAGGTGGCTCCCAGTAGATGCTGCGGGTAGCCATATGTGTAAGTGCTGCATGGGGAGCCAACCCATAAATCTCTGGGTAGCCATACCCTTCCTGAACTCCCTGACCAAATTAAGCTTCACCCCGGGGTCTGCCAAGCAAACGCTTATTACGGACAAAACACCCAGTTCCCTTAAAAACCCATACTAAGTGAAATGGAATTAAGAGTCCATGTGCAGAGTATATTAGTTCCATCCTCAAAGGACCCCAAGTTGGCCTAGATTAACTCCCTTTTGGATGATTATATAATTACTACATGCATGTCTGTCCCCTGCATTATGTCTATGTTGCCATGACAACCACTATATTTGTCAGAATAAAACAATATTCAAGCGTAAATGGTATCATTATATGTTTATTTAAATTTCAAGCAAATTCCATATACAAAATTTCATACACGTAGCTTGGAAAATGTATGAGTTATGACAGGATTCCAGATTTTAAAGTATTTTCACCATTGCTGTTTTCATAGCAACCACATTTTTTTGTAAAAATGAATTTATATTTAGATGGTCATACTCTTCTTATTGTCATCTACCTACATACCAGGTTTCATAAACCTAGCTTCGAAACTGTATGAGTAATTTCAGGATCCAGTCTTTTTAATAGAAGTCTATGATGAGCATGAATGTTACTGTGACTATACTTTCAGATAGAGAATAGCTCAGCCTGGACATGTTTGATATGTTCCTCATACACGGAACATTCACATGGTGTACTCATACCTAGATTGGACTCCAACCATCAACTTGTCATATTTTATAATCCGTCTTCTTCTCCGGTAATAACTTATTCAGTGTTTAAAAACTTGTTCACTTTGATAAAAGCTATAACTTGGCAATTACATGAAAATTGAATGAGAAAACAAGGTAGATATTTGCAAAGTCTTATGTTGTTTGTTTGTGCAGGGTCATTCTGGCATTTCCCCGGCCACATTTTAGGCAGTCAAAAAACATTTTTCTGTCAGAAGATTGTGATGATAGGATTCAATAGTGTTTATATTAGGGATGGCAACTCGAAAAAAATGTTAATCCTGTGTAAAACAGGTGTCTAAGTGTTATCTGGTCAACAAAAATTACAATTAACAGCATGTCGTCAATCCTTAATCGCCGCCACAAGGTCACTAATTGCAAGGGTCATCAAAACACAGACCTGTCAATCATTGTCTGTTAGTTAGTTTATGACATGTAGCTAGGGGTTCGTTGACATCAACCCGAGTAATTGCAATCAATTTTTGTCGAGCCCAGCGGTGAGCTCGACATAGTCGCCACAATGGCGATTGCGTGTCTGTACGTTAGTTAGTTAGATAGTTAGTGAGTGAGTGAGTGAGTGAGTGAGTTTAAGTTGGTTAGTGTGTCCGTCTAGATCCTCATCCGGGCTGTATCTCCCTTATGCATTGACACTTTTTTAAATAACTTGACATAATTGTTAATCACCATAAGGCGGTGTGCAGTCCGCAAGATCCAGGTCTCTAGCTCAAAGGTCATGGTCACACTTAGAGGTCAAAAGTAAAAAATGACCATTGTAGACCTTGTCCCGGCTGTATCTCACTCATGAATTGACACATTTTTAAAAAACTTGGCAAATTTATTGAACACCATTAGGCGGTGTGCAGTGCGCAAGATCCAGGTCTCTAGCTTAAAGGTCAAGGTTACACTTAGAGGTCAAAAGTAAAAAAATGACCATTATAGACCTTGTCCGGGCTGTATCTCACTCATGCATTGACACATTTTTTAAATAACTTGGCAAATTTGTTGAACACCATGAGGGGGTGTGCAGTGCCAAAGATACAGGTCTCTAGCTCAAAGGTCAAGGTCGCACTCTGAGGTCACAAACTTCAATAATTACCATTATAGAGTTTGTCTGGGCTGTATCTCACTTATGCTTGACCAATCTTTCTTATATTTGGCATGAATGTTCACCTTCATGAGACAGAGGTTCATGGCAGGCCCCAAGATTCATATCTCAAAGGTCAAGGTCACAGTTGAAAGTCAAATTGAAGCTTGTCCAGACCATAACCTTTTTCGTGCATTGACCGGATTTTAATCCTTCTTATATTTGGCATGAATGTTCGCCTCCATAAGCTGAAGTGTCATGCTCAACCCTCAGGTTCCTATATCAAAGGTCAAGGTCAAATTTGCAGATAAATTTCTAAAGAAGCTTGTCTGGACCTTAATTTTGTCATGCATTGACCAATCTTGCTTGAAATTGCTATGAATGTCAACCTCTATTAATGTGCCATGAGCAACCCTGGTTCTTTTCTCAAAGGTCAAGGTCACAGTTAGAGGTCAAAGGTCAAATTGAAGTTTGTAGGGATAATTTGTTCTTTATGCATGTCGGCAATAGATGTTACTTGCACATTTAAGTCGGTGCATTTTTTTTCAATGTGCGCCTGAAGGCTGACATAATTTGCCCAAGGGCACAAATTTCTAGTTATGTGGGAGTTATTGTATATTGGGGTTGAAGATCGATTAAGAAATAACAAAAAAATACTTTAAATTTTAATTGTTCTCGCACGTATATGAACAAATGATTACTTTGTAAATATTATGCCACCATTTGATAAGAGAAGTCCCCCTTAGTTGTTTATTAGTCCCCTACCGGTGACTTATGGTTTACGCTCCGTCAGTCAGTCCATCAGTCCGTCAGTCAGTCAGTCCGTCACACTTTTTTGTCCGAAGCATAACTTCAAAACTAAGCAAGCTATAATTTTTACATGTGGATAGATATCAATGAGGAGAAGTGCAGTGCACAAGAACTATAACTCTCCCTAGCTTAATTTTTTGATTGCCCCCTGCGTTTATTCTTATACCTAAATTTTGTTCAGAGCCTAACTCCATTACCAAAAGAGATATTATTTTGAAACTTTACAAGTGGATAGATATAGATTAGGAGAAGTGCAGTGCATAAAAACCAACTCTCCCTGTTACAATTGGCTACCGGTAGAGGACTTTCATTGCTTGGCAAATAGTCTTGTTTGTTATAAGTGTTATTGATTAAAAGTTCTATTGATTTTACACTGTATTGTTTTTTTTTGTTATACGTTTTTATTATTGTTATTGTTTCATAGTTCTTCTCCCGATCTAAATTTGAAACTGAACAGGCAAACGCATTGTTTTATTTGAACTTGAACACGCACGTTTGCAGTACAAAATTTCTATATCCCAAAAATCATGGACATTTATTGTTTTCCGAGTACCAGAGTACTCGATCGGAAGAATGACCAAGTTCCAATTTTAGTACTCGTTGCCATCCCTAGTTTATATAGATGGTAACATAGTGTTTATATAGATGGTAACTTAGTGTTTATATAGATGGTAACTAAAGTGTTTATATAGATGGTAACTTAGTGTTTATATAGATGGTAACATAGTGTTTATATAGATGGTAACTTAGTGTTTATATAGATGGTAACATAGTGTTTATATAGATGGCAACGCAGTGTTTATATAGATGGTAACTTAGTGTTTATATAGATGGTAACTTAGTGTTTATATAGATGGTAACATAGTGTTTATATAGATGGTAACTTAGTGTTTATATAGATGGTAACTTAGTGTTTATATAGATGGTAACTTAGTGATTATATAGATGGTAACTTAGTGTTTATATAGATGGTAACTTAGTGTTTATATAGATGGTAACTTAGTGTTTATATAGATGTTAACTTAGTGTTTATATAAATGGTACTTAGTGTTTATATAGATGGTAACTTAGTGATTATATAGATGGTAACTTAGTGTTTATATAGATGGTAACTTAGTGATTATATAGATGGTAACTTAGTGTTTATATAGATGGTAACTAAAGTATTTATATAGATGGTAACTTAGTGTTTATATAGATGGTAACTTAGTGTTTATATAGATGGTAACTTAGTGTTTATATAAATGGTACTTAGTGTTTATATAGATGGTAACTTAGTGATTATATAGATGGTAACTTATTATTTATATAGATGGTAACTTAGTGATTATATAGATGGTAACTTAGTGTTTATATAGATGGTAACTAAAGTATTTATATAGATGGTAACTTAGTGTTTATATAGTTGGTAACTTAGTGATTATATAGATGGTAACTTAGTGATTATATAGATGGTAACTTAGTGTTTATATAGATGCTAACTTAGTGTTTATATAGACGGTAACATAGTGTTTATATAGATGGTAACTTAGTGTTTATATAGATGGTAACTTAGTGATAATATAGATGGTAACTTAGTGATTATATAGATGGTAACTTAGTGTTTATATAGATGCTAACTAAGTGTTTATATAGATGGTAACTTAGTGTTTATATAGATGGTAACTAAAGTGTTTATATAGATGGTAACTTAGTGATTATATAGATGGTAACTTAGTGTTTATATAGATGGTAACTTAGTGTTTATATAGATGGTAACATAGTGTTTATATAGATGGTAACGCAGTGTTTATATAGATGGTAACGCAGTGTTTATATAGATGGTAACACAGTGTTTATATAGATGGTAACTGAAGTGTTTATATAGATGGTAACTTAGTGATTATATAGATGGTAACTTAGTGTTTATATAGATGGTAACTTAGTGTTTATATAGATGGTAACATAGTGTTTATATGGATGGTGACGCAGTGTTTATATAGATGGTAACGCAGTGTTTATATAGATGGTAACGCAGTGTTTATATAGATGGTAACGTAGTGTTTATATAGATGGTAACGTAGTGTAAATATAAATGGTAACTGAAGTGTTAATATAGATGGTAACTTAGTGTTTATATAGATGGTAACTTAGTGTTTATATAGATGCTAACTAAGTGTTTATATAGATGGTAACTTAGTGTTTATATAGATGGTAACATAGTGTTTATATAGATGGTAACTTAGTGTTTATATAGATGGTAATGTAGTGTTTATATAGATGGTAACTAAAGTGTTAATATAGATGGTAACTTAGTGTTTATATAGATGGTAACTTAGTGATTATATAGATGGTAACTTAGTGTTTATATAGATGGTAACTTAGTGTTTATATAGATGGTAACTTAGTGATTATATAGATGGTAACTTAGTGTTTATATAGATGGTAACTTAGTGATTATATAGATGGTAACTTAGTGATTATATAGATGGTAACTTAGTGTTTATATAGATGGTAACTAAAGTATTTATATAGATGGTAACTTAGTGTTTATATAGATGGTAACTTAGTGATTATATAGATGGTAATTTAGTGTTTATATAGATGCTAACTTAGTGTTTATATAGACGGTAACATAGTGTTTATATAGATGGTAACTTGGTGTTTATATAGATGGTAACTTAGTGATAATATAGATGGTAACTTAGTGATTATATAGATGGTAACTTAGTGTTTATATAGATGCTAACTAAGTGTTTATATAGATGGTAACTTAGTGTTTATATAGATGCTAACTAAGTGTTTATATAGATGGTAACTAAGTGTTTATATAGATGGTAACTTAGTGTTTATATAGATGGTAACTAAAGTTATACATTTTTTATCATTTTAATTTTAAGTTACATCTAGTCTTAAAAAATAAATAATTCACATTGTTAAATAATAAGAACAAACCTGATGCTTTATTGTTAGGATTTTACATTATTTGATACAGTAGGACTTTGAAGTCTTGAACAATTTTGTCTCAAACACTGTAAATACTTTAAACTGGTTTTTGGAAGGCCAGTCATTGAATCGTCTTCTATTGTCATCACCGTCCAGAAGTGGTGTGGACCTAAACACACATATATCCTTACACCTATAGAAAATAGTTTGACGATATTCGTGCAACTCGGAACATGAAATGTCCAAAATATTACATATTTCAGTAATTTGAATATTTGATAAATTACATATTAAGTATATTTACAAGCGTACTCTTTACGAAAACAGTTTTAAAACACTACGAGTCTGCGTTACATTTTATGCGGTCAAAATTTAGGACCAAGTTAGCATATGAACCACAAGGGAAGTAACTCTGCTTTGTTTGAGAAGAGTTACTGAGTAAAAGTCACTTTAGTATACGGCTTTTTAAAGGTAATTTTGATTGTACGAATCATTCCAAAGGACTCGTTGTGCAACGCATTTGAGTAGCATAGTTTGTTTGTTTATGTTTTCACGCACTAATTAACATTAGAATCACTGAATCACAATGTTTGCAGTGCGTGTATTTTCAATCCTGTTAATAAGCTCCATCCCCAGTACTATATTATTCTTTTTGAAGTACTCGATCGGAAGAATGACCAAGTTCCAATTTTAGTACTCGTTGCCATCCCTAGTTTATATAGATGGTAACATAGTGTTTATATAGATGGTAACTTAGTGTTTATATAGATGGTAACTAAAGTGTTTATATAGATGGTAACTTAGTGTTTATATAGATGGTAACTTAGTGTTTATATAGATGGTAACATAGTGTTTATATAGATGGTAACTTAGTGTTTATATAGATGGTAACATAGTGTTTATATAGATGGTAACACAGTGTTTATATAGATGGTAACTAAAGTATTTATATAGATGGTAACTTAGTGTTTATATAGATGGTAACTTAGTGTTTATATAGATGGTAACTTAGTGTTTATATAAATGGTACTTAGTGTTTATATAGATGGTAACTTAGTGATTATATAGATGGTAACTTATTATTTATATAGATGGTAACTTAGTGATTATATAGATGGTAACTTAGTGTTTATATAGATGGTAACTAAAGTATTTATATAGATGGTAACTTAGTGTTTATATAGTTGGTAACTTAGTGATTATATAGATGGTAACTTAGTGATTATATAGATGGTAACTTAGTGTTTATATAGATGCTAACTTAGTGTTTATATAGACGGTAACATAGTGTTTATATAGATGGTAACTTAGTGTTTATATAGATGGTAACTTAGTGATAATATAGATGGTAACTTAGTGATTATATAGATGGTAACTTAGTGTTTATATAGATGCTAACTAAGTGTTTATATAGATGGTAACTTAGTGTTTATATAGATGGTAACTAAAGTGTTTATATAGATGGTAACTTAGTGATTATATAGATGGTAACTTAGTGTTTATATAGATGGTAACTTAGTGTTTATATAGATGGTAACATAGTGTTTATATAGATGGTAACTTAGTGATTATATAGATGGTAACTTAGTGTTTATATAGATGGTAACTTAGTGTTTATATAGATGGTAACATAGTGTTTATATAGATGGTAACGCAGTGTTTATATAGATGGTAACGCAGTGTTTATATAGATGGTAACTTAGTGTTTATATAGATGGTAACTTAGTGTTTATATAGATGGTAACATAGTGTTTATATAGATGGTAACGCAGTGTTTATATAGATGGTAACGCAGTGTTTATATAGATGGTAACGCAGTGTTTATATAGATGGTAACTAAAGTGTTTATATAGATGGTAACTTAGTGATTATATAGATGGTAACTTAGTGTTTATATAGATGGTAACTTAGTGTTTATATAGACGGTAACATAGTGTTTATATAGATGGTAACTTAGTGTTTATATAGATGGTAACTTAGTGATAATATAGATGGTAACTTAGTGATTATATAGATGGTAACTTAGTGTTTATATAGATGCTAACTAAGTGTTTATATAGATGGTTACTTAGTGTTTATATAGATGCTAACTAAGTGTTTATATAGATGGTAACTAAGTGTTTATATAGATGGTAACTTAGTGTTTATATAGATGGTAACTAAAGTTATACATTTTTTATCATTTTAATTTTAAGTTACATCTAGTCTTAAAAAATAAACAATTCACATTGTTAAATAATAAGAACAAACCTGATGCTTTATTGTTAGGATTTTACATTATTTGATACAGTAGGACTTTGAAGTCTTGAACAATTTTGTCTCAAACACTGTTAATACTTTAAACTGGTTTTTGGAAGGCCATTCATTGAATCGTCTTCTATTGTCATCACTTCCCAGAAGTGGTGTGGACCTAAACACACATATATCCTTACACCTATAGAAAATAGTTTGACGATATTCGTGCAACTCGGAACATGAAATGTCCAAAATATTACATATTTCAGTAATTTGAATATTTGATAAATTACATATTAAGTATATTTACAAGCGTACTCTTTACGAAAACAGTTTTAAAACACTACGAGTCTGCGTTACATTTTATGCGGTCACAATTTAGGACCAAGTTAGCATATGAACCACAAGGGAAGTAACTCTGCTTTGTTTGAGAAGAGTTACTGAGTAAAAGTCACTTTAGTATACGGCTTTTTAAAGGTAATTTTGATTGTACGAATCATTCCAAAGGACTCGTTGTGCAACGCATTTGAGTAGCATAGTTTGTTTGTTTATGTTTTCACGCACTAATTAACATTAGAATCACTGAATCACAATGTTTGCAGTGCGTGTATTTTCAATCCTGTTAATAAGCTCCATCCCCAGTACTATATTATTCTTTTTGAAGTACTCGATCGGAAGAATGACCAAGTTCCAATTTTAGTACTCGTTGCCATCCCTAGTTTATATAGATGGTAACATAGTGTTTATATAGATGGTAACTTAGTGTTTATATAGATGGTAACTAAAGTGTTTATATAGATGGTAACTTAGTGTTTATATAGATGGTAACTTAGTGTTTATATAGATGGTAACATAGTGTTTATATAGATGGTAACTTAGTGTTTATATAGATGGTAACATAGTGTTTATATAGATGGTAACACAGTGTTTATATAGATGGTAACTAAAGTATTTATATAGATGGTAACTTAGTGTTTATATAGATGGTAACTTAGTGTTTATATAGATGGTAACTTAGTGTTTATATAAATGGTACTTAGTGTTTATATAGATGGTAACTTAGTGATTATATAGATGGTAACTTATTATTTATATAGATGGTAACTTAGTGATTATATAGATGGTAACTTAGTGTTTATATAGATGGTAACTAAAGTATTTATATAGATGGTAACTTAGTGTTTATATAGTTGGTAACTTAGTGATTATATAGATGGTAACTTAGTGATTATATAGATGGTAACTTAGTGTTTATATAGATGCTAACTTAGTGTTTATATAGACGGTAACATAGTGTTTATATAGATGGTAACTTAGTGTTTATATAGATGGTAACTTAGTGATAATATAGATGGTAACTTAGTGATTATATAGATGGTAACTTAGTGTTTATATAGATGCTAACTAAGTGTTTATATAGATGGTAACTTAGTGTTTATATAGATGGTAACTAAAGTGTTTATATAGATGGTAACTTAGTGATTATATAGATGGTAACTTAGTGTTTATATAGATGGTAACTTAGTGTTTATATAGATGGTAACATAGTGTTTATATAGATGGTAACGCAGTGTTTATATAGATGGTAACGCAGTGTTTATATAGATGGTAACTAAAGTGTTTATATAGATGGTAACTTAGTGATTATATAGATGGTAACTTAGTGTTTATATAGATGGTAACTTAGTGTTTATATAGATGGTAACATAGTGTTTATATAGATGGTAACTTAGTGTTTATATAGATGGTAACGCAGTGTTTATATAGATGGTAACGCAGTGTTTATATAGATGGTAACTTAGTGTTTATATAGATGGTAACGTAGTGTAAATATAGATGGTAACTAAAGTGTTAATATAGATGGTAACTTAGTGTTTATATAGATGGTAACTTAGTGTTTATATAGATGGTAACTTAGTGTTTATATAGATGGTAACTTAGTGTTTATATAGATGGTAACATAGTGTTTATATAGATGGTAACTTAGTGTTTATATAGATGGTAATGTAGTGTTTATATAGATGGTAACTAAAGTGTTAATATAGATGGTAACTTAGTGTTTATATAGATGGTAACTTAGTGATTATATAGATGGTAACTTAGTGTTTATATAGATGGTAACTTAGTGTTTATATAGATGGTAACTTAGTGATTATATAGATGGTAACTTAGTGATTATATAGATGGTAACTTAGTGTTTATATAGATGGTAACTAAAGTATTTATATAGATGGTAACTTAGTGTTTATATAGATGGTAACTAAAGTATTTATATAGATGGTAACTTAGTGTTTATATAGATGGTAACTTAGTGATTATATAGATGGTAACTTAGTGTTTATATAGATGCTAACTTAGTGTTTATATAGACGGTAACATAGTGTTTATATAGATGGTAACTTGGTGTTTATATAGATGGTAACTTAGTGATAATATAGATGGTAACTTAGTGATTATATAGATGGTAACTTAGTGTTTATATAGATGCTAACTAAGTGTTTATATAGATGGTAACTTAGTGTTTATATAGATGCTAACTAAGTGTTTATATAGATGGTAACTAAGTGTTTATATAGATGGTAACTTAGTGTTTATATAGATGGTAACTAAAGTTATACATTTTTTATCATTTTAATTTTAAGTTACATCTAGTCTTAAAAAATAAATAATTCACATTGTTAAATAATAAGAACAAACCTGATGCTTTATTGTTAGGATTTTACATTATTTGATACAGTAGGACTTTGAAGTCTTGAACAATTTTGTCTCAAACACTGTAAATACTTTAAACTGGTTTTTGGAAGGCCATTCATTGAATCGTCTTCTATTGTCATCACTTCCCAGAAGTGGTGTGGACCTAAACACACATATATCCTTACACCTATAGAAAATAGTTTGACGATATTCGTGCAACTCGGAACATGAAATGTCCAAAATATTACATATTTCAGTAATTTGAATATTTGATAAATTACATATTAAGTATATTTACAAGCGTACTCTTTACGAAAACAGTTTTAAAACACTACGAGTCTGCGTTACATTTTATGCGGTCACAATTTAGGACCAAGTTAGCATATGAACCACAAGGGAAGTAACTCTGCTATGTTTGAGAAGAGTTACTGAGTAAAAGTCACTTTAGTATACGGCTTTTTAAAGGTAATTTTGATTGTACGAATCATTCCAAAGGACTTGTTGTGCAACGCATTTGAGTAGCATAGTTTGTTTGTTTATGTTTTCACGCACTAATTAACATTAGAATCACTGAATCACAATGTTTGCAGTGCGTGTATTTTCAATCCTGTTAATAAGCTCCATCCCCAGTACTATATTATTCTTTTTGAAGTACTCGATCGGAAGAATGACCAAGTTCCAATTTTAGTACTCGTTGCCATCCCTAGTTTATATAGATGGTAACATAGTGTTTATATAGATGGTAACTTAGTGTTTATATAGATGGTAACTAAAGTGTTTATATAGATGGTAACTTAGTGTTTATATAGATGGTAACTTAGTGTTTATATAGATGGTAACATAGTGTTTATATAGATGGTAACTTAGTGTTTATATAGATGGTAACATAGTGTTTATATAGATGGTAACACAGTGTTTATATAGATGGTTACTTAGTGTTTATATAGATGGTAACTTAGTGTTTATATAGATGGTAACATAGTGTTTATATAGATGGTAACTTAGTGTTAATATAGATGGTAACTAAAGTGTTTATATAGATGGTAACTAAAGTGTTAATATAGATGGTAACTAAAGTGTTTATATAGATGGTAACTTAGTGTTTATATAGATGGTAACTTAGTGTTTATATAGATGGTAACTTAGTGTTTATATAGATGGTAACTAAAGTATTTATATAGATGGTAACTAAAGTGTTTATATAGATGGTAACTTAGTGTTTATATAGATGGTAACTTAGTGATTATATAGATGGTAACTTAGTGTTTATATAGATGGTAACGTAGTGTTTATATAGATGGTAACTTAGTGTTTATATAGATGGTAACTTAGTGATTATATAGATGCTAACTAAGTGTTTATATAGTTGGTAACTTAGTGTTTATATAGATGGTAACTTAGTGATTATATAGATGGTAACATAGTGTTTATATAGATGGTAACTTAGTGTTTATATAGATGGTAACATAGTGTTTATATAGATGGTAACTTAGTGATTATATAGATGGTAACTTAGTGATTATATAGATGGTAACTTAGTGTTTATATAGATGGTAACTTAGTGTTTATATAGATGGTAACTTAGTGTTTATATAGATGTTAACTTAGTGTTTATATAAATGGTACTTAGTGTTTATATAGATGGTAACTTAGTGATTATATAGATGGTAACTTAGTGTGTATATAGATGGTAACTTAGTGATTATATAGATGGTAACTTAGTGTTTATATAGATGGTAACTAAAGTATTTATATAGATGGTAACTTAGTGTTTATATAGATGGTAACTTAGTGTTTATATAGATGGTAACTTAGTGTTTATATAAATGGTACTTAGTGTTTATATAGATGGTAACTTAGTGATTATATAGATGGTAACTTATTATTTATATAGATGGTAACTTAGTGATTATATAGATGGTAACTTAGTGTTTATATAGATGGTAACTAAAGTATTTATATAGATGGTAACTTAGTGTTTATATAGTTGGTAACTTAGTGATTATATAGATGGTAACTTAGTGATTATATAGATGGTAACTTAGTGTTTATATAGATGCTAACTTAGTGTTTATATAGACGGTAACATAGTGTTTATATAGATGGTAACTTAGTGTTTATATAGATGGTAACTTAGTGATAATATAGATGGTAACTTAGTGATTATATAGATGGTAACTTAGTGTTTATATAGATGCTAACTAAGTGTTTATATAGATGGTAACTTAGTGTTTATATAGATGGTAACTAAAGTGTTTATATAGATGGTAACTTAGTGATTATATAGATGGTAACTTAGTGTTTATATAGATGGTAACTTAGTGTTTATATAGATGGTAACATAGTGTTTATATAGATGGTAACGCAGTGTTTATATAGATGGTAACGCAGTGTTTATATAGATGGTAACACAGTGTTTATATAGATGGTAACTAAAGTGTTTATATAGATGGTAACTTAGTGTTTATATAGATGCTAACTAAGTGTTTATATAGATGGTAACTTAGTGTTTATATAGATGGTAACATAGTGTTTATATAGATGGTAACTTAGTGTTTATATAGATGGTAATGTAGTGTTTATATAGATGGTAACTAAAGTGTTAATATAGATGGTAACTTAGTGTTTATATAGATGGTAACTTAGTGATTATATAGATGGTAACTTAGTGTTAATATAGATGGTAACTTAGTGTTTATATAGATGGTAACTTAGTGTTTATATAGATGCTAACTAAGTGTTTATATAGATGGTAACTTAGTGTTTATATAGATGGTAACATAGTGTTTATATAGATGGTAACTTAGTGTTTATATAGATGGTAATGTAGTGTTTATATAGATGGTAACTAAAGTGTTAATATAGATGGTAACTTAGTGTTTATATAGATGGTAACTTAGTGATTATATAGATGGTAACTTAGTGTTTATATAGATGGTAACTTAGTGTTTATATAGATGGTAACTTAGTGATTATATAGATGGTAACTTAGTGTTTATATAGATGGTAACTTAGTGATTATATAGATGGTAACTTAGTGATTATATAGATGGTAACTTAGTGTTTATATAGATGGTAACTAAAGTATTTATATAGATGGTAACTTAGTGTTTATATAGATGGTAACTTAGTGATTATATAGATGGTAATTTAGTGTTTATATAGATGCTAACTTAGTGTTTATATAGACGGTAACATAGTGTTTATATAGATGGTAACTTAGTGTTTATATAGATGGTAACTTAGTGATAATATAGATGGTAACTTAGTGATTATATAGATGGTAACTTAGTGTTTATATAGATGCTAACTAAGTGTTTATATAGATGGTAACTTAGTGTTTATATAGATGCTAACTAAGTGTTTATATAGATGGTAACTAAGTGTTTATATAGATGGTAACTTAGTGTTTATATAGATGGTAACTAAAGTTATACATTTTTTATCATTTTAATTTTAAGTTACATCTAGTCTTAAAAAATAAATAATTCACATTGTTAAATAATAAGAACAAACCTGATGCTTTATTGTTAGGATTTTACATTATTTGATACAGTAGGACTTTGAAGTCTTGAACAATTTTGTCTCAAACACTGTAAATACTTTAAACTGGTTTTTGGAAGGCCAGTCATTGAATCGTCTTCTATTGTCATCACCGTCCAGAAGTGGTGTGGACCTAAACACACATATATCCTTACACCTATAGAAAATAGTTTGACGATATTCGTGCAACTCGGAACATGAAATGTCCAAAATATTACATATTTCAGTAATTTGAATATTTGATAAATTACATATTAAGTATATTTACAAGCGTACTCTTTACGAAAACAGTTTTAAAACACTACGAGTCTGCGTTACATTTTATGCGGTCACAATTTAGGACCAAGTTAGCATATGAACCACAAGGGAAGTAACTCTGCTTTGTTTGAGAAGAGTTACTGAGTAAAAGTCACTTTAGTATACGGCTTTTTAAAGGTAATTTTGATTGTACGAATCATTCCAAAGGACTCGTTGTGCAACGCATTTGAGTAGCATAGTTTGTTTGTTTATGTTTTCACGCACTAATTAACATTAGAATCACTGAATCACAATGTTTGCAGTGCGTGTATTTTCAATCCTGTTAATAAGCTCCATCCCCAGTACTATATTATTCTTTTTGAAGTACTCGATCGGAAGAATGACCAAGTTCCAATTTTAGTACTCGTTGCCATCCCTAGTTTATATAGATGGTAACATAGTGTTTATATAGATGGTAACTTAGTGTTTATATAGATGGTAACTAAAGTGTTTATATAGATGGTAACTTAGTGTTTATATAGATGGTAACTTAGTGTTTATATAGATGGTAACATAGTGTTTATATAGATGGTAACTTAGTGTTTATATAGATGGTAACATAGTGTTTATATAGATGGTAACACAGTGTTTATATAGATGGTTACTTAGTGTTTATATAGATGGTAACTTAGTGTTTATATAGATGGTAACATAGTGTTTATATAGATGGTAACTTAGTGTTAATATAGATGGTAACTAAAGTGTTTATATAGATGGTAACTAAAGTGTTAATATAGATGGTAACTAAAGTGTTTATATAGATGGTAACTTAGTGTTTATATAGATGGTAACTTAGTGTTTATATAGATGGTAACTTAGTGTTTATATAGATGGTAACTAAAGTATTTATATAGATGGTAACTAAAGTGTTTATATAGATGGTAACTTAGTGTTTATATAGATGGTAACTTAGTGATTATATAGATGGTAACTTAGTGTTTATATAGATGGTAACGTAGTGTTTATATAGATGGTAACTTAGTGTTTATATAGATGGTAACTTAGTGATTATATAGATGCTAACTAAGTGTTTATATAGTTGGTAACTTAGTGTTTATATAGATGGTAACTTAGTGATTATATAGATGGTAACATAGTGTTTATATAGATGGTAACTTAGTGTTTATATAGATGGTAACATAGTGTTTATATAGATGGTAACTTAGTGATTATATAGATGGTAACTTAGTGTTTATATAGATGGTAACTTAGTGTTTATATAGATGGTAACTTAGTGATTATATAGATGGTAACTTAGTGTTTATATAGATGGTAACTTAGTGTTTATATAGATGGTAACTTAGTGTTTATATAGATGTTAACTTAGTGTTTATATAAATGGTACTTAGTGTTTATATAGATGGTAACTTAGTGATTATATAGATGGTAACTTAGTGTTTATATAGATGGTAACTTAGTGATTATATAGATGGTAACTTAGTGTTTATATAGATGGTAACTAAAGTATTTATATAGATGGTAACTTAGTGTTTATATAGATGGTAACTTAGTGTTTATATAGATGGTAACTTAGTGTTTATATAAATGGTACTTAGTGTTTATATAGATGGTAACTTAGTGATTATATAGATGGTAACTTATTATTTATATAGATGGTAACTTAGTGATTATATAGATGGTAACTTAGTGTTTATATAGATGGTAACTAAAGTATTTATATAGATGGTAACTTAGTGTTTATATAGTTGGTAACTTAGTGATTATATAGATGGTAACTTAGTGATTATATAGATGGTAACTTAGTGTTTATATAGATGCTAACTTAGTGTTTATATAGACGGTAACATAGTGTTTATATAGATGGTAACTTAGTGTTTATATAGATGGTAACTTAGTGATAATATAGATGGTAACTTAGTGATTATATAGATGGTAACTTAGTGTTTATATAGATGCTAACTAAGTGTTTATATAGATGGTAACTTAGTGTTTATATAGATGGTAACTAAAGTGTTTATATAGATGGTAACTTAGTGATTATATAGATGGTAACTTAGTGTTTATATAGATGGTAACTTAGTGTTTATATAGATGGTAACATAGTGTTTATATAGATGGTAACGCAGTGTTTATATAGATGGTAACGCAGTGTTTATATAGATGGTAACACAGTGTTTATATAGATGGTAACTAAAGTGTTTATATAGATGGTAACTTAGTGTTTATATAGATGCTAACTAAGTGTTTATATAGATGGTAACTTAGTGTTTATATAGATGGTAACATAGTGTTTATATAGATGGTAACTTAGTGTTTATATAGATGGTAATGTAGTGTTTATATAGATGGTAACTAAAGTGTTAATATAGATGGTAACTTAGTGTTTATATAGATGGTAACTTAGTGATTATATAGATGGTAACTTAGTGTTAATATAGATGGTAACTTAGTGTTTATATAGATGGTAACTTAGTGTTTATATAGATGCTAACTAAGTGTTTATATAGATGGTAACTTAGTGTTTATATAGATGGTAACATAGTGTTTATATAGATGGTAACTTAGTGTTTATATAGATGGTAATGTAGTGTTTATATAGATGGTAACTAAAGTGTTAATATAGATGGTAACTTAGTGTTTATATAGATGGTAACTTAGTGATTATATAGATGGTAACTTAGTGTTTATATAGATGGTAACTTAGTGTTTATATAGATGGTAACTTAGTGATTATATAGATGGTAACTTAGTGTTTATATAGATGGTAACTTAGTGATTATATAGATGGTAACTTAGTGATTATATAGATGGTAACTTAGTGTTTATATAGATGGTAACTAAAGTATTTATATAGATGGTAACTTAGTGTTTATATAGATGGTAACTTAGTGATTATATAGATGGTAATTTAGTGTTTATATAGATGCTAACTTAGTGTTTATATAGACGGTAACATAGTGTTTATATAGATGGTAACTTAGTGTTTATATAGATGGTAACTTAGTGATAATATAGATGGTAACTTAGTGATTATATAGATGGTAACTTAGTGTTTATATAGATGCTAACTAAGTGTTTATATAGATGGTAACTTAGTGTTTATATAGATGCTAACTAAGTGTTTATATAGATGGTAACTAAGTGTTTATATAGATGGTAACTTAGTGTTTATATAGATGGTAACTAAAGTTATACATTTTTTATCATTTTAATTTTAAGTTACATCTAGTCTTAAAAAATAAATAATTCACATTGTTAAATAATAAGAACAAACCTGATGCTTTATTGTTAGGATTTTACATTATTTGATACAGTAGGACTTTGAAGTCTTGAACAATTTTGTCTCAAACACTGTAAATACTTTAAACTGGTTTTTGGAAGGCCAGTCATTGAATCGTCTTCTATTGTCATCACCGTCCAGAAGTGGTGTGGACCTAAACACACATATATCCTTACACCTATAGAAAATAGTTTGACGATATTCGTGCAACTCGGAACATGAAATGTCCAAAATATTACATATTTCAGTAATTTGAATATTTGATAAATTACATATTAAGTATATTTACAAGCGTACTCTTTACGAAAACAGTTTTAAAACACTACGAGTCTGCGTTACATTTTATGCGGTCACAATTTAGGACCAAGTTAGCATATGAACCACAAGGGAAGTAACTCTGCTTTGTTTGAGAAGAGTTACTGAGTAAAAGTCACTTTAGTATACGGCTTTTTAAAGGTAATTTTGATTGTACGAATCATTCCAAAGGACTCGTTGTGCAACGCATTTGAGTAGCATAGTTTGTTTGTTTATGTTTTCACGCACTAATTAACATTAGAATCACTGAATCACAATGTTTGCAGTGCGTGTATTTTCAATCCTGTTAATAAGCTCCATCCCCAGTACTATATTATTCTTTTTGAAGTACTCGATCGGAAGAATGACCAAGTTCCAATTTTAGTACTCGTTGCCATCCCTAGTTTATATAGATGGTAACATAGTGTTTATATAGATGGTAACTTAGTGTTTATATAGATGGTAACTAAAGTGTTTATATAGATGGTAACTTAGTGTTTATATAGATGGTAACTTAGTGTTTATATAGATGGTAACATAGTGTTTATATAGATGGTAACTTAGTGTTTATATAGATGGTAACATAGTGTTTATATAGATGGTAACACAGTGTTTATATAGATGGTAACTAAAGTATTTATATAGATGGTAACTTAGTGTTTATATAGATGGTAACTTAGTGTTTATATAGATGGTAACTTAGTGTTTATATAAATGGTACTTAGTGTTTATATAGATGGTAACTTAGTGATTATATAGATGGTAACTTATTATTTATATAGATGGTAACTTAGTGATTATATAGATGGTAACTTAGTGTTTATATAGATGGTAACTAAAGTATTTATATAGATGGTAACTTAGTGTTTATATAGTTGGTAACTTAGTGTTTATATAGACGGTAACATAGTGTTTATATAGATGGTAACTTAGTGTTTATATAGATGGTAACTTAGTGATAATATAGATGGTAACTTAGTGATTATATAGATGGTAACTTAGTGTTTATATAGATGCTAACTAAGTGTTTATATAGATGGTAACTTAGTGTTTATATAGATGGTAACTAAAGTGTTTATATAGATGGTAACTTAGTGATTATATAGATGGTAACTTAGTGTTTATATAGATGGTAACTTAGTGTTTATATAGATGGTAACATAGTGTTTATATAGATGGTAACGCAGTGTTTATATAGATGGTAACGCAGTGTTTATATAGATGGTAACTAAAGTGTTTATATAGATGGTAACTTAGTGATTATATAGATGGTAACTTAGTGTTTATATAGATGGTAACTTAGTGTTTATATAGATGGTAACATAGTGTTTATATAGATGGTAACTTAGTGTTTATATAGATGGTAACGCAGTGTTTATATAGATGGTAACGCAGTGTTTATATAGATGGTAACTTAGTGTTTATATAGATGGTAACGTAGTGTAAATATAGATGGTAACTAAAGTGTTAATATAGATGGTAACTTAGTGTTTATATAGATGGTAACTTAGTGTTTATATAGATGGTAACTTAGTGTTTATATAGATGGTAACTTAGTGTTTATATAGATGGTAACATAGTGTTTATATAGATGGTAACTTAGTGTTTATATAGATGGTAATGTAGTGTTTATATAGATGGTAACTAAAGTGTTAATATAGATGGTAACTTAGTGTTTATATAGATGGTAACTTAGTGATTATATAGATGGTAACTTAGTGTTTATATAGATGGTAACTTAGTGTTTATATAGATGGTAACTTAGTGATTATATAGATGGTAACTTAGTGATTATATAGATGGTAACTTAGTGTTTATATAGATGGTAACTAAAGTATTTATATAGATGGTAACTTAGTGTTTATATAGATGGTAACTAAAGTATTTATATAGATGGTAACTTAGTGTTTATATAGATGGTAACTTAGTGATTATATAGATGGTAACTTAGTGTTTATATAGATGCTAACTTAGTGTTTATATAGACGGTAACATAGTGTTTATATAGATGGTAACTTGGTGTTTATATAGATGGTAACTTAGTGATAATATAGATGGTAACTTAGTGATTATATAGATGGTAACTTAGTGTTTATATAGATGCTAACTAAGTGTTTATATAGATGGTAACTTAGTGTTTATATAGATGCTAACTAAGTGTTTATATAGATGGTAACTAAGTGTTTATATAGATGGTAACTTAGTGTTTATATAGATGGTAACTAAAGTTATACATTTTTTATCATTTTAATTTTAAGTTACATCTAGTCTTAAAAAATAAATAATTCACATTGTTAAATAATAAGAACAAACCTGATGCTTTATTGTTAGGATTTTACATTATTTGATACAGTAGGACTTTGAAGTCTTGAACAATTTTGTCTCAAACACTGTAAATACTTTAAACTGGTTTTTGGAAGGCCATTCATTGAATCGTCTTCTATTGTCATCACTTCCCAGAAGTGGTGTGGACCTAAACACACATATATCCTTACACCTATAGAAAATAGTTTGACGATATTCGTGCAACTCGGAACATGAAATGTCCAAAATATTACATATTTCAGTAATTTGAATATTTGATAAATTACATATTAAGTATATTTACAAGCGTACTCTTTACGAAAACAGTTTTAAAACACTACGAGTCTGCGTTACATTTTATGCGGTCACAATTTAGGACCAAGTTAGCATATGAACCACAAGGGAAGTAACTCTGCTATGTTTGAGAAGAGTTACTGAGTAAAAGTCACTTTAGTATACGGCTTTTTAAAGGTAATTTTGATTGTACGAATCATTCCAAAGGACTTGTTGTGCAACGCATTTGAGTAGCATAGTTTGTTTGTTTATGTTTTCACGCACTTATTAACATTAGAATCACTGAATCACAATGTTTGCAGTGCGTGTATTTTCAATCCTGTTAATAAGCTCCATCCCCAGTACTATATTATTCTTTTTGAAGTACTCGATCGGAAGAATGACCAAGTTCCAATTTTAGTACTCGTTGCCATCCCTAGTTTATATAGATGGTAACATAGTGTTTATATAGATGGTAACTTAGTGTTTATATAGATGGTAACTAAAGTGTTTATATAGATGGTAACTTAGTGTTTATATAGATGGTAACTTAGTGTTTATATAGATGGTAACATAGTGTTTATATAGATGGTAACTTAGTGTTTATATAGATGGTAACATAGTGTTTATATAGATGGTAACACAGTGTTTATATAGATGGTTACTTAGTGTTTATATAGATGGTAACTTAGTGTTTATATAGATGGTAACATAGTGTTTATATAGATGGTAACTTAGTGTTAATATAGATGGTAACTAAAGTGTTTATATAGATGGTAACTAAAGTGTTAATATAGATGGTAACTAAAGTGTTTATATAGATGGTAACTTAGTGTTTATATAGATGGTAACTTAGTGTTTATATAGATGGTAACTTAGTGTTTATATAGATGGTAACTAAAGTATTTATATAGATGGTAACTAAAGTGTTTATATAGATGGTAACTTAGTGTTTATATAGATGGTAACTTAGTGATTATATAGATGGTAACTTAGTGTTTATATAGATGGTAACGTAGTGTTTATATAGATGGTAACTTAGTGTTTATATAGATGGTAACTTAGTGATTATATAGATGCTAACTAAGTGTTTATATAGTTGGTAACTTAGTGTTTATATAGATGGTAACTTAGTGATTATATAGATGGTAACATAGTGTTTATATAGATGGTAACTTAGTGTTTATATAGATGGTAACATAGTGTTTATATAGATGGTAACTTAGTGATTATATAGATGGTAACTTAGTGTTTATATAGATGGTAACTTAGTGTTTATATAGATGGTAACTTAGTGATTATATAGATGGTAACTTAGTGTTTATATAGATGGTAACTTAGTGTTTATATAGATGGTAACTTAGTGTTTATATAGATGTTAACTTAGTGTTTATATAAATGGTACTTAGTGTTTATATAGATGGTAACTTAGTGATTATATAGATGGTAACTTAGTGTTTATATAGATGGTAACTTAGTGATTATATAGATGGTAACTTAGTGTTTATATAGATGGTAACTAAAGTATTTATATAGATGGTAACTTAGTGTTTATATAGATGGTAACTTAGTGTTTATATAGATGGTAACTTAGTGTTTATATAAATGGTACTTAGTGTTTATATAGATGGTAACTTAGTGATTATATAGATGGTAACTTATTATTTATATAGATGGTAACTTAGTGATTATATAGATGGTAACTTAGTGTTTATATAGATGGTAACTAAAGTATTTATATAGATGGTAACTTAGTGTTTATATAGTTGGTAACTTAGTGATTATATAGATGGTAACTTAGTGATTATATAGATGGTAACTTAGTGTTTATATAGATGCTAACTTAGTGTTTATATAGACGGTAACATAGTGTTTATATAGATGGTAACTTAGTGTTTATATAGATGGTAACTTAGTGATAATATAGATGGTAACTTAGTGATTATATAGATGGTAACTTAGTGTTTATATAGATGCTAACTAAGTGTTTATATAGATGGTAACTTAGTGTTTATATAGATGGTAACTAAAGTGTTTATATAGATGGTAACTTAGTGATTATATAGATGGTAACTTAGTGTTTATATAGATGGTAACTTAGTGTTTATATAGATGGTAACATAGTGTTTATATAGATGGTAACGCAGTGTTTATATAGATGGTAACGCAGTGTTTATATAGATGGTAACACAGTGTTTATATAGATGGTAACTAAAGTGTTTATATAGATGGTAACTTAGTGTTTATATAGATGCTAACTAAGTGTTTATATAGATGGTAACTTAGTGTTTATATAGATGGTAACATAGTGTTTATATAGATGGTAACTTAGTGTTTATATAGATGGTAATGTAGTGTTTATATAGATGGTAACTAAAGTGTTAATATAGATGGTAACTTAGTGTTTATATAGATGGTAACTTAGTGATTATATAGATGGTAACTTAGTGTTAATATAGATGGTAACTTAGTGTTTATATAGATGGTAACTTAGTGTTTATATAGATGCTAACTAAGTGTTTATATAGATGGTAACTTAGTGTTTATATAGATGGTAACATAGTGTTTATATAGATGGTAACTTAGTGTTTATATAGATGGTAATGTAGTGTTTATATAGATGGTAACTAAAGTGTTAATATAGATGGTAACTTAGTGTTTATATAGATGGTAACTTAGTGATTATATAGATGGTAACTTAGTGTTTATATAGATGGTAACTTAGTGTTTATATAGATGGTAACTTAGTGATTATATAGATGGTAACTTAGTGTTTATATAGATGGTAACTTAGTGATTATATAGATGGTAACTTAGTGATTATATAGATGGTAACTTAGTGTTTATATAGATGGTAACTAAAGTATTTATATAGATGGTAACTTAGTGTTTATATAGATGGTAACTTAGTGATTATATAGATGGTAATTTAGTGTTTATATAGATGCTAACTTAGTGTTTATATAGACGGTAACATAGTGTTTATATAGATGGTAACTTAGTGTTTATATAGATGGTAACTTAGTGATAATATAGATGGTAACTTAGTGATTATATAGATGGTAACTTAGTGTTTATATAGATGCTAACTAAGTGTTTATATAGATGGTAACTTAGTGTTTATATAGATGCTAACTAAGTGTTTATATAGATGGTAACTAAGTGTTTATATAGATGGTAACTTAGTGTTTATATAGATGGTAACTAAAGTTATACATTTTTTATCATTTTAATTTTAAGTTACATCTAGTCTTAAAAAATAAATAATTCACATTGTTAAATAATAAGAACAAACCTGATGCTTTATTGTTAGGATTTTACATTATTTGATACAGTAGGACTTTGAAGTCTTGAACAATTTTGTCTCAAACACTGTAAATACTTTAAACTGGTTTTTGGAAGGCCAGTCATTGAATCGTCTTCTATTGTCATCACCGTCCAGAAGTGGTGTGGACCTAAACACACATATATCCTTACACCTATAGAAAATAGTTTGACGATATTCGTGCAACTCGGAACATGAAATGTCCAAAATATTACATATTTCAGTAATTTGAATATTTGATAAATTACATATTAAGTATATTTACAAGCGTACTCTTTACGAAAACAGTTTTAAAACACTACGAGTCTGCGTTACATTTTATGCGGTCACAATTTAGGACCAAGTTAGCATATGAACCACAAGGGAAGTAACTCTGCTTTGTTTGAGAAGAGTTACTGAGTAAAAGTCACTTTAGTATACGGCTTTTTAAAGGTAATTTTGATTGTACGAATCATTCCAAAGGACTCGTTGTGCAACGCATTTGAGTAGCATAGTTTGTTTGTTTATGTTTTCACGCACTAATTAACATTAGAATCACTGAATCACAATGTTTGCAGTGCGTGTATTTTCAATCCTGTTAATAAGCTCCATCCCCAGTACTATATTATTCTTTTTGAAGTACTCGATCGGAAGAATGACCAAGTTCCAATTTTAGTACTCGTTGCCATCCCTAGTTTATATAGATGGTAACATAGTGTTTATATAGATGGTAACTTAGTGTTTATATAGATGGTAACTAAAGTGTTTATATAGATGGTAACTTAGTGTTTATATAGATGGTAACTTAGTGTTTATATAGATGGTAACATAGTGTTTATATAGATGGTAACTTAGTGTTTATATAGATGGTAACATAGTGTTTATATAGATGGTAACACAGTGTTTATATAGATGGTTACTTAGTGTTTATATAGATGGTAACTTAGTGTTTATATAGATGGTAACATAGTGTTTATATAGATGGTAACTTAGTGTTAATATAGATGGTAACTAAAGTGTTTATATAGATGGTAACTAAAGTGTTAATATAGATGGTAACTAAAGTGTTTATATAGATGGTAACTTAGTGTTTATATAGATGGTAACTTAGTGTTTATATAGATGGTAACTTAGTGTTTATATAGATGGTAACTAAAGTATTTATATAGATGGTAACTAAAGTGTTTATATAGATGGTAACTTAGTGTTTATATAGATGGTAACTTAGTGATTATATAGATGGTAACTTAGTGTTTATATAGATGGTAACGTAGTGTTTATATAGATGGTAACTTAGTGTTTATATAGATGGTAACTTAGTGATTATATAGATGCTAACTAAGTGTTTATATAGTTGGTAACTTAGTGTTTATATAGATGGTAACTTAGTGATTATATAGATGGTAACATAGTGTTTATATAGATGGTAACTTAGTGTTTATATAGATGGTAACATAGTGTTTATATAGATGGTAACTTAGTGATTATATAGATGGTAACTTAGTGTTTATATAGATGGTAACTTAGTGTTTATATAGATGGTAACTTAGTGATTATATAGATGGTAACTTAGTGTTTATATAGATGGTAACTTAGTGTTTATATAGATGGTAACTTAGTGTTTATATAGATGTTAACTTAGTGTTTATATAAATGGTACTTAGTGTTTATATAGATGGTAACTTAGTGATTATATAGATGGTAACTTAGTGTTTATATAGATGGTAACTTAGTGATTATATAGATGGTAACTTAGTGTTTATATAGATGGTAACTAAAGTATTTATATAGATGGTAACTTAGTGTTTATATAGATGGTAACTTAGTGTTTATATAGATGGTAACTTAGTGTTTATATAAATGGTACTTAGTGTTTATATAGATGGTAACTTAGTGATTATATAGATGGTAACTTATTATTTATATAGATGGTAACTTAGTGATTATATAGATGGTAACTTAGTGTTTATATAGATGGTAACTAAAGTATTTATATAGATGGTAACTTAGTGTTTATATAGTTGGTAACTTAGTGATTATATAGATGGTAACTTAGTGATTATATAGATGGTAACTTAGTGTTTATATAGATGCTAACTTAGTGTTTATATAGACGGTAACATAGTGTTTATATAGATGGTAACTTAGTGTTTATATAGATGGTAACTTAGTGATAATATAGATGGTAACTTAGTGATTATATAGATGGTAACTTAGTGTTTATATAGATGCTAACTAAGTGTTTATATAGATGGTAACTTAGTGTTTATATAGATGGTAACTAAAGTGTTTATATAGATGGTAACTTAGTGATTATATAGATGGTAACTTAGTGTTTATATAGATGGTAACTTAGTGTTTATATAGATGGTAACATAGTGTTTATATAGATGGTAACGCAGTGTTTATATAGATGGTAACGCAGTGTTTATATAGATGGTAACACAGTGTTTATATAGATGGTAACTAAAGTGTTTATATAGATGGTAACTTAGTGTTTATATAGATGCTAACTAAGTGTTTATATAGATGGTAACTTAGTGTTTATATAGATGGTAACATAGTGTTTATATAGATGGTAACTTAGTGTTTATATAGATGGTAATGTAGTGTTTATATAGATGGTAACTAAAGTGTTAATATAGATGGTAACTTAGTGTTTATATAGATGGTAACTTAGTGATTATATAGATGGTAACTTAGTGTTAATATAGATGGTAACTTAGTGTTTATATAGATGGTAACTTAGTGTTTATATAGATGCTAACTAAGTGTTTATATAGATGGTAACTTAGTGTTTATATAGATGGTAACATAGTGTTTATATAGATGGTAACTTAGTGTTTATATAGATGGTAATGTAGTGTTTATATAGATGGTAACTAAAGTGTTAATATAGATGGTAACTTAGTGTTTATATAGATGGTAACTTAGTGATTATATAGATGGTAACTTAGTGTTTATATAGATGGTAACTTAGTGTTTATATAGATGGTAACTTAGTGATTATATAGATGGTAACTTAGTGTTTATATAGATGGTAACTTAGTGATTATATAGATGGTAACTTAGTGATTATATAGATGGTAACTTAGTGTTTATATAGATGGTAACTAAAGTATTTATATAGATGGTAACTTAGTGTTTATATAGATGGTAACTTAGTGATTATATAGATGGTAATTTAGTGTTTATATAGATGCTAACTTAGTGTTTATATAGACGGTAACATAGTGTTTATATAGATGGTAACTTAGTGTTTATATAGATGGTAACTTAGTGATAATATAGATGGTAACTTAGTGATTATATAGATGGTAACTTAGTGTTTATATAGATGCTAACTAAGTGTTTATATAGATGGTAACTTAGTGTTTATATAGATGCTAACTAAGTGTTTATATAGATGGTAACTAAGTGTTTATATAGATGGTAACTTAGTGTTTATATAGATGGTAACTAAAGTTATACATTTTTTATCATTTTAATTTTAAGTTACATCTAGTCTTAAAAAATAAATAATTCACATTGTTAAATAATAAGAACAAACCTGATGCTTTATTGTTAGGATTTTACATTATTTGATACAGTAGGACTTTGAAGTCTTGAACAATTTTGTCTCAAACACTGTAAATACTTTAAACTGGTTTTTGGAAGGCCAGTCATTGAATCGTCTTCTATTGTCATCACCGTCCAGAAGTGGTGTGGACCTAAACACACATATATCCTTACACCTATAGAAAATAGTTTGACGATATTCGTGCAACTCGGAACATGAAATGTCCAAAATATTACATATTTCAGTAATTTGAATATTTGATAAATTACATATTAAGTATATTTACAAGCGTACTCTTTACGAAAACAGTTTTAAAACACTACGAGTCTGCGTTACATTTTATGCGGTCACAATTTAGGACCAAGTTAGCATATGAACCACAAGGGAAGTAACTCTGCTTTGTTTGAGAAGAGTTACTGAGTAAAAGTCACTTTAGTATACGGCTTTTTAAAGGTAATTTTGATTGTACGAATCATTCCAAAGGACTCGTTGTGCAACGCATTTGAGTAGCATAGTTTGTTTGTTTATGTTTTCACGCACTAATTAACATTAGAATCACTGAATCACAATGTTTGCAGTGCGTGTATTTTCAATCCTGTTAATAAGCTCCATCCCCAGTACTATATTATTCTTTTTGAAGTACTCGATCGGAAGAATGACCAAGTTCCAATTTTAGTACTCGTTGCCATCCCTAGTTTATATAGATGGTAACATAGTGTTTATATAGATGGTAACTTAGTGTTTATATAGATGGTAACTAAAGTGTTTATATAGATGGTAACTTAGTGTTTATATAGATGGTAACTTAGTGTTTATATAGATGGTAACATAGTGTTTATATAGATGGTAACTTAGTGTTTATATAGATGGTAACATAGTGTTTATATAGATGGTAACACAGTGTTTATATAGATGGTAACTAAAGTATTTATATAGATGGTAACTTAGTGTTTATATAGATGGTAACTTAGTGTTTATATAGATGGTAACTTAGTGTTTATATAAATGGTACTTAGTGTTTATATAGATGGTAACTTAGTGATTATATAGATGGTAACTTATTATTTATATAGATGGTAACTTAGTGATTATATAGATGGTAACTTAGTGTTTATATAGATGGTAACTAAAGTATTTATATAGATGGTAACTTAGTGTTTATATAGTTGGTAACTTAGTGATTATATAGATGGTAACTTAGTGATTATATAGATGGTAACTTAGTGTTTATATAGATGCTAACTTAGTGTTTATATAGACGGTAACATAGTGTTTATATAGATGGTAACTTAGTGTTTATATAGATGGTAACTTAGTGATAATATAGATGGTAACTTAGTGATTATATAGATGGTAACTTAGTGTTTATATAGATGCTAACTAAGTGTTTATATAGATGGTAACTTAGTGTTTATATAGATGGTAACTAAAGTGTTTATATAGATGGTAACTTAGTGATTATATAGATGGTAACTTAGTGTTTATATAGATGGTAACTTAGTGTTTATATAGATGGTAACATAGTGTTTATATAGATGGTAACGCAGTGTTTATATAGATGGTAACGCAGTGTTTATATAGATGGTAACTAAAGTGTTTATATAGATGGTAACTTAGTGATTATATAGATGGTAACTTAGTGTTTATATAGATGGTAACTTAGTGTTTATATAGATGGTAACATAGTGTTTATATAGATGGTAACTTAGTGTTTATATAGATGGTAACGCAGTGTTTATATAGATGGTAACGCAGTGTTTATATAGATGGTAACTTAGTGTTTATATAGATGGTAACGTAGTGTAAATATAGATGGTAACTAAAGTGTTAATATAGATGGTAACTTAGTGTTTATATAGATGGTAACTTAGTGTTTATATAGATGGTAACTTAGTGTTTATATAGATGGTAACTTAGTGTTTATATAGATGGTAACATAGTGTTTATATAGATGGTAACTTAGTGTTTATATAGATGGTAATGTAGTGTTTATATAGATGGTAACTAAAGTGTTAATATAGATGGTAACTTAGTGTTTATATAGATGGTAACTTAGTGATTATATAGATGGTAACTTAGTGTTTATATAGATGGTAACTTAGTGTTTATATAGATGGTAACTTAGTGATTATATAGATGGTAACTTAGTGATTATATAGATGGTAACTTAGTGTTTATATAGATGGTAACTAAAGTATTTATATAGATGGTAACTTAGTGTTTATATAGATGGTAACTAAAGTATTTATATAGATGGTAACTTAGTGTTTATATAGATGGTAACTTAGTGATTATATAGATGGTAACTTAGTGTTTATATAGATGCTAACTTAGTGTTTATATAGACGGTAACATAGTGTTTATATAGATGGTAACTTGGTGTTTATATAGATGGTAACTTAGTGATAATATAGATGGTAACTTAGTGATTATATAGATGGTAACTTAGTGTTTATATAGATGCTAACTAAGTGTTTATATAGATGGTAACTTAGTGTTTATATAGATGCTAACTAAGTGTTTATATAGATGGTAACTAAGTGTTTATATAGATGGTAACTTAGTGTTTATATAGATGGTAACTAAAGTTATACATTTTTTATCATTTTAATTTTAAGTTACATCTAGTCTTAAAAAATAAATAATTCACATTGTTAAATAATAAGAACAAACCTGATGCTTTATTGTTAGGATTTTACATTATTTGATACAGTAGGACTTTGAAGTCTTGAACAATTTTGTCTCAAACACTGTAAATACTTTAAACTGGTTTTTGGAAGGCCATTCATTGAATCGTCTTCTATTGTCATCACTTCCCAGAAGTGGTGTGGACCTAAACACACATATATCCTTACACCTATAGAAAATAGTTTGACGATATTCGTGCAACTCGGAACATGAAATGTCCAAAATATTACATATTTCAGTAATTTGAATATTTGATAAATTACATATTAAGTATATTTACAAGCGTACTCTTTACGAAAACAGTTTTAAAACACTACGAGTCTGCGTTACATTTTATGCGGTCACAATTTAGGACCAAGTTAGCATATGAACCACAAGGGAAGTAACTCTGCTATGTTTGAGAAGAGTTACTGAGTAAAAGTCACTTTAGTATACGGCTTTTTAAAGGTAATTTTGATTGTACGAATCATTCCAAAGGACTTGTTGTGCAACGCATTTGAGTAGCATAGTTTGTTTGTTTATGTTTTCACGCACTTATTAACATTAGAATCACTGAATCACAATGTTTGCAGTGCGTGTATTTTCAATCCTGTTAATAAGCTCCATCCCCAGTACTATATTATTCTTTTTGAAGTACTCGATCGGAAGAATGACCAAGTTCCAATTTTAGTACTCGTTGCCATCCCTAGTTTATATAGATGGTAACATAGTGTTTATATAGATGGTAACTTAGTGTTTATATAGATGGTAACTAAAGTGTTTATATAGATGGTAACTTAGTGTTTATATAGATGGTAACTTAGTGTTTATATAGATGGTAACATAGTGTTTATATAGATGGTAACTTAGTGTTTATATAGATGGTAACATAGTGTTTATATAGATGGTAACACAGTGTTTATATAGATGGTTACTTAGTGTTTATATAGATGGTAACTTAGTGTTTATATAGATGGTAACATAGTGTTTATATAGATGGTAACTTAGTGTTAATATAGATGGTAACTAAAGTGTTTATATAGATGGTAACTAAAGTGTTAATATAGATGGTAACTAAAGTGTTTATATAGATGGTAACTTAGTGTTTATATAGATGGTAACTTAGTGTTTATATAGATGGTAACTTAGTGTTTATATAGATGGTAACTAAAGTATTTATATAGATGGTAACTAAAGTGTTTATATAGATGGTAACTTAGTGTTTATATAGATGGTAACTTAGTGATTATATAGATGGTAACTTAGTGTTTATATAGATGGTAACGTAGTGTTTATATAGATGGTAACTTAGTGTTTATATAGATGGTAACTTAGTGATTATATAGATGCTAACTAAGTGTTTATATAGATGGTAACTTAGTGTTTATATAGATGGTAACTTAGTGATTATATAGATGGTAACTTAGTGTTTATTTAGATGGTAACTAAAGTGTTTATATAGATGGTAACTTAGTGTTTATATAGATGGTAACTAAAGTGTTTATATAGATGGTAACTTAGTGTTTATATAGATGGTAACTTAGTGTTTATATAGATGGTAACTAAAGTGTTTATATAGATGGTAACTTAGTGATTATATAGATGGTAACTTAGTGTTTATATAGATGGTAACTAAGTGTTTATATAGATGGTAACTTAGTGTTTATATAGATGGTAACTAAAGTTATACATTTTTTATCATTTTAATTTTAAGTTACATCTAGTCTTAAAAAATAAATAATTCACATTGTTAAATAATAAGAACAAACCTGATGCTTTATTGTTAGGATTTTACATTATTTGATACAGTAGGACTTTGAAGTCTTGAACAATTTTGTCTCAAACACTGTAAATACTTTAAACTGGTTTTTGGAAGGCCATTCATTGAATCGTCTTCTATTGTCATCACTTCCCAGAAGTGGTGTGGACCTAAACACACATATATCCTTACACCTATAGAAAATAGTTTGACGATATTCGTGCAACTCGGAACATGAAATGTCCAAAATATTACATATTTCAGTAATTTGAATATTTGATAAATTACATATTAAGTATATTTACAAGCGTACTCTTTACGAAAACAGCTTTAAAACACTACGAGTCTGCGTTACATTTTATGCGGTCACAATTTAGGACCAAGTTAGCATATGAACCACAAGGGAAGTAACTCTGCTTTGTTTGAGAAGAGTTACTGGTATACGGCTTTTTAAAGGTAATTTTGATTGTACGAATCATTCCAAAGGACTCGTTGTGCTACGCATTTGAGTAGCATAGTTTGTTTGTTTATGTTTTCACGCACTAATTAACATTAGAATCACTGAATCACAATGTTTGCAGTGCGTGTATTTTCAATCCTGTTAATAAGCTCCATCCCCAGTACTATATTATTCTTTTTGAAGGCTGAGTCTATTTTTGCTAGGACTATTCACCACGTATTGATTTTGTAACGGCATTTAGTCTCTGTGCAAAGAACTTAAACTGCGATTTATGTACGTTCGAGTCAATATGTTGAATCTGATTCCTTAAATCTAACTTAGTATTGAATATATGGTTAATGCATTGATGGTTTATATGTAATTTTAATGAATTGACCTGTTTGAAATGATGATTAAATGACGTTGGTTTAAATTATCAGCAGACTTTAAAAAGGGAAACAACTCTTTTGGCATATACAGTTGTGGACTGTTTTCAGATATCCTTACCAGTTGGTGATCATGTCACTGGTAGAAGACTACGTGTGTTATCCTTGAATGATGGTATCGGTGCTGTACGGGTGGCTCTCGATCAACTTGGCTTGGATATAGGCAAATATTATATTGCAGAAAGTAATATCTATGCTCAACGTGTTACAGGGCACAGACTCACGGTTGACAAATGTCTGCATGATGTGACTAGTATTACTAAGGAGTTGGTAAATACATTTTTTCATTATTATGTATTTCCTATCCTGATATGTCAATGGCTTAGAACTAGACGGTCATAACTACCAAATCTATCTTTTGAGAAAACATGGAAAAACTGTCTGACATTTACTCTTTACTTATGGTAAAACAAACTTTTACAACTTCATTTTGGTCAATATGACAAGTTCAGATTTTTATGAAAATGGGCTCATAAGAAGCGCCTTGTGATGCTTATTCTAAATATGTATGAATCTTAAAAGGTTGTAAGTGCCACTTACGACCTTCTAATTCTAAGCCATCGATGTGATGGATGCCATCAGGGATGAGGTGTTGAAAATGATCAAAATAAATAGTAGACAAGTACTTGTTTCACAATATACTATAGCAAACTTGATACAGTCATACTTGTGTACAAAACGAGAGGCCACACCTTGAAAACTTGTCTGCAACAAGCATAGACTTCATCTCCAGTCAACACTATTTTCTTTTATAGCAACAGCTGTTAAGAGAGACCATCTGTCAACAAAGACCACCTTCCAATGGGTGGTTTCTACAAACAGGTTGACTTCTATCTTCTGTTGTATGTTTGAACATTTTCTTGGGTCTCTGTGATGCACTATTATATTGTTCATAACCAAAATATCAGCAGTTTTGTGGGTTATGTGCATTGCTGTTTATCATGCTAGATTTATATTTATCACATAACCTGCGGTCTGGGAGTGCATTAAAGTCATGCCGGAAATATCATAATGCACTCCCAGCCCATTCTTTAAACATTTAAATTAGCTTGACGGTGATTGGTTGGTTTGTTCAGGATGACTTAACGTAAGCCAATCCGTGCCTTGAATTGACCCGTGACATCAGTATAATACAAACATCGGCATGACGTCGCTCACAAATCTAACGCAAAATTTTGAATGAAAATTATGTGGAGTACATCGGCGTTTTGAATGTTAGCAAGCTTTCTCTAAGGTTATGTGATAAATAGAATGTTACATTCGTGCTAATTACATACAAGTTTTATTAAACTCGTCAACAAAAACAATATGCCACTCGGCAAAGCCTCGTGTCATATTGTTTTGTTCACTCATTTAATAAAACTCGTATGTACCTAGCACTCATGCTAGAGCCTCTATACAGTAGAACTTTCATATTTTGAACAACCCATCTACCTTATGAAGGATTGTATTGTATATAAGTGTATAATCATTTAGTTGAGAAAGAAGAAGCTGTTTAAGATTTCCAGGGTGTTTGAAGTTACATTGTTCAATGTCATAATCTAGCTTCTACCGAGATGATTTTTAATTAGGCTCCTAACGGAGGGGACTGTAGGTTTGCCCTCCGTCAGTCAAGAAAATCTTGATCCTGCCATATCTCTTTAACAGTTTTAAAGCCAGGTTTATGCAACTGGATAGAGACCAATGAGGAGATTATGCACATCTAATTATTTTTGTACAAAAATTGTGGTTACCATGGCAACAGAAACATTGACAACCTGGAAACCAGGTAGGGACTTCTGTGTAGCTTGAAATTCCTAATTACTTGTTTATTTTGTTTTCTAGCTACAAACATTTGGTCGTATAGATTTAGTGGTTGCTAGCCTATCCAGTGAGCAAATGGGTACCACCAACCAAAGTAAGCAATGGTTACTGTACAAAACAAACTATATGCCCTTACATACAATTAACATATACTGAGCATTCCTTGGCAGGTTTATTGGCCATCATTCTCCCTTTAACTCAATTTGTAGCAAGCTACAGAATTCTGACCTCATCTCATGTCTTTAAAACTGCCTTCTACATTTTGTAATTAGTGTTGCATGTGATATTGGAAATCTAGATAGTCAATATATAATATAAGTCTACATGTGATAGTGGAAGTCTAGGTAGTCAATATATAATACAAGTCTGCATTTGATAGTGGAAGTCTAGATAGTCAATATATAATATATGTCTACATGTGATAGTGGAAGTCTAGATAGTAAATATATGATATAAGTCTACATGTGATAGTGGAAGTCTAGATAGTCAATATATGATATAAGTCTACATGTGATAGTGGAAGTCTAGGTAGTCAATATATAATATAAGTCTACATGTGATAGTGGAAGTCTAGATAGTCAATATATGATATATGTCTACATGTGATAGTGGAAGTCTAGATAGTCAATATATAATATAAGTCTACATGTGATAGTGGAAATCTAGATAGTCAATATATAATATAAGTCTACATGTGATAGTGGAAGTCTAGGTAGTCAATATATAATACAAGTCTACATGTGATAGTGGAAGTCTAGGTAGTCAATATATGATATAAGTCTACATGTGATAGTGGAAGTCTAGGTAGTCAATATATAATACAAGTCTACATGTGATAGTGGAAGTCTAGGTAGTCAATATATAATATATGTCTACATGTGATAGTGGAAATCTAGATAGTCAATATATAATATAAGTCTACATGTGATAGTGGAAGTCTAGGTAGTCAATATATAATATAAGTCTACATGTGATAGTGGAAGTCTAGGTAGTCAATATATAATATAAGTCTACATGTGATAGTGGAAGTCTAGGTAGTCAATATATGATATAAGTCTACATGTGATAGTGGAAATCTAGATAGTCAATATATGATATAAGTCTACATGTGGTAGTGGAAGTCTAGATGGTCAATATATGATATAAGTCTACATGTGGTAGTGGAAGTCTAGATGGTCAATATATAATACTAGTCTACATGTGATAGTGGAAGTCTAGGTAGTCAATATATGATATATGTCTACATGTGGTAGTGGAAGTCTAGATAGTCAATATATGATATAAGTCTACATGTGGTAGTGGAAGTCTAGGTAGTCAATATATGATATAAGTCTACATGCGGTAGTGGAAGTCTAGGTAGTCAATATATGATATATGTCTACATGTGATAGTGGAAGTCTAGGTAGTCAATATATGATATAAGTCTACATGTGGTAGTGGAAGTCTAGATAGTCAATATATGATATAAGTCTACATGTGATAGCGGAAGTCTAGATGGTCAATATATGATATAAGTCTACATGTGATAGCGGAAGTCTAGATGGTCAATATATGATATAAGTCTACATGTGATAGTGGAAGTCTAGGTAGTCAATATATGATATAAGTCTACAATTGCATTGGTCCCGCTAGCTTCTCAATCTGAAGCTCGTCTTAATAATTTATGAAATTTATCATTTAAATGCCAAATAAAAACGATTTTAGTAGAAAATGACCCTTCAAACTAAAATCTAAAGGGCCAAAATATTGGAATTTACAAGGGTCAAAACCCCTCTCCTGAGTTAAAAGAACCCTGACAATATCATACTGTAAATTTTGATTGCTTTACTCTATCACTGTAACTATGGAATCATCTACATGTTGTATATTATAGATGGATATATGTGTGAAGTAGTGAAGATTCTATCCATCATCAAACAAATAAAAGCTCTCTGTCATAGTAGGGGAGATAATCCTGTCTATTGGATTATTGAGGGACCTATCAGCATGAAATCATCTTCCAGAAACCAGATAACACACATTTTAAAGGTTGGTAAATTCTTGTTCTACTGCCAGGAATTGAAATATTGTAACTGGTTTTCTGCTTGAAGAAAACAAAGTTTACTAGATTGGCTTTCATTGTGATTGATATTTTATACATAAGCATTTGATTTCAAGTGTGTATAAATTAATTATTTTTCATAGTCACAGCAAGTCCATCAGTGTATCTTAGAAGAGAAAAGGTACACAACTCATCCACAACGGAACCAGAAATAGTTGGTATGGAATCCCATAGCCGTACCATTCCATACCCGCTATGTAGTGACCAGACATAGCCGTACCATTCCATACCCGCTATGTAGTGACCAGACATCAGTCATATAAAACATATACTTCATTCAGCGCCAATTTTAAACGCTCAATTAATTCTTTTTTTTTAATTTTTGATGAAACGAAGCTTATACATCAGAAACAAGTATGCTGATATTGGAAAAATGGTAAGTAGCCACATCATTTAACTGCAATATTATTTATATCATTAAGTTTTATCTGCATGCATATTGTAGGGTAGTACATGGATCTATCGATCTGCATGCATATTGTAGGGTTGTACATGGATCTATCGATCTGCATGCATATTGTAGGGTAGTACATGGATCTATAGATCTGCATGCATATTGTAGGGTTGTACATGGATCTATAGATCTGCATGCATATTGTAGGGTAGTACATGGATCTATCGATCTGCATGCATATTGTAGGGGAGTGCATGGATCTATAGATCTGCATGCATATTGTAGGGTAGTACATGGATCTATCGATCTGCATGCATATTGTAGGGGAGTGCATGGATCTATAGATATGCATGCATATTGTAGGGTAGTGCATGGATCTATAGATCTGCATGCATATTGTAGGGTAGTGCATGGATCTATAGATCTGCATGCATATTGTAGGGTAGTGCATGGATCTATAGATCTGCATGCATATTGTAGGGGAGTGCATGGATCTATAGATCTGCATGCATATTGTAGGGGAGTGCATGGATCTATAGATCTGCATGCATATTGTAGGGTAGTGCATGGATCTATAGATCTGCATGCATAATGTAGGGTAGTGCATGGATCTATAGATCTGCATGCATATTGTAGGGTAGTGCATGGATCTATAGATCTGCATGCATAATGTAGGGAAGTGCATGGATCTATAGATCTGCATGCATATTGTAGGGTAGTACATGGATCTATAGATCTGCATGCATATTGTAGGGGAGTGCATGGATCTATCGATCTGCATGCATATTGTAGGGTAGTGCATGGATCTATAGATCTGCATGCATGATGTAGGGTAGTACATGGATCTATAGATCTGCATGCATAATGTAGGGTAGTGCATGGATCTATCGATCTGCATGCATAATGTAGGGTAGTACATGGATCTATCGATCTGCATGCATAATGTAGGGTAGTACATGGATCTATCCATCTGCATGCATATTGTAGGGTAGTACATGGATCTATAGATCTGCATGCATAATGTAGGGTAGTACATGGATCTATCGATCTGCATGCATATTGTAGGGTAGTGCATGGATCTATCGATCTGCATGCATAATGTAGGGTAGTACATGGATCTATCGATCTGCATGCATATTGTAGGGTAGTGCATGGATCTATCGATCTGCATGCATATTGTAGGGTAGTACATGGATCTATAGATCTGCATGCATAATGTAGGGTAGTACATGGATCTATCCATCTGCATGCATATTGTAGGGTAGTGCATGGATCTATAGATCTGCATGCATAATGTAGGGTAGTGCATGGATCTATAGATCTGCATGCATAATGTAGGGTAGTGCATGGATCTATAGATCTGCATGCATATTGTAGGGTAGTGCATGGATCTATCGATCTGCATGCATATTGTAGGGTAGTACATGGATCTATAGATCTGCATGCATAATGTAGGGTAGTGCATGGATCTATAGATCTGCATGCATAATGTAGGGTAGTGCATATAGATCTGCATGCATAATGTAGGGTAGTGCATGGATCTATAGATCTGCATGCATAATGTAGGGTAGTGCATGGATCTATCCATCTGCATGCATATTGTAGGGTAGTGCATGGATCTATAGATCTGCATGCATAATGTAGGGTAGTGCATGGATCTATCCATCTGCATGCATATTGTAGGGTAGTACATGGATCTATAGATCTGCATGCATAATGTAGGGTAGTGCATCGATCTATAGATCTGCATGCATATTGTAGGGTAGTGCATGGATCTATCGATCTGCATGCATATTGTAGGGTAGTGCATGGATCTATAGATCTGCATGCATATTGTAGGGTAGTGCATGGATCTATCGATCTGCATGCATAATGTAGGGTAGTGCATGGATCTATAGATCTGCATGCATATTGTAGGGTAGTGCATGGATCTATAGATCTGCATGCATATTGTAGGGTAGTGCATGGATCTATAGATCTGCATGCATAATGTTGGGTAGTACATGGATCTATAGATCTGCATGCATAATGTAGGGTAGTGCATGGATCTATAGATCTGCATGCATATTGTAGGGTAGTGCATGGATCTATAGATCTGCATGCATATTGTTGGGTAGTGCATGGATCTATCGATCTGCATGCATAATGTAGGGTAGTGCATGGATCTATAGATCTGCATGCATATTGTAGGGTAGTGCATGGATCTATAGATCTGCATGCATATTGTAGGGTAGTGCATGGATCTATCGATCTGCATGCATAATGTAGGGTAGTGCATGGATCTATCCATCTGCAGTGTACAGTTTAGAGTTAAGAATTTAAACAGTGAGGCTATGAACTGCTTTAATGCTAGACATGTGACTAGCGATCCGACGATAGTTGCCGACAATCAAACTATCGTCGCTGTAAGGTCAAAATCGCCGACTATCGATAGTGAATTAGAAAGTAATTGACTGCCAAGTGAACAGGTCCCTGGCAATTGAAAATACATATCACTCATTTACTTGTAGGGATCATTAGAGTGGAATCAATGTGTGCCGTGCTTGCAAATACCTCATAGATCACGCCGCCATAGCATGTTTTGACGCAGGCGCGAATAATCACTTATTGAATGGCTAAATCACAATTTTGGCAATGCGTATATTCACAATCCATTTAATAAACTCAGCCTCCCAGTGCTATATATTTCTATTAGAAGGTGGAGTCTACGGCCGCTAGAACTATTTACAGCCCATTGATTAAGTGAGTTTCTGAAGTGAGGATAATAAATCAATTGACTGTATATTAAGATTTGTATTTCTGCGTTCAAGTAAAAATTAGCATAAGTTCATATAAGTATCCAAAATAACATAATTGGATATTTCAGACGTTATTGGCAACCAGAATTATATCATTTCCTATTGTCATATATTTTCGCAATCTTATTTGGTAAATCGAAAGTAGCATCTATAGGCATATGAACATAAGGTAGATTAATTCTCTCTTTGGACTGGATAAACTATGAAGTCAATGTTCATTCGAGTTTTCAATAGCAAAATCGATTATACAATCGATAGTGAAATGAAAATTTGATTCAATTATCCATAGTGATTTTGGTCCGATTTGGAACACTACATGTGACACCCCTTCCCTCCCCATAGTGTTGGGGCGCATCATCATACGAGCTGTGTATTTGTAGTAGAATTATTGCTTATTGCTTAAAGGTATTAAAATGAGGCATGTTTGGGATGAAAAATTTGGTGTTCAAATTATTCATTTCAATCCATAACACTTATCAGAGGTCTGCCCGCCTTGATAAGGTATTTATAGTGATGGCTATTATAAAATCTACTACTGGTATAGATATAATGCACCAGTCAATGGAAACCATGTTGCTACATAGTCAGGGATTTCCCTGATGCAGGTTTTCTGCGTCCCTGACGCAACTTTATGGCTTGGGACCCTCATTTCTGCATTACTGTGCATCCTTGGGACCCCCAATAGTATCCCTCGAATAGACATTTTTATATCAGCTAGAACATTCTTCTTTCTGCTATTTATTGCACTTAGTCTTGTGGTGCATTGAGCAATCTGCATTTGCTGTTTTATTTATTTATAACTAACTTTATCACTAATAATGAGCTTGAAATGGTACTGTATGGTAAAGGGACCCCCAAAATTTCTCAGGGACTCCCTAAACAATAAATGTAAATATAAATTTTAAGGGTCCTGCGACCCTCGTATGAAAAATCCTAGGGAAAACCCTGCATAGTGGTTAACATGATGCACGGGTATGCAATGGTACGGCTACTAGAAATTATACCAATCATTTCCGGTAATGTTGCGGATGAGTTGTGTACCTTTTTGTCTTCTGAGATACACTGGACTTGCGGTGACTATGAAAAATAATTGATTTATACACACTTAAAATCAAATGCCTATGGTTTTTGTCGAGCCCGCTGGCGGTGAGCTCGATATAGTTGTCACAATGGCTGTTCAGTGTATACATGTGCATCTGTTAGTGCGTCCGTCCGTCCGTCCGATTTTGTCCGGGCTGTTTTTTCATCATTCAATGGGTGATTTTGAAATACATTTGCACAAATGTTCCCCGTGTTCAGGCGGCGAGTCGCGCCCAAGACCAGTACCCCTAGCTTGAAGGTCAAGGTCACTCTTGGAGGTCAAAAGTCCAAAATGGGCATAATACTGCTTGTCCGGACTATATGTTCTTCATTTGTTGGGTGATTTTGAAATACATTGGCACAAATGTTCCCCGGATTGAGGCAGCTTGTCGCGCCCAAGACCAGTACCCCTAGCTTGAAGGTCAAGGTCACTCTTGGAGGTCAAAGGTCCAAAATGGGCATAATACTGCTTGTCCGGACCATATGTTCTTCATTTGTTGGGTGATTTTTAAAATAACTGGGCATAATTGTTTAGCACCACGAGGCGGTGTGCAGTGCGCAAGATCCAGGCCTCTAGCTCAAAGGTCAAGGTGACACTTAGAGGTCAAAGGTAAAAAATGGCCATTATAGACCTTGTCCGGGCTGTATCTCACTCATGCATTGACACTTTTTGAAATAACTTGGCATAATTGTTAAACACCATGAGGCGGTGTGCAGTGCGCAAGATCCAGGCCTCTAGCTCAAAGGTCAAAGTCACACTTACAGGTCAAAGGTAAAAAATGGCCATTATAGATCTTGTCCGGGCTGTATCTCACTCATGCATTGACACTTTTTTAAATAACTTAGCATAATTGTTAAACACCATGAGGTGGTGTGCAGGGCGCAAGATGCAGGTCTCTAGCTCAAAGGTCAAGGTCACACTTAGAAGTCAAGCATCAACAATGACCGTTATAGACCTTGTCCGGGCTTTATCTCACTCATATATTGACACATTTTTGAATAACTTGGTAAATTTGTTAAACACCATGAGGCGGTGTGCAGTGCGTAAGATACAGGTCTCTAGCTCAAAGGTCAAGGTTACACTCAGAGGTCAAACTTCAAAAATTACCATTATAGGCCTTGTACGGGCTGTATCTCACTCATGCATTGACCAATCTTTTTTTTAAATTTGGCATGAATGTTCACCTTCATGAGACAGAGGTTCATGACAGACCCCGAGGTTCATATCTCAAGGTCACGGTCACAGTTGAAAGTCAAATTGAAGCTTGTCCAGACCATAACTTTGTCATGCATGGACCAATCTGTCTTACATTTGGCATGAATATTCACCTCCATAAGCTGGAGTGTCATGCTCAACCCTCAGGTTCCTATATCAAAGGTCAAGGTCACAGTTGCAGGTCAAATTTCTAAAGAAGCTTGATGGACCATAATTTTGGCATGCATTGACCAATCTTGCTTGAAATTGCCATGGATGTCAACCTCTATTAATTGGAGTGTCATGAGCAACCCCTGGTTCTTTTCTCAAAGGTCAAGGTCACAGTTAGAAGTCAAAGGTCAAATTGAAGTTCGTAGGTATAATGTATTCTTTATGCATGCTGGCATTAGATGTAACTTAGCACATTTAAGTCAGTGCTTTTTTTCAATGTGCGCCGAGGCTCGACATAATTTGCCCGAGGGCACAAATTTCTAGTATATATTTGGAATTTTCAAGTTTTATGTATTTGGGGAAACATTTCTAGTGTTTTATAGGATTTTTGTCGACCGTCCGTCTGTATGTTCATTTGTCCACACTTTCAAACGACATATCCTCTTAAACCATTTGGCCAATTTTGATGAAATTTTGCCAGGATGTACATGGCATTGGGGGATTTAGTAATTGTTCAAATTATAGCCCTGGGGTGAAAATTGGCCCCACCCCGGCAGTCACCATTTTATATAGACTTTTATAGGAAAACATACAAAAATCTTCTTGTCTAAAACCACAATGCCTAGAACATTGATATTTGTTATGTAGCATCATCTAGTAGTTAACTACCAACATCGTTGGCCCTGTGGTGAAAGTGGGTCACTGTTTTATATAGACTTAATTATATTGGGAAAACATATAAAAATCTTATTGTCTAAAAATACAATGCCTAGAGCTTTGATATTTGGTATGTAGCATCAACTAGTGATTTTCTACCAAGATATTTCAAATTATCTGCCCCTGTGTGAAAATTGATCAGGGCTTCATTAATAATCAGGTGAGCGATACAGGGCCATTATGGCCCTCTTGTTTATATTTTAAGCCTGATAGCCGGCTTGTCTCTGTTATCAGATTACTAAAATACAGGCACTGAAATACACTAATATGCACAGTTGATGGTAGTGAATTATTTGTTATTAAACAGTGATTTGTTATGTATTTTAGGTAGAACATAGCATGTGGGATGCACAGTTTCTCTCTCCATATATTTGTCCAAAGCTATATTGGGGCAACGTTCCAGGGTTAAACAGGTAAATAGTTGCAGGTTATTATATCTCCTACATATTTTCAGCTGGCAGTCTGTTGGGATGGATGTCACTTTTTCCTTGCTTGATCTCCTTAATCTTTGGTTAGATTTCAATTACGTTTCTCATGAATATTTGGTACTAAAGCATTGTTGTGCATATTGTCAGGGATTTTTGGTCTGATAAATACTGTTGAGCGTTATGGCCCTTTGTACTAGACCTAAATTTTTGTGTCAAAAGCCCTTCTAGTTCTTCATATATTTTTCTCAAATGTGTTTTACCTGAATTTGCAAAATAAGCATTTATCTTTACAGTGCAGTACAGTGTTACAATAAGAACAAAGATGTACAAGAAATGCTTGATAAGTACCTGACTCCAGTACTGGATAGAAAAGCTAATGTTGGTATTCTATTGTGTTCACAAGAATTACATGTACTTCGAGGGTCATTCAATAAATTCATGGACTAGGCTCATCATTTTAGCACCCAAAGACCTAGAGAAAAACATACTTATCACATTATACCGCAGACTGTCTTTCGGTCACAAGTGCAGAAAATATTTTATTGAACAACACATTTTTTATCAAACCATGGCTAAAATAAAATTCCTCTTGACTGATGATTTTTTTAACTTGAGCTGACTTGTCCCTTTTAGGTCTTCCAGTGTTCACATTTAAACCCCTCTTAAAACATTTGTGCAAGGTATAACGATAGCCCTGGTCACCCAACTTTGAGAATTTGCAATATGTCTTTTTTGTTTGTGCAGGATGTTAAACTGCAGTCAACATTGTATTTTATTTTTTATGCCGCACGTTTCCCAGATGTCGCCATTTTCGGAAAACATGAAAACTTCAATACTAGGAATAAATTCACCACGTTGTAATTATTGAAATGTTCCCATACACAAGCAAGTTCATTTGGCGGGGATGGCCATGTGATCATGGCTCTTGTTGCTCTTAAATACAATGCTGCTGCATGCTATATATTCTGAATTCCCTCTTTGTAGTAGATTTTTGGTGTCCACTGCGTTTTCCGAGGCCTGTGCACCATTTAAAAGTAATGAAAACCTGATTTGCCTTGATTAAACAGTTTTTCATTCAAATTCCAACGTCCAAATTACTTCATACTTTCACGACATGTCATGAGAATATCTTGAAATAATCTGGCAAAATTATGGGAATATGAATTAATTTATTAGAAATTTATAAGTAGTTGAACTAATAAAAAGGGTATGTGACGCCAGCCAGGGTGGCACGTTAACTATGGTAATAAAAAGGCTGCTAACATGCTACTGATTTTCATTATTCAAGAAAAAATTGTGATGACTGTAGATAATAAGTCAAATTATTATTTAAACATGTTTATTATCAAATGAGAATGATCGTCTTTGTATATATTGAATGACCCTCGTATCAAACCACACATACAAGCATTGTTTAATGTTGTCAAAGAAGCTTTTCACCTAATTAGTAATCCAAAATATTGACCAAGTTCATGAATTTACAAACATCACAGAGTCTATCACTACCTAAAAAATATTGTACTGAGAAATAATTTAAGCATTGCTAATATTTGTGCTTATATATAATCGTGAAATAAAGATAAAATTTCTTAATATTTTACTCCAAAAATAGTCATTTACTGGAAAACATTACTGCAGTATTTAGATTATTTAACAGCCATTGGTTTGTTCATAATTTAAAAACTTCCTCTGTATTGGAGAAAGTACCTCATGGTTATCTTAGAAAAAAGGCCTAAGTCACCCTCTCAGTAAATTCTTCTAACACAACATGTTCAAGGTAATTACTATACAGTAGCCTATATATACTTGATTCTCATTGACTGGATCCTTCTCATCGACTCAAGCCCTAATTGTTTTGGTCAAATATACACACATGCAGAGATGATTCTTATCCAAAACATGTTAAAATCTACTAGAAGTCTTATTTCTGTCGCAGCAGAAAAACAAATGTGAATGAAAATAACTTGTAATCATTCTGTGATCACTAATAGCAACCAATCAAGAAAATCCAGTTTGGTACTGTAAACATCAACGCCTAAGCTTGTTACCATGGGGTTCTGTTGTTGACGATTTTTTTGTCAACAGGCTCGTTCATATTGATTAAATTCCGTGAATAACATCTTAGATGAATTGACTTTATGCCACAACTGTGTATTGTGAAGTTTTCAGTCTTTGTGTTATAAATACAGCTAGGACTGACCAATCAGAGGGCTCAAGTCGATGAGAAAGTTTCTGAATGACGTAGGCTCTTGACTGGCACTTGCTTTATAGCAGATATTTTACTACAAAAACATTTTAATGGCAAAACTATAAAGTTTTCATTAAGTTAAGTAATTTCTCAGTCAGTAAAAATAAAATTGGTCAAAGAGTAAACTGGTGGAAGTGTGCATGCAAGGCTTTAAGCTCTAAGGGGCTCGACTCCATGAGAAAGCCATGTAATATGTTATTTTAAATGAATAATCATAATATACAAAGATATTTATTTTCAGGTTAATATTTTACGCAGCGTTGCCATAGGTTTTAATGAAGGAAGGACAAAAGGCAATGTTGAAATCAAACCATTATTCAACTTTTACTGTAATGATATGGAAAAAGAAGTTCTGGTCAGCCATGATGATTGTTTTGGGGGTGAGACAGTTTGCGAGTACGGTGTTGATGTGGAGTCACTTAGGACGGGATCTTTGATGCAAGGGAGTTCTAAAGCCGAGGTTTCAATGCATACATTACCTGTAGGGTCAATACGGGTAAATACGGACGAAAAGGAAAGTACGGACATCTGAGTATATTCTACGATCAGAATTTTTGTTTTTGGAATTTCAAACCGTTCTCCCTGTGCAGAATAAAAATGCACTTGCAGTGCTTTGATTGAGACAGGAAGCAGCAGTCCATGTCCACCGGAAATACACATAAGGCATGCGCAAAGTTAGTGACATCATCGACCTTTTACGTCACAGGCTAACTTTAAGAAGCGCGCTCGTTCAAGGTGAACATTGAACATAAATATTTAAGGTGTACGCACCTTCTTAAACCACGATAATTTATGCTTATTCGTTTCTTAATTTCTTCTAGTTAAATTTGCACATAGTTTTATTACCAGTCTTTGTGTAAAACGCTCAAATATAGAGAAAATATGAAGTGTCCGTATTTTTTCGATCTTTTTTTCACGTAGGAAAAATACGGACAATTGACATTTTCATATACTTAACAAGTTTCGTTACACATTCAAAGCTGAGCGAGTGGCCGTGTGGTTAAGGCGTTGGACTATTAATCAAGCGGTCCGAGTTCAAATCTCGGGGGCGGCAATTTTTTTTAGATTTTTTTACACCCGATACGTAACAGCCTATTGTGCAAAAATGGTGTCAAAACACTGGTTTGCTTAAAATTATTTTTAAATTAATTATATCCATTTCAGAATGAAAAACGTAATTATAAGAAACCTCTATGCTGTTGGCATGCACCACCATGGACCGAAAGAACTGGCAACTGGCTCTGCTGTTTATTATATTAAACCAGACTTAAGAAACCAGTACGACAAAGATGCAATAGCAATCTATGAAAATAAAGGCTGTACCAAGCTCGCCGCTTATCTTCGACGACAAGATGCTCATCATGTGAAACAACTGTTCGATTTGTGTTTTATACACGACGTCTGCTATCTCAGGGCAAAGGATAGCCCTGTGAAATTCAATAAATATAAAGGACCAATGCAATCAGTCAGTATTGGGTTTAAAATACCAGAAGACAAATCAGGAGAGCTGATAGAACTTTTGAAAAGTATACCATCAGTGGTTTATAAAGTTTTCTGACCATTTGGAGTTTGCAGAATGTAGACTTTCTCGATATCATTGCGTCACCTTAAAATGATAAAGAATATATTAATCTATTAAAATAAAGGAATAAATCAAACGATCAGTGTGCGTTGCGTCATTCTTAACCCCTGCTATATAGTTGCTGTCTTAGTAAGGCTTAATATCATCCGGGACCTTTTGATCTCAAGTCCACCGCCTTAACTGGTCTGTCACAACCCTCTAATAATCTAACAATAATGCAATAACGTTTGTTCATCATTATGGATAGCATTTTTCACGATGCAGTGTAGCTCAACTGAACAGATCTTTTTATTTGCTTTTAATACTCTTGCTTACAGGTTGCTTTGAACTCTTGCTTTCAGATGCCTTCAAAGTATGTGTATAAAAAGAGGGGTAAGACAATGAATTATACACCTGAAACGCTAGAGAGAGCAGTAACGTCTGTTCAAAGTGGAAGAATGTCTGTAAGGGAGGCTTCTTCTGTGTACAATGTTCCTCGTTCTACAATAGGCGACCGTATTAGCGGGAAACACGAGCTCCATGTACCCCATGGTCGACCCACACATATACCAAAGGAAGTAGAGGACCAAATTGTCTCAGCCGTTAAAATGGCTGCGCGCCGGGGTGTTGGTCTGTCCAGAAAGCAGATATTACTGCGCACTAACATTCTATGTGAACGTTTGAAGATAAGATCAGCTTGCAAAACTTTCAAAGGTAACTTAGTCTATTAAATAATAAGTTATTGTCAAAATAATTGATCGTTTATGATTTGAAATATTCTAGTACAGAAATGTAACTTATGTAAAGCATGTGTACTGCAAACTACGTCCATATTATAACTGCCTGTCAGGGGCGTACCTAGACACATTTTGATGTGTAGGCCCAAATATGTATTTGGTCACTTCAATAGTAACAAAGTCGTCTTCAAACTATACTTGGCGAAGTGATGTGGCGAGGATAAACAAAAGCATACAGATCAAATCATTTGTTGTTTCTTACCTTCCAGCGAGTAAAGACTGGTGGCATGGATTGAAGGGAAGATATCCTGATCTGGTTTTAAGAAAGCCAGAAAAACTAACCTCAACCCGGGCAAGAATGATGAATCACGAGGTCATGAGTAATTACTTCAAGGATTTAGGTGAGTTACACACAGTTAGATCAACCACTTAGTGGATCGCATTATATTTCATGCTGCAAGATTTAACAAAATACCAATGGTTCAGTGCAGAAATGGTTCGGTGCATATTGTCTTTAAAATATTAATAAGGACGCGGCAACTAAAATATGTCAGGTTGCGGAACAATGTTAAATCATATACTAGTATACTGATAATATTTTATCAGTTAAAACAAATCGGTAATCATTGACTGCTTCAAACTTCGAAATGCGTTTATTTTTGTAGGCACTATCATCGATGGACTGAATCTATCTGCACGTCCAGAATGTGTTTGGAACTGCGACGAGATGGCGAAGAATTTTGAACACGACCCTGGGAGAGTTGTAGGTCAGAGGGGAGAAAGTTGTGTTTTCAGAACGAGTTGTAGATCAAGTAATATCACAGTGATGGCTTGCGTTAATGCCTCGGGGGGAAGAATGCCACCAATGTTTGTGGTGAAAGGTAAAACATCCAGATCACTTCACGGTTTTAACACAACCGCCTCCCCGGATGGTTCTATGTGGGACTATCAGGTAAATGGTTGGATGAATGACGATTTGGGTGAAAAGTGGTTCAATCAAGTTTTTTTGGAACATTGTGGCCCGCATAGACCACAATTAATCATACTAGATGGTCATAACTCCCACCAAACATTGGGAATTATCATGTCTGCCTTGGAGAATAATATACACATCTTGGCGTTGCCCCCTCATACAACACATTACAGTCAACCCTTAGACAAGGCAGTTTTCGGGCCCCTCAATAAAAAATACAACGAGGAATGCTCCCTTTTTATACAGGAAAATCCACTTCATCAAATAAACAAGTGGAGTTTCCCATCCCTATTTGCAAAAGCCTGGGAGAAATCTCTCTCGGTTACTAATATTCAAAGTGGATTCAGGGCGTGTGGAATATATCCCTACGATCCCCAAGCCATTCCAGAAAAGGCATATGGCCCAAGTCTGCCTACAGATCTGCCTGTCAGTGTTGCCACTGCCGACCGTACAGAAGTTGCTGGGAGTAGCACAGAGGGTCTTCAAGGTGAAAACTTCGTGGCGACAATACTCAATCCATCGGCTGGAAATGTCCTTGATATTAGCGATCCTGTGCAGTTGGTGGGTCTATTGAACCACACCAACGTCAGCATAGAGCCTTTGACAGACTCGGAAGGCCATGATATCAGCATCCTACTCCCTGACAAGCATGGCCACCAAGATACCACTATCGCATTCCTTGACATGCAAGGCGTAGGTGCAGAACAAACTATCCCTGCTGTTCCTACACTTGATCAACAAGTCAATAATGTATTCATACCACCTGCAATCACTTCCCCAATCATTAGGAAAAGAAAGCAAACAGCCGTGAAATCGCACAGGCTTTTAACCAGTGGTGAAGTTCTGTCTGAAAAAGTTAGATTAGAAAATGTTAAGATAGAAAAGGACTTAAAGAAAACACAGAGAATGAACAAAACAAAAAAGATTAAAATCGAAAAGTGTTAAACATACTGTACATGTAAAGGTACATACTAAACTGAAGCATGTTTGTGTTTATCGTGACTAGTTTAAATACCTGGATAGATTATATAAACTGTTTGTAAAATAATGTGCTTGTCAAATGAATTTAGATCTACTTTGCCAGTATGCCTACAAATCAATATATTGCCACTGTTTACTGTATTATTTTGCGAAATTCCTTTTTCCAGTTATTTAAATTGTACACCATAATTACTGTACGATGCAGACAGAGACTCTCTAATACTAATAATTAGTATTAGAGAGTCTCTGATGCAGATAAATAGTTATTTTTTTAAAAAGACTTAATTGTCCGTACTTTCCCTACTGCTTTCACATATGTCCGTACTTTTCCTACCATTGTCCGTATTTTCACCATCCCCGTCCGTATTTACCGACTTGCGTCCGTATTATCCCTAGTTGACATAACGAGTTAAAACATGTATTTTCGACGTTTCGGACCCAGCAGAACTTAAAACTCAACGGTATCGGCCGTGGAAAGAATGTTCCGAATGCCTATCAGTTTCCTTTGCGTTAGAGGTAAGCCTTTATTTTCACGACATCGAATCAAAGTACAAAGCCTCAAAATCCGTCCGTATTTACCCTTATTGACCCTATGGATGAATGATCAGAAAAGTGTTATATGGGCGACTGAAGTGGAGAGGTGTGCATTATTACGTACTGTAGATGTTCATATTATGTGTGATTACGTACCGTAGATGTGCATATTATGTCTGATTACGTACTGTAGATGTGCATATTATGTGAGATTACGTACTGTAGATGTGCATATTATGTGAGATTACATACTGTAGATGTGCATATTATGTGAGATTACATACTGTAGATGTGCATATTATGTCTGATTACAAACTGTAGATGTGCATATTATGTGAGATTACAAACTGTAGATGTGCATATTATGTGAGATTACAAACTGTAGATGTGCATATTATGTCTGATTACAAACTGTAGATGTGCATATTATGTGAGATTACAAACTGTTGATGTGCATATTATGTCTGATTACATACTGTAGATGTGCATATTATGTCTGATTACGTACCGTAGATGTGCATATTATGTGAGATTACAAACTGTAGATGTGCATATTATGTGTGATTACGTACTGTAGATGTGCATATTATGTGAGATTACGTACCGTAGATGTGCATATTATGTGAGATTACATACTGTAGATGTGCATATTATGTGAGATTACGTACCGTAGATGTGCATATTATGTGAGATTACGTACCGTAGATGTGCATATTATGTGAGATTACAAACTGTAAATGTGCATATTATGTGTGATTACGTACTGTAGATGTTCATATTATGTGTGATTACGTACCGTAGATGTGCATATTATGTCTGATTACGTACCGTAGATGTGCATATTATGTGAGATTACAAACTGTAGATGTGCATATTATGTCTGATTACATACTGTAGATGTGCATATTATGTCTGATTACATACTGTAGATGTGCATATTATGTCTGATTACGTACTGTAGATGTGCATATTATGTGTGATTACAAACTGTAGATGTGCATATTATGTCTGATTACGTACTGTAGATGTGCATATTATGTGTGATTACATACTGTAGATGTGCATATTATGTGTGATTACATACTGTAGATGTGCATATTATGTGAGATTACGTACTGTAGATGTGCATATTATGTGAGATTACGTACTGTAGATGTGCATATTATGTGAGATTACAAACTGTAGATGTGCATATTATGTCTGATTACGTACTGTAGATGTGCATATTATGTGTGATTACATACTGTAGATGTGCATATTATGTGTGATTACATACTGTAGATGTGCATATTATGTGAGATTACATACTGTAGATGTGCATATTATGTGTGATTACAAACTGTAGATGTGCATATTATGTCTGATTATGTACCGTAGATGTGCATATTATGTGAGATTACATACTGTAGATGTGCATATTATGTGTGATTACAAACTGTAGATGTGCATATTATGTCTGATTACGTACCGTAGATGTGCATATTATGTGAGATTACATACTGTAGATGTGCATATTATGTGAGATTACAAACTGTAGATGTGCATATTATGTGAGATTATGTACCGTAGATGTGCATATTATGTCTGATTACAAACTGTAGATGTGCATATTATGTCTGATTACATACTGTAGATGTTCATATTATGTCTGATTACGTACTGTAGATGTGCATATTATGTCTGATTACATACTGTAGATGTGCATATTATGTGAGATTACATACTGTAGATGTGCATATTATGTGAGATTACGTACTGTAGATGTGCATATTATGTCTGATAACGTACTGTAGATGTGCATATTATGTGTGATTACAAACTGTAGATGTGCATATTATGTGAGATTATGTACTGTAGATGTGCATATTATGTGAGATTACGTACTGTAGATGTGCATATTATGTGAGATTACAAACTGTAGATGTGCATATTATGTGAGATTACATACTGTAGATGTGCATATTATGTCTGATTACATACTGTAGATGTGCATATTATGTCTGATTACATACTGTAGATGTGCATATTATGTCTGATTACAAACTGTAGATGTGCATATTATGTGAGATTACAAACTGTAGATGTGCATATTATGTGTGATTACGTACCGTAGATGTGCATATTATGTCTGATTACGTACTGTAGATGTGCATATTATGTGAGATTATGTACTGTAGATGTGCATATTATGTCTGATTACAAACTGTAGATGTGCATATTATGTGTGATTACATACTGTAGATGTGCATATTATGTGAGATTACATACTGTAGATGTGCATATTATGTGAGATTACGTATTGTAGATGTGCATATTATGTGAGATTACAAACTGTAGATGTGCATATTATGTCTGATTACGTACTGTAGATGTGCATATTATGTGTGATTACATACTGTAGATGTGCATATTATGTGTGATTACATACTGTAGATGTGCATATTATGTGAGATTACATACTGTAGATGTGCATATTATGTGTGATTACAAACTGTAGATGTGCATATTATGTCTGATTACGTACCGTAGATGTGCATATTATGTGAGATTACATACTGTAGATGTGCATATTATGTGTGATTACAAACTGTAGATGTGCATATTATGTCTGATTACGTACCGTAGATGTGCATATTATGTGAGATTACATACTGTAGATGTGCATATTATGTGAGATTACAAACTGTAGATGTGCATATTATGTGAGATTATGTACCGTAGATGTGCATATTATGTCTGATTACAAACTGTAGATGTGCATATTATGTCTGATTACATACTGTAGATGTTCATATTATGTCTGATTACGTACTGTAGATGTGCATATTATGTCTGATTACATACTGTAGATGTGCATATTATGTGAGATTACATACTGTAGATGTGCATATTATGTGAGATTACGTACTGTAGATGTGCATATTATGTCTGATTACGTACTGTAGATGTGCATATTATGTGTGATTACAAACTGTAGATGTGCATATTATGTGAGATTATGTACTGTAGATGTGCATATTATGTGAGATTACGTACTGTAGATGTGCATATTATGTGAGATTACAAACTGTAGATGTGCATATTATGTGAGATTACATACTGTAGATGTGCATATTATGTCTGATTACATACTGTAGATGTGCATATTATGTCTGATTACATACTGTAGATGTGCATATTATGTCTGATTACATACTGTAGATGTGCATATTATGTGAGATTACGTACTGTAGATGTGCATATTATGTGAGATTACAAACTGTAGATGTGCATATTATGTGTGATTACGTACCGTAGATGTGCATATTATGTCTGATTACGTACTGTAGATGTGCATATTATGTGAGATTATGTACTGTAGATGTGCATATTATGTCTGATTACAAACTGTAGATGTGCATATTATGTGAGATTACATACTGTAGATGTGCATATTATGTCTGATTACAAACTGTAGATGTGCATATTATGTCTGATTACAAACTGTAGATGTGCATATTATGTGAGATTACGTACTGTAGATGTGCATATTATGTGAGATTATGTACCGTAGATGTGCATATTATGTGAGATTACAAACTGTAGATGTGCATATTATGTGAGATTACAAACTGTAGATGTGCATATTATGTCTGATTACGTACTGTAGATGTTCATATTATATCTGATTACGTACTGTTGATGTGCATATTATGTCTGATTACATACTGTAGATGTGCATATTATGTGAGATTATGTACCGTAGATGTGCATATTATGTGAGATTATGTACCGTAGATGTTCATATTATGTGTGATTACATACTGTAGATGTGCATATTATGTCTGATTACGTACCGTAGATGTGCATATTATGTGAGATTACATACTGTAGATGTGCATATTATGTGTGATTACAAACTGTAGATGTGCATATTATGTCTGATTACGTACTGTAGATGTGCATACACTTAAACGAATTTCTAATTGGCCACCCAATGAAACATTATATTATGCGATATATTCAGTCAATATTTCTAAAAATGTGGTTATTTTCATTCCATGCACTTATCTATCGATTTCAAGAAATAAATTACGCATGCATGTAGGAAATCATCCATGCGGAACAGTTAGTGCAAAATGGCTTACGTGCACGTGGTTCACGTGCACGACATGTTTGATTTTTGAAATTAGCCAAAATGTATTCTCTGTCGATTGACTTAATGAAAGGTGTTAATACTGGCAAGAATAAGTAAAACGGGGCGCGCTGAGGCCGTTAGAATGACCAGTACCAGCACCAAAATCCAGACATCTACGTCAAAACGTCTTTTTGTAAAAAGCGATATTTATAATAACGTGGGGTTTAGCTCAAATTACTGCAAGAAACATATTTTCTATCAATACAATTGGACAGTATCGGGGTTTCGATTATTTATATATTTCTAAAAGCATTTTTTAAAACTAATTTATAAAAAAACACGTGGCAAATCAGAAATTCGTTCAATGTAGGCATGCATCTGACGTCATGAGCGCGTTCCACATGGCTCATTTTCACAAATTATAGTGTTTAAAGAAAAGTCGATCTACAGGGAACAAATTTATACCAAATACGATACTATTCCAAGCTGCGCACGAGGCCAACGTGCAAAAAAGCAATTTCGCACCAACCGTTACGCATGGATGATTTTGTATATGAATACGCCATTTCTTTCCAGAAATAGATAAGTAAGTGCGTGGAATAAACAAATAATACATCCTAAGATTTATTGATATAATTTATCAGATAATATAAATTTTTTTAGGGTGGCCAATTAGAAATTCGTTTAAGTGTATTATGTCTGATTACGTACTGTAGATGTTCATATTATGTGAGATTACGTACTGTAGATGTGCATATTATGTCTGATTACATACCGTAGATGTGCATAATATGTGAGATTACGTACCGTAGATGTGCATATTATATGAGATTACGTACCGTAGATGTGCATATTATGTCTGATTACGTACTGTAGATGTTCATATTATGTGTGATTATGTACTGTAGATGTGCATATTATGTCTGATTACGTACTGTAGATGTTCATATTATGTCTGATTACGTACTGTAGATGTTCATATTATGTCTGATTACGTACTGTAGATGTTCATATTATGTGTGATTATGTACTGTAGATGTGCATATTATGTCTGATTACATACTGTAGATGTGCATATTATGTCTGATTACGTAATGTAGATATGCATATTATGTCTGATTACAAACTGTAGATGTGCATATTATGTGAGATTACAAACTGTAGATGTGCATATTATGTGTGATTACAAACTGTAGATGTGCATATTATGTGTGATTACATACTGTAGATGTGCATATTATGTGAGATTTCAAACTGTAGATGTGCATATTATGTGAGATTACGTACCGTAGATGTGCATATTATGTGAGATTACGTACCGTAGATGTGCATATTATGTGTGATTACGTACTGTAGATGTGCATATTATGTGAGATTACGTACCGTAGATGTGCATATTATGTGAGATTACAAACTGTAGATGTGCATATTATGTGTGATTACGTACTGTAGATGTGCATATTATGTGTGATTACGTACTGTAGATGTGCATATTATGTGAGATAACGTACTGTAGATGTGCATATTATGTCTGATTACGTACTGTAGATGTGCATATTATGTGTGATTACATACTGTAGATGTTCATATTATGTCTGATTACGTACTGTAGATTTGCATATTATGTGTGATTACATACTGTAGATGTGCATATTATGTGAGATTATGTACTGAAGATGTGCATATTATGTCTGATTACTTACTGTAGATGTGCATATTATGTGTGATTACATACTGTAGATGTGCATATTATGTGAGATTACGTACTGTAGATGTGCATATTATGTCTGATTACGTACTGTAGATGTGCATATTATGTCTGATTACGTACTGTAGATGTGCATATTATGTCTGATTATGTACTGTAGATGTGCATATTATGTCTGATTACAAACTGTAGATGTTCATATTATGTCTGATTACATACTGTAGATGTTCATATTATGTGAGATTACGTACTGTAGATGTGCATATTATGTCTGATTACAAACTGTAGATGTGCATATTATGTGAGATTACAAACTGTAGATGTGCATATTATGTGAGATTACGTACCGTAGATGTTCATATTATGTCTGATTACATACTGTAGATGTTCATATTATGTCTGATTACATACTGTAGATGTGCATATTATGTCTGATTACAAACTGTAGATGTGCATATTATGTGAGATTACAAACTGTAGATGTGCATATTATGTGAGATTACGTACCGTAGATGTGCATATTATGTGTGATTACATACTGTAGATGTGCATATTATGTCTGATTACAAACTGTAGATGTGCATATTATGTGAGATTACGTACTGTAGATGTGCATATTATGTCTGATTACGTACTGTAGATGTTCATATTATGTGAGATTACAAACTGTAGATGTGCATATTATGTGAAATTATGTACTGTAGATGTGCATATTATGTGAGATTACAAACTGTAGATGTGCATATTATGTGAGATTACGTACTGTAGATGTGCATATTATGTGAGATTACGTACCGTAGATGTTCATATTATGTGAGATTACGTACTGTAGATGTGCATATTATGTGAGATTACAAACTGTAGATGTGCATATTATGTGAGATTATGTACTGTAGATGTGCATATTATGTGAGATTACAAACTGTAGATGTGCATATTATGTGAGATTACGTACTGTAGATGTGCATATTATGTGAGATTACGTACCGTAGATGTGCATATTATGTGAGATTACAAACTGTAGATGTGCATATTATGTGTGATTACGTACTGTAGATGTTCATATTATGTGTGATTACGTACCGTAGATGTGCATATTATGTCTGATTACAAACTGTAGATGTGCATATTATGTGAGATTACAAACTGTAGATGTGCATATTATGTCTGATTACATACTGTAGATGTTCATATTATGTCTGATTATGTACTGTAGATGTGCATATTATGTCTGATTACGTACTGTAGATGTGCATATTATGTGAGATTATGTACCGTAGATGTGCATATTATGTGAGATTACAAACTGTAGATGTGCATATTATGTGTGATTACGTACTGTAGATGTGCATATTATGTGTGATTACATACTGTAGATGTGCATATTATGTGAGATTATGTACCGTAGATGTGCATATTATGTGAGATTATATACCGTAGATGTGCATATTATGTCTGATTACGTACTGTAGATGTTCATATTATTTCTGAATACGTACTGTAGATGTGCATATTATGTCTGATTACGTACTGTAGATGTGCATATTATGTGAGATTATGTACCGTAGATGTGCATATTATGTGAGATAATGTACCGTAGATGTTCATATTATGTGTGATTACATACTGTAGATGTGCATATTATGTCTGATTACAAACTGTAGATGTGCATATTATGTGTGATTACAAAATGTAGATGTGCATATTATGTGAGATTACAAACTGTAGATGTGCATATTATGTGAGATTATGTACCGTAGATGTGCATATTATGTCTGATTACAAACTGTAGATGTGCATATTATGTCTGATTACAAACTGTAGATGTGCATATTGTGTGAGATTACGTACTGTAGATGTGCATATTATGTGAGATTACAAACTGTAGATGTGCATATTATGTCTGATTACATACTGTAGATGTGCATATTATGTGAGATTACGTACTGTAGATGTGCATATTATGTGAGATTACAAACTGTAGATGTGCATATTATGTCTGATTACAAACTGTAGATGTGCATATTATGTGTGATTACATACTGTAGATGTGCATATTATGTGAGATTACAAACTGTAGATGTGCATATTATGTCTGATTACAAACTGTTGATGTGCATATTATGTGAGATTACAAACTGTAGATGTGCATATTATGTCTGATTACATACTGTAGATGTTCATATTATGTCTGATTACAAACTGTAGATGTGCATATTATGTCTGATTACGTACTGTAGATGTGCATAATATGTGAGATTACGTACTGTAGATGTGCATATTATGTGAGATTACAAACTGTAGATGTGCATATTATGTGAGATTACAAACTGTAGATGTGCATATTATGTCTGATTACGTACTGTAGATGTTCATATTATGTCTGATTACGTACTGTTGATGTGCATATTATGTCTGATTACATACTGTAGATGTGCATATTATGTGAGATTATGTACCGTAGATGTGCATATTATGTGAGATTATGTACCGTAGATGTTCATATTATGTGTGATTACATACTGTAGATGTGCATATTATGTCTGATTACGTACTGTAGATGTTCATATTATGTGAGATTACGTACTGTTGATGTGCATATTATGTCTGATTACGTACTGTAGATGTTCATATTATGTCTAATTACGTACTGTAGATGTTCATATTATGTGTGATTATGTACTGTAGATGTGCATATTATGTCTGATTACAAACTGTAGATGTTCATATTATGTCTGATTACGTACTGTAGATGTTCATATTATGTCTGATTACGTACTGTAGATGTTCATATTATGTGTGATTATATACTGTAGATGTGCATATTATGTCTGATTACGTACTGTAGATGTTAATATTATGTCTGATTACGTACTGTAGATGTTCATATTATGTCTGATTATGTACTGTAGATGTGCATATTATGTCTGATTACGTACTGTAGATGTGCATATTATGTCTGATTACGTACTGTAGATGTGCATATTATGTGTGATTATGTACTGTAGATGTTCATATTATGTGTGATTATGTACTGTAGATGTGCATATTATGTGTGACTACTTACCGTAGATGTGCATATTATGTGTGACTACTTACCGTAGATGTGCATATTATGTGTGATTATGTACTGTAGATGTGCATATTATGTCTGATTACGTACTGTAGATGTTCATATTATGTCTGATTACGTACTGTAGATGTTCATATTATGTGTGATTATATACTGTAGATGTGCATATTATGTCTGATTACGTACTGTAGATGTTAATATTATGTGAGATTACGTACTGTAGATGTTCATATTATGTGTGATTATGTACTGTAGATGTGCAGTTTATGTCTGATTACGTACTGTAGATGTTCATATTATGTCTGATTACGTACTGTAGATGTGCATATTATGTGAGATTACAAACTGTAGATGTGCATATTATGTGAGATTACGTACTGTAGATGTGCATATTATGTGTGATTACGTACTGTAGATGTTCATATTATGTGTGATTATGTACTGTAGATGTGCATATTATGTCTGATTACATACTGTAGATGTGCATATTATGTGACATTACAAACTGTAGATGTTCATATTATGTCTGATTACATACTGTAGATGTGCATATTATGTCTGATTACATACTGTAGATGTGCATATTATGTCTGATTACGTAATGTAGATATGCATATTATGTCTGATTACAAACTGTAGATGTGCATATTATGTGAGATTACGTACTGTAGATGTGCATATTATGTGAGATTACGTACCGTAGATGTGCATATTATGTCTGATTACATACTGTAGATGTGCATATTATGTCTGATTATGTAATGTAGATGTGCATATTATGTGAGATTATGTACCTTAGATGTGCATATTATGTCTGATTACAAACTGTAGATGTGCATATTATGTGAGATTACGTACTGTAGATGTGCATATTATGTCTGATTACGTACTGTAGATGTTCATATTATGTCTAATTACGTACTGTAGATGTTCATATTATGTGAGATTATGTACCTTAGATGTGCATATTATGTCTGATTACAAACTGTAGATGTGCATATTATGTGAGATTACGTACTGTAGATGTGCATATTATGTGAGATTACGTACCGTAGATGTGCATATTATGTGAGATTACGTACTGTAGATGTGCATATTATGTGAGATTACAAACTGTAGATGTGCATATTATGTGTGATTACGTACCGTAGATGTGCATATTATGTGAGATTACAAACTGTAGATGTGCATATTATGTGAGATTACGTACTGTAGATGTGCATATTATGTGAGATTACAAACTGTAGATGTGCATATTATGTGTGATTACGTACCGTAGATGTGCATATTATGTGAGATTACAAACTGTAAATGTGCATATTATGTGTGATTACAAACTGTAGATGTGCATATTATGTGTGATTACGTACGGTAGATGTGCATATTATGTGAGATTACGTACTGTAGATGTGCATATTATGTGTGATTACATACTGTAGATGTGCATATTATGTGAGATTACGTACTGTAGATGTGCATATTATGTGTGATTACATACTGTAGATGTGCATATTATGTGAGATTACGTACCGTAGATGTGCATATTATGTCTGATTACGTACCGTAGATGTGCATATTATGTGAGATTACGTACTGTAGATGTGCATATTATGTGAGATTACGTATCGTAGATGTGCATATTATGTGAGATTACGTACCGTAGATGTGCATATTATGTCTGATTACATACTGTAGATGTGCATATTATGTGAGATTATGTACCGTAGATGTGCATATTATATGAGATTACAAGCTGTAGATGTGCATATTATGTGAGATTACGTACCGTAGATGTGCATATTATGTGAGATTACGTACCGTAGATGTGCATATTATGTGAGATTACAAACTGTAGATGTGCATATTATGTGAGATTACAAACTGTAGATGTGCATATTATGTGTGATTACGTACCGTAGATGTGCATATTATGTGAGATTACAAACTGTAGATGTGCATATAATGTGAGATTACGTACTGTAGATGTTCATATTATGTGTGATTACAAACTGTAGATGTGCATATTATGTGTGATTATATACTGTAGATGTGCATATTATGTGTGATTACGTACTGTAGATGTGCATATTATGTGTGATTATATACTGTAGATGTGCATATTATGTGTGATTATATACTGTAGATGTGCATATTATGTGTGATTACGTACTGTAGATGTGCATATTATGTGAGATTATATACTGTAGATGTGCATATTATGTGAGATTACGTACCGTAGATGTGCTTTTTATGTGTGATTCTAACATTGTCTATTTTTAGCTCCATGTAAACGTATAGGACTGTACCGTGGTTAAATTTCCGCTATCTCACAGTTTTTGCGGTACTACTTTTTGGCTGTTGAATTACCTCCTACGTATAAATAACGCTTTTTATGAATGGACTTTACGTCTTGTTTATCGCATGACGTCATGGATTGTATGATGTTTATTTGGCGTAACTGTGACGTTTTGCGAACTTTTATTTGCGTAGTATTATTTAATTGTATCTGAATTATTGCAACAGCTATTGCATTTATCGATTCATTTTAGTTTTTATGAAATGCAATGTTTGGAATAAGCTCTAGTCATGCCTCTGTTTAAATGAAATGAGCAAAAAATGATATTCCAGGGGTGGATATTTTATACATTTAACAGTGGAAGTTGTCTATAGCAACACGACAAACAACGCTGTCTACTGCCTTCGTGATTAATTCCTACGCATATGAACTCCAAACCGTGATATATTGGCCGGTATATTACAGAGAACTAAGATCTATTTCCTAATTACGTACTGTAGAGTGTGAGTGTGATTACTTACCATGGAGTTACAACCCTTTGAAATTTCTTATCTGCACATAGCTTAAAAGCACAACTTATTTGTGTCTGCAGTATTGTCCCACAACTACTGGGTCATTTCATGGGCAGCTTTCTTCGATATTAAACAGGCATGTCTATATGTCTTCATTTATTCCAGATTGATTTTATCTTGGCAGTCATTTTATTACATAATATGCTATAACATTTTAGGGTTCTAGGATTGCCCCCACATTACACAGACTGCCCAGAGGTGAGTATACAACAACGTCAGAAGTTACTGAAGAGAACAACCAGTGTCAATATATTGAAGGAGATATTAAAACCACTTCTACATGTTTTTGTAACAAAGTGAATACAACACCAGTATGGTACGGTACAAGTTTGGAAGGAATTAAGTGGCTTTTTTGTCCTAATACTGCATCAGCCAGTTTCTAATACAGTACACAAGTTTGGATGGAAATGCATCTGTTATATTTAAAAACATTCGCTAGTTTAACTGTTTGTTGTATATGAGTCAATTCTTTTTGCAACAATTGAGCTCGAAGATTTTTTCTTTAAAACAGTATTTGATTTAATCGTTTTTCTTCTTTAAATGATGTATTGATGTAAAACCATATGCTATAGTGCACATATTCCACATAAAAAATCCATGTTTCATAAGCCTGCAGTAGTTTGTTTGACTTTGTTTGTCGACATACTTTTCTTGTAACGCATTTGTGTCATGCAATAGATTGAACACTAATATACAAAGGTCGAAATTTTCTTGTCATTTGAAAAGAACTAAACTAGTATATCCTAAAAGTGCATTTGTATTTTAATAAACATGACACGGTTAAAAAATATTTATAATATTATGGTGTTTTGGAGAAACTGTTTTAAAAATATGCAATTTGATCGTAATTTAGTTGCTGTAATATATTTCATTCTAACCTGTTCGGTATGGAAGCTCTTGTGTTGTGTCTGTTAAGGCCGAATTTCTAATTGGTGTAAATATGTTCTTTTTGATTGACATAATGTATAAAAATCTATCTGACATTGATGGGGGCATATAGCCTTGGTTCTGTCCATATGTCTGTATGCAACGTAAATCTTGTGTTGATGTACAGGATGGACTTTTTGCTTGGTTAATTTGTACCAGGGTTACAGCCCTTTGTTACTTTTATGATATACCCCCTATGGGGGAACCTGCATCCCATGGACACAATTCTAGTTTTACCTGTTTATATAGGCTTTACTCAGTTGTTCAGTTGAAATACTATCCTAGCTTTAGACATGCAACTGGAAATGTGCAATATCCGTTTGCATTGAAATAGTTCATAATCACATAGACTGAAATAAATGCTTGCAAAAGAATCATTTAAGAACAATGACTACTAGTTGAGCAAGTTTGGAGCATACTCTTTTAAACATGTCCAGTGGGTTGGTTGCCAGAATATAAACACTTTTACTTTAGAGGCCAAAGGATAGCAAATATGACATTAAAATGACTGAAATGTACAGGCATACATATTATGTTACATTAACATTTTCCATTTATTTTAGAATATCATTTCATGAAAATGTTCAAAGGCTCAGAAAGGGTCATTTTAAGTTTTTTAGCTCACCTGAGCACAAAGTGCTCAAGGTGAGTTATTGTGATCCCTCACCGTCTGTCGTCTGACTGTATGTCCGTCCATCCGACCACACTCTCAAACGACATCTCCTCTCAAACATTTTGGCCAATTTTGATGAAATTTTGCCAGATTGTACGAGGTATTGTGGGATTTAGTAATTGCTCAAATTATATATATGGCCCTGTGGTGAAAATTGGCCCCGCCCCGGAGGTCACCATAGACATATATAGGGACAACTTATAAAAATCTTCTTGTCTAAAACTACAATGCTTAGAGCTTTGATAATTAGTATGTAGCATCAATGATCATCTAGTGGTTTTCTACCAAAATTGTTCAAATTATTCCCTTGGTTGAAAACTGTGCAGGGCTTTATTTATAATCAGGTGAGCGATATAGGGCAATCATGGCCCTCTTGTTATATTACAATATTGTATATCTACTTTAATAAGAAAATAATTGATGCTGACCTGTTATTGATGCATGTTATGTTAATGTGTATTAATGATTTCATTTTTGAATAAAAGTATAAAGAACACCTAGTACCTTGTGTTTAAAATGTATTTCATCTGCATTGTCTTTATTAATCTTCAACAGTAGGGGACTATAGGTTTTCCGTCTGTCTGTGAATAAAATCTGGATCCTGCCATAACTCAAACAATTTTCAAGCCACATTGTTGGTTTATGAAACTTAGTATGTGGATACGGAGCAATAAGGAGACTATGTACGTCTTTATCTTTTTGAGCTGACAAAATTTATGATTGCCATGGCAACAGAAATATTGAAACACTGAAAACTAGTTATGGGGACTTCTGTATTACTTGCAATTCCAAATTACTTGTTTCCCGGGGGCCTTATTCACCAATGTTATCAGTTTAGACTTAAAATTGATAATACATTATTCATAATCAATTTTTTGTCACCAACTGAACATGTATACACATTTATATTAAAATCGGTACATTTATAACAACATGAGAGCGAATAGAACATTTGGCAATATAAAGTCTAAGTCTTAATTTTAGACTTATAACGTTGGTGAATACAGTTTTATTGGTATAATCGGCATGTGAAATGCCTTTGACCATGAGGCCCTAATATACTTCAGTAAATTTTGGATGAGCTTCTCCAGTCATTTTGCATCGAAGACCGTGGTCTTGCTTAAATGAGTTGCTTCTTTAAATAAAGTCATGATGGATGGATGGTACTAAAAACGAGGGGTGATCAACAAATATGCTGCAGATGCTTCAAAATATATGTTTATAAAATATGTGGCCTGAATTGCTGACAGACAAGATAACAAATTTGCATATTACACATTCAAAACCATGAACCATTAAATGTATGAATAATTCATGGACACTGTATAGTCATTCTTTGACTTCACTGGCTAAACTATCATGACGTCATTGCGGATAATGCACGTAACTAATTGATAACATAATTCTTGTTGCGTGTCACTTTCAAAGTCTAGATTGTATGGGAAAAGATGCACAATATACACCTGGAATTCTTCCTGTGCAACGAATTAAAAGATGCCTGTCTGTTGAATTGTGATATTATAAACATGATTTGACAAGTATTACAAAACAATGCAAAATCCATCAACTCTCATTAGATGATTTTCAATAAGTTGACGTGTAATTAAGAAGATCGGGTGTTCTGTGTAATTAAGACGAAGATCGGGTGGGTGTAGATTGTTTGCCTATATCAACATTTGTACGACCATTTCAATGTACCAAATGTAGACGGTCATGAATGAAATCGCTCTTGAACTTGACCAAGTACTTTTGTTGTCATATCAACACAAGACTGGATACACGACACAATCCGTCGATTTACACCGGAGGCTATTTCACATCAAACGAGATACATATTGTAACTATGCATGGCGGTTATCTTACATTTCTCTTTGATTTCTATGTATGGTTCACTTGCAAGACTAAATTACCGACTGCAGTTGCAAGCTGTTTTAAGAATTTGCTACAATGCGAATCAAATACCATCCAATATTTGTAAATGATGCAATACAATGTTATTTATTTGGTTGTGTTTCATTTGTTACAGTTGAAGAACAAAACACACTGGTGGGTAACAACTTAGTGGCACTAGTTTACAGAATATACATGTAGGTCGGTTGTGCTGATGTTCTTCTTTCGGTTCAATTTAACATGTTATATTTATTAAAACAAGCGTGATAACAGTTGCCCTTTTTGGCAAATGAAAAATGCGAAAATGGAAATCGCTCCAACTTGTGACGCGCCGTCACTATTGTTATATTTATAATGACGTCGCGTCACAAGTTGGAGCTATTTTACTTTTTCGGCGTTTTTATTTACATTTTCGTACGTGTACTTTTGTCATCTATATTTCTCGTTAAAATCGGTCAAACCATGAAATAAATACTGCTAACTTTATGTGGACAGATGTTTTCTTGCATACCTAGCTTAATGCTATTGTAATTAAATAAGCGCCCTCCGTTTCAATGTTCTATGTATGTACAAAAATGTACATATTTATTGTTAGTATGGATAAACCAAATTATGCATTGAATTCCGACTAATACCTTTAGACAAGCTGACCACGAGGGCATCGAATGGTTCCCGAATCTGAAATTCGCGACTTCGGGATGCATGTCTTCGCGGTGAATGTCATCCCTAAACTAAAATACATTCACAAGGCATAGTAGTCAAATAAATTAAATAATATACAAACTGAACTAATAAAATGAAAAAGTTAGATCTAGCCACGCTTACACTAATACACCAGGGGGGGCGTTTTATCAACATGTCGTAGCTAAGACATCGTCTTATCTTAACTCTGTGACTTACGACAAAAAGATAAGACGTGACTAAACCGTTTTATGAACGGTGTCGTAAATCGAGTGTCGCAGCTAAGACAAACATTTGTCGTAAGTCATTAATATTTGAGACACAGTCCAGAAACGTTACTTCCGCTACGTGACGCGCACCTGTCAAATAAGCGTTGTCAATGTAAACAATTAATGATATTGTGCCGACAATCTGGTAGTGGGTCTAGGAAAAGCGATTCAACAACTATAAATGTGTTAGTACATAAATTGATATAGACAAAAGTCACAAATACTCATAGATTGACGAATTCACAGAAATTCAAATAATATCATCAGATAGATCTACAATTCGTAGGCGATTTCGGCAGGTCAATAGCCCGGCTGAGTCGACCAGCCTCTGAAAAGTTGAGCATAGTTGGAAATAAGCATGTATTTGGAGGAAAAGGCATCCATAGTAGACACGAACTTATTTCTTTCGGAGTTTTTCTCTAGCTGTTGTAATCTTGTAAAGTACTTGATTTTCTAGATAGATACAGATATCTAGATCGTGGAGTACGAGGGGTGTTTAAGAATAATTAGATCTACAGAGACTGTTTTAATTGTCATAACTTTTTTAATTAGGAATGCATGTTCACAATCTTAGATTATTTCAAGAGAATAAGTAAAAATATTATTTTTAACAGAAATATTATCGATGTTAGCATGACAAAAATCCCCAGCATCGACATTGTAGTATTTTGGTTATGCGCGACATTATGCACCAGTCAGTTGCAAGCACACCCTCAACCCCGGGGACGGGCGGTGGATAGCCGGAAAAAATAGCCGTGATTTTGAATTCCAGCTTCCCCATACTGCGGGGAGGGTTTTTTCCGAACTAATACCCCGGGACAATATATAGTTGTAAGGGGTCGGGGAAATACCGGAAATTTTACCACCAGCTGTGGACTGGCGGGGGCTTTGAAAAGTCAAAAATAAAATCCCAGTCCATCCCCAGGGATGGGGGGGGGATCGTGAATGCAACTGACTGATGCATCTTTTTAACCACATTTCACTCGGATAGGATAATGACTTATCCTAAAAGTTCCATGTACGATACTACAGGTAAGAAGAATGATTGTTCTTCATGATCATCACTACGGAACACCGAAAAGCCCATCACAATAAAGACATATCAGAACGCTCACAGATCAAGATACATGTATACCCAATTGACTTTGAAATCGGCTAGAACTCATCATTATCTTCTAACCTACCCCCGCGAATGTACATACACAGGCATTTGCATTTAACAAATGTAAAACCAGTGAACGTTTAGCCGACGTTGTGACGTTGATTCGACGTGTTCTGCTCACCGTACCCCTACTTATTCCCAGAACCTGCAGACTTCAATCTAAATAAGCTACGGGTTTGAATTTGCCCGTACATATGCACTAAATTCTATTTTCACTACACACTCCCGAGTATTTGTTTGTACGATGAATAGTATGAAAGTGATGGCGTAATTCTGGTAAAACCAATCTCAATAAGGCCAAAGCTAGTGTGTAGCAATTAGCAGTGTTATATAGTTTCTGGTCCTCCTTCAATAAGACAATATCCAATGCTTTAGATTCGGATATTATATTGAATATTCCAAACACACATGATCGAACAAGGAAGTTAGAAGCGTGGATTCCGTGTCTTCTGGTAAGTAATGGCGACATTCGAACTGTATTCAACCGCCTCTTTATAATAAGGGGTCTATACAGAGCAGCATCTGGCAATCACAGTACCATTTTGCGTTCTTTTCTATGTTCGACTGGAATAAGCAGCTTGTGGGTGCTTTTATGCTGGGGGGGGGGGGTAAGTACATTACAGTACACACTGAAGCACAATGCGTTACAGTGCCAGGTCGATCTTGCCTGTAGCAAAAACCAATGTTGAACAGCATAATAAGTTTGTTCCAGAAGAAACAATTTACTTTTACCTCTCAAATGCAGCAACCTTGATTTTGTTTACAGTCCTTTGATTATTGGGGCAGAATAAGAAATAATTGATAATACATAAAATAATGACACAAGAACTGTTTTTCTTCTGTGTAATTCCCAATCTTATATCAAAGTAATTAGGAATTGCAAGCAATACAGAAGTCCCCTATCTGGTTTCCAGGTTGTCAATCTTTCTGTTGCCATGGCAACGGATATGTTTGTCCGAATCAACAAAAATTAGCCGTGCACAATCTCCATATTGGTCGCTATCTGCATACCAAATTTCATAGCTTGAAAACTGTTTGAGTCCAGATTTTTTGACGGACGGACTCACTGACTGACGGAGGGCAAACTTATAGTCCTAAAAACAATGATGCCTTATAACAGCTCAACAGTCGGAGATGGTTAAGGTCACAGTGATCTTGATCTACTGACCTCAAAATTAATATATATCTTCTACTGTTGCTAGGTCCTAGGACAAAGTATTCTTGAGCTGTGGAATGCAAACCATTTACCAACCAACTAACAGACAGACCAACCAACATTTGCAAATCAATATACCCTCTCATGAAAGGTGGGACATAATAAATCCAGTTTCTATGTATACAAATAAAGTTTGATTAATACAATTAATTATGTAAGGCTATAAAATGTTAATGAAACAATGCAAAACATACTGATGCCAAGAGTCGTCACAGACTGGTAATTTTCTCCAATTGGGCGGTCATAGCAAAACTACTACAAAAACGTACAAAAGAAAGTTATGAATGATGAGATCTTTTCACTTATGAAGATTAAATTGAAATCTTGAATATTTTATGAGCTATGGCATGAGCCAGTACTAAGCATACTAAATTACTACAAAAATATGCAACACAGAGTTATGATTCTTGGGCTCACTGAGATCTATTTACATATTTAGTTTCAAATTGATTTCTCCAGTACTGTGTGAGTTGTGCCCAGAGCAAGTATGAAAAATTACAAAGGGAAATAACTCAAAAATATAGAAAATCAGAGTTTGAGTTCTTGTGCACTGAACTTTCCCTCAATAAGATACATTCACCTAATAATGTTAAGAAGTGTTCAAAAATGAATTCAGACATTTAAGGAGATATAAAATAGGTCATATTAGAACCATTTAGGAAGGTTTTAAAAATTACTGTCACATGTTGCTTTGTCTTTATGTTTGTTGCAAAATGACAAATTTCTAAAGCATATTATAAGCATTTCAATATTTATAGAGCTTTTCAGGATCATGGCAGTGTTGCATCAAAAGTTCATCTTTTAATAACACCAATGTACTTCCACTGGACACAGGAATTTTCCCAATGTTCTTTCAAATTTATCTAGTTTAAGTTGTCACCATCCAGTTGAACAAGCAGAGATATACTTCCTGAAAATAAACAAATAAAGGTCGGAATAAATTCGCGTGCGGTTGCTCATGTGAGAAAGATGTTGCTAATGTTAGATAAGATTTTCTTCCATTAGCAACGCGCTTATCTTACATTAGCAACGCCGAAGAATAATAGAGGAATAGTCCCAGGTTTTTATCTTTCCAAGCCGGGCGAGCGTTGGGATTTGACATATAGCCTAGACTATATTTCACTAATTTAGGCACATATATTAACATAAAAATCAGACCAATATATAAACTCCACTACTTTACACTGATATAGGATAACTAACAGCGCCAAAGAATGGAGTGAATGTTAGGATTTGATTTTAATGATATTGATAATATATTAATTAAAATCAATATACTTAGATTAGGACAGGAACAATGTGTAGGGATGTCTACCTTCTGCATGTTCCTGGGGGGGGCAGGAATTTTACCCAGCAGTATGATGGGAGGGGTCCAGGATGCAAGCCCGGTCTATTTGCCATTTATATCACCTGTTTTACACTGTTACCGGTCAGTTGCATCCACAGCCCTCTCCCCCTACCCCGGGGATACATGTAAGATGGGATTTTACTTTTGGGTTGTCAAAACCCCACCCGTCCATGGCCCTGCGGGGGACAGCTCGTGGTACAATCTACGTTATTTCCCGGGCCCCTTGACAACTAAATATTTCCCCGGGGTATTGTTCGGAGAAAAAATTCCCAACATGGGGGAGCTGGAAGAGGTAAAAACATGACTGTTTCCCAGGGGCTGGGGCCAATGGATGCAACTAACTGGTGCATTACACCCATTGAGTGAGGGGCTTTGTTTGAATGCTGAAAAGGCAGGTCGCATTTTGGTTTGATTGATGTAGGCCATTTGTTTTCAATAAATCAACATGATTTTCAAAGTCACTATGAAACTTAGTGGGTGGGGTATGTTTTTTTACTTTGGTAGTTTCTTTGGTCTTTTTTGGTAGCTAGTTTGAAGTAGCACAGTAACGCAATATGATATTTATCATAAATATGCCTATCAATAACACACTTAATCATACATTTAGCGACTAATTTCAGTTTTTTAATGTCAAATAGCATCCTGATATACAGTAGAGAAGAATACACTGAAGTTTGAGTAATCTCCCTTGGCTGCTTGGTGTTATCACAATTCCCGTCAATTGAAATAAACTAGATCTAATTTACGTAGTTTAAATAATTTAAAACAAACAGCTACCTTGTTAGCTATCATCATGACATTGGTCTTGTGAAGATTTTAAAGTTGGATTTTCTTCAGATTTGTTTACACTTTACTCATTTGAGCGGTTGCCGCATGTCCTACTTCGTGACTCACCCGCAACACATCGGCCCAAAACTATTCGAAACATCGTTTATGGGACAAAAATGTCAAAATTGCTATCGAATCGAGCTAAAAGCAGACGAATGGCAGCCATTTTGTATGGGTTTACGACAAAACCTGTGAGTTACGACAGCCTCCACCCTGTCTTAGAACTTGAGACAAAAATCGACCAAGTTGCGACATCGTAGCTAAAACAAAACGTTGATAAAACGCCTTGGTCGCAGATCCGGCGACGTAAGACACAACTTGCGACAAAACGCTAATAGTATTGTCGTACGACACGTTGATAAAACGCCCCCCAGGGGCGTAGCTGGGCATATTTTCAGTGTACGCACATGACCAATGCTAGGGGTTCCGAGGGCATGCTCCCCCGGGGATTTTTTTTATTTCTACGAAGCCATACGTGCATTCTGGAGTAGTTTCAGAACATAGTATAGCGTAATAATTATATGACATGATAAACATTGATTCTATACCATAATCTATATTTTTAAAACATACTACATCTAGTATGATTTCGTTTTATACTCGAGTATATTATATTTTTTGGCATTAAATAGGACACTAATGAACACTTCTTAATAAAAGTGGCTAAAGCTTAATTAGTGCTAAGCGTTAAAATGCTAGTTAAAATACGTTATAAGGCATCTCCATCTCCGGGATTTTGACTTTTGGGTTGTCAAAACCCCCGCCCTTCAACGGCTTGCGGGGACAGCTGATGGTAAAATATCCCGTATTTCCCCGACACCTGACAACTAAATATTGTCCCCAGGGTATTGGTTCGCAGAAAAATCCCAACATTTCCCCGGCCCATCTCGACAGTCCGGGGACATATCTACGTCGGACCCCGGTATATCAACAAACATGACGACAGAGGTACGATTGTCCCCAGACCTCGCACGGCGGTTACACTGAATACACGGGTACATACTGTGCTGATCCGAGATTATCCGTGTCTTTCGACCGGTTATTCCGTCGCTCTGAAGTGCCTATCCGATTCCTTGGTCATCCATATAGGAGCCTTATAGGTTGTTTGTTGTTATCGTTTTTTTCGGCACATGCTCGTCCGTGTTGCCTTGTCACCACCGCATGGACGGTCGCAAAGTGAAGGAGATGAATGGGTTTAGTGGAGGGGACATTTGGAGCTATCCATACTTCTAACGGAGGATGCGACTCAGTGCTCACAAGAGTATGGTTAAAAACACAATATACCTGAGGGGCTTAGTACACACAAACATTAATACGTTAAAACTAAATACATGTAGTGAGGAACGTTGCTGCTTTTGAATAATTCATATTCTCTGACTAGCCTACATGTATCCATGGAATGGATAGATACATGTACGTATGTACGCCCATGATTTATAACACAATCTCTAATTCATACTAATCACCAATAAATGCATTGTGCGAGCGAAGCGAGCTAGAAAAATGCATTATTTACCGCAGATGCTTGTAACACAAATACGTTTTCTACATGATTAATTTTGTATTTTAGCTACTTAAGTGATTTAAATTAAGTCAGAAAAATTCAATTCAAAGCACGTTTGATAGTTTCTATATCAATCACGTTTTATCACATGGAAAATTTGCCTCACCCGGGTTAGGCATAGCATTTTATTGTAGTTTTATATCGCTTAAATTTTGTCAGTTTTTCAAACAGCGTACGCACGTGCGAATTTGCGTATGGGCAGCTACGTCCATGTACAAGCACTACTAAATCATTCCACGAACAAGACATGCTCTCTCACACAGACATGATTAGTTTACATGCATATACAATAAGGACATTCAAAGCGTGTTTTCAAATACACAAAACATGTACAGATGCTGATACAGACGCAATCATAACATTAGACGACTACACAAATACATAGTAGTTCAGTACCTTCCTTAAGACACGGTGACAAGGCGATTACCACAACTTTTCCGTTCACCGTCGAATTTTCATACTTCTGACAGATGCACCGCATCCTTCTGCCAAAAAAATGGATGCACATTTTTGGCAAGTAACGAATCACCGAAAAAAAACGAGAAAAGCAGGTATGTTGGTAATATAATGATATTCCATCGAATGAAGCATATATTTTAGATCTATTTGCCGTTTACCGCATCAAAATTGAGTAGCTATTAACTTCAAAATAGTGAAAACAGTTTGAGAAAGTCGTGAAAGAAGTGACTTTCATGACGCGAAAAATGGCATTTTTACGGAGTTTTAACCCTTTCAATGAAATATTCCGTTTGCAAAATAGTATTTTATGGTAGAATAAACAAATTACAACACATTTTAGCATGCTTTATTGTACATAACTGCTATTTTTACATGAAAACTTGTTCGCAATTATGCACCGCTCAACACTGACATTGTAGAAATATGAGCACCGCTCAACAATGTCCGTAAAAGCACCGCATCTTTATGATTTTTTTGGCACCGTGCAATTTTGATCATTTGTCTTTCGGGAAAAAAGAGACGTTTAAACCTTTGAAAAGGACAAAAAGCAAGAAAATGCGACTTTTTCATACTGGTGCTGACGATGATTATCAGTGCGTCTACTATGGCGTACATTTAGGGTCAATTTAATTAGACCTGCCCTTATTGAGATATACCAGCCCTAACTTCAGGCCTAACTTGAAGTTACTGAGATGGTATTTAAGACCCTCTCCGTATGCGTGGAGTTATACCTGATTTAAATTAGACCAGCCCTAACCAGCGCTAACCAACCCTAACTTATCGGATATAAAAGGGCTGCCTTAACCTGGTTAGGGTTGAAGTTATGGCTGCCCTAACTAAGTTAGGGCTGCCCTAACTTAAATCGACCCTGAATGTACGCCATACGTCTACAGTCAACGTAAATCAGCGTCGACCAGTTCATCTTCTGTAATAGAGACACCTTACGCCCAGTACATCAAAGCAATAAAGATATATCAATGGACTTTAATTTTTTTCTCTTATTACGCACCAGTCAGTTGCATGCACTCCCCAACCCCGGGGGTCTACGGGGGGTGGTCGGGAAACCGTCATGTTTTGCCTCCCAGCTTCCCAGTGAAATGTTGAGACCCCCAACCACCCAAACCAATACCCCGGGGACAATATTTATATTGCAAGGGCCGGGGAAATATCTGTGCTTTTACCATTAGTTGTCGCCACATGCGGAGGTTGTGACAACCAAATAGTAAGAATCCCGACCTATCCTCGGGGGTAGGGGGCATGGATGCAACTATGGAAACGTATCACTGTAGTAACGTGAATGGTCATCAAATAAACCCCAAGTCCAGAGAGAATAGCTAGATCTGACTAGTTTAAGGTACTAGTATTCACAAGAGATATACGTTGACAACAACACGCTTAGTTCATTCAATAATACAAACATAGATAAACTGATACACGAGACTTAATATGCCCTCCATGTAGGCCTACCGGAAAACAAGACAAAATATCCCATTGCGATTACGTGATCGGGAACCCTTTTGATGCCATTATTTTCAAGATAAAATCTTGGACATGTAACTAAGATAAATGGAGGATTATCGTAAGTAAATGCAGCAAACGATGGCTTATCTAGAGCGTGTTGAGCACATCGTTTAAAACCAAGTGCAATAATAAGCGGTGCCACCGATTTCAGTGAAACGGAATAGAAATACGGTGTTTATTATCAGTGTTGTGCGGTGCTCTAATATTTTTGTTTACTAGTATGTTTTCACCAAAAAACAAGACTTTCAATGAGAAATAGAAACAAGCAGGTTCGTGTTACACACACTCTTATATATACAATGATTTAAGACGGTCACATCAGGTATGACAAATCGATAATCATCAGAATATTACATTTTCTTTACGAGTAAGAACTGTATCGAGCGCTACACTACTTTTTGTAAACACTATTTCTAAGTCATGTTACATATTTTACGACTGATAAACTTCCAAATGGGATGGAATAACGTCTCAGAAATTCGATGGAGTGCTTCATAAGTGACAGTCATTTTGCAATGTATTATAATAAAATATTTTGTCACCCGCCTGCTTGCTTTAGGCCCCTGCGCTATTTGTGATTTCGTCATAAGGATACGGTGCATTTGTCAGAAGTATGAAATTTCGACGGTGAGCGGAAAAGTTGTGGTAATCGCCTTGTCACCGTGTAAGACGTATGTAAGGAAAGAATGGACGCATTCTTACCGCATGGACAATTTTAGTACAATACTTCAGGAGCTTAGTTTCTACGAAAAGACGAAACACAAACGAAGCATTTGAGTAGACATTGTAATTTATCAAATGAGGGAAAATAAAGCGCCTTTTATAATGAAATCTCATGCAGTTAGTGTATTCGTCCGATGTACATTTGTATATATGAATACGTGCTATGTGAACATCAATAGTACAGAGCTTTAATGAATTTTGGGGAGCAAATAAGAAGTTTGGGTACGTTGACATCATCAAAAGTTTTGCACAGTTGTGAGTCTATCCTGCCGAGAATGTATTGGATGAAATGGGGTCTGTCTGCACTAATTAACAAAATAGGGCACAAACCAAAGCCAACCAGCTACGGCGGCAGCGCCTAGCCACACACGCAAGAGTCGGGCATAGTACAAGCCATCTACATCCCCAATAAATGGATGCTTCAGGCGAGCCTTATATGCAGTCGCATATGTTATCATTAAATTCACTTGATAATTGTATCACAGGTAACAGTATCGTTGAAAAAGAAATTTTAAAAAAATAAATTGAAAAAAAATTTTTTCTCGAAATTTAGGTATTATATAATACCTAAATTTCGAGAATTTTTTTTTTTTCAATTTTTTTTTTTCAATTTATTTTTCAACGATACTGTTACCTGTGAATTGTGTAAGAAACATTCACAAGGCATAGTAGTCAAATTATATACAAACTGCACAAGAGAGAAAAAGCTAGTCTAAGCAAAAGCATTTGTAATAAGTACAAAGCAGATTATTTGCACACACATAGTCACAATCATACAGCTTAATATAGTAGAAGTAGAAGAATGATGTTTTGTAGATATAAAGTAAAGATATTATTTATATGATACTTTGAGTTTCAAATAAACATTACTGTTATCAGGCCCGGATCCAGGATTTTCTGAGAGGGGGGGGCACGAGGTATGTACGGGAGTCGGACCACATAATGTTGTTTGGGGATCCGGGGTACTTGCTTAAGGGGTAGAAAAAATGAATAACAAAATTTGGCTCTAGTGGGGTTTGAACCCATGGTGTACAGAAAAAAACATAAAATTACAAAACTTGAATACTCTTCAAGAGAAGATTCTTAATTACACCATAATATCATTACAAGAGTGGCATGATGGCCCTATATCGCTCACCTGATTATAAATTGAGCCCTGCACAATTTTTACCCAGGGGCATAATCTTGGTAGAAAACAACTAGATGATGCTACATACTAACTATAATGGTTCTAGGCATTGTAGTTTTAGAAAACAAGGTTTGTATATGTTTTCCCTGTATAAGTCTATGTATAACGGTGTCACTCAGGGTGAGTCCTATTTTTTGTATGGTTTCCCTATATAAGTCTATGTAAAAACTTGACTCCCTGAGCGGGGTCAATTTTGACCCCAGGGTAATAATTTGAACAATCTTGGTAGATGACCACTAGATGATGCTACATACCAAATATCAAAGCTCTAGGCATTGCAGTTTTAGGCAAGAATATTTTTATGTGTTTCCCTATATAAGTCTATGTAAAACTAGTGACCCCCTGGGGCAGCACCAATTTTAACCCATGGGCATAATTTCAACAATCTTGGTAGGGGACCACTAGATGATGCTAAATACCAAATATCAAAGCTCTAGGCATTGCAGTTTTAGACAAGAAGATTTTTATAATTATGTTTCCCCTATATGAGGTGAGGCAACTCTGTACAGACTCAATTGAAGTTGGCAGGAGTTCGCTGCCTTAATTTTCAAAGGGAGGCAACTCCATACCGTCTTAATCAAAGCCAACAGGAGTTCACTCACTTTATTTAAAGGGAGGCAACTCCGTACCGACTAATTTTATGTCAACAGGAGTACGCTGCCTTTGATTTCGAAAGGGAGTTCACTCCGTACACTCGTGGGAGTTCACGCCCTTGATTTTTAAGGGAGGCCACTCTGTATTGACTTAATTTCAGTCAGCAGGAGTTCGCTCCCTTTGATTTCCAAAGGGAGGCGACTCCATTACGACTGAAATTAAGCCGGTAGGAGTTCTTTCAATTAGATTTTCATTGCATATTTAAGTCGACAGGATTTCGCTCCCATTGATTTTTAAGGGGAGGCAACTCTGTTCCAACTAAATTTAAGCCGGCAGGAGTTTGCTCCCTTAGATTTTCGAAGGGAGGCAACTCCATACCGAAAAATTTTAAGTTGGCACGAGTTCGCTCCCTTCAATTTACAAAGGGAGGCAACTCTGTACCGACTAATTTTAAGACCGCACAAGTTTGCTCCCTTTAATTTACCAAGGGAGGCAACTCTGTACCAACTAATTTTAAGTCGGCAGGAGTTCGCTCCCTTCAATTTAGGAAAGGGAGGCAACTCCGTACTGACTAATTTTCAGTCGGCAGGAGTTCGCTCCCTTCAATTTACGAAAGGGAGGCAACTCCGTACCGACTTATTTTAGTCGTCCGGAGTTCGCTCCCTTTAATTTTCCAAGGAAGGCAACTCCGTACCGACTAATTTTAAATTGGCACGAGTTCGTTCCCTTTAATTTTACAAAGGGAGGAAACTCCGTACTGGCTAATTTTAAGTCAGCAAGAGTTCGCTCCCTTCAATTTAGGAAAGGGAAGCAACTCCGTACCGACTAATTTTAAGTCAGCATAAGTTCACTCCCTTCAATTTTATAAGGGAGGAAACTCCGTAGCAACTAATTTAAAGTGGGCAGGAGTTCGCTCCCTTCAATTTAAGAAAGGGAGGCAACTCTGTACCAACTAATTTTAAGTCGGCAGAAATTCGCTCCCTTTAATTTTACAAAGGGAGCCAACTCCGTACCAACTAATTTTAAGTCGGCAAGAGTTCCCTCCCTTTAATTTTCAATGGGAGGCAACTCCGTACCAACTAAAATTTAGTCGGCAGGAGTTCTCCGTACTGACTAACTTTAAGTCGGCAGGAGTTCTCTCCCTATTGGGGATTAACTCTATTTGTCTAAATTTTGTCAGCCAGAGTGTCTTCTCCTGAGAAACAGGGAAGTAAAAATTGGGGTTATTCACCCCATGTGGAAGAGTTTCTTCCCTTTTGAAAATATACATTTGGTTAGTGATTATATATGCCAGGTCTAAATAACTAGAGAGGGCTTTCTAATCATGTGCATATCTCGGCTAGTAGATTATTTTCATGTGCAATAAATCCGACAAAGAATTAAATGCTACCAGATTTCATTGAAAACTGAACTATGAATTATTGCAGATAATGTTTTTTAAATGATTTGTGTAAAATAACCGTGAATTGAAAGAGAAATAAATAAAACAGTTCAACTGTTGTCAACATTGTGCACCCCCCATCAAAACATGTGCCCAAGGGCAAAACAACTACCAGTTTACCTATTTACCTGTATAAAATATTTAATAACACCTACACTTGTAAAATAAGTGTAGGTGTTAAATACCTTTCTTATTCATGATTTGGACAGTTATTCATTTACATTGCAAGAATTATATTTTTTTTAGTAACATATACAATACCACTTGGAATAGCAGATTTCTGGCAATTTCAATTAGGTATACACGTTGAATTACATAGTATGCCAATAAGTCATACAGTGATCAGCTTTTACATGGGCTTTCATTAGTAATAAATGATACAAGATAAATTCGATAGTAATTCGACTAGGCCGAACATTATACAGCTGATCTAAATTCTTGAGGAAGCAAAACTATATATGGCCTCTTGTTCTAACATCTGGTCCTACCATTCTACACCAATGAATTGTGGCCTTGAACAGGAGCATTTTATGCGCATTCGCCTAGTCAAAATAGTCAATATGTTTATGGCTATTTCTCACTAATGGAATCTTTTACCAAGATCTGTATTTACAGTTTATAAGTATAAGTTTTGGAGACATACTGTCAGGATACCTATGTACATATTTTATTTTTGATAACTGTTTTATTATTATTCAAAGTTTACACAAAATATCAACCAACTGGGGGGCACGAGCCTTCGTGCCCAGTGCCTGGATTCGTGCCTGTGTATGGACACGAGCGTTATTCGCGGCTGGGTTTGGTCCCATAGATAGCTCCCAAATGAGGCCGTGCCAACCTAACAGACTGGGAATGTATCTGCAGGAACGAAGTCCAGCGAGACCACCACAAGGATCCTATTTGAGTCTGAAAGAAGAGACTAGACCACAAGTAGCCACAGAGCTGCACGCAAAGACGACTTTACGTGGGTTCGAGTCGTTATGACTGTAAACGACTGGTTATGCATGTACAGTCGTTGTGTAGGATGATACGCGTCGAATGAAAACATCAACATCGTCGCCCCTATAGGCTGATAGATAGGTCGGTTCCCGAAATGGCTATTGTAGCAATATATAAACATAAGCATTATTTGCATTGAGCTCTTACAACACCCAAACCAGAACATGTGATGCTTAAATACTTTGTATGTCAAAGTAGAATATGTTCATGTAAAGACTTTTCATAACTTATAAATATTAACCGCATTGACACTTCATTCCTGATGTATCCCATCACAATAAATGGCCACTTCATTCCTGATGTATCCATCACCAATAATAGACACTTCATTCCTGATGTATCCATCACCAATAATAGACACTTCATTCCTGATGTATCCCATCACCAATAATAGACACTTCATTCCTGATGTATCCCATCACCAATAATAGACACTTCATTCCTGATGTATCCCATCACCAATAATGGACACTTCATTCCTGATGTATCCCGTCACCAATAATAGACACTTCATTCCTGATGTATCCCATCACCAATAATAGACACTTCATTCCTGATGTATCCCATCACCAATAATAGACACTTCATTCCTGATGTATCCCATCACCAATAATAGACACTTCATTCCTGATGTATCCCGTCACCAATAATAGACACTTCATTCCTGATGTAATAGACACTTCATTCCTGATGTATCCCATCACCAATAATAGACACTTCATTCTTGATGTATCCCGTCACCAATAATAAACACTTCATTCCTGATGTATCCCGTCACCAATAATAGACACTTCATTCCTGATGTATCCCATCACCAATAATGGACACTTCATTCCTGATGTATCCCGTCACCAATAATAGACACTTCATTCCTGATGTATCCCGTCACCAATAATGGACACTTCATTCCTGATGTATCCCGTCACCAATAATGGACACTTCATTCCTGATGTATCCCGTCACCTATAATAGACACTTCATTCTTGATGTATCCCATCACCAATAATAGACACTTCATTCCTGATGTATCCCGTCACCAATAATAGACACTTCATTCCTGATGTATCCCGTCACCAATAATGGACACTTCATTCCTGATGTATCCCGTCACCAATAATAGACACTTCATTCCAGATGTATCCCGTCACTAATAATGGACACTTCATTCCTGATGTATCCCATCACCAATAATGGACACTTCATTCCTGATGTATCCCGTCACCAATAATAGACACTTCATTCTTGATGTATCCCATCACCAATAATATACACTTCATTCCTGATGTATCCCATCACTAATAATGGACACTTCACTCCTGATGTATCCCGTCACCAATAATGGACACTTCACTCCTGATGTATCCCGTCACCAATAATAGACACTTCATTCCTGATGTATCCATCACCAATAAATTAATGAAAGAAAAGAAGCGAGTTCCTATTAATGCCGAGCGTCAATCAAGTTTATTTCTGGTAACATTTTTATTTCGTTATTGGTAAGACATGACACGGGATCGATTCCGGGACCTCCTGGGAACACTCTACTACTAGGCGTACCAATACATTGTACCCAAACCAGTTGAAGAATTTCCTATTTTCTACGTAGGACTTAAAATCTCATAATAAGGCCTTTATCGCCTACATATGGGAATTAAAATCAGCTCATTAGACATTTATATCTCATACTTATGACTTAAACTCTCCTATTTAGGCTTTTATATTTTTATGGAATACATTTTGTACAAGTATTATGATTTGCCAACTGCAGTGCGCTTCCGTAGTTAACCGAAAGTGACATTGCAACAATGTTTTTGGCCATTTACATATTAGATACATTTTGTACAATATATATCTTGAATAATAAGAATGCATCAGTCGTTGAATAATAGCGACAATATTACCTGGATTTTACTGTGAATTGTTCTGTAAGTTAAACGACTGGCTCAAATATTATAATAACTTAACGTTTGTATGCTACAAATAGAGACATAGATCTGTCATTTCCAAGCGACAATCGGATACTTGTAAGTTAAAGTCAAGTATATTGTTTAATTGCCAGAAGGGGAGTTCTGAAAAGTCTATATTTTCATGTGCGCATCCGTTTGGCCTACATGTGGATGTGGCATATTGGATCTCATTTCCTACCATTTTGAATGCAAATTTGTGCTATTAACATTTATTTAAACATACTATTTTGTATGTTTGCGAAGTGAGCAACGCCTTGTGTTACTCGTGTCCGGAACCAGCTATTCTTTTCAGGAGGTGTTTAAGACTTTTCTGGGGGTCCGACCCCGAACTCTCAAGCCATAAAATACTCGCCTAGATTTAAACAGAATTCCATGCTGAGTGCCACTTTACCCTCTCCCTCGGTTCGGCGCATGCTAATGTTGAAGCCTTTTATGTCCTACTGAGGAAATCATATACGCCGATGTGGAATTAAAATTCGGTAAGATACCCCGATGCACTTGCGATGTCACTAAGTGTCTCATTGCTTCCGAAAAGCTTACCCTAGACCAGGGGATCATGTTCCTGAAGCATCCCGAGGCTCATTTATTTCCACCGGGTGTACATCGCCGTGGCAAACAATGCTCAATGGGACGTAAGCTTACTGTAAGTACTTGGTTGTACTATCACAAATAATCACAGCAGTTGTTCCTACTATTGCTTCTGCTAACGTTACCACTAACTTTATTAAGTTAACACACATTGTCGCGCCTTCTTGTTGGGTAATTCTATGTCATACTATTTCTATAGACAGTGTAACAAAATCACCGATTACTGTTACATTCAATTTCCTTCCTACGTCACATCCTAATGCATGTGGAATTCTTGTATCGGAAATGTACGACATTCTGACATCAAATTTACAAGAATGTTCTTGCATTTCAATTGACGCATCATCTACATAGAACACCATTTTAAAGTCCTTGATAAATTTGTCTAAAAACTAAGAGCATGTTTTCAAGTTCACAAGACCGCTTGTTATTTTCATCACCTCTAGTTATCGGTCAACGCAATAAGACTGTAGGTAGATATATTATAGGACGATCGGTGTACACAATAAATACATTTTTATATGATAAGCCTACAAAATGCAGCATTTTGATGCAGTTTAACATTAATATCCCACGAATAAGACTCGCTTGTGCCCAAATTGTAGGATTCGATACCATACTGCACGAGACCCAGAATATATAACTATATGATAAACAAAATAAGTACTATTAAATAATTACATATGACCAATACCATGCCCAAAATACAAATATTTCCTACTAAGGGTAAATTTGACTTTTGAGGCATGTTTTCATGACAATGTGCTTATTTTGATAATTTCTGGAGTTTTTCTTGGAGTAGGTACAACGGAGTTCTACTTCCTGGCCAGTCTAATGACCTGATAGTAGAAACCAATAGATAATTTCCATGTGTCATTTCGATTATTTAATACTGTAAATTTTTATAAGTTTAAAATTCAGAGTTATCTCAAATTTAGTTATAATTTGAGCGGAATCTCAATTTGAGATGGTGTTTCTACTTGAGATGCTACGGGAGATCGGAGCCAGATTGAAATAATATATTATCTTCCTTAATATATTCTTACATAAATGAAGTTGTTTCATCAGAATGGATTGTTGTTAATTGTTGTTTACACGCTAAAATGGGGGTGGGTAGGGGTGGCTTTTGTACTTCGTTAATAAATGAAGATGAGCTGCTCAAATCCATTATACACTTTCTGTCTTCTTTGTTTTGTGCTGAATACAATTCCTGAACAAACTACATTGTATCGCAATAGCGTGTCTAAGCTTCATTTATAAACACTCGATCACTTTTTGACAAAAAAGTGGTTAATTGTTGAAATATTTTGATTTACATCTTGCGTTTCGTGAAATGTGTTCCAAATTACAAATAACGAGCGTTGTATTGACAATCCAAGCACGATATCAAAGCTTCAACAATGATTGGTTGCCATATTCCCATCAGATAGTCCACTCAACCAATCCATGGTATCGTCGAGCGCGTGGCAAGAAATGAAATAGTGAACGCACGAGAAGACGTCATACTCAATATCTATACTGGGATTTGTAAACATGACATCGTCTTTTAAAATAGTGTGTCTAATTCGGTTTATTTTACAAATTTCATTTGTAGAAGTCAGCAGTGGTAAGTTGTAGATTTCTATTATTGTTTTATTATTTGTTTATATTTTGATATTTTGATATTGAGTAAAATTACACACAAATGTACATCATTCCCATATTCATTCGCCTTATGCCCTGCTCAATTATTATCTTAATATATTACCTATGCTTTGTTATTGCTTTATACTTTTGCATCATACATGTATAATGTGTAATAATATTGTAAACATCATACTTCCGAAAATAATAGTACCTTTGAGATAATTGAAAACTAGTATTATTACATGTATTGAGTTGTTGTTAATATTGAGGTTAAAATTATAAACAAATTGAATACACATTGGTGGAATTGTTAGTTTAATTCAAATTTTGACGTGGTTTTGTTATTTAGATGACATTGAAAAGAGAGATTACCGTAGTCACTATTATCAAGAAGTTTTTTCTTGAGACCTCGGGTAATTGTTTTTACAGGTGTGTTCGCAATCTGTAATTAGGATATAATTTGTTTAGAACTACGTACATTACTTTCGTTGTAGTAGTTTCATTTTGAGCAGTCTATTTATCCCCCATTATGAAATACTATATGATTACGATACGGAAAATAATGGTTTATTTTATGCATGTTTGTACTACACACAGTTTCACATCACTATAAACATGAACATGTACGCAATATACGATATTTTTTAAATTATATTTTCCCACCCATCGCATTGACTTGAGAACCCACAACCCCTCTATTCAGAAGTCTAATACTATTATTTATTTGTGTTACACCGTTTATTATTATATTAGTGAAGGTGTAACAATAGTTAACTTAAAATCACATTTTTAAAAGAGTTCACGGTGCCATACAGTTCACTATGTTTCTGCAGTCATTGAAGCGTAGGCTGTATTTATTTGTTGGCGTCTTTATCTTAGCAACGTAACGACTTGCCTTCCCTCTCCGATTTCCTCTTACCCTTTTTAAGTTTAAACGTCACTGAGCGACTTTGTGTATGTAACTCTCCGACAGCTTTCTAAATCGGCCTGTTATTCTATTTATTCATTAGAACTTAAAACCAATCGTTTAAAGTCAATACTTTTTAGTGTCTTATTTTATAGGACCAACACCATGGTCTACCTTGCGTCGTTGTTTTCAAGATCCTCATTCAGAAAGTATTGTATACATCGAATTCAAATTGTATTTGTCTGAACAATGATACACGTACTTATTTAAAGCATTATTATTTTTTTTACGTAAATTTGATATTTGAATAATAAATCACAAACACACTACAAGAGGTTACGCAACTAGAACTAAATTAACGTTTATAGCTTGCGTGATTTAGGATTGTTCTATGTAGTGAAAACTGTCTGTCACCTAATACTTTCTGATCACATTATCTCCGTAAAAAATAGTTTTACAGATGAATTTTGGCAAAATCGGGCATCCTCATTACTAATGTTTGACAATAGTATGGACTCTAGTACGAATAGCTTTTCATGAGAATTTCGAATGTCGCACGGCGTTCATACGGACATCGTAGACTTGTACGGGCAGCGTAAGAAACGGCGTCCATACGGGCATCGTATGCTTGTAAGTAAGCATCGAAGGCACATACGAGCACCGTAAGGAACGGCGTCCGTACGGACATCTTTGACACGTCGAGCATCGTAAGGAACGGCTTCCATACGGACATCTTAGACACGTACGAGCATCGTAAGGAACGGCTTCCATACGGACATCTTAGACACGTACGAGCATCGTAAGGAACGGCGTCCATACGGACATCGTAGACACGTACGAGCATCGTAAGGAACGGCGTCCATACGGACATCTTAGACACGTACGGACATCGTAAGGAACGGCTTCCATACGGACATCTTAGACACGTACGGACATCGTAAGGAACGGCTTCCATACGGACATCTTAAACACGTACGGACATCGTAAGGAACGGCTTCCATACGGACATCTTAGACACGTACGGACATCGTAAGGAACGGCGTCCATACGGACATCTTAGACACGTACGGACATCGTAAGGAACGGCTTCCGTACGGACATCTTAGACACGTACGGACATCGTAAGGAACGGCGTCCGTACGGACATCTTAAACACGTACGAGCATCGTAAGGAACGGCGTCCATACGGACATCTTAGATACGTACGAGCATCGTAAGGAACGGCGTCCATACGGACATCTTAGACACGTACGGACATCGTAAGGAACGGCGTCCGTACGGACATCTTAGACACGTACGAGCATCGTAAGGAACGGCTTCCATACGGACATCTTAGACACGTACGGACATCGTAAGGAACGGCGTCCGTACGGACATCTTAGACACGTACGAGCATCGTAAGGAACGGCTTCCATACGGACATCTTAGACACGTACGGACATCGTAAGGAACGGCTTCCATACGGACATCGTAGACACGTACGAGCATCGTAAGGAACGGCGTCTATACGGGCATCGTAAACACGTACGAACATAAAAAATAAACTTGATCTCCCAAGATGATTTCGAGATGCTCAATGTCAGGACCAAGCGCCATAATAACTGTCAACGTTGCCGACGCTCGCATGTAGCGCTTGAAAGCGTCATGCCAGCAATGGTCGAAGTGAATGCTATAAACAGTAACATTATACGGGACCCGTACGAACTGTGCCGAGATGCTAGGATTACATATAGAGACTGTTAAAATGATGGTAGTATTGCTGGACTCGTACAAGTTATTCTAATCGGACATACATCGTAAAATGTTTCGGATTCAAGTAGAACTGACAAGTCTGTTAAGAACTTAAAGTGATCCTGTGAACTAATTTTGCTTCACAACAACCACCCACTGAAGTGATTTTTGGCATTGACGGAAGATGTAGATAAAACAAGATCTATATTAAACCTCTCTAAAGTACCAAATAAAGGAAGTAATTCATTTATAGAACACATATACTAGTAGTCGTCTTGTTACCGCTCTTTGTCTTTTAATGGTATATTTGTGTATATTTATTACAATTTTGGTAGCAATCATCGCGTTGGCACCTGCGGTTGTACATGGCTACTTATTGTTTCCATCTTTCCTTGAAATACTTCGTGAAACAGACACACTAAAACATTATTCAGCGTCGTATGTCGAACGTACGAGCAAGTTGACAAATGCTAAACACGTTTAATTCACAGATAGAACCTTTCTGCGTAATTGTTGATCACCCGTGGCAATAAACAGACGGCACTTCTATTTGGAAAAACCCTTAGTTGTTATCTCATTTTTGGTTACAATTGTAACATCTTAGGTACGACTTCCGCTTGTGTTTACGTTTCCTTACCCACGAAATTGGCCCTATAAATAAGAGTTATGAAGTATCTGATACTAGTTGTAAGCTATCTAAAGTGTCTGTTTTGTGCAAAATTAGGCAAAATGATGACTTAAACATTCAAACTTATGGCGTCATGGCAACAACTTTATCATTTTAAGATAACTATATGGAATTCATAAAGTTGCGTTGCAGTTAAACACGATTATATTATACAAAGCAGCATTTGTTACTGTTTGGAATGAAATAGTTATACGTACGATAAAATCAATAAAATATTCTTACGATTTAAAAGATGACCAATAGCCACCCGGCGCACTTTTATGACGTTACGACGTCATGAAACGTCAAAACTTCTGCCACTTTTTGATCGTCTAAAGAATCCAAAACTCACAAACCTGGATTGAACTGTTGCCTATCAGAATACTCAGTTTTTACTAAATAGCCTTTTATTCATAAAAAAGTTCGGTCAGTAAATCAAAGATTTGACAAATTCATTTATTCAAGTGCCGATAATCACATAGAACATGAAGTCTACCCTACCGATAACAGCATCATTCAACTCTCATTGCTACATCTTTTATACCGTTTAAACAGATTAATTTTCGCAAGACAACCTTACAGTTATATACTTGGATGACATGCTCTAATCTGAGATCAGTATTGGTAAATAATTGGGTAAAAGGGCAAAATTCAACGGAAAATCGATATTCCGAGTGTAACGTCATGTCGAAAAGTGCGCCAACGTCATGAAATGCGTCGAAAATCAGGCTAAGCAAAATGACATGTTTACAACGTCACATTAGTATCCGTGACAACAGTGCTATAATGTATACGCCTGGATGGTGTTACGGTCTTAATGTTTATGTCGACGGTTTTATATTTCAAATCGGATGACGATTCACAGAATTATATGTATATGTATGTTTAATGATATTTTTTAAGTGCGCTGCAGAGCATAATTCAAGTTACCATAGTAACCACCACATACTCAGAAAAAAGTTATATGAGCTGGATATTTGCAAATCAATTCAAAATACGTTGTTTTAAAGAATGTGTGATTTTTAACTGAATTCGGTCAAAAAAGTAACAAATGGCCGGCACAGTCCACGAACTTTTTGATACCCCCTCGTTTATTGAATTTTGAAAACAAAAACCCCATGGATTTCTGATAGTTTCTGATGATACTATAATATACATTGTATACAAAAATGTAAGTAGATATACGAAATTAATACATATATAATGATTAGATGACTGAACGTGAAGCAAGTTTTAAAATTTATATTAACAGTTCCATACCACGTAGCTCTTTTGTTTTATGTATACACCTTAAAACACCGATTGTAAGTTTCACATCCGAATATTGAGTCCAGTATTTCGATTGCTAACACTGTATCGCTGGCAGTTATAGCAAATATGCTCGCAGGTATCCATTTATACACCTGGGTGAATATGGGAATTAGGGTTATTCTTCTGCTCATAGAATTCGACCAATGGCGCAGACTGGGATCAAACCCGGGACACATCATTCCTAAAGCGCGCGTCCTACATCTATGACACCATATTTCATTTAATCAAAACGACGAAAACTCGGAATTTCAACTTGTATGGTTTATTTTAACCTCTTTTCACCTGATTCCCATGAAGAAGCGTATTTGTCATTTCCAACTTTCCGTTTTGAACAAAAATAAGATTAAAGTGAAAAATCGTTAAAACAGCATACTGTTTTCGAATACGCAACAAAAAGAGTACCAATTCTAGAATTTTCATACCAAATGTCATGACTATTGCTCGACTGGATTTTTAAAATATTTAACTAAAAGTTATTTCTGAAATGCTGAAAACAGGGAAAGTTACACAACACATCAACGTTTTGAATACGTTTTCCGTAGTTTTCGCGATAACATGTGATTTAAAAAACGTTTATTTTCAAAGATGTGTACAGTTTTAGTTTTGGTTCTTCCACACTTGCTTGTCAAAATTCTTAAGAAATAAATGCAAAATAACTTTCTTCTAAAATATTCAGAATGCGATTTAAAATATTGATTCATTTTGGTGTGAGTGCATTGTACTACGTTTTACAAACGTTGTAACCCATTCACAGGATTTGATTTTTAAAATAAATCATTCGTAAGGTTTAGTCAATAGTTTCTTCTGTATATTTATCAATAATATAAATTCAGAATAACTTATCACAATTGTCTCGATTTTAAGACATGGTGAGCTACTGAAACATTATTTTAATCCTTTGCATACTATCTGATCATGGTAGATAGATGCTTTAGTTACGTCTAAGGTACTGCGACTTTTAAACTTCCGCTCAACTGAAAAGGAAGCAATGCCCTTCAGTACAATAAAGTCGGACAGAACGAGAATTGAGGATAATGCATCATGACAACATATCTAATGCTGCACTGTGTCCCGCCAAGTACACTTAAATATTCACAATTTATCTAGTCGAAAATAAGACAAATGCATTAATCATACTTCTTAAAATGTCTGTTTGTTTGGTTATCTTGTGTTAATTTTCGTCTTTGTCAAGTTTGCTAATCAGTGACATGTTGACAGTACAAAAATGCCTTGGTATACGTGAATGCACGTATGTAAAACTTAAACCAATACAAACACATGTATGTTAAACATGTATGCCCACGTGACAGCTCAATACTCCGAAATGGTAAATAACCCAACCGTCTTGACCTTTGACCTACATACCTCATAATAACTAGAAGTCATATACTGCATCTGGCCAACCTCCATTATAAGTTTGAAGATCCTAGGGCAAAGCGTTATTTAGTTATTGAACGGAAACCATATGAAATACCGACCGACCAACCAACCGACCAACCGAACAACAGACCGAAATGTGCTATGCCATATACCCCTTATCAAAGATGGGGAGCATAAAAATGGGTTGCATTGTGTAAATCATTATTTGGGGTTTTGTTCATTATGTTCCATGATATATATTATCATTACATCCGAATGCCACGATAATACGCTAGCACTAATATAGCAATGTCATAGTGCATATGACCAATATGTTTGCATGAGGCACTAGGCACTATATCAATTTAGTGGAGTTTGGAGATTACGGACCATTATTTAAAACGAGCCGCAGATCGATGTTGGCTGCCACACCACAGGAGAGAAATAGTCTCCCCTGGTAGACACGAGTGTAGGTTTCAATATTTAGCCCAATGACCAGGGGAAGTTGAAATGTCAACGGGTGCTTGAGCGGCCTAACAGCTGAAAAGAGCCCTAGAAAATTAGAAACTTAACTTTTTTATCCTGGGTTCTTGACTGTCGCTCTATGTAAATTATTCTTCAAAAGTATTTTCAACGAGTAGTGGCTTCACGTCAAATTTGAAACTAATTTACCGACCACTTCCCATTTGTTTTGTGACAGAACAGTAAGTTCTTAAATCATCAGAATATTTCGGACACTTCTGACAAATTATAGGATTTTAAGCATCGGCGGAAATACCTTCTTGATTTTGATTTAGGTACATATTGAAGTACTAGCACTGCTGAATACAAGTCCGCCAAATACGTCCTTTAAACTTAACACGCTTACCTATAACTAGTAAACTGGTATAATAATAAAATGTACTAACTAATTATGTACTAGCACTCATTAAAACACTACACACTTACCTAGTATTTCTTGTTTTATACCATTAACTAATAAACATATACATATGACTTATATAAATACTATGTTACACTGAGGCTAAAAACAAGAACAAACACTGATTGTATGATAAACAACAAACATCAGTAGAACTGTTTTGTTGACATATACTTTCTGTCAACAACTCCGAATAAATATGAATATTTATCATTTATGAGAATAAAATATTCTTTCATCTTTTAAATGAAGTAAATACTTTATCATTTTCTAGGGTAATGTTTTGATGTTCGCGTCTAATCTGTTTCTGTAATCAAGAATATGAAAGTCACGAACTAGTAGGTTACACATACTATACAACTTGGCAATCTCCCGCGGGATGTTACACGCTTAACATAATCCGTACAAACTACTATCAAACAAAATCACAAAACGTAAAATATTATATTTTAAGTATCAAATCACTGATCGCGGGGATTTGATTTTGTTGATTTCTAAGATGCATTTTTGTAACACCCTATTTTATACAACGTTATCAAACCTAGAAACGAAATCCATTGTACCCACGAAAAAATGATTTTACGGCATTGTATTACATGTAATACTGGTTAATGTTTTTATGATGTAACCTTCATAAGTATGCATGTATCGGAACAACACATTTTTGTTGTATTTATTCGAACCATTTGAATCAATGAACACAATACCATATCGTCAATATGTATGTGTACAATATTGTTTCATTTGTAATACGAGTAAACTTTCGAAAAACTTTCCACACTAAAACATTCGCAAAACCAATGAGCGACGATTGCTCTACACGGACATCTGGTCAAGGTTTCACACCGAGCACAGGTCTAAGAAATTGTAAAACAGAACAAACAGAGTTTAACATCATTTTATCCCTTTCATTAGATACAAGAACAGGTCCTAAACGCTAATTGCAGTAACGATGGTGTCTAAAAACCGCAATCTGCTGCGATATATTTCGGTTTTGTTCTGATGTGACCCTAACCGTTTTACCAACAGTGAATGGTGTCTGCTATTGCCTATAACGTATAGTTCGGTTTGACAATGGAATCCAATCGAAGCGTTGCAAACCTGTCAAATATATACTTGTTTGAATGGATGAGCAATTGGGGGAAGTAAAAACCGTAGTTTGTGATACAATTTCTTAGGCTTATGCACCCAAAGGGGTCCAACACGACTAAAAATCTACCACTTTACTGGAATGAAATCCTTCAATGGCTACTGTAAACTTCACCACAATATATTATCATACATGAAAAACACAACTTTAACAAAATACTGAATGCACTGACGCCCTAGGATCATTGAAAGTTCGCAAAATGCGAAAATGCAACTCGTTTACGTACGTGTGAGCCGACTGACTGACATATCAATGAATATTCAGTAACGAGTTTCCTGATTGGTTCAGATGTAGACAACAACATCTTAGAACATGTAGACTTTTCAACAACTTTTCAGCCAATCAATTAACCTGTAACTTGAGCTTTTCTACTTAGCACGTAGTGTTTTGTCATTGACAGTGTTTAGACATGGGCGTAGGAGCAGGGGGGATACCATGCCCCCAATGTCTGGACAGGTTAGGTGGGGGGGGGGCAACATATCTTTTGACCCCACAATAATTCAGACGAAAAGAATAATTTTAGACCTAATATATATCGTTATATGTAATTTGCCTTCAGTTCTTGGTGAAAACGTATAAAAAATATTTTTTTACCATCGTTGCCAAATGTTTGGCCCCCATGTTAAAAAAGCTCATACGCCCATGTTAGGCCTTGATCAAAATCATAATTGCACCTTAAAATATTTTCCATGATGTGTGATCTAAACTCATGTAAATAAAGACGAAAATTTGTCATAATTTAGTATTGATCTTCAACAAACAGACCGATACGTTTGTAAATATATACATTATCATTTTCTTTAGACATATTGAATTGTCCTTGAGCGACAGGAAGATATCTTGATTGATAATTTCTTACCAATCTTCAGTTTTCGAATGTTTTTGTCATTGTTGACAATCCAGGGTTTTTTGAGATTCCAGAGAGCTTTGGTCTATTTTAGATTTGGTAGAAGCACGTGATCTCGAACATTACATCGAATTGAGATCGTATATCTATAGATACAAACAGTTTATTCCATAGATACTTCGACTATATTTTGGGATGATGCATAATCGTTTTCTTACAGAAACATTTAAACTTGATGTATTCATCCATTATTTCAAATACGATGTACATCTCTATGATAAGAAATGAACAAAATAAGAATGTGTTGTGAAGATAATAAGTATGCAAGAATTTGAATGGAGTACATCATGAAATAATCAATGCTCGAATAACTCGGATGTTCGGAAGACAGGAATAACTTTTACATTTCAGCGTTCACAATGTCAGAACATTTTGTAAAATCTCGTCATTTCGTGACAATTAATTATAGATTGTTTCTGTAAAATAGTAATCGTGCAAGGCACTCCATGGACTGAACAATTTCTTTGATTAAAGTACCGTTTTATAGAAATAAGACTTTATGAAGATTCTCTTTTGAACTTGAATATTTTAATGACTATCATGCTAGAGAAGCATAGCCGTATGAAGTAAGATAATTCGCGGTGTAATCCCAGAATGATGCAAGACGAAGCCTGAGAGAATGGATTTTAATGTGTTGTAGCACGTATTGTCATTCATATTATGAAATTAAAATATAACTACACTGTGTAATGCATATAAACACGATGACTCGGAGGTCTTTCAATTTGCGATTGGACATGAACATAATTATTAACAATAATAATACAAAAAGATCTGAAGAAATTGGACAGAAAAGGCAGCACTTAACTTAACCAGTCGAGTACAGACAAACAGTAACAACACAACAAAACAAAACTATACGGAGCAATGCCCACAAATTACCCAACTAAATAGTTCAAATCCCAAGTACCCGTTGTAAAAGAGCAGGATGATCTAGTTTAACAAAGAAAAAACCAAACAAACGATGATCCTAAGTGACCGAATGAAACAGAAAGACCGGGACTAGATCCCCGCTGCAAAAGAGCAGAATGACATACAAATTTTATTGTCACAACTTTATGCCAAAACGACATACAAGTGACCTACAAACGCCCACATTTAGAGCAACACATTTCAGTAACATGTAAATAAAAGAGTGTTAAAATTTAGAAAACCTATCACATAGCTGTTTAAAGTATTACCATGTTATTCAGCATCCTTATTTACATTTTATGCATTCAATCAATTTATGTACATTTACTTGTAACAATACCTCTAATTGTAGCCATGCCATAATGTATACGAACTATGTGATAGGGAAACTCAGTTCATTTCCTGAGTAGGTACTTGGTGGTTCTTTCTATAAGTACTTTATATCAGATTGAATATAAATTTGTAATTGAGAATGAAAAGCAAAAATTCATATTGTTAAAACGAGTAGCATATGTATGCTACTAATATGTAATATTATTAATGAAATATCTGAGTACTAATTTTGGGATAAAGCAATTACTAGACATGGTATTACTGAATGATGTTTCTCTTATCCAATCATAGTCGAATATGTAATCGGTTATTCTATTATTTTAAAACAAACATTGTTAAAGAGTATGACGTTTTATCAAATTATTTCAGTTCAGTTCAATTCAGTACATGCGTTGTAGATTCCGTCTGCCGTCTTGGTGGTTCCTGTCTAATGTTCTTAGTATAAATATAACTATGTTATAACAGTAAGGACAAATATTTACGGTTTATGGACAATAAAACATATGTTCTTATTTCTTCGCAACCAATGTTTCAATGGTCAAATATCCAAACTGAGAAATGTTTTGATAGAAAATGTAATAGTCGCAAAATTAATAATGTATTTATAAGTTGCCACCTGTGATGCAAACCATGCGTATGTGTCTCATTCGAGGGACTTTGGAATGTTGTTCTACGTATCTATAAGAATAACACATAACTCCCTAAACTCTTTCAAGTTTCTGGTTGATGATGCACTTCTTAACGACCATCTGTGTCTGCCTTCAAATATTGCCTCACCGGTTAAAATACAATGACCTCCAAACTCGTAACATAAGCTGTAAGTAAGTTTGTGCTGATCTAGGATAAGATGTCAGTAAGTTTATGCTGATATAGGATAAGCTGTCAGTAAGTTTATGCTGACATAGGATAAGATGTCAGTAAGTTTGTGCTGATCTAGGATAAGATGTCAGTAAGTTTATGCTGATATAGGATAAGCTGTCAGTAAGTTTGTGCTGATCTAGGATAAGCTGTCAGTAAGTTTATGCTGATATGGGATAAGATGTCAGTAAGTTTATGCTGATATAGGATAAGCTGTCAGTTAGTTTGTGCTTATCTAGGATAAGCTGTCAGTAAGTTTGTGCTGATCTAGGATAAGCTGTCATTGTATTCGATGGTTAACTCTTTCCTCAGACTTTGGCATCTCAACCAACAACCCGGAGTCGATTATGGAATATGCCTATATACCACATACATATGCACAGCGGAATTACAATTCTAAATTCAAAGAATCTTCTTTTTACCGTCTACTTTGGATTTTGATAATGCATCGAAATTTCTTGAACATCTCACAATATGTGTTTTCCTGTTCTGATAACGTGATGTGTGCTATGATTGATTGTTATCGATAATAATACAATTTCAACCAACTAAATCTGCCAACACCACCCATCCCTTAAGATAGGTCGACAAATTGTTCAAATAAATCTGTGTTAACGAGATTATGTTGTTAAAATCCTGAAGTATTTAACCTCTATAACCACACGATGTTGGCAGACGTTAAATACCAGTATAAATATACAATAGATTCACATCTACGTGATGTACCTATTATCCATTCTTCCATACATCATTGTCAGTATGCCGATTTAGAATTATTTCTGATTACCAAATCCTTACGACATAGTGGATGGTAACATGACCGAAGAGTCGGTGAGAACTTGAGTAAGGTATTTTTCTTTTTGTGCTGCCACCAACGCGGGAGCGTGTTGACCTAATCTGACTAATTGTGTTGACTTGGCTATTGGTTACGAGAACGTAGCAATTTAATGAAACTGTACAAATGAAAATGCATGTGGTCAAGGACTTTCTTGGATTTTTATGATCTCCAAAGAAACAATTTTGTTCTTGTTACATATAGTTTCTTGAAATAATTAAAGTGTATATGTAAATTAGTCCTTCAGTTACTTGCACAGGGACAATAATATTTAAACTATTATAAGAGATGATGTTTGATTCCATTGTTGTCAGACTGACCATGGGCAATAAAAAGACACTGCCCATTCTCTTCATATATATGGTTAGGGCAACAAACGACACCTCTATTGGAAGATTTGAACCAAAGATATTTTTATTTGGCCTTACTGTTGTAACTATGTTAAATTTGTACTGTAGAAACATTAAGACGACAGCTGAAATGTAGAACAGCATACACTGAATGTAATTGAAATGATGTAATTTGATTATAACTTTATATTTTTTAACAAGATTTGTTTTACAAAACCCGATCACATATTCGACTTTGATTGGATAAGAGGCACATTATCCAGATTATTCATGTATAATACTTATGTTACTATAAATAGTAACAAATTTGCCTTCGAAAAATAGCATTATCGGCCTTTCAAAAGTATTATCAGCTTTTTGCCCCGCCGCCACGCGCCCACCGGGGCGATTATCACTGATAATGGCCCTCGGAAAACGTTCACGCGCAACGTTACGTCATTTGCGTCGGCCGCTGAGCGTAGGCATATTTCTACCAGAATCACTTGCAAACACGGTTGATGGCTTCGGAGAAGCAGAATAGCACATCTAAAATTTATTTTGTTTCAACCTTCGATGAAATATATATGACCTGTATAGTAGACGTTTATTTAATGATCAAAACAATGAGTTTCCTAGACGAGATCAATATTTTTATATTCTTTCGAAAATGTGAAAAACACATTTTTTCAGAATTTTGCATTATACTAAACATCAGCGTTTAGCAAATTATCTAATTATGAAAATAAATACCCACATGATAGGTTTCCGTTCAATAATAAAAAAGTTACGAACATTTTAGTGTTAGATCTACAGCTCTTGTAGATGTGCCTTGCGCGCCTAGATCCAAGTTTGACAACAATAACTCTCTACAATAGCAAATGATCTACCAATAACTGAACAACGTTTTTTAACTGTGTTGTTTTAATGAAAAAGCTGCAACATAAATATTATACAGAACAATAGATGGCTGAGCAGTGCCTTTGAGTGATAATCGCCCCGGTAGGTCTGTGATAATTGCCCTCGGGCTAAGGCCCTCGTGCAATTATCAGCCTACCGGAGCGATTATCACTCAAAGGCACTGCTCAGCCATGTATTATTCTATAATTAGTAATTGCTTTATCTCAAAATTAGTTATAAGGTATTCCATTTGTCGTTATAACAATTCAAAGTTCTGATTTGGTTAACAAAACGTCTCTTTTTCATATTCAATCACACATTTATATGTGATCATAAATAGAGTACTTACAGAAAGAAACACTAACGTACACTGAGACAACGAACACCCCGTCTCTTGTATTCATGTTAATACGGCTACAATTTGCAGTTTTCTTATTATTGTAAACGTACCTTAGTCGATTTAATGTAAAAATCATCGCGTACAACACTTTGATAAAAATAATTTAACCAAATTAATGCAAAAAGAATATGTGAATGAAAACGCTGAATAACACGGTAACGCTTTAAGCAACTTTGTGATAGGATTACTAAAACGTGTCTAACACAGTGTTATTATTTACATGTAATTTGAAAGGTTGCAGCTCTAAATGTGGAAATTTGGCCCCATCTTATTCCAGTTAATAGATGCTCTCACACTCGCAAATTGAAAATCCCTCGAGCCATCGTGTTTATATGCATTATACAGTATACGTATTTATATTTTTATTTCGCTATATGAAAGGCAATATGCAACAATACATTTCAATTCAATCTCTAAGGCTTCGTCTTGTATCATTCTATTATTTCTCCACGAATTATCTTACTTCGTACGGATATGCTTCTCAAATATGACATTTATTTAAATATTAACATCCAAAAGACGAAGTATTTCGTGAAATAATAAATCTTGAAAACTTAAACAACAACATTTCTATAAAACAGTAATCTATAAAACAGTAATCTATAAAACTGTGCACTCCACAACAGGCTTCGCACGATTGCATATTAAATAACACACGCTATATGGTACGAAATCTTTCGTGAAATAATAAATCTTGAAAACTTAAACAACAACATTTCTATAAAGCAGTAATCTATAAAAACAGTAACCTATAAAACAGTAATCTATAAAACAGTGCACTCAACAACAGGCTTCGCACGATTGCTAATTAAATAACACACGCTATATGGTACCAATAATTAATTAATTGTCATGAAATGTTGAATACTTAAGTGTTTTTTTTCAAAAGTTTGTAAAATTGTGAACGCTGACATGTAAAAGAACTTCCGGTTTTCCGAACATCTGGGTTGTTCGAGTGCATTGATTATTTCATGATATATTTCATCCAAATTCTTGGTTAAATATTATCTTGACAATAAACTCTTATATCGTTCATTTATTATCGTTGAACTGCAAAATGTAGTTAATTACGGGATAAAAACATAAAGTTTGAATTGTTTCTGTGAAAAAAAACGTTCATGCATCATCCCAAATACATACCAAAAGTATATATAAACTATATTGTTTGTATCTATAGATATACGAACTTAAATTCGATGTAATGTTCGAAATCACGTGCTTATACCAAATCTAAAGATAAAGTCTCTCCGGAATCTCGAAAACCCATAGGTCGTCAACAATGACAAAAACACTCGAAATCTCAAGATTATTAAGAAATTTCAAATCAATACTTCTCCCTGTCGCTCCAGGACCATTCTATGTTTCTAAAGAAATAGATTCTGTACATATTTATGAAAGAATCGTCCTGTTTGTTGAAGATCAATAAGACTAAATTGGTCAAAGATAATAGTTATCGTCAACCTATACCGACTGCACCGCTATTTTTATTTATACAAGTTTAAATCACATATGCTTATATATATCATGGACAGCAATTACGAATTGTAATTATGACTTTGGTCAAGGTATAAATACAACAAATACCAAAAAACTACGTACGAATTAGAAAAGCTCGTTAAATTTACTCCTGTGTGGGAAGCATTTTGACCAGACGCCCGTGTAGAGGTTTTCCGCCTACTTTTTTGACGAATATTTTTGTCGAAAATGTTCCAGCACACCCATTGAATTATGCACACTTGTACATTATACTGGTACCTACGAGCTTCAACTCACGAACTATAACATATATACATACACCACACCACTAACAAGAGTGTTTGCTCAAATTGGTTAATTAAGGCAACTCATTTGGATGACTTTATTTAACGGTGGCCTGTTAAACAGTTTTGACCAGTGTTAGGTGAGCAAAATACTTTACTTTGGGCTAAAATATCAATGCTTTGCGGTTATAAAATGCGTTAACTCTATCAAGCAAATGAAATGTTGTCAATTTGAGAAAAATGGCGCTTTGCGATTCGGCTCAAAGTCTTATCCAGACCGTCATGTGTACGCGAAAGTATGTATATCTGCATAAACATGTAATAAGAACTGTTTTTCATCGCAAAGTTGAAATTAATTATACTTTTAGTGAAAATAATTAATATCTTTATCAGGCCACGAATAAAGCTTCAAGAAAAATGTTTTATTTATCTCCAAACATCTATTGTACGTTGTATACGTGCATATGTGTACCGTTTGGGGGAAGATTGGTAATATTATATGCAAAAGGCACTTAGAGATCTATAGATTCCCCTCTCTACAACGAACACTTTTTCTATATCCTAAGAATATGGCTCAAGAGAGGGAGCACTGTATGCATTTAATACGAGTTGACATCTACTATATAGTTTTGCACCACGTATGCAATACACACCGTTATTGAGTATAATGTCTAAAAGCGCTCAATCATAACATGTTTTCTAGACCTCTCATTCATTGATACAAGTATCGGGAAATAATTACAACAAGTCCATCCAAGCAATTATTTGTCTATCAGTACACCAGTTTAAGTGTGTCTGAGATTGTTTAATCGTTTACATTGTCGCAAATGAACCAGTAAAATAAGTCTGGACACAATTTCAGCATTTCTGATACACGTTAACATTTGTGCAGCCTATCGTCTGCAAACAACAAGCAGTCAGTATGACATTGTGCAGCTTTGTTGAAGCTATTAGCGAAATATTGTTTATTTTTTCTATTCAATTGGTTACGGTGGTCGTGTGACTAGGGAATCTACCTAAGCAGCAGGGGACAGCAGGGTTGATCCTTGAGACAGACATGATGAACTATTTAAGCTATACCAAATTACTAGACATTGCTCCAAGAAATTTGGTGTGCCTCCGTAGCCCAGTGGTTAGATAGGTTGCCGCCTATTCTGGCGATCCGGGTTAAAAAACGAGTAGAGCTAGGCATTCATATGCCAGTTTCATTTCAGCAAACAGGCGACTGCGAAACAGAGGCTAAATTCGACATTTGTGTTCGTATAAGAACGTTAGATATTCAAAAATGATACTGGTATGTACCTGTGTGACGGACTATTTTAATATCGCTAATACAAACTTGTGCAATTAGATTGTAACGCATTTAAGGTGTTGAACTGGTCAAAATGCAAGTGAGTTGCGATTACATTTTTATGCAGCATTGCAACGCACCATGGTGTTGAAGTGACAAACATCCAAGTAGGTTGTAATTTTAAAACTGTTTTGCAACATTTCAATGCACCATGATATTGGAATCGCCAACTCTTAAGCGCGTTCCAATTGGGAATGATATGCAGCATTGCCAACACACGTTTGGTATTTAAATGGCCAACATGAAGTGGGGTATGATCAGAAAATGTTTTACCAACAGTGAATGGTATATGCTATTGCCTATAACGTATAGTTCGGTTTGACAATGGAATCCAACTGAAGCGTTGCAAACCTGTCAAATATATACTTTTTTAAATGGATGTAAAGTTGGGGAAGTAAAAACTGTAGTTTGTGCTACAATTTCTTAGGCTTATGCACCCAAAGGGGTCCAACACGACTAAAAATCTACCACTTTACTGGAATGAAATCCTTCAATGGCTACTGTAAACTTCACCACAATATATTATCATACATGAAAAACAAATTTAACAAAATACTGAATGCACTGACGCCCTAGGATCATCGAAAGTTCGCAAAATGCAAAAATTCAACTGGTTTACGTACGTGTGAGCCGACTGACTGACATATCAATGAATATTCAGTAACGAGTTTCCTGATTGGTTCAGATGTAGACAACAACATCTTAGAACATGTAGACTTTTCAACAACTTTTCAGCCAATCAATTTACCTGTAACTTGAGCTTTTCTACTTAGCACGTAGTGTTTTGTCATTTACAGAGTTTAGGCCTTGATCAAAATCATAATTGCACCTTAATATGTTTTCCATGATGTGTGATGTAAACTCATGTTAATAAAGACGAAAACTTGTCATAATTTATTATTGATCTTCAAAAAACAGACCGATACGTTTGTAAATATATACATTATCATTTTCTTTAGACATATTGAATTGTCCTGGAGCGACAGGAAGATATCTTGATTGATAATTTCTTACCAATCTTCAGTTTTCGAATGTTTTTTTTATTGTTGACAACTAAGGGTTTTTTGAGATTCCACAGAGCTTTGGTCTATTTTAGATTTTGGTAGAAACACGTGATCTCGAACATTACGTCGAATTGAGATTTCAACCACGATGTACATCTCTATGATAAGAAATGAACAAAATAAGAATGTATTGTGAAGATAATAAGTATGCAAGAATTTGAATGGAGTACATCATGAAATAATCAATGCTCGAATAACTCGGAGGTTTAGAAGACATGAATAACTTTTACATTTCAGCGTTCACAATGTCAGAACATTTTGTAAAATCTCGTCATTTCGTGACAATTAATTATAGATTGTTTCTGTAAAATAGTAATCGTGCAAGGCACTCCATGGCCTGAACAATTTCTTAGATTAAAGTACCGTTTAATAGAAATAGGGCTTTAGTTCATGATTTCAGGATTCATTATTTCACAAAAGATTCTGTTTTGAACGTGAATATTTTTATAACTATTATGTTTTAGAAGCATATCGGTATGAAGTAAGATAATTCGCGGTGAAATCACAGAATGATGCAAGACGAGGCCTTAAAGAATGGATTTTAATGTGTTGTAGCACGTAATTGTCATTCATGTTATGAAATAAAAATATAAATACACTGTGTAATGCATATAAACACGATGACTCGGAGGTCTTTCAATTTGCGATTTAGTCCAGTCATTGAAGCTAAAAAATATGGTCAACCTCAAACAAATTGCAAAACAGAGTTGCTTTGCCTTTTCATCATCTGCAGACTATCATCAACTACAGACAAAACGTCAAATATGCGAGTTCAGTGGGGAAAATACAAAAAAATTGACATGTTTAAGGTCACTTTTGGTAGCAATTTCAGCATTTTCCTTATTTCATACTACATGGGGAATTTTAAGTTCTAATAATTCCCATGTAAGTCGATAAATATTTACTAAATGCACCTTAAAGCTAATATTTTCTGAAAGATACAACCTTCTTCTATCCAATACAAATATTGATTTTATCATCAGACAATTTACTTTTCATATATATGCCAGTCTACGTGTTGGTATACTACCCATTCAAATGTCAACAAAATGACTCAAAAAGCACTTGGAGGGGGAAACAAAAGTTTCACTCATTTCTTTAATATTAATCCAATTTGTTTAAAATTTACACATATCATGTGTTGTATACATGTATGTCTAATGGAAAAGGGATATTTGTGTTTGGACAGTATACAATAATGTCAATATACAAAATGTACACGAATTTATCGATTCGGGAGAAATAGTGATTGTTCTCTTTGTCTGTTCGTCCACAATTGCATTTGTATTCACAATTTTGACTTTATAATTATGAAACTTGGTCAGAGTGATCATCTGAACAAAATTTAGGCCAAGGTAGAAAATGGATGATCAAGGATAAAAAACTAGGTCACTAGGTCAAATTGTAGAAAAACCTTGTGTAGTCGCTAGAGGTCATACTGTAGACCTTATATTTATGAAACTTGGTCACAATAATAATCAACAAAATCTAGGTCAAAGTTATAAATTGGGTCATCCGGGGTCAAAAAGTAGGTCGTTAGTTAAAATCAAAGGAAAACGTTGTGTAGGTACAAAATTCACAATTTTGGTCTAATATTTATGCAACTTGGTCACAATGCTCATCTCAAAACATCTAAGACAAGTATGTTATTGAATAATTTGGGTCAAAATTAGGTCAATAGGTGAAAATAATTGATGCGACTTTTTGGCGCATGAAGGTTTGTCTATTTTTTGACCTAGTGACCTAGTTTTAACTCACGATAAATTAATATTGAATTTGACCTACATTTTGTCTTCATTATCCATGTGACATGGTTTCATAAAGATTAGGTAAAAAGGGCGCCTTCTAAAGATTAGTTCTATAATTTGGCCTAGTGACCTAGTTTTTAACTCAGGTTAATCCAATTTCATACATGACCTTGAGTTTTGTAAGGTGATTATTGTGACCAAACTTCACAAGAGTCAGGTCGAAATTGCGACCCCTGGTGACTATATCTTGTGTTTTCTTTATTTTGACCTAGTGACCTAGATTTGGGCTCCGGTTGACTCAAACTTTTATTTCACTTAGATTAGCTTTCGATGATCATTGCTGCCAAGTTTCATAAAAATCAAACCAAAATTGCGACCTCTAAGCACGATGTAAAAATAAGTTATTGGTACAAGTCAAGATTTATTTACATCAAAAGTGACAAATATCGCGAAAACATGTGACAATTCAATATATATTTCTAAATATCTCAAAAAGTCCCACGAATATTCAATTAGGACATTTTGTACACTGCTAAGGATAGCTTTACGCACCATATAAACTCAAAACTGTTTGTTTTGCAATTAGTTTGAGGTTAAAAGTTAAAATGACTGGACTAATTGGACACGAACATAATTATTAACTCTAATACAAAAAGATATGAAGAAATTGGACAGAAAAGGTAGCACTTAACTTAACCAGTCGAGTACAGACAAACAGCAACAACACAACATAACAAAACTATACGGAGCAATCCCACACATAACCCAACTAAATAGTTAAAATCCCAAGTACACGTGGTAAAAGAGCAGGATGATCTAGTTTCACAAAGAAAAAACCAAACAAACGATGATCCTAAGTGACCGAATGAAACAGAAAGACCGGGACTAGTTCCCAAAGTCCCCGCTGCAAAAGAGCAGAATGACATACAAATTTTAGTGTCACAAATTTATGCCAAAACGACATACAAGTGACCTACAAACGCCCACATTTAGAAGCAACACCTTTCAATAACGTGTGAATAAAAACAGGGTGTTAGAAATTCGAAAACCTATCATAAAGCTGTTTAAAGTATTACCATGTTATTCAACATCCTTATTTACATTCTATGCATTCTATCAATTAATGTACATTTACTTATAGCAATACCTCTAATTGTAGCCATGCTATAATGTATACGAACTATGTGATAGGGCGACTCAGTTCATTTTCTGAGTTGGTACGTGGTGGTTAAGTACTTTATTTCAGATTGAATATAAATTTGTAATTGAGAATGAAAAGCAGAAATTCATATTGTTAAAACGAGTAGCATATGTATGCTACTAATATGTCATGTTATTAATGAAATATCTGATTACTAATTTTGGGATAAAGCAATTACTAGACATGGTATTACTGAATGCTGTTTCTCTTATCCAATCATAGTCGAATATGTAATCGGTTATTCTATTATTTTAAAACAAACATTGTTAAAGAGTATGACGTTTTATCAAATTATTTCAGTTCAGTTCAATTCAGTACATGCGTTGTAGATTCCGTCTGCCGTCTTGGTGGTTCCTGTCTAATGTTCTTAGTATAAATATAACTATGTTATAACAGTAAGGACAAATATTTACGGTTTATGGACAATAAAACATATGTTCTTATTTCTTCGCAACCAATGTTTCAATGGTCAAATATCCAAACTGAGAAATGTTTTGATAGAAAATGTAATAGTCGCAAAATTAATAATGTATTTATAAGTTGCCACCTGTGATGCAAACCATGCGTATGTGTCTCATTCGAGGGACTTTGGAATGTTGTTCTACGTATCTATAAGAATAACACACCCTAAACTCTTTCAAGTTTCTGGTTGATGATGCACTTCTTAACGACCATCTGTGTCTGCCATATAATATTGCCTTACCGGTCAAAATGCAATGGCCTCCAAACTCGTAACATAAGCTATAAGGAAGTTTGTGCTGATCTAGGATACGCTGTCAGTAAGTTTGTGCTGATCTAGGATAAGCTATCAGTCAGTTTAAGATGATCTAGGATAAGCTGTCAGTCAGTTTAAGATGATCTAGGATAAGTTGTCAGTAAGTATGTGCTGATATAGGTTAAGCTGTCAGTAAGTTTATGCTGATCTATGATAAGCTGTCAGTAAGTTTGTGCTGATCTAGGATAAGCCGTCAGTAAGTTTATGCTGTTCTAGGATAAGCTGTAAGTAAGTTTGTGCTGATCTAGGATAAGCTGTCAGTAAGTTTATGATGATCTGGGATAAGCTGTCAGTAAGTTTGTGCTGATCTAGGATAAGCTGTCAGTAAGTTTATGCTGATATAGGATAAGCTGTCAGTAAGTTTGTGCTGATATAGGATAAGCTGTCAGTAAGCTTGTGCTGATCTAGAATAAGCTGTCAGTAAGTTTATGCTGATATAGGATAAGCTGTCAGTAAGTTTGTGCTGATCTAGGATAAGCTGTCAGTAAGTGTATGCTGTTATAGGATAAGCTGTCAGTAAGTGTGTGCTGATCTAGAATAAGCTGTCAGTAAGTTTGTGCTGATCTAGAATAAGCTGTCAGTAAGTTTATGCTGATCAAGGATCAACTGTCAGTAAGTGTGTGCTGATCTAGAATAAGCTGTCAGTAAGTTTATGCTGATATAGGATAAGCTGTCAGTAAGTGTGTGCTGATCTAGAATAAGCTGTCAATTAGTTTGTGCTGATCTAGGATAAGCTGTCATTGTATTAGATGGTTAACTCTTTCCATAGACTTTGGCATCTCAAACCCTCAACCCGGAGTCGATTATGGAATATGTCGGGTCATATGTCATGCTTTACTTGTAAGAAGTACATTGTCTACATACTCTGGTAGCCTATATACCACATACATATACACAGCGGAATTACAATTCTAAATGCAAAGAAATCTTCTTTGTACCGTCTACTTCGGATTTTGATAATGCACCGAAATTTACTTGAACATCTCACAATATGTGTTTTCCTGTTCTGATAACGTGAAGTGTGCTATGATTGATTGTTATCGATAATAATAAAATTTCAACCAATTTAATCTGCCAGCACCACCCACCCTGACAAATTGTTTCAATAAATCTGTTTTAACGAGATCATGTTGTTAAAATCCTGAAGTATCTAACCTTTATAATCACACGATGTTGGCAGACGTTAAATACCTGTATAAATATACAATAGATTCATATCTACGTGATCTACCTATTATCCATTCTTCCATACATCATTGTCAGTATGCCGATGATTTCCAAAGCATTACGACATAGTGGATGGTAGCATGACCAAATGTCGGTGAGAACTTGAGTAAGGTATTTTTCTTTTTGTGCTGCCACCAACGCGGGAGCGTGTTGACCTAATCTGACTAATTGTGTTGACTTGGCTATTGGTTACGAGAACATAAAGCAATTTAATGAAACTATGCAAATGAAAATACACGTGGTCGAGGACTTTCTTGGATTTGTATGATCTCCAAAGAAACAATTTTGTTCTTGTTACATAAAGTGTCTTGAAATAATTAAAGTTTATATGTAAATTAGTCCTTCTGTTCCTTGCACAGAGAAAATAATATTTAAACTATTATAAGAGATGATGTTTGAATCTATTGTTTTCTGACTGACCACGGACAATAAAAAGACACTGCCCATTCCCTTCATATATATGGTTAGGGCAACAAACGACAACTGTTTTGGAAGATTTGAACCAAAGATATTTTTATTTGGCTTTACTGTTGTAACTATGTTAAATTTGTACTGTAGAAACATTATGACGACAGCTCAAATGTAGAACAGCATACACTGAATGTAATTGAACTGATATAATATGATCATAACTTTATATTCTTTAACAAGATTTGTTTTACAAAACCCGATCACATATTCGACTTTGATTGGATAAGAGGCACATTATCCAGAAAATTCATGTTTAGTTATTGTTTTATCTCAAAAATAGTTATAAGGTATTCCATTCGTCGTTATAACCATTCACAGTTCTGATTTGATTAACAAAACATCTCTTTTTCATATTCAATCACAAATTTATATGTGATCATAAATAGAGTACTTACAGAAAGAATCACTAACGTACACTGAGACAACGAACACCCCGTCTTTTGTATTCATGTTAATACGGCTACAATTTGCAGTTTTCTTATCATTGTAAACGTAGAATGTTAATGTAGAAATCATCGCGTACAACACTTTGATATTTAAGCAAAATAATGCAAAAAGAATACGTGAATGAAAACGCTGAATAACCCGGTAACGCTTTAAGCAACTTTGTGATAGGATTACTAAAACATATCTAACACAGTGTTATTATTTAAATGTACTTTGAAATGTTGCAGCTCTAGATGTGGAAATTTGGCCCCACCTTATTCAAGTTACTAGATGCTCTCAAACTCGCAAATTGAAAATCCCTCGAGCCATCGTATTTATATGCATTATACAGTATACGTATTTATATTTTTATTTCGCTATATGAATGGCAATATGCAACAATACATTTCAATTCAATCTTTAAGGCTTCGTGTTGTGTCGTTCTATTATTTCTCCACGAATTATCTTACTTCGTACGGATATGCTTCTCAAATATGACATTTATTTAAATATAAACATCCAAAAGACGAAATATTTCGTGAAATAATAAATCTGGAAAACTTAAACAACGACATTTCTATTAAACAGTAATCTATAAAACAGTAATCTATAAAACTGTGCACTCAACAACATGCATCGCACGATCGCTAATTAAATAACACACGCTATATAGTACCAATAATTAATTAATTATCATGAAATGACGAAAAAATAAGTTTTTTTTCAAAAGTTTGTGAAATTGTGAACGCTGACATGTAGAAGAACTTCCGGTTTTCCGAACATCTGGGTTGTTCGAGTGCATTGATTATTTCATGATATATTTCATCCAAATTCTTCGTTAAATATTATCTAGACAATAAACTCTTACTTCGTTCATTTATTATCGTAGAACTGCAGAATGTAGTTAAATACGGGATAAAAACATCAAGTTTGAATTGCTTCTGTGAGAAAACGTTTATGCATCATCCCAAATACATACCAGAAGTATATTATATAAACTATATTGTTTGTATCTATAGATATACGATCTCAATTCGATGTAATGTTCGAAATCACGTGCTTATACCTAATCTAAAGATAACGTCTCTCCGGAATCTCGAAAACCCATAGGTCGTCAACAATGACAAAAACACTCGAAATCTTAGATTATTAAGAAATTTCAAATCAAAACTTCTCCCTGTCGCTCCAGGACCATTCTATGTTTCTAAAGAAATAGATTCTGTACATATTTATGAAAGAATCGTCCTGTTTGTTGAAGATCAATAAGACTAAATTGGTCAAAGATAATAGTTATCGTCAACCTATACCGACTGCACCGCTATCTTTATTTATACAAGTTTAAATCACATATGCTTATATAATTATGTCATGGACAGCAATCACGAATTGTAATAATGACTTTGGTCAAGGTCTAAATACAACAAATACCAAAAAACTACGTATGGATTAGAAAAACTCGTTAAATTCACTCCTGTGTGGGAAGCACTTTGACCAGACGCCCGTGTAGAGGTTTTCCGCCTACTTTTTTGACGAATGTTTTTGTCGAAAATGTTCCAGCACACCCATTGAATTATGCACACTTGTACATTATACTGGTACCTACGAGCTTCGATTCACCGACTATAACATACATAAATACAACACACGACTAACATGAGTGTTTGGTCAAATTGATTAATTAAGGCAACTCATTTGGATGATGTTATTTAACGGTGGCCTCTTAAACAGTTTTGACCAGTGTTAGGTGAGCAAAATACTTCACTTTTGACTAAAATATGTATGCTAAGCGGTTATAAAATGCGTTTATTCTATCAAGCAAATGAAATGTTTTCAATTTGAGAAAAATAGCGCTTTGCGATTTGGCTAAAAGTCTTATCCGGACCGTCATGTGTACGCATAAACATGTAGTAAGAACTGTTATTCATCGCAAAGTTGAAATTAATTATACTTTTAGTGAAAATAGTTAATATCATTATCAGGCCAAGAATAGAGCTTCAAGAAAAAAGTTTTTTTTAATATCCAAACATCTATGGTACGTTGTTTACGTGCATATGTGTAACGTTTGGGGGAAGATTGGTAATATTATATGCAAAAGGCAGAGATCTATACATTCCCCTCTCGACACCGACTCCCTCTCTTCAACAAACACTTTTTCGATATCCATAGAATATGGCTCAAGAGAGGGAGCACTGTATGCATTTAATACGCTTTGACATCTACTATATAGTTTGCACCACGTGTACAAATCACACCGTTATTGAGTACCATACCTGATGTCTTGCCTATGTATTTTTATCATGGTCAAAGACGGTCCTAGGCTTAGGTCGTAAGAACTCTAAGTATTATGTCGAAAAGCGCTCAACCATAACATGTTTCCTAGACCTCTCATTCATTGATACAAGTATCGGGAAATAATTACAACAAGTCCATCCAAGCAATTATTTGTCTATCAGTACACCAGTTTAAGTGTGTCTGAGATTGTTTAATCGTTTACTTGTGTTATTGGCTGATACAACATCGTTCTATCATCCCGCCATATTACCTCGCAACGGTATTGTCGCAAATGAACCAGTAAAATAAGTCAGGAAACAATTTCAGCATTTCTGATACACTTAACATTTGTGCAGCTTGTAGTCTTGAAACAACAAGCAGACAGTTTGACATTGTGCAGCTTTGTTGAAGCTATTAGCAAAACATTGTTTATTTTTTCTATTCAATTGGTTACGGTGGTCGTGTGACTAGGGAATCTACCTAAGGAGCAGGGGACAGCAGGGTTGATCCTAGAGACAGACATGATGAACTATTTAAGCTATACCAAATTACTAGACATTGCTCCAAGAAATTTGGTGTGCCTCCGTAGCCCAGTGGTTAGATAGGTTGCCGCCTATACTGGCGATCCGGGTTAAAAACGGGTAGAGCTAGGCATACATATGCCTGTTATATTTCAGCAAAAGGGCGACTGCCAAACAGAGGCTAAATTCGACATTTGTGTTCGTAAAAAAACGTTAAATATTCAAAAATGATACTATGAGAACAATAAATAAAGGAGTAAGTGGAACCACACGACTAAAAAATGGAGGAGTTTATCATTTTATTATTACCTACGTTTCGGCTTAACATTTAAGCCTTCATCAGGATTTATACATAACAAATACAACAAAATTCTGCCCTAAGTACTAAAATAGCGGAGTTTTTAGTCACGTGACGTCATGTTGCCATTACATGACGTTGTATTGTCTGAAGTTCTATAAATAGACTTAGTATCTAAAAATAGATTAAATTTTTAAAAAAAGAATCAATGTCTGAAGAAGAAACATTGGTTAAGAACAATTCATTGACAAGTTAATTTAAAATGTATGAATGTTTGCTTTAGAGGTTTTTAAGGATTTCGATTGTCTTTCAGTGTTTCCATTCTTCTAATTTCCATTAGTTTGAAACATAGAACTGCTTCTTTTCTGGTCACAATGTTGGGCTACATGAATTGTCTAATACATTTGATCTGCTTGTACCATTTGGTTCAGGTTGGCTGTCTAAATGCTGCTGTGGTATTCAATGATGGTGGAGTCCAGTTTATATTAGTTGCCTTTGTCAAGGTAGATGTGCTGCGCTAACTGTTTAAGGCCAATGTGGAAGAATTTGATTCCTCTCTGTCACGAGGCCGAACTTGATGCGGTTGATATCTACATGTTGTGTATGTTGATCTATGTTGTAGGAAATTTTTAAACGTAAGTATGTAGCTGTGTGACGGACTATTTTGATATCGCTAATACAAACTTGTGCAATTTGATTGTAACGCATTGACGGTGTTGAACTGGTCAAAATGTAAGTGGGTTGCGATTACATTGTTATGCAACATTACAACGCACCATGCTGTTTAAATCGCCAACAACAAAACGCGTTCAGATATGTGGTATACTGATTCAATATGATATGCATCTCGACACATTTGGTCTGTATCGTGTTAACAATCCTTAATGCCTACATTGTGGTATATTATATCGGGGGTAATTTCTTGTTACACACACATTCAAGACGTATGCTGACATTGGCGACAGTCAAGTTGCCAGTCCATATCAGAACTTAAATATGGCTGCGACCCGAGCCAGAATAATGTACTTAAGTACAGGTTTTAAGACAGTTTGTTAATTCATTGAACAGGTTATACCAACACACTCCTAATAGTGGGAGCGCAAACAATTCTGTTTCAATTATTTGGAAAATGTTAACGTGGTATCATCCAAAACTTGGACAAATGCAAAATGAATGAGCGTGAATGTATCCAGACAGGAAATACAAAATGAATGAGCGTGAATGTATCCAGACAGGAAATACAAAATGAATGAGCGTGAATGTATCCAGACAGAAAATACAAAATGAATGAGCGTGAATGTATCCAGACAGGAAATGCAAAATGTATGAGCGTGGATGTATTCAGACAGTAAATGCAAAATGAATGAGCGTGAATCTATCCAGAAAGTAAAGGAAAAATGAATGAGCGTGAATGTATCCAGACAGTAAATGCCAAATGAATGAGCGTGAATGTATCCAGACAGTAAATGGAAAATGAATGAGCGTGCATGTACCCAGACATTAAATACAAAATGAATGAGCGTGAATGTATCCAGACAGTAAATGCAAAATGTATGAGCGTGAATGTATCCAGACAGTAAATGCAAAAATTCGACCACTGTATTATATTAAGTCTTTTAATCCCACAGGACTTATAGTGATGACTCAATACAATATATAGCACCCAGCTGAAACGTGTTAAATGTATTGCTACATTTTGGATTTTCTGTACATTAAACCTGATATATTTATGAAGAACTCATTTGAGACAATCATTTTGAAGATATCCAGTCGTTTTTCTCGGCTTGTTTTTAAGATATTCTTAGATTTTGGAGACAACCCCGAAAAACTGAAAATTGTACTTTACTGAAAAATGTTTACTCTCAACATCACAAACTTTGGCATACATGTAATTTCGTCTGTAAGGAATCATACAGTAAAGTTCGTTTTGGACTGGTAAGTTATTTGTATTGTGTAATAGTATTTCATTATATGTGAAAAATGTTTTTATAACAAAAATACTGAAAAATCGTTGAACAGCATACTGTTTTCGAATACGCAACAAATAGAGTACCAATTCTAGAACTTTCATACCAAATGTCATGACTATTGGTCGACTGGATTTTTTAAAAATTGAACTAAAAGTGATTTCTGAAATGCTGAAAACAGGGAAAGTTACACAATCAGTCAACGTTTAGAATACGTTTTCCGTAGTTTTCGCGATAATGTGTGATTTAAAAAACGTTTATTTTCAAAGATATGTACAGTTTTAGTTTTGGATCTTCCGCATTGCTTGTCAAAATTCTTAAGAAATAAATGCAAAAGAACCTTCTTCTAAAATATTTAGAATGCGGTTTAAAATATTGATTCATTTTGGTGTGAGTGCATGGTACTACGTTTTACAAACGTTGTAACCCATTCACAGGATTTGATTTTTAAAATAAATCATTCGTAAGGTTTAGTCAATAGTTTCTTCTGTATATTTATCAATAATATAAATTCAGAATAACAATTGTCTCGATTTTAAGACATGATGAGTTACTGAAATATTAATTTAATCCTTTTCATACTATTTGATCAGGGTAGATAGATGCTTTAGTTACGTCTAAGGTACTGCGACTTTTAAACTTCCGCTCAACTGAAAAGAAAGCAATACCCTTCAGTACAAGAAAGTCGGACAGAACGAGAATTGAGCATAATGCATCATGACAACATATCTAATGCTGCACTGTGCCCCGTCAAGTACACTTAAATATTCACAATTTATCTAGTCGAAAATAAGACAAATGCATTAATCATACTTCTTAAAATGTCTGTTTGTTTGGTTATCTTGTGTTAATTTTCGTCTTTGTCAAGTTTGCTAATCAGTGACATGTTGACAGTACAAAAATGCCTTGGTATACGTGAATGCACGTATGTAAAACTTAAACCAATACAAACACATGTATGTTGAACATGTATGCCCACGTGACAGCTCAATACTCCGAAATGGTAAATAACCAAGCCGTCTTGACCTTTGACCTACATACCTCATAATCACTAGTAGTCATAAAATGCATCTGGCCAACCTCCATTATAAGTTTGAAGATCCTAGTGCAATGCGTTATTTAGTTATTGAACGGAAACCATTTGAAATACCGATCGACCAACCGACCGACCATCTGACCAACCAACCGAACAACAGACCGAAATGTGCTAAGCCATATACCCCTTATCAAAGATGGGGAGCATAAACATGGGTTGCATTGTGTAAACTATCATTTGGGGTTTTGTTCATTATGTCCCATGATATATATTATCATTACATCAGAATGCCACGATAATACGCTAGCGCTAATATAGCAATGTCATAGTGTATTTGACCAATATATTTGCATGAGGCACTAGGCACTATATTAATGTCATAGTGTATATGACCAATATGTTTGCATGAGGCACTAGGCACTATATCAATGTCATAGTGTATATGACCAATATGTTTGCATGAGGCACTAGGCACTATATTAATTTAGGGGATTTTGGACATTACAGACCATTATTTAAAACGAGTCTGATTATCCTGGGTTCTTGACTGTCGCTCTGTGTAAATTATTCTTGAAAAGTCTTTTCAACGACTTATGGCTTCACGTCAATTTTGAAACTAATTTACCGACCATTTCCCATTTGCTTTGTGACGGAACAGTAAGTTCTTCAATCATCAGAATATTTCGGACAATTCTGACAAATTATAGGATTTTAAGCATCGGCGGAAATACCTTCTTGTTATTGATTTTGATTTAGGTACATATTGAAGTACTAGCACTGCTGAATACGAGTCCGCCAAATACGTCCTTAAACTTAACACGCTTACTATTACTATTGATAATAATCAACTGTACCTACCTAGTATTTCTGGTTTTATATCATTAACTAATAAACATAACTTATTATAAATATGACTTATATAACTACTATGTTACACTGAGGCTAAAAACAAGAACAAACACTGGTTGTAAGATAAACAACAAACATCAGTAGAACTGTATTGTTGACATATACTTCCTGTCAACAACTCCGAATAAAAATGAATATTTATCATTTATGAGAATAAAATATTCTTTCATCTTTTTGATGAAGTAAATACTTTATCATTTTCTAGGGTAATGTTTTGATGTTCGCGTCTAATCTGTTTCTGTAATCAAGAATATGAAAGTTACGAACTAGTAGGTTACACATACTACACAACTTGGCAATCTCCCGCGGGATGTTACACGCTAAACATTATCCGTTCGAAACATTCGCTTAAACTATTATCAAACAAAATCACAAAACGTAAAATATTATCTTTTAAGTATTAAATCATTGATCGCGGGGATTTGATTTTGTTGATTTCTAAGATGCATTTTTGTAACACCCTATTTTATACAACGTTATCAAACCTAGAAACGAAATCCATTGTACCCACGAAAAAATGATTTTACGGCATTGTATTAATACTGGTTAATGTTTTTATGATGTAACCTTCATAAGTATGCATGTATCGGAACAACACATTTTTGTTGTATTTATTCGAACCATTTGAATCAATGAACACAATACCATATCGTCAATATGTATGTGTACAATATTGTTTCATTTGTAATACGAGTAAACTTTCGAAAAACTTGTATATGTATATGCTATTGTCTATAACGTATAGTTCGGTTTGACAATGGAATATAACCGAAGCGTTGCAAACCTGTCAAATATATACTTTTTTGAATGGATGGATGAGCAATTGGGGGAAGTAAAAACTGTAGTTTGTGCTACAATTTCTTAGGCTTATGCACCCAAAGGGGTCCAACACGACTAAAAATCTACCACTTTACTGGAATGAAATCCTTCAATGGCTACTGTAAACTTCACCACAATATATTATCATACATGAAAAACAAATTTAACAAAATACTGAATGCACTGACGCCCACATGGATCATCGAAAGTTCGCAAAATGCAAAAATTCAACTGGTTTACGTACGTGTGAGCCGACTGACTAACATATAAATATAACGAGTTTCCTGATTGGTTCAGATGTAGACAACAACAACTTTTCAGCCAACCAATTTACCTGTAACTTGAGCTTGTTTTGTCATTTACAGTGTTTAGGCCTTGATCAAAATCATAATTGTGCACCTTAATATATTTTCCATGATGTGTGATCTAAACTCATGTAAATAAAGACGAAAATTTGTCATAATATTTTATTGATCTTTAACAAACAGACCGATACGTTTGTAAATATGTATATACTCATTTTCTTTAGACATATTGAATAGTCCGGGAGCGACAAGAAGATATCTTGATTGATAATTTCTTCCCAATCTTCAGTTTTCGAATGTTTTTGTAATTGTTGACAACCCAGGAGTTTTTGAGATTCCAGAAAGCTTTGGTCTATTTTAGATTTTGGTAGAAGCACGTGATCTCGAACATTACATCGAATTGAGATCGTATATCTATAGATACAAACAGTTTATTCAATAGATACTTCTGCTATATTTTGGGATGATACAAGACGAAGCCTTAGAGATTGAATTGAAATGTATTGTTGCATATTGCCATTCATATAGCGAAATAAAAATATAAATACGTATACTGTATAATGCATATAAACACGTTGGCTCGAGGGATTTTCAAATTTGCGAGTGTGAGAGAATCTATTAACTGGAATAAGGTGGGGCCAAATTTCCACATTTAGAGCTGCAACCTTTCAAATTACATGTAAATAATAACACTGTGTTAGACACGTTTTAGTAATCCTATCACAAAGTTGCTTAAAGCGTTACCGTGTTATTCAGCGTTTTCATTCACATATTCTTTTTGCATTATTTTGCTTAAATTTCAAAGTGTTGTACGCGATGATTTCTACATTAAATCGACTAAGGTACGTTTACAATGATAAGAAAACTGCAAATTGTAGCCGTATTAACATGAATACAAGAGACGGGGTGTTCGTTGTCTCAGTGTACGTTAGTGTTTCTTTCTCTAAATACTCTATTTATGATCACATATAAATTTGTGATCGAATATGAAAAAGAGACGTTTTGTTAACCAAATCAGAACTGTGAATGGTTATAACGACAAATGGAATACCTTATAACTAATTTTGAGATAAAACAATTACTTAACATGAATATTCTGGATAATGTGCCTCTTATCCAATCAAAGTCGAATATGTGATCGGGTTTTGTAAAACAAGTTTTGTTAAAGAATATAAAGTTATGATCATATTATATCAGTTCAATTACATTCAGTATAATGCTGTTCTACATTTCAGCTGTCGTCATAATGTTTCTACAGTACAAAATTAACATAGTTACAACAGTAAGGCCAAATAAAAATATCTTTGGTTCAAATCTTCCAAAAGAGTTGTCGTTTGTTGCCCTAACCATATATATGAAGGGAATGGGCAGTGTATTTTTATTGTCCATGGTCAGTCTGACAACAATAGATTCAAACATCATCTCTTATAATAGTTTAAATATTATTGTCCCTGTGCAAGAAACAGAAGGACTAATTTACATATAAACTTTAATTATTTCAAGAAACTATATGCAACAAGAACAAAATTGTTTCTTTGGAGATCATAAAAATCCAAGAAAGTCCTCGAACACATGTATTTTCATTTGTATAGTTTCTTTAAATTGCTGTGTTCTCGTAACCAATAGCCAAGTCAACACTATTATTCAGATTAGGTCAACACGCTCCCGCGTTGGTGGCAGCACAAAAAGAAAAAGACCTTACTCAAGTTCTCACCGACTCTTCGATCATGTAACCATCTACTATGTGTTGAAATGGCCAAAATCCAAATTAGTTGCGATTTAAAAATGTTATGTATCGTTGCTAAAGGGCTATTGCTGAACTATCGTTGCTATAGGGCTATTGCTGAACAATCGTTGCTATTGTGATAAAATAGATACCCAATTAGGTTTCAAAATGATATACATGTACAGCCATACAACACACCATGTTGTAGATACGTCAACAACGGAGAGCATAACAAAAAGAAGAACATGATAATACACAATACACACAAGAATGGCATAGAAACAGAATTCAAGGACATTAACAAACTATTTATGTCTAATGCGACAGGTAATTCAAAGTGTGCAAGCAGAAAGACCTATCAGTATTATGATTGCTGGATGATTTGTGCGAACAGGTTAAGTCAACTCGCTCCCATTAGTGGCAGCATAATACAATCAATTGCACTTAGTTATCTCTGACTCATTGATAGGATTATCAACCACTATGACGTAGGAATACAAGGATGTCTAGAAGAACGGATATTAAGTACATCACGTAGATATGAATCTATTGTATATTTATACAGGTAATTAACGTCTGCCAACAATGTGTGGTTATGAAGGTTGAATACTTCAAGATTTAAACAACATTATCTTGTTAAAACAGATTTATTTGAACAATTTGTCGATATTTCTTATATGATGGGTGGTGTTTGCAGATTTAATTGGCTGATATTTTATAATTTACGATTACATTCACGTTCAAAAAACATCTTTCGAGAAATTGCAAACCGTGATATTTCTGTAAAATGGTAATGTAAGAAATTTTTCACTGCGCACCATGCTTCGCACGATTGCTAATTTGATAATTTACGCCATAATGCACCAGTCAATGTTATGACCGCCCAGGGGAACGGTGGGGATACAGGGGGGAGGGTTTGGATTAAGACATAGAAAAACAGAAAATGTATAATTTCCTCTAGGAGGCCCGCGCCACCGGGTCCATAACATTGACTGGTGCATAATCAATTCATATTCGTGAAATCACAACACATATTTATTTCGCAAACTATCTGACAGTGTGAACACTGAAACAATAAAGCACTTTGGTCTTTCGAACATCCGGGCTGTTTGAGTGCATTGATTATGTTATGATTCCCTTCATTAAAATTCTTGGTTACATACTATAGATAAACCATGTTTTTTTAGCCGTGACTAATTTATGCAGGAAGGTTGATTTGCCCTTAAAGGATAGATATATGGCATGTATTAAGGCTTAAGCAATATATGTGATCAATGACAGTAACCGATCCAATACCAAAGAGACTTTAAGGTATATTCACATACCGTGACTAAGAAGTGTTACCTTCCGTCACTCCTCAAAAAACATGGTTTATCTTTATCTACACTATTAATTATATATTTCAAAAGATTGTATTTACAAAAGAATCGTCCTGTTTGTTGAAGATCAATAAGACTAATTGTCGCCAAAGACAACAACGTTTGTCCCACTACGCCGCATCACCTTTCTATATGCGAGTTTAGATCATTCCTGTTTTTAAACCATGGAAAACGATCTAGAAGATGTAATTAACTTCGACTAAGTTATCAATATCATTAGTGACAAAGTCCTTGTACGTACTAAGTAGAAAACCTCCTGAAATTCACTCGAGGGAGAGAAGCACCTTTACCAGACGCCTATGTATAGAGGAACGCTGCGCTCATTTGTTTGTCAAATGTTTTATCGAAAGTTTCCAAGCAAAAACATTGAATTGTATATTGTTCAATATTTCACTTTTTGTTTCCAAATTTAAATCCTTTCCTCGACCAATTCAATCGACGGACTGATGACGTCTTGTCCTACGTAACATGTGCAGAAGCACCGGCTATTTTTCTTGTTTCGATTAAAAAACTACATATGGCTGCGTAAATAAAAGATCATGGACACTAAACTGGTTTCTAGAAGTTCACACGCCCCATTAGATTCAACAAAATGCTGCAACTACAATTGGGTTTGAAAACCGTAATCGAAATTGATGACTAACGCGAAGTACGAAAGTATTTTATCAATAGAATATCGCAACAACGCATTCACTCCAAATAATAAGGCTGTTCAAAATGACCCCGATCAAAATGGCTTCTGAGAATGCAATGACTTTGTAATGGTTACTCATATAATGGGAAATCTTGTAAAAAGTTTTCACGACGCAGCACATGTTATGCTCCTCTTCTTGACGAGGGGGTATAAGGCTTAACATGTCGGTCGGTAATTCCTTTCGATCACTCAAAATCGCTTTGCCATTGAATCTTATCAAGTAGATAATCTTTATGACTTTGAGGTCAGTAGGTCAAGGGTCAAGATAACTTTATCATTCGCCCGTGATTTTATTATAATGACAATTATACGTTAAATTATCCATATTTAATTTTTATTTACCTAATTTTTTTTAATAACGGCGTATTGACGTTACGCAAACTACAGACTGTAGCTCCAACTTGTGACGCAACATCTTCACGTTCAGTGATCTTCTCAGAAACTATTGACAACCCTTGTTTTTTAATGATTTAACCGTAGGTATTTAATTTCAGTTGGGAGCAAATTAATTGGTAATTAATTTATGCACAGTTAAATCAAATGCCATTGGGTATAACTACAAATGTGTATTCGATTTTCATCTTTTTTTGCTAAGTACTTAAATTTTGCAAAAATATAGATTTTATCGAAGAACATGTTTGTTCCCACTTGACAGGCCTCTTTATTTACTTAGATAGATTGCGGTGTTTAAAATGATAGACTTCAAAAGCTTTCGCGTCGCCTTTCGATGCAAAAATAATCTTGTTTATTATTTGTATATACATACGGTCTAAGCATTGTCAAAGACGGTCCTATGTCGTAAGAACTTAAAGTATAATATCTTGTGGCGCTTAACCTTCTCATTCATTGTTTCAATGATCGGGAAATAATTACAACAAGTACACCCAAGCAATTATTTGTACATCAGGACATCAGTTTAAGTATGTCAGCGATTGTTTAATCGTTTATTTGTGTTATTGGCTGATACAACATCGTTCTATCATCCCGCCATATTACCTCGCAACAACATTGTCGCAAATGAACCAGTAAAATAAGACAGGAGACAATTTCAGCATTTCTGATACACTTAACATTTGTGCAGCCTGCCGTCTGCAAACAACAATTCTAACACGATCTGCGGATTAATCGTTTAAATATAGAGCGGACCTAACAATGTATTATTACCCCCATAAAACATACCTATCAAATTGGCTGTTCCTATTTACGCCCAGTATCACGTGACATATTTATGAATGAATGAACGTAAACTTTATAGTAAAATTTACTACGAGTCACGATGACAAGGCGAGTTGCACGAGAATCCAGTGTTACATCTATGACGCATCTATTTTTAGAAACTCCAATATACTCTAGAAACCAAGTTTTATTAAAGCTTCTGATAATCAATCCATTTATATTTTTCATTTTATCAAATAGATACCATATACTCGTGTTATTAAAATTGTTTCAATGTTTAAATTGTGGTATTTCCTTCAGAAAATTACGAAGGTCGTTTTCATTAACGAGGGAGGTAATTGTACCAGCTAATAAGCCACTCAATTTCAGCGTGAATTGATGTTCAATGTCAAATGGGTGAAAATGGAATGCGCGCAGTTAAATAGTGCGGGATATTATCGATTTAGAATCGACATAAAAACTCTGTTCATGTATATTGTCGGCGAATAAAACACGGGCACTCGTTCGGATGCGGAAAATTAAATCACTCGTTCTACGCACTCGTGATTTAATTTTTCCGCATCCGAACTCCTGCCCGTGTTTTATTCACCGACAATAAACGCGAACAGATTTTTATTTCTTTAGCAGACAGTATGACATTGTGCAGCTTTGTTGAAGCTATTAGCGAAATATTGTTTATTTTTTCTATTCAATTGGTTACGGTGGTCGTGTGACTAGGGAATCTACCTAAGGAGCAGGGGACAGCAGGGTTGATCCTAGAGACAGACATGATGAACTATTTAAGCTATACCAAATTACTAGACATTGCTCCAAGAAATTTGGTGTGCCTCCGTAGCCCAGTGGTTAGATAGGTTGCCGCCTATTCTGGCGATCCGGGTTAAAAAACGAGTAGAGCTAGGCATTCATATGCCAGTTATATTTCAGCAGATAGGCGACTGCCAAACAGAGGCTAAATTCGACATTTGTGTTCGTATAAGAGCGTTAGATATTCAAAAATGATAATGGTATTTAGCTGTGTGACGGACTATTCTGATATCGCTAATACAAACTTGTGAAATTAGATTGTAATGCATTTACGGTGTTGAACTGGTCAAAATGCAAGTGGGTTGCGATTACATTTTTATGCAGCATTGCAACGCACCATGGTGTTGAAGTGACAAACAGCCAAGTGGGTTGTAATTTGTAACATTGCAACATTTCAATGCACCAAGATATTGGAATCGCCACCTGAAGTGGGGTGTGATCAGAAAATGCCATACAGCGTTGTACCGCACTATGATGTTTGAATTGACGAACATCCAAGTTGGTTGCGATTCGGAATTTTTATGCAACATAGCAACGCAGCATGTTGTTCAAATCGCCCTCAAGAAAGCGCGTTCAGATTTAAAATGATATGCAGAATTGCAACGCACTATGGTATTGAAATGACCAACATTCTAGCTGTTTTCGATTCGAAATTGTTATGCAACATTAAAACGTACCATGCTGTTCAAATCGCCAACAACAAAACGCATTCAGATATGCGGTATTCTGATTCAATATGATATGCATCTCGACACATTTGGTCTGTATCGTGTTAACAATCCCTAATGCCTACATTGTGGTATATTATATCGCGGGAAATTTCTTGTTACACACACATTCAAGACATATCCTGACATTGGCGACAGTCAAGTTGCCAGTCCATATCAGAACTTAAATATGGCTGCAACCCGAGCCAGAATTATGTACTTAAGTACAGGTTTAAAGACAGTTTGTTGATTCATTGAACAGGTTAAGCCAACCCACTCTAAATGGTGGGAGCGCAAATAATTCTGTTTCAATTATTTGGAACATTATTACCGTGGTAACATCCAAAACTTGGACGAATGCAAAATGAATGAGCGTGAATGTATCCAGACAGTAAATACAAAATGAATGAGCGTGAATGTATCCAGATAGTAAATACAAAATGAATGAGCGTGAATGTATCCAGACAGTAAATACAAAATGAACGAGCGTGAATGTATCCAGACAGGAAATACAAAATGAAAGAGCGTGAATGCATCCAGAAAGTAAATACAAAATGAATGAGCGTGAATGTATCCAGATAGTAAATACAAAATGAACGAGCGTGAATGTATCCAGATAGTAAATGGAAAATGAAAGAGCGTGAATGTATCCAGACAGTAAATACAAAATGAATGAGCGTGAATGTATCCAGACAGGAAATACAAAATGAATGAGCGTGAATGTATCCAGACAGTAAATACAAAATGAATGAGCGTGAATGTATCCAGACAGTAAATGCAAAATGAACGAGCGTGAATGTATCCAGACAGTAAATACAAAATGAACGAGCGTGAATGTATCCAGACAGTAAATACAAAATGAATAAGCGTGAATGTATCCAGACAGTAAATACAAAATGAATGAGCGTGAATGTATCCAGACAGTAAATACAAAATGAATGAGCGTGAATGTATCCAGACAGTAAATGCAAAATGAATGAGCGTGAATGTATCCAGATAGTAAATGAAAAATGAATGAGCGTGAATGTATCCAGACAGGAAATACAAAATGAATGAGCGTGAATGTATCCAGACAGTAAATGGAAAATGAATGAGCGTGAATGTATCCAGATAGTAAATGAAAAATGAATGAGCGTGAATGTATCCAGACAGTAAATGCAAAATGAATGAGCGTGAATGTATCCAGATAGTAAATGAAAAATGAATGAGCGTGAATGTATCCAGACAGGAAATACAAAATGAATGAGCGTGAATGTATCCAGACAGTAAATGGAAAATGAATGAGCGTGAATGTATCCAGACAGGAAATACAAAATGAATGAGCGTGAATGTATCCAGATAGTAAATGGAAAATGAATGAGCGTGAATGTATCCAGACAGGAAATACAAAATGAATGAGCGTGAATGTATCCAGATAGTAAATGGAAAATGAACGAGCGTGAATGTATCCAGACAGTAAATGGAAAATGAATGAGCGTGAATGTATCCAGACAGTAGATGGAAAATGAATGAGCGTGAATGTATCAAGACAGTAAATGCAAAATAAATGAGCGTGAATGTACACAGACAGTAAATGGAAAATGTCGGCCACTATATTATATTTTAATAACCCCACAGGACTTATGGTGATGACTTGACTGCTGATTACGAGAACACAAAACATTAACGAATATCTGCATTAGGCTAAAATAAAAAATGCCTATCCTGGATTTTTTATGACTTTTGCAGGACTCAATTTGTTACTGGTTTTCTTAAAGTGGCCTAGTTAAGATGCAATGTAGCCATTAGAAAAATAATGTCTCAACCTCATCAGACGATCAAAACAACGCAAACGTGATGTGTTTGGCCTTACTGTTATAACCTAGTTAGTTTTGTACTAAGGACAGAAGACGAGAACCATCATGACGACAGACGGGGTATAAATGCAATGAATGAAAATAATTTAATAGTAGTCAAGGTTTGTTTGCGACAATCCGAACACATATTCGACAATGATTGAATAAGAGACCTATTAGTGGTTATAATTATGTTATCAAAAATTAGTACTCAGCTATTTCACTAATAACATTACATATTAATAGCAAACATGTATACGTCGTTTTAACAATATGAAATTCTGGTTTTGTTAACAAAACATCTCAATTCGCTTCAATTTAATTACAACTTCAACTTAAATCTGAAATAGAGTACTTATAGAGGGAACCACTCAAAACATTCCCAGTATCCCCAGGCGACTCACAAATCCGCTTCAATTTACTTACGTGTACGTATGCATGGGTTGGTCAGGAAAAGCGTAGACTCGCTTTTATCATGGGAAGTATTACGTAAAGTATGCCGAAATTAATATTGAGATAATTTATAACACAAAATTTCAATACATAAAAGTTAAAAGGTTACCAATTTTCGAGGGCTATTTTCAGCAGTTCAGCCGTTTACATTTTTGACATTTTAATTTGCCTGGTCATTAGGCTACCTAAGGAAACCTGCGTTCGAGTCTCCCTATGTGTATACTGTTTCTCTTATGTGGGGGTGGCAGTCTTTACCGATATGTGTCACAGAGGAATAGACAATGCCAACGCAGGTACCGATTTACACCTTAATGGAGTGTGGGTATTATTACTCAGAGAAATTAACAAGAGGTCCAGACGGGATAGAACCCGTGACATCTCGATCCAGAAGCGCGCGCCCTACCACTAGGCCACTGCTCCCCACATGTTTCCTTAAAACGGATAAATCGTGTACATTAACGAACAGCAAGTGAAGGTCGACGTTAAAATGACGTCATGTTATCATATATAATAATAGTATTTCGAAGTACTTTCTTCGTGGCTTAACTACTTGTAATGTTCTATGCCGAAAAAAATGATCAACTATTAGTGAATTTATTCCTTTACATACTGTCAACAGTTGGCCAAGCTTTATTATTGTTTGTGTGTGATTTATGAAAGACGAGTTGGTGATAGGATAATTGGGTATAACACATTCCACTCTCTAAGGATTCGTCTTGCTTCTTTCTGTTTTCGCATTTCTCTTACTTCATACCGATGCGCATCTCATATATGACAGTTATTAAATCATTCCCAAAACAAAGACAATCTTTTGCGAATTAATACATCTTGAAATTCTTAAATGCCATATTTATATAAAAACGGCAATATAAGAAAATGCGCAAGTACCACACCATGCTTCCCGCATTAATTTAAAAATGATTTCGCGTCGTGAAATGATGAAAATTGATAATTGTACACAATTGCGCGAAATCGTTGATCCCTGAGATGTAAAATCTCTTTCAGAACATCTTCATATGGGGTCAAGACCAAGCAGGGTATGCATCTGTGTGATGAACTTTGTTGTTTAAATCCTGAGTGCGTTGGTATTCAAAATGTTATGCAGCATTGCAACGCCCTAATGGTGTTGAAACGGCAAACATCCTAAAGGTTTGTGATTTAAAAAATGTTACTTGTGTACAGCATTGCAACGCACTGCGGTGTTATAATGGCTAGCGCCCAAGAGGGTTGCGAATGAAAAATGCAATGCAGCATTGCATCTCACCATGCGTTGAAATGGGCAAAATGCAAATTAGTTGCGATTCAAAAATGTAATGTATCGTTGCTAAAGGGCTATTGCTGAACTATCGTTGCTATTGTGCTATTGCTGAACTATCGTTGCTATAGGGTTATTGGTGAACTATCGTTGCTATAGGGTTATTGGTGAACTATCGTTGCTACAGGGTTATTGGTGAACTATCTTTGCTATAGTGCTATTGGTGAACTATCGTTGCTATAGTGCTATTGCTGAACTATCGTTGCTATAGTGCTATTGGTGAACTATCGTTGTTATAGGGCTATTGGTGAACTATCGTTGCTATAGTGCTATTGGTGAACTATCGTTGCTATAGTGCTATTGCTGAACTATCGTTGCTATAGGGCTATTGGTGAACAATCGTTGCTATAGGGCTATTGCTGAACTATCGTTGCTATAGGGCTATTGCTGAACTATCGTTGCTATAGGGCTATTGGTGAACTATCGTTGCTATAGGGCTATTGCTGAACTATCGTTGCTATAGGGCTATTGCTGAACTATCGTTGCTATAGGGCTTTTGCTGAACTATCGTTGCTATAGGGCTATTGCTGAACTATCGTTGCTATAGGGCTATTGTTGAACTATCGTTGCTATAGGGCTATTGCTGAACAATCGTTGCTATAGGGCTATTTATGAACTATCGTTGCTATTGTGCTATTGGTGAATTATCGTTGCTATAGTGCTATTGCTGAACTATCGTGGCTATAGGGCTCTTGCTGAAATATCGTTGCTATAGGGCTATTGCTGAACTATCGTTGCTATAGTGCTATTGCTGAACTATCGTTGCTATAGGGTTATTGCTGAACTATCGTTGCTATATGGCTATTGCTGAACTATCGTTGCTATAGGGCTATTGCTGAACTATCGTTGCTATAGGGCTATTGCTGAACTATCGTTGCAATAGGGCTATTGCTGAACTATCGTTGCTATATGGCTATTGGTGAACTATCGTTGCTATATGGCTTTTGGAAAACTATCGTTGCTAAAGTGCTATTGCTGAACTATCGTTGCTATGGTGCTATTGGTGAACTATCGTTGCTATTGTGATAAAATAGATACCTATGTAGTTTGCAAAATGGTATACATGTACAACCATACAACACACCATGTTGTAGATACGTCAACAACGGAGAGCATAACAAAAAGAAGAAGAAAATGATAATACACAATACACACAAGAATGGCATAGAAACAGAATTCAAGGACATTAACAAACTATTTATGTCTAATGCGACAGGTAATTCAAAGTGTTCAAGCAGAGTCAGATAGACCTGTCAGTATTATGATTGCTTGATGATTTGTGCGAACAGGTTAAGTCAACTCGCTCCGTTTAGTGGCAGCATAATACAATCAATTGCACTTAGTTATCACTGACTCATTGATAGGATTATCAACCACTATGACGTAGGAATACATGGATGTCTAGAAGAAGGGATATTAGGTACATCACGTAGATGTGGATCTATTGTATATTTATACAGGTAATTAACGTCTGCCAACAATGTGTGGTTATGAAGGTTGAATACTTCAGGATTTAAACAAAATTATCTTGTTAAAACAGATTTATTTGAACAATTTGTCGATATTTCTTATATGATGGGTGGTGTTGGCAGATTGAATTGGCTCATATTCTATAATTTACGATTACATTCACGTTCAAAAATATCTTTCGAGAAATTGTAAACCGTGATATTTCTGTAAAATGGTAATGTAAGAAATTGTTCACTGCGCACCATGCTTTGCACGATTGCTATTTTGATAATTCATGCCATAATGCACCAGTCAATGTTATGATAGCCCAGGGGAACGGTGGTGATATAGGGGTGGGTGGGGGGAGTAAGACAGACGATCCTTCCCAACATGCGGGAATTTGACAACCTTTTCGACTCCAAGTCTAGGAAAATAGACTTCGGTCCGGTTCCAAGACCCAGGAATTACTTCATGATTACTTGTCCCATCCCCGTAGATTTAGACGGTAAGTATCCTCTCAAGGGTTGGGATTAAGACATAGAAAAATAGAAAATGTATAATTTCCTCTAGGGCACCCGCGCCACCGAGGCCATAACTTTGACTGGTGCATAATTAATTCATAGTCGTGAAATGACAATACATATTTATTTCGCAAACCATCTGACAGTGTGAACGCTGAAACAAAAAAAGCACTTTGGTGTTTCGAACATCCGGGTTGTTTGAGTGCATTGATTATGTTACGATTCACTTCATTGAAATTTTTGGTTACATACTATAGATAAATCATGGTTTTTGAGCCGTGACTTATTTATGCAGGAAGGTTGATTTGCCCTCAAAGGATAGATATATGGTATGTATTAAGGCTTAAGCAATATATGTGATCAATGACAGTAACCAATTTAATATCAAAGAGACTTTAACCAGGTATATTCACATACCATGACTAAGGAGGTTACCTTCCATCACGGCTAAAAAACATGGTTTATCTACTATATCTACACTATTAATTATATATTTCCAAAGATTGTATTTACAAAAGAATGGGAGTAAATTAATTTTTAATAATTAATTGATACACAATTGAAACCAAATGCCATTGGGTATAACTATTTCATTTTCATCTTTTTCTGCTTAGTATAATTATGTTATCTAAAATGCCTATATTATGGCTTAAATTTTGCAAAAATATAGATTTGATCAAAAGACATGTTTGTTCCCACTTGACAGGCCTCTTTATTAACTAAGATATATTGCGGTGTTTAAAATGATAGACTTCAAAAGCTTTCGCGTCGTCTTTCGATGCAAAAATAGTCTTGTTGAATATTTGTACATACGCTCTAAATTAATCATTGTCAAAGACGGTCCTATGTCGTTAGAACTTAAAGTATAATATCTTGTGGCGCTTAACCTTCTCATTCATTATTTCAAGTATCGGGAAATAATTACAACAAGTCCATCCAAGCAATTATTTGTCTATCAGTACACCAGTTTAAGTGTGTCTGAGATTGTTTAATCGTTTACTTGTGTTATTGGCTGATACAACATCGTTCTATCATCCCGCCATATTACCTCGCAACGGTATTGTCGCAAATGAACCAGTAAAATAAGACAGGAAACAATTTTAGCATTTCTGATACACGTTAACATTTGTAGAATATCGTCTGCAAACCACAGGGGGAGAGGGCAAAAAGTCGGTTCGAACATGTAAATTGGAAGTAGTTTAGGTTTTCTGTAATCATTCGTGAAAAAAATGTATGAGGAAATTAGAAAGGGAAGGTAGCACTCAACCTAGCCCGCCGAGCACATAAATTAGAAACACCACAACACAACTACCATAAGTAATGCCCACACATAAGCCAAAGAAAGTCCAAGTCCCCGCCGAAAAAATGCATGATGACCCAATTTCACAAAGAAGTGATAGAATAGCGGTTATAAAGTGAGACTGCATGAAACGCAGCCAAGACCCGACCAAGATCCCGAAGGCCCCGCAGCACGTCGACCAAACCGTACAAACCAATACCAAAATGGCGATCAAATGAGACACAACCAAGCACACACGTACATTTCTAACGTTCTCTAGAAGGCTTGTAATAAGATACTACTTAGTCAACCTTAAGGAATTAAATTTAAATAAGAAAAAGTCGTACTTATGTATTAAGATTATATACATTAATGGTGCTTTATACCTAGTTGACACAATAATGTATCATATCGACAACCTTAATTCAAGAAATCGACACACTCAGCACTCGTGACACTGTTATGACGTATCTTTAATACCTTGACTAAACACTATGATGGGAAGTGACAAAATCTTCACCACTTATAATATCAAAGACCTAAATTACACAGATTGGAAACAGGTACCAACTCTCACGATATCTCGTGGCAGGTCTCTGAAATCTCGCGAAATCTTGTCCGTTTTTAATACCTTATATCTCCAGTTCTAATGTACTTTAGAAAAAACTAATAAGTCTATGCAATAGATTTATTATTCACCTTTCAAATGATACCTCATTTATTGAAATAGCTCAAGGAATAAAACAATAGACCCCGAAGAGCCAGATCTACTCTCATTTTTATCAAATTAATGTAAATTTCAAGTTTATCAGAAAATACCTGATTTGCCTCATTCAAATCCTAATTTTCTGTATTTTATAATAGGTAGACAAAACTTGGTTACTTCCTGTAGAAAAAGAATCTTAGCTCTTCAACATGATGCATTGTCCATAAAAATTGGATGACTAAAAAAAGTTTTATGCACAATAACTGAATCAGCTGCCTGTTATTTTGCCTTTTCTCTAAATTTTCAGTGGAGTGTCCGATCTGTGTAATTTAGGTATTTGATAATATTAATGCCAGACCTTCATTAAACCACACCAATAGTAACTTATCAACATTATAACACAAATTACTATAGGCTACTAGCTAGCTAGCTTTTTATACTTGATTTTGATGTTCATTCAGTCTTTGACCTATATCCAATACCAGTAAACCAAGTGTCCAGAAGCTGGTCTTATTTATAATTAAGAGTTATTTTTGACAGTTGCAAGTGTAGAATTCTCAGAGAAAATCATTAATACTGGGCCCGAAATTACAACCAATACTTACACTCTGCATTCAGCACTCAAATATTGAAATTCCTTCTTTTGAGGTTCAAAGCGATATTTTTTAGAACGAGAAGTTGAAGTTATGTTTAATAGGTGGTAAATATTATCATTTGGTTGATTGCAATTGAAATTTAGTGTATTTGTAAGCGATACATGTAATTTACCAGTCTGAGTGCACTCAGCTACAATACTTACGTTTTAACCTCATAAATAGTACAAAATAGCAAAAATATGGTTCAAATGTTATTTGCAACATTCAAATAACAATTCTATACATTTCCCCACCTAGATTAGCAATCTAGAACAAATAAAAGCTCATTAATATGACAATTTCAATATTTGAGTTTTGAGTGCTGAGTGTTAGTATTGGTTGTAATTCCGGGCCCTGGTCTCACAAGAATGAATCCAGAACCAATTCATCTTACTGTCACTTGTTTAAGTGGACAATGTCATATGATTGCCCTCACGTATGTATGCATTGTACCTACCTATCCTCTTCATCCCCGGTGGCACATGAGGTTTCAATTGCAAGGTACCACTATCTTTCACTGTGTATTGTGCTATCCCTTATAATACTAGTATCCTAATACAATTTGTTGTAATTTTTCTGCTGTATATTATATACTGTATATGTAAACTATCTGTTAAGTCTTCATAGAATAGGAATGTTTATAAGGTCCTTGGACATACGACTGTCATTCAATGCATTAAAATTATGTCAATAAATGTCTATTCCTATTTGCACATGACTCAACAAATTCACACAGCACTATGTGCTAGTATGCATTGTAGTATTTTAATATGTATGAATGAGACTCGTTTTATGTTGATTACCGAGTGCAATGGTCGTGGATGTTTACGTGAATCAACTTTTATATAATAATAGACTGCTAGTGGATATTCATATGAATTTACTTAAATTCCATGGCATCAATTTCGATATAGCATATTTGCATGTATTATGTTATATTTATGCAGACTATTAAACAAATTAAGTACTTAAGACTTCAGACACAATATTTTTATGATCATATTTTGATATTCATTATGTCTTGTATTACTAATCAAATCGTTTACGCCAGACCATTGCTTAAAACATGCAATTTTCTTGCAAACAGATCCTTCAACGTCAGAGGTAACGAATACAACGGAAGCGATCATGACAACAGAGAATGATGTATTATGGGATGCATCTCATTTAACGATGAGCACCGAGCAAGACCGAGCGAACGAAAATTTGAATATAACGGTTTCACAAACCCCGCCAAATCCAATACGGACGTCACAACCAGCGCCATCGAACGACTTATCTTGTTCTGTCTTGGATGAATATGGAGGATGGTCGTTTGCTTTTAAATATTCAAAAGCTGAAATAGCCGATCTTCTGTGTCGATGCAAGAAGGTCTGTAAAAAAGTAACACCAGCACCGGAAGTGAAGGAGGGTATCTTAGATTTGATTAACAACCCATTGTCATCTTTGCATATAAAAGAATTTGTTCCCATAGTAACGGTGTACAGCATTATCTTCCTGGTTGGAGTGTCCGGTAAGTTATATAAAATGATTGAATTCGTCTTGTTAGACTATATATATTGTTGTTCAATAACTACATATACATGTATATTGCTCTACAAAGGGCAATCATTGTCTAAACTTCTCGCTTATAGATACTATATTAATTCCAAGTAATACTTGACATCGCTATTACAATTAGCATTTGTTAGCATAAAGCCACAACATAAACTCACTTAAATCCATTACCACTATAACGTTGTCCCTACTAAGTAATTAAATTAATTGTTTTCGCCTAAGACGGTAGACGTGCATTGCGCTAGAAATTGACACTGTTTCAGTCGCATATTCATGGAAGACTTAAACTGCTGATTGTCGTGAACCTAGGTATGTTGCTGCCTATCTCACCAGAAGGGCATGGACAATTGGCCACAAGAGCATTACACTATCGGCCATGTGTTTATGTTAAACAACAGTCAATATTTACTGCACAAAATGGATGTTGCTCTACAAACATGTCAAAGGTCGTTCTGAACACCTTCAGACGTGAACTAGTTTTCTCAACTTATGGATTGTATACTGACATTACTTATACATGTTGTATTAGTATAAGAACATTGGATTTTAAATACTTAATATGTATTCCTTTCAGGTAACATACTTACTATAATCGGTCTGTCAACATGGATGAAGAAAAGATCACCAACGTACGCGTTCATCATCAGTTTATCATGCTCGGATCTGTTACTACTGTCAGTTTGCTTGCCTCTTAAGGTCAGAACATGTTCTTGCATGTATTTAATGAACCATGTTAGTTAATTTATCAATACAATATTTAGCTGTCCCTGGTGACTGGCTCGGAGTCAGTATGGTAAAGCTACACTGTGTACATAAAGAAATGCACGATACACCAATATTACAATTTCCCGATAGGGAACCCGGTTAAATGTTAGATCATTCTAATTACCTCAGCCTTTATATTTACCGGAGGCAAACGGAAATGGCCAGGCTTTAAACCAGTCATTTTTATCAGCCTACCATTTTATTCCTGTACTAAAAATGCATACAGTCATACATGTCTTTGTGTCTACTTTTCCTCTGTTATCTTTCATTCTTGAACTGTATCGAGATGTGAGAGGGATTTGGAGGTGCTTAAATGCAAGGTGTAAAAAGAGCAAGTTTTGAAACAGACAACCGAGACAACGTTAATGTGTTAACAATCAAAACATACAAAACGCATTTTTCTGCGTGACTTTGAATATTTTTAGCTATATGGTAAGATGTTACCCTTTGGAGAAAACGTAACGTGTGCGTTTCTTAATGCATACAGTGTATAGTCGCGTAGTATGTAAACTTTGCTAGTCAATTTATAAAGACAACTTTATAATTATAAGCAGCTCGTGATGACTCGATTTTCTTAGGATATTCGTGTAAGAGAAGCTTTACTCGAGAGAGTTTGAGGCTTAGATATATCTCTAATCCTGAGTAATTGACATCATTTTCAAGTTTAAAGAACAAGTTGACACTTCTTAGAAATGTCGCGTATTCACTATAGACTTGAAGTCTTTACTTATTTTGTCCGCCTGGAATTAAATGTTGCTTTGAATTACAAGATTACTAGAGAGTATTAGAAGTAATAAGTGAGTGCACGGTTTAGTTAAGACATTCTATAAAAAATGTATTTCTAGCAATTAACATTTTCGGGCTGACATTTTCATCATAATTTTTTATGTAATCAGAAATCGCTAGAGACACGTTGAATTTACTTCAACATCAGGCACTCACTCGTTCCTCTAGTTTATATAATATGCCTTAGCAAAGTACTGGTATGAACTCCTGATGCACCCATGTAGTCTCTGGATGCACATAATCTTACGAAGATGTTAATTATTTGTCTTTTATAAACATGTTCAGTCAGAGTTTCGCAGGCAGTCTTGACTGTTTACGACAGGTAGCTGCTTTAATTAAGATAATCACTGATAAAGGGTTTAATGAATATATAATTAAGATGATCCCTTGCAACAGGGTTGACTTTATATGTAAATAAACCCCTCAATCTTTGGTGAGGGTAAGTTGATTTTCACATGTCGGTTCGTATTTCTAAGAGTTGGATGGGTTTGAAACGGTTCAAGTTTAATAACTGAACAATGCTTGAGTATATTTGACTATAATAATTATTTTTTTGGTCAAAGATCACATTGACCTTAAACAAGAACGGATAAGCCAAAAGATTTTATCTATAATGCAAGAACGGGTAGTCCCATGATAAACTTTATCAGGAGGATAGTTACTACCAGTAGCTGACCCTTATATTTTGACATTAATCTCTAGATGTTTATTTGGGTACCAATTTATCAAAGCATACGGAAACATTCAAGTTACGTTCTTATTTAAATTATTTATTCACATTTTAACAACAGCGAATTTGGGATGGATATGGCTGGTAAAAGTTAATTAGCCGAACCACTATTAAAAGTGTACATCCATTTACCACACTTTGCTATAGTTATTTTTAAAACAGTTATTTATACGTTAATTTATGTTTAACGTAAGTGCTTTGATTAATTCAATATTGATCTTACTTGAATTTAGGTTAGAAACCACCAAATAAGTTTGCTCTTTAGCTCAATGTAAATTACCCGTAGTAGACCCCAATTTTCAACATTTTTTAGTCTATGGCCACCTGGACCAAATATATCATTTTAAAGAGGGGCCTTTAAGCTTCAAAATAATACAATAAAAAAGGGGGGGTCATGCATCTTCTAAGAAAGTTTTTGTCCTTCAAACATGCCACATTTGTCAAAAAATATCTCCATTTACAGGCAAACAAAAGTTCTTTTAAGGACTACTTGAGTCTCACCACTTGGCCCGCGAAGAATTTAGTGGTTCTTTACCTGACAAGCAATCATATCAGATCAAACTCTGCCAGTTACTAGTGATATGATTTGGTGTCCTCATTCTCAAATTAAATAAGATCAAGTATGAATACCACCCCTGGATATGTTACTGAGTTGAGCAAAGCACAATGTTTATCTACACATTTCAGGTGACAGAGTATTTCCATCTTGGGGAAGTGTTTACAGAGTTTACATGTAAACTGTCGTACTATCTCCGAGACTATACGTTAACATGTTCTGTTCTTACACTCACCGTAATCAGCTTTGAAAGGTTTGTATAATGTATACATAATTTATTCATTATATCGAGCATCGGTATAACGAACACCCAGTCAATGTCAAGCATCGGTATAACGAACACCCAGTCAATGTCAAGCATCGGTATAACGAACACCCAGTCAATGTCAAGCATCGGTATAACGAACACCCAGTCAATGTCAAGCATCGGTATAACGAACACCCAGTCAATGTCAAGCATCGGTATAACGAACACCCTGCCAATGTCAAGCATTGGTATAACAAACACCCTGCCAATGTCAAGCATCGGTATAACGAACACCCAGTCAATGTCAAGCATTGGTATAACGAACACCCAGTCAATGTCAAGCATCGGTATAACAAACACCCAGTCAATGTCAAGCATCGGTATAACGAACACCCAGTCAATGTCAAGCATTGGTATAACGAACACCCTGCCAATGTCAAGCATCGGTATAACAAACACCCTGCCAATGTCAAGCATCGGTATAACAAACACCCTGTAAATGTCGAGCATTGGTATAACAAACACACTGCCAATGTCAAGCATCAGTATAACAAACACCCTGCCAATGTCAAGCATCAGTATAACAAACACCCTGCCAATGTCAAGCATCGGTATAACAAACACCATGCCAATGTCAAGCATCGGTATAACAAACACCCTGCCAATGTCAAGCATCGGTATAACGAACAACCTGCCAATGTCAAGCATCGGTATAACGAACACCCTGCCAATGTCAAGCATCGGTATATCGAACACCCGGCCAATGTCAAGCATCGGTATAACGAACAACCTGCCAATGTCAAGCATCAGTATAACGAACACCCTGCAAATGTCGAGCATTGGTAAAACAAACACCCTGCCAATGTCAAGCATCGGTATAACGAACACCCTGCCAATGTCAAGCATCGGTATAACAAACACCCTGCCAATGCCAAGCATCGGTATAACAAACATCCTGCCAATGCCAAGCATCGGTATAACGAACACCCTGCCAATGTCAAGCATAGGTATAACGAACACCCTGCCAATGTCAAGCAATTTTAGAATTTCTAACTAATTTTCTAGAGCATGTATATGTCCAACGTCGGAACCCACTGTATCATAATATAATTACGTTTCTGCTAAATATCATCAGTATAGTAGGTCTGAGATTTACGTAGTTATTCATACTAATTTCATACTAATCCATGTACAAATAAGGATAACCCTGTTTAGTGTGATGACTCAAGAAAGACAACAAACATATAAACAAAACTTTACAATAAATTTAATCGTTTTAGAGGAAATACTCGTCAATTCCTGGTATATTACGCTATTGTTCATCTCAGAAACAAAAACAATGCAACATAAAAAGGAAAATGATCTTGGAACACGATTTAAAATGCGTCTCATGATGACAAGCAAGTTATAATTAATTTGACGAATATTTCTAAACTGTAAATACAGTATAATCGAAGTAACGATTTTTAAATCCTGATAAACATGTCCTGTATTCGATATGACGTTTAGAGAATTGGACTAGGCAGTACTTCCTGCTGAAATATGTATCATATGAGATCATAAAACTTAAAAATGTTTGACGTGTGTGTAATGAATATTTTATGTACGACCCGGAAACACGAATGCTTTTCCGTTCACTGTCCTTTCAAGGCTGTTCTAGATTTAGGACTGTCTCCGTCCTTTGTGTCATAAAGATCTGTCAATATACCGCTTCTTGTAAAGGGGAAATATTGACGATCCAAGTTTACATTATTACGTTTTCTAGAAAACGTTTTCTTGGAAACATTTTCTAGTATTTCTAGCTTTTGGGAAGATATGGATACTACAGATAATATTTTTCTTCCACATGACCAAAAAGCACACAATGAAACCAAAAAGAAACGGGGAAAACGGCTCTGTTGTTTTGTAGATTTCAGTAAAGCTTTTGATTATATATACGTCTAGAATAAAATATTCTTAAGTTGAGAATGCTATGACTTAACTTGTTGACTCTTTTCACAACATTAGAATAGAAACAAACGCAAAAAGAAGAAACAGCAAATAATTATTTCAATGTATGCAAATAATAAACTTGAAAACGAATACCATTTTATTAGATAGAATTCGACTGACAATACAATGTCTCCGTAAGTCGTACATAAGCTCTCTTTTTTCCGGATAAAAAAAGAAATGATATCAAAAACACAAATGCTTAAATGCATGTACATGTATCCCTTGAAACAAAGGATACGATTGCGGCCATCTCTACACTTCGTGAGGTCCACAATCACGAATATCGGCTGCAACAAGTGACTGTATCTTTGTTTTACAGCTTGAATAACGCACACTAAACAACTTATTACTAAAGTTGTAACATGTCGTAACATGTCCACCTGTGGGCGTTCCTGTACAAAGAATCCATTAAAACAATTATCATCCTCACACAACAGTGGTTAGTCAAGTTCCCACACTGTGTTTAGGACGAATAAATACGAAATAATGAAAAACATCGGCATGTTTTGTTTTATTCGTACCAACTGATTAGGAATGATACAATACGATATTACTAGACATCAATATGTACGGGGCTTTATTCCTGGGCGTCAGTTGTATTACTGGTACAAGATAACTAGTCATTTCCATGTATTAAAGCGCGACAGTGTATGACAGCAAAACAATATAACATCTATCATTCTTAAAACCCGTCCCGAGACTTTATTCCTGATGCCGTATCGTACAATGTTTGTCTCGGTAGTTATTCTACGATAAATACCCCCACAATATGATAAACATTCGAGTACTTAATCATGCCATTACTTCGTGAAGCACGTCATTTAACTGTGGAATACTATCAATATGGCCGCCTTTATCTGCATCCGCAACGTCGTTATCTAGGAAATAAATATCTGTAATTATCCTGTTTTTGGATTCTGTCAATTGACAAGAATTGATATGAATAGCAGCATGTTTTTTCATCTCTGTCAGACAATTAAGGTTAATTAAGATAGTAGTTTATTATGATACCACGTTGTTTTAAGTATAAATCTATACTGTCATGCGATAATAATTGGAAAAAAGCGGCCCTCGTATACCAGGGGATTTGCACTTCCGTTTCAGAATAATATCTAACTATTTTGTTCGTTATATATTGTTTGAACTCCAACTGGTCAACTGTATGCTAATCAAACGGAGAATGCCGAATTACATTATTCTTGCACAGGCTCATCAGGTGTATCGGCTTTTACCTGAAACAATGTTTCAACGTCAAAAAGGGATTTATATCAGTACCATAATTGTGATTGTTTCGTACTAGTATATCCTTTATTCGATTGCAATTATAATGTCTAAAGAATTGGACTTGGAAATACTTGCTGAAATATGTATTGTAGACTTTCAAACAACTAAAAAATGTTAAATCGCCTGGACCAGAGACGTTTATTTAATGAATATTTTATGTACGACCCGGAAACACGAATGCTTTTCCGTACATTGACTTTCCAAGGACTTTTATAGGATTGTCTCTGCTTCTTGAAAAGGGACATATTGACGATCCATGCAATAATCGCGGAATTACATTATTACGTTCTCTAGCAAACATTTTCTAGGAAACATTTTCCAAAACTTTAATATAATGTTTATTAGAGGCTAGCTTTCGGGCAGATATAATAGTTTTGTTTCACATGACCTTATAACACTCACTCATACCAAATAACGGGGAACGTTTTGATGCTTTCAGTAAAGCTTTGGATTATGTACGTTAGAAACAAATGTTCTTAAATTAAGAATGCTATGACTTAACTTCAAAACCTAAAACATAAACAAATACCAAACAGATGAAATAGAAATAGAGTATCAGTTTCTAGAATTTGGCTGACTATATAATTATACAAATGTCGCAGTAAGTCGTTTGTAACATATTTGGCTTGGATAAAAGCCAACGATAAAAATATTAATCATGAAATGAATTTGATACGATTGTAAGGGTATTTACACATAAAAGAATGCGTGTTCCAACAGATGACTTCCTCGTTTGTATAACCATTTGTGTACTGTAATATCTGCGTTCTAAACTACTCATCACTCAAGTTGTAACATGTCGTAACACGGCCGACATATGTGTGTTATTGTACAAAGAATCCCTTTAAAAACGATCATTCTCACATAACAGTAGTAAGTCAATTTCCAAGACTGTGTTTCGGACGAAAAAATACGCCGATTGAACGTGAATTTAAACAAATTGCCATGCTTTGTTTTATTCATACTGTACCAACTGATTCAGACTGCTACTATACGATTCTACGAGATATCAATCTGCAGCCATGGGGCTTTATTCCTGGGCATCAGTTGTACTACTGGAAGAAGATAACTTGTTTTTTCACGTATTACAGCACGACAAAGTATGACAGGAAAACACGATAAAATCTATCATACTTAAAAACCTTGCCGACCATTATTCCCTATGCCGCACCAGACGATGTTTGTCTCAGTAGTTGTTATTCTACGATAAATACCCCACCAAATATGATAAACAATCGAGTAATTATAATCGTGTCATTAAATCGTGAAGCACTATAAGAATACTATCAATATGGCCGCCTTTATCTGCTTCCACAAACCTCATTATCTAGGTAATAAATATCTGTTATTATCCTGTTTTTGAATTCTTTAAATTGACAAGAATTGATATGAATAACAATCAATACCATTTAAATCAATTTTAATGGTAAATTATAATTACATCGTCCAGTGGATTAACTTGAAACTCTTCGCCGAGCAGCCTTCGACAAACAACTAGGAGGACCGATCTCTTCTCTGGTGTAACGTCAATTAAGGTTACCAAGATTGTAGTTTATTATGATGTCACGTTGTTAGTATATAGAGGATCTTACTTGAGTGTTTTTTTCATATTGAATTTATTAAACGAGTTGGATAAAGTGATAGAATACGAAGCTCTACTGAGTATTTGATGACTTCATTCAACGAGTTTCATTAGTTCAATATGGAAAAACACGAATGTAAGATTCTTTTTATCACATAAACAAAATAAGCCCTATAAATGTGCTCATAGTACACGCCTGAGCCCTCTATAATATGGAAAATATGGCCAGTGAGTAATGAAGTTAAAAAGAAATGAGTAAATAAACATAATGCTACACTGTATTTCAATAACATTCAATTATGTGTTGAAGACGAATCTTGCATACTTATTGGAGTCGAGACGGGGATATTTGAATCGAAATCATGACACAGACCTATGAATCCAGTCTCTATTTTCGCTTGGTTAGGGGAAAATACTTGTACAAACAAACGGGAAACGAAACGTACCGATGATATGATAGGATAGTCATCGCAACTTCGTATTTCTGGATTCCATCTGGAACGACATTAATGAATTGATAAGAGATGCTATTTTGAATTTCAAAATGCATTTACAGGCAGTCTGTGCTATGTTAATATGCTTATATTTGAATTGCAGCGCCTTAGCAAATTCTTTTTCCTATTTTCAGATTCGCCTTTTTCATCAGTCCGAACTGTATCGCCGACGATAAAAACACGGTCCGTCATGTTTTATTTTTGAAAGCGCATATATGCATACATAAAATAAGTGATTAGCCGCCTCATTTGCATAGTTATTATATTACTGAGTGGTGTAATATCATTTTTATTAAACTGGCTTTATAAAATCTAGCACAGTGGTTTCTGTGATAAAAATCTATATTGCCATGCGATGATATTTGGAAGGGAAGCGGCCCTCATGTACCCCTGTTTCATCATGGTGCAAAATATTCGTTCTTTTAATATTGTTTGAACTCCCACTGGTTAACAGTAGCCTAGTTAAGTCTCATACAACATGTCACCTTGCACAATCACTGGGTAAATCAGTTGTTACCTGGAACTAAACTATGTTTCAGAATCAATTAAGAGAGATATACCTATACCATATATTGTGATTCTTCTTTGTCGTGTGTTCTTTTTTGTACCTCGCTTGTTCTTCTGTTTCTGCTGAATACTATCATTCCAGCAGGATTTTTATGAAAAAAATAGATGTTAGTTTCGCGTAATATACCGGTGAAAAAAATCAAGATTTCAAAAAAAATCAAAGTTCTAAAGTACAACATTCATGCGTAGGAATTAATCACGAAGACCGTTTATTCAATCAGAATGGTTCTGGTACAACAATCTACATTAATCACTCTTGATAACCCTTGTCCTGTGCCCGAAACAATGAGAGCAGAGAAACCAAGAGTCTCAAGCAAGGATCATACTGAACCATGGGCATTTCATATTTAATATTTGGTATGATGCGGTGGTCATTGCATAGATTGTATTCACAACCCCAGTACTCAGAGTGGACGCTCTACCACTAGGCTATGCACAGAAGTATTGGGCTCTACCTCTAGACAAAGGCTCCCAACTAACTAAAACGATTAATATAATAATTTTAGCTCGTTATATTAAACTACATGTATATTAGTTTGTATGATATTTCAGGTACTATGCTATATGTCGACCGTTTGTTGTACAGTATTTGTGCACATGGGAACGTGCCCGCAAGATCATTGTCATCACGTGGCTGTTGTCGATATGTTTGACTATTCCAACACCATTCATTGTAGTAAGTATATAGATGTTTGCTAGCCAGGAGCATACAGGACTAGTACGCGGATGATAACACCAACAGTTGACAAATCAAATGAAAATTTAATGCCACCGGTCAGTTACTAAACTTATATAACCGCAAAATAAAGTGCATGCGAATATAAAGTGGTGTACACTATATTAACTCGAATGTATGGAAAGAGAAAAGTCAGCTCCTACAGCGAGTATACATAGCGTATACGCTCATATTTTGGTGCACTAACATGTAGCCAGTGTATGATAACGTCACTGTGTGGATATTTCTGTTCACTTTGCAGGCATGTCTTTATGTCTTCTTACAGCGATTAAATGTAAATAGATACGACGTCTTTATCTGTTCACTGTTTAAAGCATCTCCTCAGTCTACGTGATGTTAACACCTGACGACGACGCTATAAACTGGGTTGCTTCGAATGATGGATGACACGTTCGTCAGATCAATATAGTCACTTTCCATTACTGCCCACATGCCCAAGGAGTTCAGTATTACTGGCGGAAATATACTGGGCCGTTTTGGAGATAGTTGAACTTTTAATCAAATTATTTTCGAATTAAAGTAGACATGACAGGGATACACTTTAGTCAAATTATCTTGACACTAAATTTTGAGCGTATACGCAGCTTGGGCGGACAATATAATGTCGACGACTTTTGTATTTGACGGTGTGTTAAGCCTTGGTCCCACTGAGCATTGTTTTCCTCGTCCATGTACTTACGATGGAAATAAATTGGCTAGGAGTAGCTTCGTTGAAGTCATGATACAGTTATTGACATCGTGAGTACATCGGGAAATTTCAATGCATGTAATAGTTTTAATTCCACGTTGTCGAAGAGTGTTAACTCAGGGTGACCTAGGGTTTACTCAGGGTGACCTAGGGTTTACTCAGGGTGACCTAGGGTTTATCTCAACTATGACGTCATATTACCGGTCCGGATGCTCTTTTCGGCACCGGAGCAGCGTCAATGTAATGTACACTAAATACCATTATATAATAAACTTATAATTCTATTAGTAACATTACTCTACCACTGACAACAAACCAAGACCGTGATCCACAAGTGCATTCTGCAACCGTGTTTTGTATAGGTGATTTTCTATTATTCTGTTTCATTCATGTGTACCCAAACAGTTATAACTATATTCGAATGTACGGATGCGGGTTGCGCATGTGAAACATTCACATTGAGTCATGTCCGTAGTAAAATCACAGGTGGCAGTATCAGTGTTTCGTCCGTAAACGACTAAAAAAAATTATAAAAAAATATAAAAATATTCCGTACTGAGCTAATATACTATCAAGGTATAAAGCGTACTATATGTCTATATGCCAAAGATTGTGGAACATTGCATCTCGTTGTTTCAACATAAAATACGGGCACTAAAGAAACAAACTATACAAGTCATTCAAATAAACTATAAGATATTCATTCTTACCGTAAATCTCGTTCAATTGTATCTTACAACTGCGAAACCACCTATGAGTAAAATAGCATGAGCGCTGAGAAATGAAATGGCGGTTTTATTGATGATTTCAGAAATTGTACACTCCTCCAGGACATGGACATACTATATGTCTACAGCAATCGAAAGAGGACATATATCTGGTGATGTATTTTACATACTTTATGGGTGTACTGTTTGCCTTACCCTCACTGGTAATGACCTTCACCTATGGATGTAGTTGTTACACACTGTGGAAGAGTACGGTGATTGCACAGAAATTGAAGGCCGATGTAGCTCAAGGGTGAGACTTTTCTTGCCACGATTTCTTGGTATACACGAAGGGTGGTCAAAAGGTTTCTGGAATAATGATCTGCGTCATGCTCTGTGGGAAATCAGTTCGAACTATTCAAATGTACTTACCGATTTTGAAATTTTCATAGACTTACAATGGAGAACATAGTACTATTTACTATTATCCCGGTACTTATTGAACAACCCTTGTGTTTGTGAGTAGGACATCCCTTTTAGTAATTATTGGACCTTTGGTTTGTGCAGGAAAATCTCAATTTCACTCTCAATGCACTGAAAGACTCCTTCGTACTCTCACAAAGAAGTTTGTCACATGAACACTTTTCCCAACGGAAAATTGTTAAATAAGATTAGTGTATTTGGTGAATAATGGTCGTGTTTTGTTTGTCTCACATGCTTTCCTATACGTGAAATAGCATCGCCGTCTTCATGAAACGTTGCTATAATGTTTATCGTCATGTGATTCTGTGTACCTGGGGTTTTAAAGTTCATAACAAATTGATATCAGTTTTTTTGCCTTTCGTGATACCCACGGATGTCTCCCCACCACGTGTCTCCACACTACATGTCTCCACACTACATGTCTCCACACTACATGTCTCCACATACTACATGTCTCTACACTACATGTCTCCACATTACATGTCTCCACACACTACATGTCTCCACATACTACATGTCTCCACACTACATGTCTCCACATTACATGTCTCCACATACTACATGTCTCTACACTACATGTCTCCACATTACATGTCTCCACACTACATGTCTCCACACTACATGTCTCCACATACTACATGTCTCTACACTACATGGCTCCACACTACATGTCTCCATACTACATGTCTCTACACTACATGTCTCCACACACTACATGTCTTCACACACTACATGTCTTCAAACACTACATGTCTCCACACACTACATGTCTCCATACTACATGTCTCCACACACTACATGTCTCCACACACTACATGTCTCCACACTACATGTTTTCACACTACATGTCTCCACACACTACATGTCTCCATACTACATGTCTCCACACACTACATGTCTCCACACACTACATGTCTCCACACTACATGTTTTCACACTACATGTCTTCACACTACATGGCTCCACACTACATGTCTCCACACACTACATGTCTCCATACACTACATGTCTCCACACACTACATGTCTCCATACTACATGTCTCCACACACTACATGTCTCCATACTACATGTCTCCACACTACATGTCTCCACACACTACATAAAGTTAAAGTTAAAAAAAAGAGTTAAGTTACCAATTTTCTAGGGCTCTTTTCAGCTTTTAGGCCGCTCAAGCACCCTTTGACATTTCAACTTCCCCTGGTCATTGGGCTACATATGGAAACCTACACTCGTGTCTCCCTGGGGAGACTATTTGTCTCCTGTGGTATGGCAGCCAACATCGATCTGCGGCGCCCAGGAATAGACACTGCCCTCACAGGTACCATTTTACACCATGGTGGAGTGGAGCTTTGGGTCTTGCTCATAGAAATTAACCAGTAATCCAGAGGGGGATCGAACCCGGGACCTCTCGATCCCGAAGCGCGCGCCCTACCTCTAGGCCACCGCTCCTCACATGTCTCAATACTACATGTCTCCATACTAAATATCTCCACATACTACATGTCTCCACACTACGTGTCTCCACACTACATGTCTCCACACTACATGTCTCCACACACTACATGTCTCCACACTACATTGCTCCAAACACTACATGGCTCCACACTACACGTCTCCATACTACATGACTCTACATTACATGTCTCCACACACTACATGTCTCCTCACACTACATGTCTCCACATACGACATGTCTCAACACACTACATGTCTCCATACTACATGTCTCCATACTACATGTCTCCATGCTACATGTCGCTACACTACATGTTTCCACACACTTCATGTCTCCACACTACATGTCTCCACACACTAAATGTCTCCATACTACATGTCTCCACACACTACATGTTTCCACACTACATGTCTTCACACTACATGGCTCCACACAACATGTCTCCACACACTACACGTTCCACACACTACATGTCTCCATACTACATGTGTTCACATACTACATGTCACCATTCTAAATATCTCCACATACTACATGTCTCCAAATACTACATGTCTCCACACTACATGTCTCCACACTACATGCCTCCACACACTACATGTCTCCACACTACATGTCTCCACACACTACATGTGTTCACATACTACATGTCTTCACATACTACATGTCTTCACATACTACATGTCTCCACACTACATGTCTCCACACTACATGTCTCCACATACTACATGTGTTCACATACTACATGTCTTCACACACTACATGTCTTCACACACTACATGTCTCCACACACTACATGTCTCCACATACTACATGTGTCACATACTACATGTCTCCACACACTACATGTCTTCACATACTACATGTCTCCACACTACATGTCTCCACACTACATGTCTCCACATACTACATGTGTTCACATACTACATGTCTTCACATACTACATGTCTTCACACACTACATGTCTTCACACACTACATGTCTCCACACACTACATGTCTCCACATACTACATGTGTCACATACTACATGTCTTCACACACTACATGTCTTCACATACTACATGTCTCCACACACTACATGTCTCCACATACTACATGTGTTCACATACTACATGTCTCCATACTAAATATCTCCACATACTATATGTCTCCACACGCTACATGTCTTCACACACTACATGTCTCCACACACTACATGTGTTCACATACTACATGTCTCCATACTAAATATCTCCACATACTATATGTCTCCACACACTACATGTCTTCACACACTACATGTCTCCACACACTACATGTGTTCACACACTACATGTCTCCACACACTACATGTCTCCACATACTACATGTGTTCACATACTACATGTCTCCATACTAAATATCTCCACATACTACATGTCTCCACAGACTACATGTCTCCACACTACATGCCTCCACATACTACATGTGTTCACATACTACATGTGTTCACACACTACATGTCTCCACACACTACATGTCTCCACACACTGCATGTCTCCATTCTAAATATCTCCAGATACTACATATCTCCAGATACTACATGTCTCCAGATACTACATGTCTCCACACTACATGTCTCCACGCTACATGTCTCCACGCTACATGTCTCCACATACTACATGTCTCCACATACTACATGTCTCCACATACTACATGTCTCCACATACTACATGTCTCCACATACTACATGTCTCCGCGCTACATGTCTCCACACTACATGTCTTCACACACTACATGTCTTCACACACTACATGTCTCCACATACTACATGTGTTCACATACTACATGTCTCCACACACTACATGTCTTCACACACTACATGTCTCCACACAATACATGTGTCCACACACTACTTGTCTCCACATACTACATGTCTTCACACACTACATGTCTCCACATACTACATGTGTTTACATACTACATGTCTCAACACACTACATGTCTCCACATTAATGTCTCCACACACTACATGTCTTCACATTAATGTCTCCACACACTACATGTCTCCACACACTACATGTCTTCACATTACATGTCTCCACACACTACATGTCTCCACACATTACATGACTTCACACACTACATGTCTCCACACACTTAATGTCTCCACACTACATGTCTCCACACACTACATGTGTTCACATACTTCATGTCTTCACACACTACATGTCTCCACACACTAAATGTCTCCACACTACATGTCTCCACACACTACATGTGTTCACATACTTCATGTCTTCACACACTACATGTCTCCACACACTACATGTCTTCACACACTACATGTCTCCACACACTACATGTCTCCACACACTACATGTCTCCATACTACATGTCTCCACACACTACATGTGTCCACATACTACATGTCTTCACACACTACATGTCTCCACATACTACATGTCTTCACATACTACATGTCTCCACATACTACATGTCTTCACACACTACATGTCTCCACATACTACATGTCTTCACATACTACATGTCTCCACACACTACATGTCTCCACATTACATGTCTCCACATTACATGTCTCCACACATTACATGTCTTTACACACTACACGTCTCCACACACTAAATGTCTCCACACTACATGTCTCCACACACTACATGTCTCCACACACTACATGTGTTCACATACTTCATGTCGTCACACACTACATGTCTCCACACACTACATGTCTCCACAAACTACATGTCTCCATACTACATGTCTCCACACACTACATTTGTCCACATTCTACATGTCTTCACACACTACATGTCTCCACATACTACATGTCTCCACATACTACATGTCTCCACATACTACATGTCTCCACACACTACATGTCTTCACACACTACATGTCTTCACACACTACATGTCTTCACACACTACATGTCTTCACACACTACATGTCTCCACACACTACATGTCTCCACACACTACATGTCTCAACACACTACATGTCTCCACATACTACATGTGTTCACATACTGCATGTCTTCACACACTACATGTCTCCACACACTACATGTCTCCACATTACATGTCTCCACACACTACATGTCTCCACATACTACATGTGTTCACATACTACATGTCTTCACACACTACATGTCTCCATACTACATGTCTCCACACACTACATGTCTCCACACTACATGTAGCCACACACTACATGTCTCCACACTTCATGTCTCCACATACTACATGTCTCCACATACTACATGTCTCCACACTACATGTCTCCACACTACATGTCTCCACACTACATGTCTCCACACTACATGTCGCTACACTACATGTATCCACACACTACATGTCTCCACACACTACATGTCTCCACACTACAGTATTTGTTTCTAGTAATTACCATCGTGTTGTAAACGTTCCTTTACAAAGGGTAACAACTATGTGGGAAATTTAGTCACTCGTAACCACGGATGTAGGTAGTGAAGTCATTTGTAGAAAGTTTTCACAAAAGTATGTGACGCAGATAACAAGAACATATACCAAAACCTACCCAGCATGATGTTTAAAAGAACACAAATATAGCGCGATGCTAAACTAAGAGTGTAATCTATACTTAATTATTAATGCCCAAGATGTTTAATCAGTCACGCAAACTTCATTTTCATTCTGTTTACAAAACTGTTCTGACTACACTAATAACGGTTTGAATAATTGCAACGTTCTATTTACTCCCGAGATATTGTTACGTTAGTAATGTCCGAGGGGTCCCGATTGGAATTTGAATAAAGGGAGACAATCGCTATATCTATACTTACTAATATCGAATTTATCAAGGGAGAACACTTCGGAAAATATTGTTCTCCACAAGATGTTCGCTCTGAAAGAAGTGCATCAGTCAGAAAAAGTGAATGTTTTTATTGAAGTTACAGACGAGAGTATACGTATGTCGAGTTAAATAAGATGTTTATTTGTTCGGTGAGCTTGGAAATGTCTTACGTATGCACTGCTAAAGAACGAATTCCTCCACAATAGGATTAGGAAGTAACAAAAATAAGTAATCCACAGATTGTAATTCTGCCGGGCTTAGTAATTCACAGATTGTCATTCTGCCAGGCTTCGAATGTTTTGTGCTTCAATGGTCCTATTAATTTTTAAAATCGATAAGTTTGTTATAGCGTTAGCGCTAGTGTTATCAACTTTAATTTAGTGTTTCCCAGTTTAAACAAAGTAATTCTCTCATTTTGTGAAACACCTTGCAAAACCAATCAGAAAATGCTGAGAAGCTGTTTAAATTAAGAATATCGGTCAAAACAGAAAGCAGACATCATCGCATTATTAGGAATACAATTGATAATTGTATACAGGAATTAATTTATAATTAACTTACCAACTGCTACAGGATTCGTGTAAATGAAGTTAGGCATATTGCAATCTAAAATGAAGACTTAATATGATCATATTAGAACAATTTTCCGGATATATAAAAATATTATGTCTGCGAGGAGGGGCATAAATAATTTCTTGCATTTGTATAATCTTATTTGAGAAATACTGGTACCCATTTTGATTTAATAACGCATCTTATCATATACACTCTTAGATACAAATACTGTTAAGAGGAGTGCTCGTACGGGACAAGTAAATGCTGGAGATAAAACTGGTGCTCGTATTAATCGAAGTGCCATTTTTTATTTCTGTATTTTCATATTTTTAGGGAATTAGACAATGGTAGAGAAGTGACGCCCACGAAAGAGTCCGAGGATGTCCGGTCACGAAAACGAGTGAGTTGGAACCCTGAAACTTTTTTTCAAAATTTGTTAAGACCTGCCGTCCACTAGGAACCCGAAGGGTTCCCGAAGCTGAAATTCACCTCATATGGAAGGATCGTGATGGTTTGGCATGCCTTCGGGGGGGGGAGGGGAGGGGGCGAAGGGATGAGTTCTACACACGGAAGCTATGGCGATGATGTTAAGAACACAATGGCATGCCGAATAGTTGCCGAAGACACCAGTTGATCGCCGAAGGGATGCAGAGTCGCCGCCGTATATCCTGAATGACAGCGGAAGCGATGCCGTCAGTTTGCAGACAAGTTGAGATAGAAGTTCGGCATCGCATATATACATCGGTAACCTTTCGGCACTCTATCGGCATCCATTTGTAAACCCTTCCGCATTCTCCGCAACGTTACCGCGTCCTTTCCGCACGACCGGGAAACATTCGGGACTAACTCCTGAACTGTCGGCATGTAGTCGGGATACATTCGGCTACTTATACCGCGTGTATACCACAACCATTTGTATATCTATCCCCGAATACTTCCAGAACAAGCACCTAGACAAAGCTCCGCCAATTTTTATTGATAAATGATCCCTAAGGGTTCCCGAATCGAGCAGATTGTCATCGGCATCCCTTCCGCATAGCATCGGGGTCTAGTGGACGGCAGGTCTAAGTCATTTTTAAGCGAAAATTAAATTTTCATGTTTCGTGTTTGGTGAATATTGTGTCATCAGACAACGTTGGCGGCAAATTTCGACTGAACTTTGAGACGCTAACATACTTCAGTTCAGGTTTGAACCCTTATCTGTTCATGGCTATGTATTCGTTAGTATTATAAATAATACACTTCCATTATAAATTGACAACGATGTTGACCTTCCTCTCATGCGAAGCTGTTGGCTCCTAGTGGAAGGGTATGTTAGTACTGGTAGAATAAGTATCTTCTATGCAGTGGTTAATCATGGTTTCTAAAGGAAATACATTTATGCGTTTAAGCAGTTTTTTGGGCAGACACAGGTGGTTGAACAGACTTTCAAGTACGTGTTTGGATTGATCAGGTGGTTAAACAAACGTTCAAGTACGTGTTTGGATTGAAAAGGTGGTTAAACAAACGTTCAAGTTCGTGTTTTGGATTGAGTAGGTGGTTGAACAAACGCTCAAGTACGTGTTTTGGATTGATCAGGTGGTTAAACAAACGCTTAAGTACGTGATTTGGAATGATCAGGTGGTTAAACAAACGCTCAAGTTCCTGTTTTGGATTGAGTAGGTGGTTGAACAAACGCTCAAGTAAGTGTTTTGGATTGATCAGGTGGTTAAACAAACGCTCAAGTACGTGTTTTGGATTGATCAGGTGGTTAAACAAAGGCTCAAGTACGTGTTTTGGACGTAACGCACGATATTGAGTACGTTTGTGTAACGTCATGTTACGTCAGCATAACTTACTCTGCGTAATACTAATCTTATGATCTAAACATTAATGTTTAGTTCTGCAAATGTTTATAATGTCGAAAACTGCAATACATTTATCTGTCAATATCCTCGTTCTTAATTAAAAAATATTGGGTGTCTTTTGGTAGCAATTTCTCCCGCTTGTTCAATTTAACGCTAATTCAATCGTATCACTCTATCTGACAAGTACCTTACTCACTCACGTATTTTACCCCTAACATACTTATCTATATGTACTGTTTTATGAAAAACAAAACACCATTGTTCTAGAATATATTGGTACAAAATGCATTGCATCCCTATGCATAATATCGCTCAAAATAATTATTTTGGGCATGTAGTTCGTCAACTATAAAAACTTGCGTTGCATAAAACGTCCAAAACGTCGCAAAAATGCGCCGTAGGACAATCTTCCTCCACACATTGAATCAAGGGTGTCGGACTTATATTAAGAGCAATCGTAAAGAAATTTTAAAAGTAAAAATTTCACTCTGATAATATTTCAAATTTTATTTTAATTGTTCGTTCTATGACTTATAATAAAATTATTAAGTTTCGAAAATGGTCTGTGCCACAACGTATCGCTAAAACGCGCGAGTAGGACAATTTTCCTCCACATATTTCATTCTAATAATCTCGATAAGTATTAGCTAGAATGCATTGGGATTTTATTATTTATGATAAAACAAAAATAATATTTTAAAAACGAAATCATAATTATCTTATTTATAAAAATGAAAAAGTAATTGCGTACTAATCATGCGTCTTGGGAAAATTTTCAGCAATTTTTTGCAAATTTGCACTTTTTTCGTGTTACCAAGTTATTATTTAACTTTTTTATTTTTTGCACCCGTGATTTTTCACTATAGTATGTTAAAACACGTCACTTCTGGTGCCACTCGGTGAAGTATCCCACAAATTTAATGACATTTTGAATAAAACGGCTGTTATTTTATGCCGACGACCAATATTTTGTGTTACAAATTGCACACGGATTTTTGTATATCTGTCGGGCATTGTCTCCAATTAGTCCAGTCAAATTAACATTAAAGGTAAAACAAATTGCAACAGAAGTTATTTTTCGATTTTTAGGTAGGTAATCATATGCTGATCACTAGAAAAAAAGTCCTCAAAAAAATTATGCGTCTAAAGGTGAAAAATCCAAGATGGCTTCCATGATGGCCGCCATGAACTATATAACCTCTAAAAATTAATGTGGTAGTTTTATATATCGATATAATTCTTTATAATTTGATCGATAATGTTCATTTAGTAGTGTCCTTCAAATTTTCTAGCAACAGTGATCACTTTTAGGCCAAGGTCAAGGCCATTTCAAGGACGAAATGCAAAAAAGCTTAAAATCTGTTGTTTCCCTGTTATTTTCCTTGCCATTTTATAGATTTCCATCTTTCCCTGTCATTATAAAGTTGGTATATCGGTTGTTTAGTATGTATTTATTCAATATGAATAATATTTTTGATTTAGAACATTACAGTTCGGTTAAAACAGCCACTTTTAGTCAAGTATATGGTATCCAAGACATTTTGGATTCGAAACCATTATTTGTTTGATATCATTTTTGTAATTTAATATGTAGATATAATGATTTTTATTTGGAATGAAAATGTTCATTAGGTAGTGTCCTTCACATTTACTCACAACGGTAATCATATAAAAGCCAATGTCAAGGTCGTTTCGAGGTCAAAATGTGAAAAGCGTAGTTAGTCTTACCAATGATACAAATAAATGCTTACAAGTAAGAATACTTAGTATACTTAAATATAGTGACCTTAAAACCAGAATCAAACAATGACCATTTGAAGGTCAATGTGCATGTCTTTAAATGTCAACGTTTTAAGTATATCGATTTTATAAGAGCTCTAAGTTTAATATTTACGTTATGTAGAACTGATGTATGTTGAAAATACTCATCCAAAGCCCTATCGGGTTCTTCAGTTTGAAACAGTCATAATTGACATAACAATGGACTCATCAATGTTGGGAACTGTCACTCTATGTACTGTTAGGGACTTGCTATTATTGGGAAGTATCATCATCAGTACTATGGGGGACTCACCAGTGTTGGAGACCGTCATTGTCAGTAAGAATCAGGGACAAAACAATGACACAATAGTCACCATATGTCCCATCCTGAGCATAAGAAACAGTCATCCTTTATTCCACGGAGGTAAGGAACTGTTATCTAAGATCTTAGGTACTAAATGGGACTCACCAATGTACTCACCAATGTACTATTGGCCATTCTGCGGAGAAGATAACTGCCATCTTATGTTATATTAGGGATACACTAGTGCAGTGAACTGTCATCATAGGTCACCCCTTGAAAATAGTCATCCTAAAACCTATTTGTAGTTGCCATAAGGAACTCACCAGTGTTTGCATCCGTCCAAATAGGGCCTATGGGAATTGAGAATATTCCCATAAGGGGACTCACTAGTGTATGTAACTGTCACACTTGAAAGGACTCACAGGAGTTTAGAGAAGTCATATACCCTTAGGAGGTGAACTTACCGGTGTTTTGAAAGAAGTCATCCAAGGCTTTCTATATGAGGACCTAGTCAATGCTCAATAGATTATACTACGCCCTATGAAAGGCTAAATAAGCGTTGATTCACTTACGACAGTCGTAGTAAGCCCTGCGGTGGACTCATCGGCATTGGCAGTAGTCATATGTGGCTCTACAGGGAACATTAGTGTTAGGAACAAATAATGAAGACATTATGTAGGGGGGGGGGGCTCGGCAGTGCTGGGAGAAGTCATTCAAAGATGCAGTTGTTTTAATTAAACCCTAGTGTTAGACACCCGTGTACTGGAAGCAAACCTGTAAGGATCGATAAATGACTCATGAGAGTTGGAAACAATCATGCAAACTCCTCTGAGGTACTTGTCTTACATGTAGATCATATGTGATTCAGTAGTGTTGACAGCAGACATATAAGGGTCCATGGAAGACTTATTAGTGTTCGTTACAATCATATTAGTGCACATGTATATGAAGGACTCCCCAGTGTTGAAAGCTGTAATCAAAGGTTCTCTTGGACTCATCAGTGTTGGGAACCATCAATGAAGGTCTTATGGGAGACTCATTATTGCTTGCAGAAGTTGTCATAGTCACTGTGGGAACTCATCAGCATTTGCTAATCCGTCCTATGTCATAAAGGGGACCCATCAGAGCTGATACCACTTATCCTAGTCCCTATGGGGACTTGCAAGTGTTGGTAACAATATTCTATCGATGACTTATCAGTGTAGGGAACAATCACAAGTTACTACTATAGTACATTGATTAGTACATTCAATAATGTTGGGGAGCTAGTATTCTATGTACTGAAAGGTCTCACCATTACACGGAGCATTCATCTTAAGCACATATCTGTGTTAGGAACCATTAATGTAGTGTCAATAGGGTATTTATTAGTGCAGGGATTATCATTCGTCCGACCTGGTACTAGCCAGTGTTGGCAACAATTTATGTATCAAAGTCCTAGTAGTTAGGCCTTGTTGATGTAATGGGAATCATTGGGTGTTGAGAATAGTTATTACATACCACATAGAGGAATTATCTGTGGTTACACTGCTACCAACAACCACACAAGGTCCACTTGAATATTCAGAACTGTTGTTAACAGCCATTCAATAATTCAAAGCTCTATTTGTAGGATCAAGCATGAACAGTCATCAACGACCTCATGACAGTATTCAGTTTTGACACAGTCAGTTGTGGAACTATGTGATGCTCATCAATGTACTGAACAAATATCATAGGCCCTATTAGACTATATGGGCAACCTGCAGGGTTTGAATATTCATCCTCGCTTTATGAGTTACCACATTACTCACCCACCAATGTTCCAAGCACACATGCAACATACTGATTATTGTTTTACTCTAAGCAACACTACAAGACTATAATCTTATCCACTGAAAAATACAGTGCGGAAATACCATTGCATTATTAGTGTGTATTTTTGTATCCTGAACGACTTTGACCCTTAATTGGTTAGTGTTGTAGATTATACCAACTACTTCCATGCTTTAATAGCCTTAGAAAATGTAAAATATATCTAATATCAATGAAAATATAGCATAATAATCTTTTTTCCTGTAATTTGACCTTGAAATGGCCTTTACCTTGTCGTCAAAATGGTCATTGTTGCAGACAATTTCAAAAACCTTATTCAATTTTTAATATTCACACAAACATTTAGTTATACCAATGAAAAATCTAATGCTACATGTACAGCTGATGATAATAGTTATCACAATCCGCTATCGGACATGATGTACTCGAGTAAAACTGGCTGTTTTCACAAATTTCAATATTCTGATTAAAAAATATACCTTATAATAAAGAAATATACACTTACCAACAACGTTCATGCTTTAATAACCTCATACAATGTAAAATAGATCTTAAACAAATGAAAGTATAGAGGAAAATTCATTTTTTTAGCATTTTTAGTAGTTTGACCTTGGAATGGCCTTGACCTTGTCCTCAAAATGGTAATTGTTGCAGACAATTTCAAAAACCTTATTCAATTTTTAATATTCACACAAACATTTAGTTATACCAATGAAAATTCTAATGCTACAGCTGATGATAATAGTTATCACAATCCGCTATCGGACATGATGTACTCGAGTAAAACTGGCTGTTTTCACAAATTTCAATATTCTGATTAAAAAATATACCTTATAATAAAGAAATATACACTTACCAACAACGTTCATGCTTTAATAACCTCATACAATGTAAAATAGATCTTAAACAAATGAAAGTATAGAGGAAAATTCATTTTTTTAGCATTTTTAGTAGTTTGACCTTGGAATGGCCTTGACCTTGTCCTCAAAATGGTAATTGTTGCAGACAATTTCAAAAACCTTATTCAATTTTTAATATTCACACAAACATTTAGTTATACCAATGAAAATTCTAATGCTACAGCTGATGATAATAGTTATCACAATCGGCTCTCGGACATGATGTACTCGAGTAAAACTGGCTGTTTTCACAAATTTCAATATTCTGATTTAAATATATACCTTATAATAAAAGAATATACACAGACCAACTACGTTCATGCTTTAATAACCTCATACAATGTAAAATAGATCTTAAACCATTGAAAGTATAGAGGAAAATTCATTTTTTTAGCATTTTTAGTAGTTTGACCTTGGAATGGCATTGACCTTGACCTTTGAGTGGTCACTTATCCCATCCAATTTGATACACATTTTTTTATGAACACTTTCCATCGAAATATTCCTTATTATATCTATATATAGAACTACCTCGTTGGAAAATTGATAGTTAGTTGTTCAGCAATTTATGGCAGACATCCTGGACGCCATCTTGGATTTCATCCCTTTCCCCTTATCAAATTTTTGAGGACTTTTTTTCTAAAGTCCGCCAAGGTTTGAACTTGACATTGGTGGTAAAATTGTTTCTGTTGCAATTTGTTTTGGGTTAGGCCCGTTTTGAGCCTATTTTGACTGGACTAAATTCTATGGCTACATACTATTCTACATGAACTCAAATTAAAATGACAATGTAGACAATTTTATAATGAATATTTTGGTATATGATATATAATGTATCGAGTGAAATAGAAAGAAATCTCAACTGCTGTTTTACAGCGAGTGTACGAAATTACGAACGTACTCAGTTGCGTGCGTTACGTCTTAAGTACGTGTTTTGGATTGAGTAGGTGGTTGAATAAACGCTCTCATGGGTTGTGCCATTTATCATGTTTAATAATCTCGATGTATTGGAATTTCATGGCATTGGTCCAAGCTTTGTGTTATATTTTTCAGGTCATCAAAGGGTTGCTATGTATTGTAACGTTGTTCATTTTGTGTTGGGGGCCACCGTTACTTGTACAATTACTGTGTGTTATGAACATCATCAGACAACATTGCGGCAAATATAGACTTGCCTTCGAGACGCTAACATACTTCAGTTCAGCCGTGAACCCCTATCTGTTCATGGCTATGTCGTCGTAAGTATTAAAAACAATTTTAAAACAAGTCTACTTCAGCGTTCCCACGAAATCGTCATCAGGGAATACAAAATAATGTGATGACGTCATGAATAATATTTATTATATATGAAGTTTTACGTACGCGAGGAAAAGACCTTCCCACTAACTTGTAATTGCTAGATTAAAAAAAAATCTTAACTAAATTAACTCACTTATTAATATGTATTTAAGATATAACAACAAAAGGGCGTATTTGTGACGTTCGCCAACATGTACTTCAGCGTAATCAAATGTCTTGATGATTTGTTCAAGGTGCTTATCAGCATAAACAAAACACGTTTTTCATTTTGCAATTTGGTATCTGCACGTTTTCTGTAAGATTTATTCTATTCTATTTTAGACTGGCAATAAGTCGATTTAAAAATTCAAACGACTTCTTATTATAACCGACAGACGACATGGTATAAAGACTTCTTGTAATCACGTGACAATGTTTAAACCATGTTTCTAATTATAGACAATTTTGTGGACCAATCAAAAGATGTATATTTGGAAGACGTAAATACCGAGGCCAACAGAGGACATATTCGACAACAACAACAACTACTACCGGAAATGCGCTGACAGAGACGTCATTCAACCCCGGAACATCTAGGTCCTCACCACCACCCTATACTAAGTTTCCTAACTCTAGTAGTTGCAAATATTCATAATAAATTTCATAACTTCATGAACGAGACACTTTATTTATGAATAAATGCTATGATAATGAAAACCGGTGTGTAGCGGTCTTGACCGACTATATGATAGACTTGTCAAATTATTTTCCATACTATGAAACCTTAATATTAAAATACCTCTAACGGGACCATTGGAACTCGAATATTGAAAATTTAAACTTGTTAGCGTGGACTTCCGCATTAAATTTGTAGCCATGGTGTATGCATGCCGCTTGGCGGCCGCTAAAAATATCGCCGTAGACTAAGTTGTTGTCGTGGACCTCCGCATAAATCTATTGCATATAATATATTATATCCATGGTGTGATGAAGTCACCTTTGTATAGGTTATTTGGAGGGTGTATTTGCGAGGGTAAAGTGCAATATGGGTTCAAATCCAAGAACGAACTATTCTGCTCTTGCTCAATAATATACAAGTGAAATGTTGATGCTGGGCATCAAAGATGCCGCTAGTTCTTTTTAAGTAAATCTTTTTATTTAGTAAAAGGTATTGGTAGAAACTTGTAAACAAACTAAAATTCCGGCGTGATGTGTGATGCACAAGGGAAGTTATTCTCATGTGTTGAGTGTACGCTGCAAAAACTTAAGATTGCTGAAAATGGGTATTTTTCACTAATTCAAGGGCAATAACTCTGGTTGTACTAAATTGAAAGGGGAGTGAAACCCCAGGTGCACTAGAGTACATGCTGTCAAACATTTCTATAAAGGTTTCATGATCCTAGGTCAAATACTTTTTGAGTAGCATGTGAAACAAGTCAAAAATGGCTATTTTACACCATTTCAATGGCTAATAACTCTGGATGTACTAAACTGAAAGGGGAGTGAAACCCCAGGTGTAGAGAAAACATCCTGACCATTTCTGTGAAGGTTTCATGACTCTATGTCGTGTACTTTGAGTACCGTGCGACATAAGGAAAGCGGCCAATTTTTTCTGTTTCAAGGGCCATAACTCCGTCAAAATTGGTTGAATCATAAAACCCTGATAATATGCACCAGGTCACATGATGACAATCATTCTCTGAAAGTTTGGTTGAAATCTATGAAGAAATGTAGGAGGAGTTGTGCACAGAAGAAATTGTTAAGGCCCGCCGACATTCAGCAATCTAATAACCAGAGTTTTCCTTTGGAAAACCTGGTTAAAAACTTGAAGGCAGTGAAACACCAGGAAAGAATAGAAAACATGAAAACATTCTATTTTCTATTGAAATATTTATTCAAATGAACATAACATGTTTTAGAAATATGAGCACCATTATAATATTGATTAATGCTTCACAGATGGCATTTAGCATGTTTCATAAAATAACAAAGTGTATTCCAATAACGTGGTATAGCCTGACAACGTGAAACTGACACTAAAGGACATTGTTATTTCGTGGTTTGTGAGCTTGATAAGTAAATTTATTGCGAATTAATACGTTCAACATAGTTTAAAATATGCATAGAACTAGTTCCATTTGGCAGCAGTATAGGAGCGCATATGAATATTTTGTAAATAAGAAGTGTCAGTTCAATGTTGGCAAGCTATATTTACCCGTTTAAATTTTGGCAAAACAAACTATTCTGACATACATAAATAAAGAAACATAGAGATTAAAAAAACACTTGCATTTATCAAATTTAGATTAAGACAAAACCTAAGAACTGGAAAAAATCGAAAATCATAACTAAAAAATATCTGACAGACATGAAAGTATTTAACATGTTCCATAAAAGTTCGAAAGGAAAATCGCCGCTCCGCGCAAATAGTTTTTTTTTTACTTTTTAATAGCCCCTGCTAAGACCCGCAAATTGCAACATATGTAGCCGTTATATAAACACCCGTTCCGAACTGATTTGGACTTTAGTACCTACCGAACATTTATCATCCTATTTTACCCCTGACGGGCGAGTCCAACAGCGTTATAACCAATCAAATCTTGTATCCTCCTGGGACTTGGACTTTAGTACCTACCGAACATTTATCATCCTATTTTACCCCTGACGGGCGAGTCCAACAGCGTTATAACCAATCAAATCTTGTATCCTCCTGGGACATCTGCTTGCACCCTTTCATACTCTATGCCGCCTCCTGGGCGGCATAGAATGAAATCCCATTAGAAAAATATGGAAATTCACTATTGAGTTAGAGCAGAAGACTGCCTACTACGTACAGTGTATCGTTGTTAGATTCATTTGATCATTGACATTTTAAATAATTGGCGTTTGTCATTATTATATACTAGTACTATGCTGTGTCGTGTTTTAAAACTGTAAGTAATGTGTCTTATTTTTGAAATAGTCGATATGAACTAAATTACCTTTAAGTTACCATTTAGTGGCCTAGTATTGGATGACACTATGATTGTCGACAGAAAGCGTTTATTTTGTATTTGACGAAAACGGTGTCAAGGGAAACAACTCAATCTCGAAATCAAGACTTAAATCAAGAAGGACAAAAGGGAGATAATTTTTTAAAACTGTTTTATTTCTGGACATATATCTACTCTACTAAGTATAAGTATAACCTCGATCTTAGACTCCAGATAAGCAAGCATGCGACAAAAATAACCGACCGATGAGAAAATTGTATACCGCTGTGACAAAACTGATGCTTACAAGGGAGGCCATTCTGAAACAAACACCGTGATATGGCAATATGGAGTTTGTTCCCTGTCCAATACCAGTATAATTCTTACCTTTTTATTTACAGCTCTGCTCAGTACTCAACTTACAATTGTTTATAATGAACAACTTGTTGGCTAGAAATGAGAAGGTCTTATATATAAGACTGATACATATTTGAAATCAGCATCACAAGGTGCTTCTCGTGAGCCTATATTCATTAAAATCCGAACTTGTCATGTTGACCAATTGAAGTTGACACAGTTTATTTTACTATAGGTAAAGACTCATTTTCAAAGTTTTTTTTCTTAAATTATAAATTTTGTACAAGTTACGCCATTCTCATGCCAAGCGTGGAATTTAGTACATGCTATGTTTTTTAAAATTACAATACCGTTTTAATTAATTGAATTCTACAGAGGTCTAAATCGTTATTCGGTTACTTGGAAATTTAAGAACATCAAAGACAATTTTTATCATATAGTCGTACATTGATTGTGGTTACCATAGTAACTTACAGTTATTTCAGTCTATAATACAAGGAGGAAAGAATGATTGTCGTTCATTAAATTCAATCTCATTTAAGATGTCATATTTTAAAATTGCAATTTTCAAACATAGTTCTAAGAACAAAGACCATTTCAATTGACTCCCACGTTAATGTCCTCTATTTTAATTTTAAACATGTAATACTAATAAATGAATTCAAATTGCTAAATACTCCCATCTTAGAATTCTTCTCATAAACTCAATTCAAAAGGAAACTGTACCACCAACTTTAAATTAGAAATATATGTACAACCAATAAGCCATGTTATCTTAGCAGTACAACACTTGGATTTGTCGATTAGTTGTCCTTTCTTTTCATTCTTACATGTATGCACCAACGGCGAATGTTTTCATGTAAACATTGATTTACTTCCAAATGTCATTATATGTGACTGCGCCTGATAAAAGGGGGCTTATGGCAAAAATTGGACATTTTCATTTTTTATTATTTCTGGAAAGAACACTATCTTACGGATATAGAATTGAAAAAAATGGACGAATATCTCAAGTCGTTCCGATTTTATGGAGGTTTTAATAAGATAACTAATTGCTTTTTCGGTGGAAGATCTACAAAATTAGTGTATGTGTCAATTATGAAGAAGTAGGGTCAGGGAAGCCAATATTGGTTTCATGTCTCCAACTTTATGGAAATGGTTTAATGAATTGTCAAAACATCACTTCAAATGTTTTGAAAAAACATATTTTTGAAAAATAAAATTAAACTGTTGCCATGGCAACAAAAAAGATCGTTTTGCCAAAATTTTGAAAAACAACACATTCTTAAAAAAATACGTGACACAAATTAGTTTTATTCCACAAAATGTTCATTAAAATTATAACATACCTTTTTAAAATTTGGTTGCCATGGAAACAGTTAAAACAATAATAAAACACATTTTGTGCCTCAACATGAAATTCAACTTCACCATAGAGATTTAACAACTGAAAATGCTTCAATTCACATCCCTATGGAACAGAAGCTTTTTCATGGTATGACATTACATCATTTAAAAAAAAAGTTGTCTGAAATGTTATCATGGCAACTTAATTATTTTTCACAAAAATAAATAAAAAAAATCCATTTTTCACAAACTTGAATGCAAAAAATAATGTTGTTTCCAAAGAGTGAAGAAAGTTTTTAATGTGCAGGTAAAATATCTTTCTCTTGTTTGCACAATGGGTTCATTGCTGTGAGGGAGTATGCTGTGCTTCAAATTGTTTTGTATCACTGAAGAGGCATGTTGTTTGCAGTATAGTCATAGTCTAACATGATCAGTATTTCATAATGTGTTTTGTGTATTGTCATTCTAATTATAAGGTATTGTTTGAAGCCAATAGTTTACTTCAGTTAACCAACTGACAGCCTTACTCTTGTATACTTCAATGGGTTGTTAATAGAACACTGACTGTGACATGCACATGTTTGCCTCTCATGTGAAATAGTACACCATCAAAAAAGAGGGCCAATGTGGTACTTGGTTATCTTTAAGGTAAACTAGTTAGCCATTCTTCATAAGAATAACAAAAATCCCAAAATGCTGCCTCTACTACATGCACTTTTTTATTCAAGATAAGGCTGAGTGAGTGACATCTAAAAGCTGTACATTTATACATTTAGTTGGAGAATGATAATTCAACATGCTACTTTTGACACTTTTTAAAACACATGTAGTGTAATATTTCTAGTCACAGGAAATCCATGTACATGTATAACAGTCTTACCAGTGCTATGAAGGATTTAATGAGTAATGATATATTACAATGTAGTAATTAATAAAAAAATTGATGTGCTATTTAGTGAGGACCTAGCATAAAAATTGACCATACATAAATGTATACATAACTTATACTTAAAAGTGCAGAGAGCAGACAACACAGTTATAAATAAACACAAATTTATTGCTGGCAAATTAATACAGAAGTAGAAGTCAAGTGAAAACAGTGAAATCAGACAATTTTCATCTTCCATTCATAGATTCTTCTTCCCTAGTACCGTTTCAGCTGAAAATATACCAACATATAACACATAATTATACTTTTCTGACATAAACATACATGTCATTATTTGCATTACCAGTTTCAAACTGGAGGGGACTATAAGTTTCTTAAATACTTTTTAAATGTATTACTGACTCCATGGGTTCTAATCAATGACTTGATAGTGTATACCTGAAATTATAGTAGTTTTTCAGAATCTTACATATGCATATTATATATTTGTTATAATGTAAAGGGATTAGTACTTTAAAAATAATATAAATGTATCAGACCTTTTTCTAATTTTCTAAATTGGGATGCAATTTAATCGAATAAATTGCAAAAATTAGGATTTATTTGGTCAATGATTGAATATGGGAATTGAAAATAGAATGAACTTAACTGTTCCAATTTATTGACACCAATGGTTTCATTTGTGTATTTGTTAATAGTGCATTTGTTTAACTTAAAGAAACACTTTACTTGGCTTTCATGATTTTGGTTTCATTATTTTGGGATTGTTTTTTCAATTGGGATTTTTTTCAGCAATTGGGAATTTTTTTCAGCAATTGGGAACCAATTTTGAGGCAGAATAAAGGCCTCAGACAATACCAAGAAAAAGGTCTGTGTATGCAGTATCTTTAGACATTAAGAAAATTGTGTATATATGCAATACCAATTTCCATTGTACCTTTGAATGGTGGCATGTGTCCTGAATACTTTTTGTTAGTACTTAGGTGTTGATTCTACCATATCTTTTTATACAATCCCACTGTGTGATCAATTTCCATAAGACATAAGCTACCAGCTACTCATACATCCTCCTCTGCAAAAAATTAAAGTCAATTAGTAAATTATAAGTTAAACCACTGTCTGAATTGTGACAAATAAATGCATAGCAGACCAAAAAATACAGTAGTTTGAAAACAGTGGCTGTTGTGATAGTGAACAATCAACATGTATAATCAGTTGGATGACATATTAGGATAAACCAACAAACTAACTGTTATACAATGCAACTTTCCAATATGTGGTATTGAAACCACATACCCAACTTGAAATTATACATGATTTGGTCATATGTAAAGAAGATCAATACATATATGAAATTTGAACAGTTGGCTTGAACCAGGCTAGAATGAACATTTAAATATGCCTACATAAGGACATGGGAGCAAATACATGATATTTAATCAAGCCAAGAAATTGCAATTAAATAATGTGAGATATTTTATGTGTGAAAATTGCAATTTAGATGTGTCTGGAAGTGTTAAATGAGAGTAGAAAATAAAATGCTATTTCATTTCTTTGACATACCTATTAACCCAAACCAATATTACAAGTATAACATGCAACCAGTATTGTACCCACACTTAACTAACTACTTAGGGGCAATGCATGTTTAGTTGCACATCTAGACAGTTGAAAGTTATGCTATAAAATTAACCAACCTAATTCATTTAATTTCACAAAGAAAACTCTGGGAGGGGCTACAAAAATGTACATGTATATGTCTGCGCTAATACATGTGCTGAGTGAATCTGAATTTAACTAGGTGTGCAACTAAACAGACAATGCTCATATGTAGTTAACAGTTATTTCAGTCAATTAGTGTGGTACAGTTTTGAATGTAGCACCTTGAAATCAGAGTAGGGAGGAGTGTACTGTCAGCTTGTTATACATGTATTGTATAAAACATACTTTTACTCAGTAGATGGAGTGACAGTATTAAAACATTTATAAGCTGAATTCTGAATTTCAAGCATTCATCAACACAACTTAATTACCTGTACAGAATGGAAGAGTATATCAACATGATGTGTTAGGAATTTTCCATATCCATCTACAGTTCATCATCCATGCAATGTGTCAGATAGTTCAGCCATTTCATGGGTTTATAGTGTTGATCTACAAATGAATTAAACAAATAACTTCATGATTCAATAATAATTAATTAAACAAATAACTACATGATTCAATAATAATTATGTTCTATTCAATGTAAGGTCCATATAAATGTCTAGGTACAGTTCGTAAACAGATTAGATAAGACCATCTACATAAATTCCAGAATGCGTTTACTGAGTATTGCTCACATTCAGCGGAGTACGAAAGTTTTGAGGTCGAAAACATTTAGATTTATTGGCGATTCATAAGACTTGCTCTGCTGGGTAAAAGCTTTATGCAGCAAGTGTGCATGATATTGTTATGTTTTAAATCATGTTACAGCCCCAAAGATTATGCCTACCAGTTTTAAAACATCGATTAAACCGGTAAAAGTTATGGTTGCTATAAACAAAACATTCACTTCCGGGTGGGTCGGTTTATTTTTAGAAGTCTTCAATGATGCAAATGACTATTAACCAAGCCGCTAATGCATGGTAAAGTATGGCAGAACTAATCTTTAATCTCTCTTACCTTCAAGTAAACAAGACTCATGCTGAAACATAGTTGAAATACGTAAAACTTTACAACAATCTTTCGCACACCAGCATCGCGTGGATTCAGTAGCAGTGACTGAGTTCAAAGGTCGTATGACGATTTTTATGACGTATTCAAGCGGATAAAACCACAACAAGCCGTATCACGGTATTATTTTGTCCGTCAACAATTTTTAAGGGTGTAGGTGGAGTAATTTTGTTTTAATCATGCAAACAACGACATCATCATGCTGACAAAACGTGATAAAAAGTAACGTCGATAAATTGACGTTTTTCTCGGAACGACGTCAAAGTCAACAAGCCCCCTTTTATCAGACGTCGTCACATATTAGAAAGCTGTCTTGATTATATGGCGTGGTTTTGTTGGACATAGGTTAAATCTGCGTATTTTGGAAACTTTAAAATGCTTCGTTACTTGAGTTTTATGACGTTGTTGCTTATTTTACTTACTTGGAGCTGGTAAACCGTGTGCCAGAAATGCCCGGTCACGACGTTACCCAATGGACCAATCACAATCGTCCATCTTGTTGATGACGCGTAGAAAATTAGACAAATTTATATGACACTGACTGCTCCATAAATGTAGATAGAGATATATTGTACACTTTGATTGCATCAATAAAAGGATTAGAACTTAGATGATGATTATATGCAAGCACTATGTTTCTGGAATGTTACGTCAAAAACGCTGTCAACGTCCATTCTTCTGTTGTGTACAATAAAAGTGAGGATGTCTATCACTTATTTGTCCACTTTGGTTAAGTAGAACACGTATAAAACCATTGCAATATTTCTAAATTGAAAGCATTTTGTACGCTTAGCTTGGTTGAATCTTATTAATGGCTACAATTACGATGTTTCGGTAAACAGGCATTTGTAATACGAACTTCAATCTAAATACATGTACATTTTATCATGTTATTATCAATATCAATGTTTTTGAGTAAAGTGTTGAAACATATTGCATGCTGGTTTTTCATTTATATTTAATGGCGTATGTGTCTTCTCTAAGTTATATATGAGTGTGTTCTCTAAATATCGCGTGTGAATTTCCATGCACGTATATCGCGTGATTTCAGAAGTCTTAAAACTTATTTTAAAGTATGAATATAGTTATGTAAAGTGTGACATCGGACCATGTCAAAAATATGTAAGTGAAATTTATCAATGTCCTCTATAATGTCTTGGCTTCTTTTCGTCGAGTTTGCAACCATCCCAGCAACCATTGTCGTTGAAGAACATATTCTTTCCTATACTGTGATCGACCCAGATCTGCCAGACGACCGCACTTATTCACCAAGCGCATTGCATACAATGCAGTATGACATTTTACTAGTTATACATTATGACGTATTGGCGTAGTTGTGTACGTCAATCTTGGCTACATAGTCGACCAGGCCGTACAAAATACAATCATCATGAAATAATTATGCATACAACTACTGGTTGGGAAGAAATATTTATGACAAATAACAACTAATTAACTGAAATTTGAATCTTACTACCTTATAACACGCTTTGATTGGTCGACTGTTAGATATCTCGTATTCTTACACTTGACGTACATTTATACAATAAAAGTGCATGAATTGTCAATTATATTTATAAACACATCAGGAAACGCAACTGTATTCTTACGTAAAGAGACATTTTAAAGAGTTTTAAATAGGTTTTTCATTCGATTCCAAAAATGTTTTTCAGTTTCAGACACACCGTTGGATATTTTTTAAATTTCAATTGGCTTATAACTTTCATTGCTTCTTGGCCCTGGTTTTCTTCTCCGTCGTGGACACATACCGAGCTAGCAATTTGTAAAACAGATATCTAACGTCCTCATTAACATTGCTTATAGCATTGCTGATATCTTTGACATTGTTCAATGCTCTACCGTCCTTACTCACATCACCAGTAACATCTTCGATAACCTCGGCTATGATTTCTTCTTCTAAATCTCGTTCCAGCTTTCCCAAGACGTCCCGGAAAGTTTCCGATTTCTTTGTTATCTGTGTGGTTTTGGTTGTTGCACTATCTGAAGTTTGTTGTTTCTTTTGGTTAAAACTTGGTAATGGAAAATGTCTTCCTACCATGAATTGCCATTGGGTATTTCTGTAAATGAAAAAATATGCACATGTAACAGTATATTAAGTATACCGATCACTTGTTACGACAATTACGCTGTTTCTATTGCAGTATCAGAGCTCGTATTCACCAGGCATCGTAACGGAAAACCTAAATACAAATGTATTTTGACTTGGTCTAAACCAGTTAGCTGCACACATTCCGCAAGCAACTAAGACTATACATTGTAATGCACTGACAACCCAAAGCCATACAGTTACTGTTGCAGCGCCAAGTCACCCACGCAAGAATAATCCATGTTTTGTGTGATTATTGTAGCTCTTTACATAGTGCTTCTAATCAATGTAAAAATCGGTAATCTTGGTTTTCCTGTTTAGCTGATACACATTAAGCATCTAAGTAGAACACGTATTAACATTTTCTTAAATTTGTAACATTTCCTAAAGCGTATTAGCAGAAAAAATATAATCAAGATTGTTATTTTTATATAGCCTCTAAGCATTGCGTAAAGAGGTGCACTTTTATCAAATAAAACATAGTTTTTCTTAAATAATTAGGAAATGTGCGCTGCACAAAAATTTAACCTAAGTTCGAATACTCAAGCCTTTGTAAAAACAAGATTAGTACAGCTTTGTTTCGACAAAATGAGCATATTAGTGCACATTAGGAAACATATTTTAACACTACTATAATCTGCGGCAATATTTGGTTCCTTTGTGAGGTATATTATTGGGATTACCAATATAAAATATCAATTGAGGAAATAATGAGAGCATACCAGAGACAAGATCATCAGTAAGTGAGTCGTATATAAATATATCAGACGTGTAACCAGCATACTAGAGACACGATCATCAGTAAGTGAGTCGTATATAAATATATCAGACGTGTAACCAGCATACTAGAGACACGATCATCAGTAAGTGAGTCGTATATAAATATATCAGACGTGTAACCAGCATACCAGAGACACGATCATCAGTAAGTGAGTCGTATATAAATATATCAGACGTGTAACCAGCATACCAGAGACAAGATCATCAGTAAGTGAGTCGTATATAAATATATCAGACGTGTAACCAGCATACTAGAGACAAGATCATCAGTAAGTGAGTCGTATATAAATATATCAGACGTGTAACCAGCATACTAGAGACACGATCATCAGTAAGTGAGTCGTATATAAATATATCAGACGTGTAACCAGCATACTAGAGACACGATCATCAGTAAGTGAGTCGTATATAAATATATCAGACGTGTAACCAGCATACTAGAGACACGATCATCAGTAAGTGAGTCGTATACAAATATATCAGACGTGTAACCAGCATACTAGAGACACGATCATCAGTAAGTGAGTCGTATATAAATATATCAGACGTGTAACCAGCATACTAGAGACACGATCATCAGTAAGTGAGTCGTATATAAATATATCAGACGTGTAACCAGCATACTAGAGACACGATCATCAGTAAGTGAGTCGTATATAAATATATCAGACGTGTAACCAGCATACTAGAGACACGATCATCAGTAAGTGAGTCGTATATAAATATATCAGACGTATAACCAGCATACCAGAGACAAGATCATCAGTAAGTGAGTCGTATATAAATATATCAGACGTGTAACCAGCATACTAGAGACACGATCATCAGTAAGTGAGTCGTATACAAATATATCAGACGTGTAACCAGCATACTAGAGACACGATCATCAGTAAGTGAGTCGTATATAAATATATCAGACGTGTAACCAGCATACTAGAGACACGATCATCAGTAAGTGAGTCGTATATAAATATATCAGACGTGTAACCAGCATACTAGAGACACGATCATCAGTAAGTGAGTCGTATATAAATATATCAGACGTGTAACCAGCATACCAGAGACAAGATCATCAGTAAGTGAGTCGTATATAAATATATCAGACGTGTAACCAGCATACTAGAGACACGATCATCAGTAAGTGAGTCGTATATAAATATATCAGACGTGTAACCAGCATACTAGAGACACGATCATCAGTAAGTGAGTCGTATATAAATATATCAGACGTGTAACCAGCATACTAGAGACACGATCATCAGTAAGTGAGTCGTATATAAATATATCAGACGTGTAACCAGCATACTAGAGACAAGATCATCAGTAAGTGAGTCGTATATAAATATATCAGACGTGTAACCAGCATACTAGAGACACGATCATCAGTAAGTGAGTCGTATATAAATATATCAGACGTGTAACCAGCATACTAGAGACACGATCATCAGTAAGTGAGTCGTATATAAATATATCAGACGTGTAACCAGCATACCAGAGACAAGATCATCAGTAAGTGAGTCGTATATAAATATATCAGACGTGTAACCAGCATACTAGAGACACGATCATCAGTAAGTGAGTCGTATATAAATATATCAGACGTGTAACCAGCATACTAGAGACACGATCATCAGTAAGTGAGTCGTATACAAATATATCAGACGTGTAACCAGCATACTAGAGACACGATCATCAGTAAGTGAGTCGTATATAAATATATCAGACGTGTAACCAGCATACTAGAGACACGATCATCAGTAAGTGAGTCGTATATAAATATATCAGACGTGTAACCAGCATACTAGAGACACGATCATCAGTAAGTGAGTCGTATATAAATATATCAGACGTGTAACCAGCATACTAGAGACACGATCATCAGTAAGTGAGTCGTATATAAATATATCAGACGTGTAACCAGCATACTAGAGACAAGATGTAACCACTTACAAGGGTGGTAACTCTGTTGAGCTTAAGAAAAAGTTAAGTTACCAATTTTCTAGGGCTCTTTTCAGCTGGTAGGCCGCTCAAGCACCCTTTGACATTTCAACTTCCCCTGGTCATTGAGCTACATATGGAAACCTACACTCGTATCTCCCTGGGGAGACTATTTCTCTCCTATGGTGTGGCAGCCAACATCGATCTGCGGCGCTCAGAAATAGACACTGCCCTCACAGATACCATTTTACACCATGGTGGATTGGAGCTGTGGGTCTTGCTCAGAGAAATTAACCAGTGGTCCAGAGGGGTATTGAGCCGGGACCTCTCGATCCCGAAGCGCGCGCCCTACCTCTAAGCCACCGCTCCCCACAACAGTTATTAACGGTGGCTGATAAGCGTAACCAGTTTTCCTGGTCAGTATTCTTACCAGTAGTACTAATTTAGACTTCCACAAGAAACCAGCAACTTCTCTACATGTGAAGGATAATCGACAGTGTTATAAAGTTGTCATGGAAGGGCATACATGTATATGACTTTTCACGGTCGGGAATCGAGCCATGTCTATAATTACAGGAGCACTATATGCCTCTGTTCATTCTCTACTAGTAAATTGCCAAAATGGATGGGCTTTAAAGCGTGACGTGCCGTGTGGTTGGTGCCATCGTTGGTGGGGATATATTTAAAAAGAAACATGAAGTGACGTACCGTGTGGGAGGAGCCATCGTTGGTGGGGATATATTTATAAAGTAACAGGAAGTGACGTACCGTGTGGTTGGTGCCATCGTTGGTGGGGATATATTTATAAAGTAACATGAAGTGACGTACCGTGTGGGAGGAGCCATCGTTGGTAGGGTAATATTTATAAAGTAACATGAAGTGACGTACCATGTGGGAGGAGCCATCGTTGGTGGGGATGTATTTATAAAGTAACATGAAGTGACGTACCGTGTGGGAGGAGCCATCGTTGGTGGGGATATATTTATAAAGTAACAGGAAGTGACGTACCGTGTGGTTGGTGCCATCATTGGTGGGGATATATTTATAAAGTAACAGGAAGTGACGTACCGTGTGGGAGCAGCCATCGTTGGTGGCGATATATTTCGTTTCTGGCTGGTACAACAAGTAGGTTCACCAATCTCCATTACATAGATAGAATAACTGAAACAATATGAAATAGTGAATATGTAAATATTTAAATCAGGTATCTAAATATGAAGTTAACCAGTGTCCATTATAAAAGTAATACTAATGAGCTATCCTATTACGCCAGTCATTTTAACTTTTAATCTCAAACTAATTGTAAAACAAACATTTTCGGGTTGATATGGTGCGTAAAGCTGTCCTTAGCAGTGTACACAATGTCTTATGTGAATTATATATATATATAGTCGTGACACTCTTTGAGATATGCACAACTTTATATTGAATTTTAACAGGTTTCCCCGATATTTTCCACTTTTCATGTAAATAAATCTTGACCCTTGACTTGAATTATTGATTTTTAAATCGTGCTTAGAGGTCGCAATCGTGACCTGGTCTTTATGACACTTTTGTAGCAATGATCATTACAATCAATCTAGGTAATGTAAGATTTTATATTAACCGGGGACAAAATCTAGGTCACTATGTCAAATCATAGAAAACACTTGTGTATTCACCAGAGGTCTCAATTTTTGCATAGTCTTTATTAAATTTGGATGCAATGCTCATCGGAACAACATCACATCTAGTTCAAAACTGATATTGGTTGATCCGGGATAAAACACTAGGTCACTGTGTCAAATCACGGAAAAACCTTGTGTAGTCACTACCGATCGCATTTTTTGCATACCCTTTATGAAACTTGGTCATTATTATCAACGAGTTGAAATCAAGGTCCAGGTCGCTATTGGGCTATTTGATGTAAAAACCCAATGTCACTAGCCCAAATTCAAGCAAAAAGTCACTAGGGGGTCGCAATTTCGGCCTTATACTTACTATAAATCTTTAGAAGGCGCGATTTTTTTGCCTAATCTTTATGGAACCACATCATAAGGATCATCAAAACAAAATCTAGGCCAAATCCAATATTTGGTCACCATGGATCAAAACTAATTCACAAGGTCAAATAATAAAAAAAACCCTCGTTGAGTTGACCAAGTGATCTACTTTTTGACCTCGGATGACCAAATATATAAATTTAACTATATTTTGTGGAGATTATTATTGTGACCAAGTATCATAAATATTAGGCCAACATTATGACCCCTAGTGACTACATAAGGTTTTGCTAAAATTTGACCTAGAGACCTAGTTTTTCCATTGATCACCCATTTTCAACCACGGCCTAAATTTGTTAAGATAATCATTGTGACCAAGTTTCATAATCATAAAGTAAAACTTGTGATTACAAATGCAATTGTGGGCGGACAGACAGAGAGAACAAATCAACTTGACCTTGTATTTTGTTCCACCTTTCTGTGCTTTTACCTTTGGTTGTCCATTCAAAACTCAGTATACAGATAGGTTATCAAGTTATTACTTTTTGTAAATAGCTCTTTGGTGAATAATGGGGCTTAAACTAACGGCTTTTTACTTTAAAATGTATGTTTCGTAAAAACATGTTGACAGGGTCGCATTATCACCGGAGGACTATATGATAATCACCAATATGAGTAGACATGATCAATCATGGAGGAATAAATAACGAGCCAATGTAACAAATGGGTCTTTGTGAAACTACAAAACAAAGAAAGCGATTAGCACGTTATTGGTTCTTTACACCTATTTCAACAAATTATATTTACTTTAGAATATTACTTCCCGCCAGTCCAATGTATCACCTGAATACTATATAAGTTACACAAACATGTGTCAATAGGTTGCCATTAATATAAGAGGTCTTCAGAACTCTCAATAAGTGCTAAAATTGAAAACCCGAGTGTAGCTGGTGTTCTTCGCGAACTAGAAATACTCAAGGCCCAATTCAAGAAGACTGTATGTGAATGATTGACAGTTTGTTATTTATTTTTCTTTCTACTGAGACAGGTCGTGACTGTGTGGCATTTTTGGATGTTCGTGTTGTTTTGAGTACATATAACTGAAGGCGACGAAAAAAGAAGAAACAACTTACAGACATAAAACAACACTATCCAAAGGCAACTCATTGTCCGTCTGTAGGACTTCTAGCACTTCTTCCGGAATACACTGACACGTTATAAAGTCTCGCATACAGTTCTCGTCATGTAAACAAGTCTCGTGGTTATATCCGAATTCGCACCTAACCGGAGATTGTAACAGTGAGTTCGGCCATTGACCGGAAATTAAGGTTCCCATTGTAAGGGAGATAACTGTAGTGTATATCCATCGATGTCCAAACAATCTGTCCATTGACTGAAATGTGTAAAGAAACAAGTATTAAAACAAAATTAGCTTAAAGTGTATAGAGCTATATTTTAACAGTCATTCAATGCCAAAATAATTACTTGCATCGTTTTAAGTATGATACTAGACTACCTAAATTGCAAATTAAAATGTTGGATGGGTTCCATGTACTTTGATTCAATCGTTGAAAATAGACGATTCTTATAGTTTCATAGGGTGTTCTAGAACACTTTCTTATGAAAATGGACAGTTTGCATGTCCAATAAATCACAAAGAGAGTTTCTGTTAAAACTGAAGCAAAAAATGATCTAATGGATATGAAAGCATAATTGTTTTTCAGTTTTTGAAACTTTGAAAAAAATCTTTCAATATAGCTCTATACACTTGGTAGGTAGGACCTTCTTGGTTTATAATTCGCATGAAACTGCCAAAACTGTAGGAGGTGTTGCGTTTAGCCGAATGCATCTAGGGACAGACAGACAGACGAGCGTGCTATCGACATGTACATAATTTTAAGGTGGCTACGTGTCAAATTTAGCAGCTTTAGAACTATTACGAAGAGCACATGGTATACATCATAGTAAAAACATATCATATAGCAGTTGGCGTAATACGGTTTCCAACAAATGTATGAAAGAGAGTATATGATATATCATTCTATATGCAAATAAATTGTTAAAACAAGAGCAAAGAAATAAAAAATACTATAAGTGAATGGACAAGACACTCCTTTCGCGAATATGGAGTTACACATGTAAGCATGAAATTACATGTAGTTGAAAAAAGCAACGCATTAGTGTATTTGTTCTTGGTAAAAGGGTTGTCGTTTTTGTCTTCCATCGTTCGTAATTACAAAAATTATATTCCTACAAAAACTGTCACTTTCACATACGATATACATTGCTACTGATTAAACTATAAATAAGGTCATATTATTATTTTTTTCTGTAGCTGACATTTTATATGCTGTTACGAAACACCTAAGAATTAAAGCTTTTCATAAAAATGTAACCGAATCTCTCTGATATGTCTTTATATCTTGCTCATTGAAAATGCCCTTCTGCTTATTAAATGACAGAGAAGCCCAATAAATCAAGGGAATCAGACATAGAAATAAAACAGAGCATATAATAGGCAGAAAGCCAAGAAGTGGCAGATGATTAAGGTCTACGGGAGGAATACAGAGCATATGTATGATATCTAGTATATATTCATTAATACACTTCAGTGCATGGCGAGAGAAATATTTATATTAAGCGGAATATTGTAACAAGGCTGAAAGTCATGTTTATTAGATTATGGATACGTTGTCTATTGGTTGGTGGCATGGTAGGCGACAACAAACAAGCATTCCATTCAATAATTATATTTCTACTTGATATGATATGGTACTTTGGAGAGCAGTTTACGGTTTTCCCAGGAATGCCGCTAAGATAAGAGGACAAATGTCGGGGTCCTTTTTCAACCACCGTGGGTATTCAGTACTGACCTTAGTAGACTTAAGAATAAGGACAACAAACCAGCCCTGCGTTCAAGGTAGCATTACGTGATGGACTATTCGTAGCGTTTTCGTAACGTTTCGGAATTGGTAAGAATCGTTACCAACACGTTACCAAAACACGTTACGCACATTCCGTCACGTGATTCTAATTTGAATGCAGGGCAATCAGATCTAACCATGTTCAATTGTCGGCTAAACTACAGCACGATTGGCTATCCTTATTCTTCATTAAAATAAGATCAAAATTGATACCAACCTAGCCTTCTTTGATAGACAATAAAACAAAATTAACTTTTAAAATCCAAAACCTTGAACAAATAGAGCCCTGAGTAAATGAACAAATGAAGACATAAATTGCTGATAGAATAACAGTAAAATTATGGGAGTAGGCGGGTCTAGTTTTCCATATAAGGAAACAGCCAAATTGTCCTAACAAATGGATTAACTAAATAGTTATTATGTCCATTGCACAAATAAATGAATAAGTGGTCCCAAAATTTGAAAATCCCCGGCTTTGTATTGGACAAAGAAGTAGGGTAAACTATAAATTTTGTTTAACATTTATGATATATACAGGGTATGTTTTTTATACCAATGTATTCAATCACTCTCTCATACCACTGCCAGACACAACTTGCACTCGATCCATATGCACTTTATCATCCCTCGTACACACATACACAATAACACAATCAATGCATGCATTTTTAAACAGGTTAATTATATATCAATTATCAAAGCTGACAAGTTTTGAAATAAGCTATAGTTTTTCTTTGGGTTTTTATTTCCAAATTCTCATATAATACCTGTCAAAAAAGAACACGTGACATATAACGTATCTTGTTTTGAACATAAAACCTTGTCAATTTCAAGAAAATTACCACAAAAAGCATGAAAGTTGTGCTTTATAAAAGAATTTGTGTGGAAAATGAATTGCCTTATTTGGCATATTTAATTGAAAATAATAGATAAATTATGTAATTGTAAGTGTAGAATTATAAGCAGGGATACTTGTAATATGACTGTGCAGTAATGATTCAATTGCGAATGGAATTGAACTTCTAATACTTGGAATAATTATCAGATTGTGAGTGATACGTATACCTAGTTTTAAACTGTCATTTTTGGTACATGAGTTGTTTATCTAAATTTCACAAAAGCTTTTTATTAAATATATATTAGTAGAATGAGATATATTATAATACAGTAGTTGTGACATCTTTACTATAATATAAACTTAGTTGAGTTGATTAACAAACAGTTTGGAGTTTTGTGCTGGTCAGCTTTATTCTTTGGTTAAAACACCAAGGATAATTTTGATAAAATGACATAGTTGTGTCATGACTGTTTAATAGTTCCGTAAATTTTCGCTTACTTGGGTTATAACAGAAGTTATTTGTTATTCTGTATATTTATTTCTTGTTTGTTCCTTTGGAAGTTGACTGTAAAGATGCATTCCAGTGTTGATAATATTGATCCATTAAAACCTGTTTAAATACAATATTTTATGTTCCTTTGTGGTAAAGTATTTTGATCATTCCATAAATACATCCATTCTGCCAGTCTCCGTGAAGATGGATTTAATGTGATTGACCGATTTTGATGTAAACGTTGGTATAGTCAACATAATTGTGACGAACATCGATTTATATTCGTTTAAGCGGATACATACAATAGCACCGAGTTCAATCGTTCAGTAAGTAGAGACGGCTATTTACCGATAGGATCACAAACAAAGGTAAGAAAATCGATTGTCATGTTTGCAATTAAACCTCTAGCCGATGGAGAGATGGCCAAGGATTATCTCTATTAACTCCGTTTTCATATTATTATCTTAAATAGTATTAATTCTTAGCAGTTTCTTAGAACATTCGGATCGAATGCGATTTTTGCGTACGTTTAACATGAATCGCCGTCTCTACACGCGTTAAAAAATATTTCGATAAATAAAGTCGGCACATGCGTTCATTTCAAGATTTTAGCAAAACCTCATTTTCTGACTTTCTACTCTTCTCAGAAACTGTGAAAAGTTATAAAACACGTGGAGTTATAAATTTGAAGCATACATGGCAAATAATTTGGCCAAGATGTGTTTGTTTCAGTGAGGTAGAACAGTTTAATATTAAACGTACGAAAAATCGCTGTTTCTAGCGCATTTGACCCGTTTGTTCTAAGAATCTGCTAGGAATTGATATTATTCAAGATAATAATATGAAAACGGAGTTATTAGAGATAATCCTCGGCCATATCATCATCGGTTAGAGGTTTAATTGCAAAAATGGCAATCGATTTTCTTACCTTTGTTTGTGATTCTAACGGTAAATAGCCGTCTATACACGCGTTCTCAGCCGTCTCTACTCATTGAACGATTGGACTCGGTGTATAGGCTTACTGATTTCCAGACAATTCAAACAAAATTTCTAGAAAAATTGAAAAAGAGTGAAGTTTAAAATTAAACCTTTATAATTTCAAAATTCTCGCTAGCTATTAGACCCATGCGTATCATTATTCAGCAAGGTTTACCACTAACAGGTTAGAAGAAATTCAATAAGCACTCCTTGATTCATCTCGGCAAACAGCTAGGTTCTAAATCCCAGTTATTGACTTCCAAAGTTAGAATACTAAAGAGTTAATGTTATTGAAGCTATGTAAATTGATGCGATCGTTTATCAGGTGTACCATTGTGAATATATAAAATGTAGTTAGACAGACAAATCATAGATATACATTTAAGTGACATAGACAGTTGCACAATGCTCTTCCACTACACAAAACGGAAAACTATGGAACGCCGGCACTGTTTTTTGTCATAATAGTAGATTAATGTATTATATTATATACGTGCATATACTAGTCTGGTTCCTGACGTACATGGTTATAATACGTCTGGCATAAACTAGAAATTGCACGGAACGAACTGGAGTTTACTGTCTTCCATGATTTAATCCAGTGGTGAATAAAAACAATACCATATATTATAGACAAATCATGTTTTTGAGCCGTGACTAATTTATGCAAAAAGTGATCAATGACAGTAACCAATCCAATACCAAAGAGATTTTAACCAGGTATATTCACATACCATAACTAAGAAGTGTAACCTTCCGTCACGGCTCAAAAACCATTGTTTATCTATACTAAAATTATCCAAGTACACATCGGTTTTGATATTGATTGGTATGTCTTAAACCGATGACTTTGTTTGCATTAAATTACGTATAGCTTGACCAGATTTAGTAGGCACTCATTAAACTTCGGAAGCCTGTATTATTTTTCGTAAGCGTAGTCGGTACTTATCGGAGATATTTGTTTATTTTTGGACCGACTTTGTCCGAAATATGCACAGAATATGTCCGGAGTGCCTTCTAAATCTGGTCAAGTTATAATCACATATGAATGGTTGAATCATGAAGTTGCACCCTTACATCATTGGCTATGTTTATGTATAAGATAAACATTAAGAATACTACGAGCGGCGCTAGCCTAGTGGATGGTTACACTGGTACGGAGTGATGTCAAAGTGTAACGCAAGTCCAGACGACAGCCTGTTATAGACTCTTTCAGACATTAACCAATACTTCTTAGTACCTTGGGGCAGGCAAAACAGATTTAAAGGGTATTGTCACTTCTTTCTTATGTTTTTTATGGAAACAAAGATAATGTTCAACAGTGAATGATTATCTATTGTATCAATGTACCCATTAAGCATTCTAAATGCTTAACATTTTGATTTTGATTTGTTATTAGTATGATGTATTAAGCTGAAGCATAATATCTTTAAATAAATAGAGGATATTTGTATTTTTCCGTGTATGATCGGTTGATTTATCAAACGATCATACACGGTAAAATACTAATATTCTATATATTTCATGCTTCAAATAGCTTAAATGATGGAAATACTCCACTATTTACCTGAAATGTTTTGCGTGACGTCGTTTTCCCGCCATGCACGCGTCGAGTTGCAATCAAATAGTTCTTCTGCAACGGCTTCAATTGCGTCCATTTGTTTTACATTTATGTAAAGATAATGTTGTGTTATTTGTTAAAGAATAAGAAAGCAAGTGAAAGTGCTTATTATTTTATTTTTGACGGCGAGGAAATATGATTTTTTAAAACTAGTCCGTTTGCCGTGAAATTATGAACTGTGAAATTATGAACAGTGAAATTATCGGGGAATAATCCACCGTTATTCCGCCGTAAACCACCGGTAAGCATAAAATAAAGGCTTATATGTGATCTGATATGAAATATACCATTTGAATAGTCAATATTATACATATAACTGACATGGATGTAATACCATGCAAAATAATTACCTTATAACCAATTATTATTTCCAAAAAATAAAATTCATACATGTTATAGTTTCGATCAGACGGTGTTATAGTCTGCATACGAAGTCCAAGTACGGTGTCGTGATCTCTTAACGAAGCCTATATAAAATACATTTGTTTCGAAGTACAGAGTTTGCATTATTTCTGGCAAACACGTTGTTATAAACAGATCGAGAGAAACAGAAAATGGTAAGAAAGTCTTGTAGGTGTTATCGGGTGATTTTAACCTGAGTATGTATGCACTATTCCTTCAAAGTACTAACGGACATGTTACATACACAAACAAATAAAAATATCTCTCTGCAACAACTACATATTGTAAACAATTATAATGGCTTGGCGTTATTTAGAGATTAATAACTGATCGCGCTGTGGCATTGAGTGATAATATCCCCTGCGCGTCGATAATGGCTCGAGGGCTTTAGTCCGAGTGCCATTATCAAGAAATGAAAGATGAAATAATTATAGTGATATTTATTTGTCTGCATCCTTTGTAACTGGTTTTCGCGACGTTTTGTTTCAAAGATAGAGACTAGAGAGATATGTACGTCCGATGGAGCCATAGCCAACGTTGTTATGGAATTCAATGCTATAATCAATGACCGTTTACTATTTGCACGATTATAACAATTTGCACCCAGCAAAGGGCAACTGATCAAACAACGTAGCAATGTTACTACTCGGATTTCAATGTATGTCAAATGCTTCCAAGTACGATAGCATTTTGAAGCTTCCAAAGGGTTTTTGGAAGGCGATTCATTGAATCGTCTTCTATAGTCAACACCTCTCATGAAGTGGTTTGGACCTAAACACATATACACATCCTTACACCTATCGAAAATAGTTCGCCGATATTCCCGCAACTAGGAACATGAAATGTCCAAAATATTATATATTTCAGTAATTTAAATATTTGATAAAATACATAAGTATATTTTACGAGCGTACTCTTTACGAAAACAGCTTGAAAACAATACTTGGAAGACGATACATTGAATCGTTTTTAGGCTGGCGATTTCGCGCCAGACTATTACAATCCTAAAAAATGAAATCCACTAAGATGAATTTACTACCGAAACTGACAACACAGAATCTATACACTCAATGCAAATAGTTCCTCCTCGTCACAGTAATCAGTTTTGCAAGATAAGAACATTCAACTTTCCTTGTTTCATTTATTCTGTTCGATTGTAATATATTAGTTTCTTCTTGAAATGGAAGGAAATTGTATGAAATTAAAAGAAAAGGTGTTTAAAGGCGTTGCTAATTATTACTACGCGTTACGAACGCGATATAGCGCGCATCAATGATTTTATTATGTTAAATGATAAAGGTCAACATTCTCCAACGAGATCTTGGTCGAATGGTTAAGCAACTCGCTTAGTAATTTTCTGATGCTAAGGTCCAGCGATCGAATCACGGCGGCTCCAATTTTTTTTATATTTTTATTTTTTTAAATTTTTTGTTAAGTCCAGCGCTTACCTCTCTTTCGACTTAGAAAACCACTTGATGTTATATCACTTGAAAAGCTATTGTTCCTTAGCAGTTCGCCAGCCTGTCAGTACTTTCAGTACTTTGATCTATATATGGCTTCCCGGAAGTGGTTTGGACCTAAACACACATATACACACCATTACACCTATCGAAAATAGTTCGATGATATTTGCGCAACTCGGAACATGAAATGTCCAAAATATTAAATATTTCAGTGATTTAAATATTTGATAAACTACATAAGTATATTTACAAGCGTACTTTTCAAGAAAACAGCTTTAAAGCACTACGAGTCTGTGGTACATTTTGAGCGGTCACAATTCAGGACGAAGCGTATAAACCATAAGGGAAGTAACTCGGTTTTGTTTGAGAAGAGTTACTGAGTAAAATTCACTTTGGTATACGGCTTTTTAAAGGTAATTTTGATTGTACGAATCATTCCAACGGACTCGTTGTGCAACACATTCGAGTAGCATAGTTTGTTTGTTTACGTTTTCAAGCACGCGCTAATTAACATTAGAACCACTGAATCACAATATTTGCAGTGTGTGTATTATCAATCCTGTTTATAAGCTCCGCCCCATTCTATAGTTCAGTTCAGTTCAGGTAAATTCCGCCGCTAGGTATCGGCGCACTTCTTTTGAAGGCGGAGTCTATTTTCGCTAGGACTATTTACCACGTATTGATTTTTTAACGGCATTTAGTATCCGTACGAAGAAAAATAAATCAACTTAAACTGCGTTTAATGTTAGCTTGAGTCAATATGTTGAATCTGGTTTCATAAATCTAACTTAGTATTGAATATATGGATAATGTATTGATGGTTAATATGTAATGTTAATGAATTGACGTGTTTGTTAAGATGATTTAAGGACGTTGTAACGAGAGTAAATGTTTAAATTATCAGCAGAGTTTAAAAAGGGAAACAACTCTTTTGGCATATACAGATAGTCTCCCTTTGTTAGATTCATGAAGCATTTTTTCTACTAAATAACATCTACGAGTATATACGATTTTCGGACTTCAAAAAAAAAAAATTACATATTATAATTTATCATTATGCGTAACACCTCCACACTTTAATGTTCCCATTTAAATGTTAGATTCATGAAACCAGATTAGATTCATGTTAGGTTCATTTGTCATTTATGAACTAATCAAAGAAGTGAATACTGATTTTTGTGCCAAAACTCGATTATAAGGACAGATTTTGGGTGATATCCATGAACAAGGCTCATTGGGCTGATTTCAAAAGTGATATGAAGGTGTTTGGTGACTATTATGCCAACTCGGCCAAAACTGACTCAAATCGCATCATGGAACAGCTAAAGGCAGAAATAGACAGGCTGTCAGCCCTACACATCCCCACCAGGTCATGCACTGGAGTATCGCCTTCCACCAGTACTTTCAGTACTTTGATTCATTTTGGGTGTTAGCCAGATACCGACATTAAACAAATTGTACTGGCCACCCGTACGGGCCATAGTATATAAGGGGTTAGACAGTTTGATCTGGGGATAGTGCATGAAGTTGAAAATGACTGATTTCAAGATGTGCCGCTGGTTCTTTTATTGCATTTAGCCAGACACACCGGTAATTTATTTTACTGAGACTGTTAATGAAGTCAGTTGTAAGTAGAGAAATACTTTAATGTAGTTGTATTTTTATCAGGCTGGAGATGGGATCGAAGTAAGACTGGTATATCTGGATTGGGCAGGCCTGTGTTAGAAATACACATATATAACGGAATATGTATCACAACATTGATCCAATACGGGGGGTGGATATCACGTTGCTATATTAGTATTTTAAAAATAACTAAACTACCAATGACAGACTTTTTCAGTGTAAAGGGAACATGATTGAAGTTCACTGGCGTACGTATTTTGATTTTTTACATCCACCATATTAGTATATACAAATTTATTTCACTCTCGACACCTCATTCCTTATGTTATCCATCGCCACAAGGGTATGGCAGAAGAAATGCTTGTTTTCCTCATATGACGAACATCTAGCTAGCAAGGGAATTTCTGGTACTATTTTTATTTCGTCTTTAGAATGACGTGGCCTGGGATCGAACCCGGGGCTTCCCGCACTCGAAGCGAACGCTCAACCACTAGGCTATCGAAAAGACTGTTAAACCACCATATTGATAAGCTCAAAAAAGTACGTAATCATTATAAATTGTGTTGTAGTTACATGCGGATGTCAATTCACATAACTCCACAGTAATGTTCTCGTATACCTTTCATTGCGGATGTGACCTGTCACGAACACGAATCGAATCCGGAGCGCCAGGTTACGAACTCCGGATCACCGGGGTAATTCAAACAATACCAACTGGACTCATCGTTATCACGGCGGATGTGTGTGAAATTTAAACACAATATGTATGGCGTCTTAGCCTACAAATGTGACGTACAAAAGTGTATGAACACTGGACAATCGCAACACTCTACAAAACTGTAGCGCAAATAACTACCATCAAACCGCCAGTGTGACTACATCACAACAACCGTAATCGACTGTGGATAGCAACACTGACTACAAATACGACCGGGGATATTTTTATGGCCGTAAAAATACGAGGTGCAACTACTGCTCTTGCTTGTACACAATATATTAATTGGAATGAATGCTCACACCGGCAATTTGAGCGTACTTAGAGTCATTTTGGCGTGTTTAGCAGATTACACATCTCATTCAAAACTGCATTTATTATATACGAAGGCCATTCAATATATTCGCAGACTGCGATCATCATTTTAGTACCTAATGCCATGAGATATACAGACTACATCAATTTGACCTATTGCCCTTCGTACACAAGTGCAGAAAATAAATCATTAAGCAACGCATTTTACAACAAAATATGGCTAGAATAAAAAAACATTACCGCGACCATCACACTGCGCTATTTATAAAATTTTATATACTGACGTTATTGGCGTTTTGCCGTTTGTCTAATGGTTAGCCCGGAATGAAATTATGACAGCGATTTGGAATTAAAACATAAATATTGAACTTTAATATTGCAGTATGTCGAAATGAAAACATATCGCACCGTTCATCTGATTTTGCGTAAAACGCCACTAAATTTGCCTATCTGCCAAAGCATGTAGCCTAATGTATAGTTTTCAAATTTCAATACCATGCTGCTCTTTAGACATAAGTTTATTTATTTAGTCTTTTAAAAACAAGGCCACTGTATGTTCAGACTTCATTTTCATAAGCACATTTGGGTGTTTTGGATGTTTTCTATCGCTCGCGAAAAATTCAAAAGTAGCATGAATTTCTTTGTGTAAAGTCATAGATATTTTAACTCGCCTTGATCAAACTGTTCCCAGTTCTCAATTTCAAACTACTTCAACATTTCATGAACTGTTACAATAATCTGGTAGAAATATAGTAGTATTAATAAACTCAATTGGTATTTGTCATTAGTGGAACTAATGAAAAGGGTATGTTACGTCAGTCGAGGGTAGTATCGCGGTACTATGGCTATATAATGGTTTATAACGAAAATGTTGCATAAATTTGTTTTAACGTCAGGCCAGTGGCGGTATAACAGTAGCGTAAAACGGCGCTCCGCCGCAACAAAAATGGACAGCGTTCTCGCTTCGAATTATACATTTTATTTAATTTATATGCATGTGAAAGGTCGTGAGCGGGGCTTTCAAGTGACTATTTTTATAGAATAATCGAACAGCGTATACATCCGACGCTTCACAAAACGTTTAAACACGTTTACGTCACAGTGCCCTTGTGAGACGTTCAATAAGTATAATATTGCGTGTATTGCTTTTTAAAAAAAATATATCTTCAGAAACTAGACATTCTATAGATTTAGCCTTGAAAATTTCAGATAAATCTAAGCGATGTCGTAAAAAAGTTGGAGCGTCTACGTTTTTCTAACGTAAAACCCGCGTAAATAACGTCACATCGCGCGTGCGCTCGACCGCAGGGCGATTATCAATCACGTGATCGATAATATCTACGGCGTTTGTTGATAATATCCCCGGCGGACCGATAATACGGATTTTGTCAACGCAAATATGTTACTATATATAGTAACAGGTGTTTTAATGACTATTTAAACATTATTAATAGTACATGCATCTCTTGATCACATTTACACTTATTTAAAGACTTATATGTAAATTATCGTTTGTGTGTAACGTAAATACTGTCCCCTGCACCTTGGAACACGGGAGTTAAACACAGATTAAATGCCACTTTTGAGTTCTAGAATCATATTTTCGTAGGGATCACTTTAATGTAGGCGACACCGTTCTTATGTTTTTATGGAAACAAAGATAAACCATTCGCTGGACTGCTTGATGCATTTAGAACTGGTCAAGCTTATACAAATATGTGGCTTCTGTTAGTTAATAAGACCCAATTGGTCATAATCATACGTGTTTTGTGTTTTTTTTCGGCCACTGGTCCTAGCATTTGTAAGTTCCTTAATATTGAGAATGGCGTTCTCAAATTGCATGATCATTTGATTGTTACACATAGAAATACATAAAATGTTCAATGGCATGTGCCTTTCGTATCTTTATAAACACATTTTTTAAATATTATGCCATGTATCCCTGCTCAATTTGGCTGCGCCTGCTTCATACGTTGACTGGTTATGTGCTTTCTCTTTTGAAATGGCCACTCATCCCTGTCGATATGGATGTTACAAAATATACCTTACAAATGTTTTGTTTAGCCGAGTGCAATATTGAAGTGAAATCATCACCTCTTATTTTCATCAATACTATTTATGATTTTACTTTTTAGGAACACAAGTTCAAATGCAGCTGTTGTGAAATGTGCAATGAGAGTGAAAAATCAGCAATAAGGCACTGCATGCGAAGTCACGACGATGAGAAATTGTCTTATCTTCATTTCTTCCAATCAGAGGACAAACTAAAATACAAAATATGTTGTTTTAAAATTACAGGAAGTGAGTTAAACTGTGATCAAAAATCAGTGTATATTAATCAGGAGACAGGAAACCTTAACATTCCTACACAACAATGTGGCACAAGTCCAATACAAAAGCTGTGTAAAGTAAACAACAGTTCGCAATCAGTTCACAACAAGATATTCAATGACATTGACAACAATTCATCTATATGTGTAGGTTAACTCGGATAGTACTCTTGGTACTTATCGAATCAGAAAAAAACAAAAGCAAACAACAACTTTTGATGACAATAATTCACCAAGTTGTGTAAAGACGCCTTAACATTTTGAACTAAAGACCCTGTCACACTGTGGCGAGTCGGTGCTACGAGTTGTCACGAGTTATAACTCGCGACAAATCGCCCAGTGTCGCGTAAATATCGTATGCATGTCGTTCTTTGTCGCAGAGATGTCTTCCCATGTCGCCAGTACTCGCCAGTGTGCGGCGAGAATTTTAATATGAGATTAATACCTGGGCGCACTGTGGCATTGAATGATAATATTATCAAGAGCCGGGGATATTATCACTCAATGACACAGCGCGCCCAGGTATTGAACTTTTTAATACACTTGTTCCGGGGAAGGAAAGCTATGAAAGCACTTAATGTCAACTAACCCAGTGATTATAAACATTGGAGTACACATGGCCTGCTTCATGCTCCAAAAGGAGCGTTTCTTAGTTACAAAAACTGCTGTAACTTCTTTATTACTAAATGGAAACATATGAAATGGGGGTTCATTTTCTTAGTTAGATCATTTGCTACAATTTAGTGTTGGTTTTGATGCACATTTCTAAAAAAAATTGTTTTTCAAGTTGGAGCGTCTACGTCTTTCTAACGAAAAACCCGCGTAAATAACGTCACGTAGCGCGTGCGTTCGATCGCAGGGCGATTATCGCTCACGCGATCGATAATATCCTCGGCGTTTGTTGATAATATCTCCGGCGGACCGATAATACGTATTTTGTCAACGCAAATATGTTACTATATATGAGCCGCGTCAAGCATAAAAGGTCCTTATGGTATTTTTTTGACATTTTCATGTTTTGATATCAAAATAATCTTCATTCTTTCACCTTTCCAAAAATATATGCATTATCGGGTATAACATGACTATGTTTACCTCTATAAAGCATTAAAGACGTCAAGTTTGATAGCAAAAAGGTTTAATGACGTCACGTTTTTTTCAGTCGACGTCGTTTAAAATTTGTACAACAATGATGAAATGTAGGAACAGTCAAAGACCAAACAAAATTATTAAGTCATTATGAATTGATTATTCTAAAACTATTGAATTGAAATACATTATTTTCTCCAATAACAGTAAATGCTACATATCTAAGTTAACTTTAAAGCGACCCCGTGCCAATGTCTAGCATAATTTATTCTACAACCTTATTTTTCCAGCAAAAATGTACCTTATGGTATTTTTTCAATACGTTCGTGTTTTGATATCAAAATAATCTTCGTTATTTAAGGTTTCTAAAATATATACATTGTCGGGTATTGCATGATCGTTTATACATGTTTAATACAGAGTTGAAGACATAAGTTGAAAAGCGAAACTGTTAAAATGACGTCACGTACGACAAACGTTCATCGATCTGCAATCAAATACGTGCCGCCAAATTAGATAACTTTTATACGACAATATAAAAGGTCTCTCGATAAAAAATATCAAAATTAAACAAACCTTATTTGCTGATGACGCAAGCTTCTTTTTAGATGGAACAGAAAAATCTTTCAAAAATCTTATTAGAATGTTTGAAAATTTCAATCTGGTGTCTGGCCTATCATTGAATGTGTCTAAATGTACTGTACTTAGAGTAGGATCATTACGAAATACAAATATAATATACTGCAAATCAAAACAATTCACATGGACATCAGATGAAGCTTCAACGCTAGGAATCGTTTTTACAAATAATCCCAATAAAATATTACAATTGAACTTAGACCCAAAAATAGATGCGTTTCAACATACTGTTTATAAATGGAGGAGATGGAAATTGTCCCTAGTAGGTAAAATCACCGTCCTTAAATGTTTTGCATTCCCAAAACTAGTATATCCATTAACTGTTTTAAATAGCCCAGATGATGAAAGAATTAAAAAAATAAAAAATATCATGTTTGACTTCTTGTGGGATTCTAAACCAGACAAAATATCTCGAAATACTATTATTCAGGGATACGAAAATGGGGGGGCTAAAAATGATAGATATTGATGCATTTTTAAATTCAGTGAAGGCAAGCTGGGTTAAAAGAATCGGCACAAAAACTGAAGCTAAATGGAATGTACTTTATAATATGGAACTCTCAAAACATGGATATGATATATTTAAATGTAACATTAGTAAAACAGATTCAAATAAACTTAACTTTAACCATACATTTCTGAAAAACATTATCTCATCATGGTGTTCAATTAACTATACTACAGAGTCTATGAATAACCTCCCAAAAGAAATTATATGGAATAACTCGAATATTAAACATACAAATGGTAATATGTTTTTATATAAAAAATGGTTGGAGAAGGACATCATATTCATAGATCAAATTTATAACTTCCAAGTAAAAGACTTTCTTACCTTCGAACAAATGCAAAATGAATTTGGTATCGAAAATGGAGAATTTCTCAACTACTTATCACTAATAAAGTCTATAAATAAAACACTGGGAAAACAATTAATGGACGACGACAATCTACCATCATTAGAACCTGAATATCTGTTTGACAAGCTCAAATCTAGTAATATGGGAAATAAAATGTTGTATGAAACACAAATCAAAACAATAAAGGTTAATGCAAAAGCAATCAGTAAATGGGAAAATGAATTTCAAGAAAGAACAATCACATGGAAAAATATATTTACTATACCATTACATTGCACCATAGACACAAAATTAAGAGAGTATCAATATAAATTCTTAATGAAAGTAACACCTAATAATGACTATCTTTATAAATGCAAATTAACAACTTCTAGATTGTGTGACTTCTGTTTAATGAACACGGAAACACAAAAACACCTCTTTTGGGAATGTCAAACAATCCAACATTTTTGGCTTAACATACAAGAATACTTGAACAGTAACAACATCTTTGTAAATATACTTAACTACAGAACCATAACACTAGGGCTGGAAAACGAAAAAGATAGCAGGACCGAAAACATAACCAATTTTATATTAATATTGGCAAAATACTTCATAAGCTATTGTAAATACGACAAATCAACTCCTTCAATAGAACATTTCAAACATTATCTTACACGACGCATATACATCGAAAGAATCATTGCAACGAAAAAAGACAAACTATAATTGTTTGAAACAAAATGGAATGGATTTAATATCTAATACCATATCACTAGCACATCACTATATATTGAAAGGCTCACACCCTTCTTACACCCTCTTTCCTTCTCACCTCTTTTCGCCTTTTTTCTCTTCACTTCTCTAAAAGCAAGTCAATACACAAACTAATAACCACAAGCATAGAATTTGAAGTTTATATTACATTGTGTTAATATGTATTGCTGTTGTTTCTGTGTGTATTGCACTGGTTTTTATTTTTGAAGTGTATGTATATATCTGAAAAAATGAATAAAATATATCAATATATGAGAAAAAAATCTTTTATACGACAAGCTCATGATGCTGCCGAATATGTGCGTCAGAACGCGCGCGTCCTGGATGCAACCAATAATTTCAACTGCTATTTGTACTCACAAAAAACGTGTTGACGTTTACATCTATCCGTATTCCTAGAAATCTGATTGATACGTGCTGTACCATTAGCTACATATTTTCAATCATTACCAATCCAGAATATGGTCTGGTATATATTGTCACTCCGTGTAGGCAGTCGTGCTACAAATGTCCCGTTCACGACTAACCTACAGTAATGCACGTGTCGATCTGCCCCAACCTAAGTCAAAGTATCAGGAAGGGATCTGCGTCAAAATCAAGAACAAATACAAAAGTTACTATCTTCACCGGTACGACTGATCTACGTTTGTTCTACGATTTCTCTACGACTATGTACAACGTTTCTGGTCATTTTGATTCATGTTTTCCATATAAAACCCCCACACACATAAACAACACACATTTGTTGCAGATTTTACCACGATGTTACTGCGACAACCACCATCACAACAACGACAACTTTATAATACTGTCAGTTGATGCTTAACTGATACACGAGCAATTGATATCACACCAGAGCTGAGATCACTCCTCCTGGTTGTATGTCGAAGGCTGCTTGGCAAAGGTTTTCAAGTTAATCCGTTGGACCATGCGAGTACGAATTACCGTTACTGACTACTGGCGTAATGTCAATTGTGATATGAACCATATAGATCTCGTCATCATGGTACCCCGATATCGTAATGGAAGTTGTGCGCCAGTGTGAGTAGGGTATTAAATAAAAAAGCAGTTCACAAACGAAGCGCGGCATTATCAGTTGTTTGAAGGTACCAACGAAGACGTTTAATGGTTGCCGATAAAAGATGCCAAAGAGACCGACACATCCTAAGATCGACATGGGTTGGACAGGTGTTTTCCAAGATTTGTACAACAGTTGCTATTCAACGTGTATGCCTACATGCCAAACTTAAATTGGATGGTACACTTATATAATGATTATGTTAGTCTATATTTTCACCGACATTTGTGGAAATTAGGATTTATTTATTTGCCGTTGATCAATGCTCGTACAAAAAGGAATAAAAAATGCAATTTGATAGGTCTCTCATCGCCGTATGATATGTCCGGCGTCGACATTTATCAATTATAACCATTTGAAGAATGTTAATGCATCAGCTAATAGTATCCACGCACTCTGTTCATTTGACTTTCCCATGAAATTTACCTATACAATATATCCTGGCATTATGTGCGGTTGAAACATAAAATATATCCTGGCATTATGTGTGGTTGAAACTTACAATATATCCTGGCATTATGTGCGGTTGAAACTTACAATATAGCCTTGCATTATGTGCGGTTGGAACTTACAATATAGCCTTGCATTATGTGTGGTTGAAACTTACAATATAGCCTTGCATTATGTGTGGTTGAAACTTACAATATATCCTGGCATTATGTGCGGTTGAAACTTACAATATAGCCTTGCATTATGTGCGGTTGGAACTTACAATATAGCCTTGCATTATGTGTGGTTGAAACTTACAATATATCCTGGCATTATGTGCGGTTGAAACTTACAATATCTCCTGGCATTATGTGCGGCGGAAACTTACAATATATCCTGGCATTATGTGCGGTTGAAACTTACAATATATCCTTGCATTATGTGTGGTTGAAACTTACAATATTTCCTGGCATTATGTGTGGTTGAAACTTACAATATATCCTGGCATTATGTGCGGTTGAAACTTACAATATATCCTGGCATTATGTGTGGTTGAAACTTACAATATATCCTGGCATTATGTGTGGTTGAAACTTACAATATATCCTGGCATTATGTGTGGTTGAAACTTACAATATATCCTGGCATTATGTGCGGTTGAAACTTACAATATAGCCTTGCATTATGTGTGGTTGAAACTTCTAACATGACTGACGATTTGCCTATACTATGTACATGTGTATGAAGACAAAGAACAAAACTCTGTAAAACGTGTGATAGGCCGCTTACTGATAGATGAAAGTGACGTCACGCGGTGAAGGTATTCCATTTATGACGCCGTACAGCCTACAGGTAGCAAGTAAAGTAAACAACATTCCCTCGCAAAGTAAAACTAGCTTAAGATATTATTGCGCATTTAAATCATCTTAAAATCTAACTACAATATTCAAAAGCCGCAGTAAACCTAGCGCTTTGGATAAAATAAAAAAATTAAATCAAATCCATGAAAACTGAACGACATTACCGGCGTTCAATATAAATGTCACTTCCATGCTTTCGTAATTTACGGCTTGTTACGTCCAAATTCGAATAGGTCAGTACCATTGAGGTACATGCTTTCTAGAATATATGGTTAACGGATTTAAAAACGCGACACTTTGTGTATGCTGGTATATTTTATGGAAGCATTCCCGTTTATCTTGGTATGTCCGTAAAGGTACATTCAATGTCGTCATTTTTATACCAAATCTATCAAAATCGAACCGTATTAAATAAATTATAGCGTGAATACGACATTGGTCCAGAAAGCAAAAGTAACATTTTATTGGTGCATTGATTGCATGTATAACAAAGTCGAATGTTTACGTAAGGACAGTCTGAACTTTATACAAACATTCTAAATTGAACTGAATAAATGACGTATTCAATTCTCTATTTGTGTCTACATTGTATATCGTATCAGGAAACATATCAGAAATAGAAATCACCTCATTTGGCAATCGGTTTTTAAGGATGAATAAAGCATGGTGTGATTTTATTGACTTTATTCCATAACATGAATACATTTGATTTCATTGAAATGATCACTGATAAGCACATGTGTAACACTTACATGTCAGAACATGATTAGTAGTTAATACAGTTCATCATAGTGTTAAATAGACATTGTCCTCCACCAGCGTTATTCAAATATAGGCATGAACTTTAACCGTCTGCTATAAAACAACATATCCAAGTGTCGCGTTTTTAAATCCGTTTAGTACAGCATATAAAGCGGACCGTGGTTTGTGCTGGACCCGTCTGGTGTTGTCGGAATAAAACAACTGCATTAGCCTGCTGACCTGGTGCCCTTAGACAAAATGCTATTCTTCAACGGCATTGGTAACATTCGCGGCATCCAATTGGAGAAGTTGTAAGTTAAAATCACAGAACAGTAAGATAGTACGATTTATATTTTCTTAGAACTGACAGTCAGAATATACAAAAGCAAAGATCGCACCGCCTTTTTGTTTGCTAAGGTTAACTTGCCGAAGATTTTCAAGTGAATTACATGGACAATGTGCTATAATGGGCAGATAACAACTAACAATGTTTATACAAAGTACTTTGACAAAAGACTCAAGCGAAGCGTTCGATTCCCGGAAGTAATGACGTTAGTAGCCTTTTTATTTTTGAAGGTTGTTTGACGGATAGAGTAGATTTATTAATTTGAATATGCAACATTTGCAGTCATTCGAATATTTAAAAAATATTTATTTCATCATTCTTCTGAATTATCTATATATATATCGGATGTTTGTTCAATTTTAAAGAAAGCAGAGTCTTTTAAATACAGTAACAATTTGTGCCATAACATATCATTCTCGTTCAACCAGCGCATACATTCGCCCGAAACGATATTCTGGGAACTTTATTAACCATTTATGTGGATGTAAAATATCAAAGGGTGTTTGTTTTCAACATTTGTCGTGATTTTGTACTTGTGTTTATAACAAAAAACCCCATGCAAACATGTCTCATCTTGTCTCATACAAACGTGTAATAAAACAAGCGACATATTACCAGGGGCGAACATCAGCATGTTTCATTGCACTATTAAAATGCGGTCTGCCTGGGGAAATATTTGGGAAGAATAGAATTTCCTTGCATTTGAGAATTTCTGCTAGCTCTTTTGTGATATGTTTTAAGAGAAACTCTGACTAAAATCTGACTGACTAATTCAATTGATAATTCTATTTTTCCTCATATGTTTTGTAACAACAAACAGAACCAAATTTGGAAAACCAGAATAATAGCCCAACAGCAGTTCAAGGTTTTAGACAATACATATGAGATATCATTTGTGCTAACTGGCATAAAAGTCAACCACATGGTCGACATTGTATTTATATAGTCCTACCATTAATAAGTCAATAGTATGTGCTTTATATCGTTATTTCGAATATTCTGATATGTTCACTCTTGTTTGGTAAGGGATTACTGGAGTACGCCTGGTTATATCATCGACTACACTAACTCGTCATTAAGCTATGCAAAAATGTACAGTTATTGGATAGACTTACTCGAAATCCCAAGACCGGCTATTTCAATCAGAAAAAGAAGCAAAATACCCAATGAAATCAAAGTACTGAAAGTAAGGCTGTTGTACGGAGGATGTTGTGTTAATTATGATGTTTATAGGTTACACATATCGGAATCAGGATTGATTTCATCTTACATAAAATGTGTATTTTAACTTTTTTTAGTATTAATAGTTACTTATTAACTATCGATTGTGAAACAAATTCTTCCAACTGATATTATTCACTTTCCACACCTCATTACTAATGTTATCCATCGCCACTAGGGTATGAGGGGGAGATGTATTTAAACTGTAATTAAGATATGGTGTCAATAAAGGAAAATATAACGTTCAAAGACAAGTATATTTGCTTCAAAACTGCACTTGCTCATTACAAAGACCAAATTCGATGTACATTTTGATTTAAACGAAAATGTTATACATTATCAACTGCAATGGTGCTTGATAGATAACATTTTAAAATCCAGACATAAACCTGTTATTCCGACATGCTTGGACAATGGACAATGCAGTTGAAAGGTTTATTAAATTATTACAAATCGTAATTTTCCCTTTAAATTTAAAGAATTCCTGAAATGACACATGACAGATGGTTCCATAACTGGGCAACAAAACATCGTTAAAAGTTAATTCAGCTCAAATATTTTGCGACCGAGAGGTTGCTTGTCTAGTTTTTGTGTTATTTAGAAAAAATGCATGTAGCCCTTTTTATTATTTCAATAAGGGCTATCGATTAATCATTTGAGGAGAATTATTCCAGTAGTTTATTCTGTTGTTGTTACATGCGTGTTATAAATGTAAATTGCATGTTATATTCGCATTTATGTCGGCTGCTGGAAACTGCCAATTGATAGATTGATACAAACTTGAGAGAAAGAGTATCAGTTTCATGTTTGTTTTCCAGACAAGAACCGTCAATGTAAATGCTCAGCTATGAATTTCGTGTTTCGATATTTTATTGCTTTCAAAATAAAGTTAATGTCAAATGTCGCATGTGCTTTTATTTCCAGTATATTTTATAAATTGTTTTCGGTTAATATGTGCGTTTTATATTCATCTCTAAATGATACGAAAATATTTCCATCAAAGAGCCAAACCGTAGCGTTGTCTTACAAATGTATCGACGAAGGGAGTAGTTTATTAGTGCTTATAAGTGATAGGTAACACAATATAAGACACTCATTTCTGTATTACACACATATTTAATTTGTTTCCCAAGTTGAATAATATAGCATGTAAAATATTGCATGATATAGCCAGTTTTTAAGTTTTTAAAAACAAATATATTTGAAAGTTCCATCCATTTGTGGTAATCTAAAAACTCATGAGCGATACAGTTGTTTTGATAACCAGTTGCTAGGCGACGAAAGAATACAACACAAAACATGACTTGCTCGCTTTTATACCAAGTAAGCAAGTGGCTGATCTTTGCTTGTTTTCTTCCTAAATTATTCTTAATTACATTCCATAGGGAAAAGTTATTTAAACTATTTGAAACGTTAAATAAATATAGTATAAACCACACTAGTTTCCAAGTCATCAATTGCTGTTGGTGGTAGTATTGTAGACTATATACGTCTATTCGTGAATTTAAACATTCATTTGGAAAAAAATAATAATATAAAACTAGTCACCCGTTTGCTTGACTATAAACCGGATGTCGCTCACAACTAAGCGTACAGTTTCATTATCGACAAATTTTCGAAGTAAATAGCAGTAAGTATTTCGTGTTTTTGTCAGCCTTTTTGCATTAAATAACCCTGTTTTTGCAAACATTTTCAGCGTGAAATATACGTCTCTGCAACAGAAAGTCCTTTACTAGGCACTAGCATTTCAATTAAAAACGTATTTCATCAAACTACACCACTGATCAAAGTGACGGATTCATCAATCATGCTAAAATGTCCGTTATTTCTGACATTCTGAGGGAAATCGAGTACGTATGGCTTCTTAAAGATTGTTTTATGAATATATATGTATGTATTTACATAAGCAATGGTGCATTTGTCTCTCAAACAGTTACAATATTGTTTAATCGAACATGTATTAGAATCATGCACTAAACCCTTATTCGGATAGCTTAAAATTCCGACTGCCTCAATAGTCGCAACACTACTGTCAGCCTATTCAATTAAAATACAAAATGCTTGCGCGTATAAGCCTTTTCAAGGTACTAATTTAAATAATGCATGCTATGTTTGGTTTGATACTTGAATTGCGATACGGAAGCAGTTATTTGTGATAAATTACATCCTAAATTACCCCTTGCAATATCTATATATTATCCCATGGCACAAGTGCTTGACATGTGGTTTGGAGCCCATGATCCCCTCTGCACCAAACAAACTTTTTTTGCAGGGAATGTGTATATCAACCCAAATGAAATGATACATCAGATTCTATCAACGGTACGTTATTGACAGGCTGGTGAGTCTTTCTTCATATGTTGTACTTTCAATAAAATTATGTTCTTCCAACCCCTGAAATGTTTGCTTAACCTATAACAATGCTAATAGTTTTTAACATAGATTACCGATCTACATGCGTAAAGAAAAGTATAATAAATATATGACACTTTACCTTGCAGTTTTCTTTTTTAAATACACTTAGCGACACTTCTAACGCAAACTTTGATATTATAATACGGTGTGTGAAGTTAGCTGTCCACTGTCCAATGTCCATTCTAGCTGTCCATTAATAAATTTGAATTAGAGAACAATCTCTAATTCAATTTTGGACAACTGTCCACTGTGCATAATAGCTGTCCATATATTTTAATAATCTTGTCAACTGTCCACTGTCCAGTCTGGCTGTTTACTTTACCAGCCAATCTAACTGTCAACTCTAACTGTCCAATTGGTCTGTCCAATCTAACTTATCACTCTAACTGTCAACTCTGGCTGTCCAATCTAAATGTCCACTCTTGCTGTCCACTCCGGCTGTCCAATCTAACTGTCCTCTCTGACTGTTCCCTCTGGCTGTCCAATCTAACTGTCCAATCTAACTGTACACTCTAACTGTCCAATATTACTGTCTAATCTAACTGTCCACTCTGGCTGTCCACCCTGGCTGTCCACTCTGTGTGTCTACTCTGGGTGTCAAATCTAACTGTTCACTTTGGCCGTCCACTCTGGCTGTCCACTCTGGATGTCCAATCTAACTGTCTTCCCTGGCTGTCCACTATGGCTGTCCAATCTAACTGTCCACTCTGGCTGTCCAATCTAACTGTCCACTCTGGATGTCCACTCTGGGTGTCAACTCTGGCTGTCCACTCTGGCTGTCCACTCTGGATGTCCAATCTAACTGTCCACTCTGGTTGTCCAATATAACTGTCCACTTTGGCTGCCCAATGTAACTGTCCAATCTGACTGTCCACTCTGGCTGTCAAATCTTACTGTCCAATCTAACTGTCCACTCTGGTTGTCCACTCTGGCTGTCCACTCATGCAGTGTGTCTACTTTGAGTGTCCACTCTTGGTGTCCAATCTAACTGTCCATTCTGGTTGTCCACTTTGGCTGTCCCATCTAACTGTCCACTCTGGGTGTCCAATCCAACTGTCCACTCTGGCTGTCCAATCTTACTGTCCAATCTAACTGTACACTCTGGTTGTCCACTCTAGTTGTCCACTCATGCAGTGTGTCCACTTTGAGTGTCCACTCTTGGTGTCCAATCTAACTGTCCATTCTGGTTGTCCACTCTGGGTGTCCACTCTGGGTGTCCACTCTGACTGTCCAATCTAACTGTCCACTCTGGCTGTCCAATCTTACTGTCCAATCTAACTTTCCACTCTGGCGTTCACTCTGGTTGTCCACTGTATGTGTCCACTCTGGCTGTCCAATCTAACTGTCCACTCTGGCTGTCCAATCTTACTGTCCAATCTTACTTTCCACTCTGGCGTTCACTCTGGTTGTCCACTGTATGTGTCCACTCTGGCTGTCCAATCTAACTGTCCACTCTGGCTGCCTAATATAACCGTCCACTTTGGCAGTCCACTCTGGCTGTCCACTCTGGATCTGCTTTTAAATGTTTTTTCACCGGTATATATTTTTATTTCCTGTGTTCAGATCCGCAAACATCACATTAAGTGTTTTTTCGCCAGAATGCATTCTTCAGTGTCTTTCCAAGTCCCATTTGTATGTAAATACAAATCCACGAAATTGAGATTTAAATGTATTTATTCATCTATTGCATATCGTAATATGCTTGGTTGTAAATATGTAACGACTAACATGAACTTTAAAATGGTTTTTCACTAGCACTTATTCTTCAGTGAAGTTCAATATTTCTTTTGAGTTTGAATGTAGATCTACAAATATTACATACTCATGGTTTTTCACAGCATATTTCCTTCTGTGACACTTTAAATTATGTTTGCTTGTGAATGTGGATACTCCAGTATGAAATTTAAGTGGTTGTTTTACTTGTATGCATTATTGTCTGTTATTCCAAGTGAGTTAAGTTTGTGCATGCATATCCACATGCCATTTGAATGGTTTTTCACCAGTTTGTTTTCTTCCTGTCAAGTCAAAGTATGTTTGGTTGTAGATACAGACCCACAGATATCACATTACAATGGTTTTTCACCAGTATGCGTCCTTTCTTTGGTTGTGAATGCGGACCCAAAAGATTATGCATACAAGTGAAAAACCACTTAAATTTCATATTAGAGTATCCACGTTCAGAAGCAAACGTCATTAAAAGTGTCAAAGAAGGAAAGATACTGTGAAAAACCATTTGCATCTAGTGTTTGTAGATCGGTAGCATCTAGTGTTTGTAGATCGGTAGCATCTAGTGTTTGTAGATCGGTAGCATTTAGTGTTTGTAGATCGGTAGCATCTAGTGTTTGTAGATCGGTATCATCTAGTGTTTGTAGATCGGTAGCATCTAGTGTTTGTAGATCGGTATCATCTAGTGTTTGTAGATCGGTAGCATCTAGTGTTTGTAGATCGGTAGCATCTAGTGTTTGTAGATCGGTATCCAAACTTAAAGTAATATTCAACTTCATTAGAGATTGTTCTCTCATTCAAATTTATTAATGGACAGCTTGCAGTCATTAACACGATTCGTAAGATTTTTGAATGTATTGACTAGCTAGTTTTACCGTCTCTACGCAAATTACAAACACGTCTCCGAAAAGCACGATTTTACGTCATGACGTCACGTTGAATGCCAAAGGATCTCGAAACCAGCATAGTAAATCTGACAAATAACCAGTTTAACTTTCATTATATATAAACGGTTTCGCGTTTACGTTACAAATCAACCAACCAGTGATGGGTAATAGTTCTTACATGTCAGCAGAAAACGTCCCTTATTCTTCAAAATAGCTTAGTTTGCCTAGTTATGAGCTACATCCGGTTTATGCGGGCAGGATTCAACACACTGTGTTACCATTGTTTTCTGATGAGATCATAAACATACTCATGGCACTAGTTCGTAATGGGGACATATATAACACACGGTATAACCGGATGCGTGGTTGGCCACATCCGCCATAAGATAAACAGAACTGTTGTATTATGTTGTTATACCGTGATATAAAAAAGCATCATGTCTATGTGTCATAATATGACAATGTTTTGTCATTTTATGATGTCCGTTTGCCATAATATGATCATCATTTGGTGTGCATTTGTCATTATATGATGAACATGTGTCATTATTATGATGCCCGTTGGTCATTTAAATGTATGGTGTATTTTGTCCTTATGTGATGAACATGTTTCATAAAAGAATTAGTTACAAAGGTAATCGAACTTCCTATAGGTCGTGGGTTCAAACCCCATTGGAGCCGATATTTTTTATTAGATTTTTAGTTTTAAGACATATGTTTTGGCTTCAAATCATGACTTCATAGCGTAATTTGGAGAAAAATATTTTTTTTGAAAAATTATCTTTTAGATTACTAGTATTGGAATTTACACATGAGAAATCGAGTATAACTTTAGTCCCGTTCTCACTGTCCCGGTGCAGGTCCCGGTACTGCCGGCGGGAGTACAGGGAGAATTAGACCGAAAAAATCTTCACAGTGTGGGGCAAAAAGACAACTAAACGACTCCTAGTCCCGGTGAATATACTTTGGTTCGGTTCCAAGACCCGCGATTTACTATGTGATTACGTGAACCGACCCCGGAGACTTGGACTGTCAGCTCTGGCTGTAGGGCGGGGATTTAGACATCAAACAATTGTGCGTTAACAGCAAAAGCGGTCCTAGACCTACGGCATGGCCACTGTTAACAGCAGAAGCGGTCCTAGCCCGTGATAGGTGTGTTGGTGTGGAATTTTACTTTCGGGTTGTCAAAACCACCGCAATTCCCCCACCCTACAGGGGATAGCTGATGGTAAAATATCCAGTATTCCCCGACCTCTGACAGCTAAACATTGTCCCCGGGATATTGGTTCGGACATTTAATCCTCCACATTTTTCCGGCGAGGAAAGCTGAGAAGTAAAACACGGCTTTTTTCGCCTATCCAATGCCCATCACCGGGGATATGGGTCGTGGTTGCAACTGACTGGTGCACAACTCTGTAAAATATGATAAACACAAGAATGTGTGCAAGACACGTCCCGGTGAAGACAGGGAGCACAACAGTATGTACTGGGTCAATAGAGTGTCATTTTCTGTATGCTGATTGGCGTTCTTCGTTGAGATAATGTAGACTGTTAAATGCTTTTTAAAACCAACTAATACCTGTTTTGTAAAGTCATAGATCTCTAAAATGACGTTTTACATCAAATATATAGGAATAAAATAAGTGTAAGGCAATCCTATCCAACATTTTCTGGTAAAGAAATGTTCATTGGTATGTACACTAGCGAGTATCCCATACTTTACAGGTGAGAAAACCATTGAAACTGCGAAACGGGCATCATAATAATGACACATGTTCATCATATAATGACAAATGCACACCAAATAATGATCATATTATGGCAAATGGACATCATAAAATGACAAAACATTGTCATATTATGACACATGGACATGATGCTTTTTATATCACGATATAACAACATAATACAACAGTTCTGTTTATCTTATGGCGGCTGTGGCGTTCCATAGAGCTAGCCAGATTTCCATATGACCATATTTCACGATCTTAGTATTTACTTTCAAATAAACAAAAATCTGTCTAGTAAATAGCATAGATCTCCAAAATGACGTTTGATATTGAAGATATAAAAATAATATAAGTGTAAGGCAGTTCTTTTCAGCATTTTCTGGGCAAAGGGCAAAGAAGTGTTCGTTGGGTTGTTCACTTGCAAATAATCCATACTTTGCCGATGAGAAAACCATTGAAACTGCAAAAATGACAGTTTTAAGTAAGTATTTCCTCGGCCGTAAACGTCATCCATATTTTTCGTCCTCGGCCGTAAACGTCATCATCACAAAATTTCCTCGGCTGTTAACGTCATCATTTTTGAGCATACTAGGGTCTCTTTGAAGGGGCCAATCGTTGGATTCAGGGCACGGACAGAGTTGTAACTTTACAGAATTGTTCATAGATGAATTTTCGTTAGATCTGTGATGTTAAATAGCTCAATACTAGCGCAAACTGTTTAATTTCGGACAATGTATGTGAGAATTGAGTATTATTTTCTGCGTGTCGTGTATAAACAGGCTCTATCAGATTTATTCCGCAAAGATAGCATGCGAAGCTGAGTGAATAGTACATTTAAACCTTTGTGGTCATTCACAAATCGCTAGACCCACCAGAAATATCGAAATCGGTAAGTTCTGGTAAGAAATATAACCCCACTACTTACCCGTCATCAGTATTTACCTCGGCCGTAACGCATCACTCGGCCGACCACGCATCCGGTTATACCGTGTGTATAATGAAACACCCTGTATGTGGGTAGCGGTGGTCTACAGGTATGGCGCGCGCTTCGGGATCGAGAGGTCCCTGTTTCAACCCCGTCTCGACCTCTGGTTAATTTCTAGGAGCAAGAATAACCAACATGCTCAACTTCACCAAGGTGTAAATTGGTACCTGTGAGGGCAGTGTCTATTCCTGGGCGCCACAGATCCATGTTGGCTGCTGCACATACAGGAGAGAAATAGTCTCATCAGAGAGACACGAACTACGGTTTCCATAGGTAGCCCAATGACCAGGGGAAGTTACCATGTCAAAGGGTGCTTGAGCGGCTTAACAGCTTAAAAAGCCCAAGAAAATTGGTAACTTAACTTAACTTAGATATGCATAACCTAGATATACACATATAACTATAGTTTGTTGCTTTGTTTGTTTTGTTGAAATACGCCACGTGGAGTGTTGTTTCTTGAAGGTTGGTAATATCTTTCAAGGTTATGTTTTATACCTATCTGATGATATTCTAGTAGCGTAACGATATTTTAGATTATTTGTCAAGAGAGGAGTCGTTGCACTATATGATTTCGTGCAGTAAGTATTATTGTAATTATATATTAGCCAACGTAAGGGAAAGGCTGATAAAGGCCTTCAAAGTGACATATCTATTGAGCATAGATTCAATTTTAAGTAACCTATCCGAAATAGAGACCTGCTCATACTCTTCTTGTATTAGAGGAAAATAAATCATGTTGTTGGTGCTACTCGGCTTGCATTTGATTCCCATTGCTATACAAAGAGGGGTCGGATTCGAGTTAAAAGATCGCGAGAAATGAAAGAAGTGTTGAGAGAAAGTATATAGGCTTACTTCAAAATGCCTTTGTGTGAAACGAATGGTGAGTTATGTGTATGTCTGTTGTATGGGTGGTTATGCGCTGCCACTACTTATATATGGTTGGCTTTGAATTGTCTTTGTATTGCAGTCTTTAGAATAATTTTTGCACATGTTTAGCTACCTGTCTTGACCCACGTATTGTGTATTGAGGTAGTTCCACAATTGTTCCATGGTAGTAATAAATACATGATTGTATGTTTCACGGTTTGAAGCGATTCTATACTTTATTCTAGTCGTAGCCTAGTTCACATCTATAGCATTTCTATGATAAATATATTGTATATTTCACCACGCAGTTTAAAAACAGACATGCTCATCAAGTCAAGAATTGAGAACAATCTACAAATGTATCTGTTAAACTTGAGTTGCCTTATTTAAATAGCATGAGGCAGTAATTGCGTTCGGTTATTCGGGCAGGAAATATTATTGTTCTTCACGAACCAAGCCACTGCAATCTGATAGATTCTAATTTTAATACCCTACATGGGAAGGAGTATTGATTTCATCAAGAATTCCCCTAATTGAGATCTACCGTTCTTATGGTTTCTTATTTAACCTTTAACATATCTGAACGAAGTGGCACGTTCTACTAGAACATTTTAACATTTGTAACGAATTTAGTGTAGAAAATATCTTGCGTGTGTAAATTCGCCTTTAAGATTAATTCACTAACCGATTGTGTGTTAGAGAGTTTTGATTTATACGACTACAATAAATATCGTTGTCATCTAGACATGTTTAAAACTCGGGCGATGGCGGTCAAAACCGTGACAACAAAATAGGTTGACCGCGGTTATAAATTGATCAGTATTTTGGAATTGTTGTAATATTTGTTAGTTGTCTGAGCAGTTCTAAGGTGTTTACGATAACATTAGCAAAAAGACAGCACCTTAGTTCATATTATTCATCGTCGCCTTGTAAGAATATGGTTGTAAGAGCCAATTATCACATTATGAGATCCATAACAAATTCAGACTCGGCATCACAGGGGACATCTTATGAACTTTTTTTTCATGAAAACCAGAAGGTCATATTGACAAAACTTAAGTGAAAACGAGTTTTTATTACTCCGAAGTAAGCAACACTTTTCTGACCTATTGTTCTCGTTTTCTCAAAGAAAATTTTTCTCTTACAATTGTAAAGCGACGGCATATGATTGAGTTTCTCTCACAGAACAACTAGGTTTACGAAATTATATATTTCATAGTTAACTTCATGATTAGGTAATCATCGATTTTAAAAGCTCTGAAGTAAGAAAACTTGACTGATATGCATATCAATTTACGTCAGATATATGTAATCGAAAAATATAATTTCATATATAATATTACCCGCATGATTTATATTTTTTAACTTATATAACAAATAACTGACTCGTAATTCAAATTTTCGGGCCCATGACCTTCATCAGGATGAAGGGCATGGGCCCGAAAATTTGAATTACGAGTCAGTTATTTGTTATACAATGAACATTTCTTTCCTATGAGAGACAATTAATATAATACAGTTTAACTTATATGTTGAAATAACTGACTTCTACACTGTGTTGACTGATTACTGAGAAGCACCAAGAGCATGGGTTACTGCCAAACACCAGCCGTATTTTTATGTAAAAGCAAACATTAACGAGTTTATGCATTATCAAAATAAGAACATACTTTTTGAAAGACAATGTCTTTTTTCAAATATTGGATTGAATTATATTGCTAGCCTCACTAAAATTATCTTAGAGGCTTCGTTTTATGACACTGTCACACATTGGCGACATGGAGCCGGGCTCGTAACTTTGTAAAGCGTTGGCATATCTAGCTCACATTTCCTGAAATTGTTCATCAACATCTTTTTTCCAACAAAAACATTTTTCGTTATTAAAAAAAGCAATGACAATTAGTGCTACAACCAAAACTCAAACAAATCAAGGTATCTCTCTACATTTAGCACAAGATCAAATTGACTTGCTGATTCAGAGCGCCTTCTAGGAGTTCAAGTTGATAAAAACCTGAACTGGAAAAGTCAAGTGAACTCGGTCATAAAAAAATGCAATTCGAAATTGAATCTCTTCAAAGAATTAAACACTACATTAACACACCAATCAGGAAGTTGTTCTACAATGCATATATACTCCCCCATTTAGATTACTGTTGTTCTATATGGGGAAATGGTAGCAATAGTCAACTCGAAAGCCTAATAAGGTTTCAAAAGCGAGCAGCCAGAGTAATTCTTGACAAGGACTTTGATACTCCCTCAGTGAACTATTTGCTACTCTAAATTGGATGACTTTCCCTGAACGATTAAATACAAAAAATCTATTATTGTATACAAATCGTTGAATGACATATGCCAACCATATTTCAAAGATAAATTTCAGAAAATTCATGAGGTTCAAACTTGCACCTTAAGATCTTCAAATTATAAACATAATCTCTATGTACTGAACCGAATCTAGGATTCACCCGAAATTCACTCGATTACTCTGGTCCCATGGTTTGGAATACCTTACCTGAAGAGATACGCACAGCAGAATATTTAAACACTTTCAAAACCAAATATATTACGTTTTGAAAAATCAATCTATGTAAAAAGGCAGTGAGTTGATACATTTGTATCTGATATTGCAAATGTGTATTTTAAAGAGGCATTCCCTAGAACTTGAATATTTTCTCTACTTTCACATTAAATGCGCTAAATGAACAGATCATTATCAATTATCATAATGTGACAGAAGAAAGTGGGCGCAAATATATCTCTATAATGTCAAAAATATATTAAAATCACCAATTATAATTCATCGCTTCCAGCGATTTATTATTATGTGGTCAAAGGAAACAACTCGGAACTATTTGGCTAGTTACAGAAATATGTTTTCACTCTCTCCTTGGTAATCAGTGGGAGCTTTTTTATTGAAAAATTGAGAAGTTTAAGCAATAATGATTCTCATTTAATGTATAGTATTCCTAAATCGATTTAAAAGATCGGAGTTGCAGGAAACGCCTCTTTAAGATGACATTACTATTTTATATTGCACTTATGATGTAAATTCCTTATTATTGAATTGTTTAGTTTTTTCCATTTTGCCATTTTTAATGAGACTGTTGTTGTATATATTATGTAAATATGTTGAATTTCAGAGGCTCGTAGGGAAGATTGGGCAAATGCCTAACTACGTTGCCTCTATAAATTAAGTCTTTATTATTATTATTATCATCGATTATGGCTTGCTAAAAGACGGCATGACCCATTTGCAAGCACAGTTGCATATCAGATATATAGGGAGTTTTCATTCACAAAATGTAACTTTTCAAATTACATGGAAGTATAATATATCAATCAATCCTGAGAGTGCACCATTTAACTAATAAATCTAACATTGAATAAAGTTATGGTGGGTGAATTTGTTGAATTTTATATTGTGCAATTTCAAAAAGTTCTCGTTTTGGTCATTAACCCCATTGTACAGTCCAGTTATGATACGAATCGTGTGACGCAGCGATAGAATTCACCATTACGGTGTAAAACAATTCATTAAGGCTTATACAAACATGTACAGTATACTTTTAATGTTTAACAGTTAACTAAACTCTACATTTTAATGCCATGTTGGTCATCTGTTGAATGCACATAGATGGCCACGCCATTCTCACAATATACAAACTGGGTTGTACTGTACTGTCCGGTATATACATGTACTCACTGGGCTTACTTGATGCTATAATACTTGTATGGATACTGATTTTTAGGGAATGTCTCGCACTCTAAACGACTTAAAATATTGTGTCATGGTCTCTAAACGAATGTGTTGTAAATAATAGACGACGTTCTGAAGATGTAAATCTCTTACGAATAAGGAGATTCGGTTGATGTTAGTTGCATAAATGTCGGCTCATTTCTGAACCACAAATGTGCAGTACGCCTTTAAAGAAAGTTCTCCTGCAAGTATTTTCAACAGGCAAAATTTGTCTGGGACCAGACCCGTATATTACTGCTCAAGGTTCGGATACTCCAGCCATTCTGTCGTCGACTTTCAATAACAGGTGTTGTAGATCTACTTGTTAACGTTTCTATTTTATCACTGACAATGTGAATGATAACTAAAGGTTGGTATAGTCCATTCAATAAGTAATACCAATGAGGGACTTATCCCATTCGAAAGAATAGCGGTGAATACCGTAAACTGATGTATATAGCTTATACCCAGTCAAACCTATATAAACATCGCTTACCTGTTCGTCAGTTCAAAATGTTGTAGCATCTGTACAAAACTTGATGCATTATTGTGATATAGTCATCAAACTAAATGGGAATGATAGTCAACAAGAGTTGTTGTGCGCATATTTTTTTTCTGATTCGATAAGTACCAAGAGTACTATCCGAGTTAACCTTTACATGTAGACGAATTGTTGTCAATGTCATTGAATACCTTGTTGTGAACTGATTTCGAACTGTTGTTTACTTTACACATCTTTTTTATTTGACTTGTGCCACATTGTTGTGTAGGAATGTTGAGTTTTCTTGTCTCCCTCCTGATTTATAAACACTGGTTTGTGATCACAGTTTAATAACTCACTTCCTGTAATTTTAAAACAACATATTTTGTATTTTAGTTTGTCCTCTGATTTGAAGAAATGAAGATAAGAAATTTTCTCATCGTCGTGACTTCGCATGCAGTGCCTTATTGCTGAACTTTCACTCTTACTGCACACTTCACAAAAGCTGCGTTTGAACTTTCGTTCCAAAAACGTAAAATCATAAATAGTATTGATGATAATAAGAGGTGATGATTTCACTACAGTATTCCACTCGGCTAAACAAAACATTTGTAAGGTATATTTTGAAACATCCATATCAACAGGGATGAGCGGCCATTTCAAACGAGATAGCACGTAACCAGTAAACATATGAAGCAGGCGTAGCCAAATTGAGCAGGGATACATGTCATAATATTAGAAAAAATGTATTTATAAAGATGCGTACGGCACATGCCATTGAGCATTTTATGTATTTCTATGTGTAACAATCAAATGATCATTCAACTGAAAACTGAAAATCTCCATATTAAGGAAATTACAAATGCTAGGACCAGTGGCCGAAAAAAACACAAAACACGTACACGACCCATTGGGTCTCATTAACTAACAGAAGCCACGTATATACAAGTGTAAATGTGACAAAGAGCCGAGCCATTATAATTGTTGACAATACTAGTATGTAGTTGGTGCAGAGTGATATTTTTTTATTTGTGTGTGTATGTAACATGTCCGTTAGTACTTTGAAGAAATAGTGCATTCATACTAAAGTTAAAATCCCCCGATAACACATATACAAGACTTACTTAGACGTTACGCACAAAACTGGTACATAAAACGTGGCGTCAAATTCGTCAACTTCTATGGGTATTCGACATCGCTTTTACAAATGCGTAAAGTCACTGACATGACTTTATGCGATGACAGAAATTTGATAAGATATACATGATCATATTTTGATTTAATGTTTGATCAGGAAAAAACATTTTTCTTGTGAAAAAATAACAACAATTGTTTTTCAAGTGAACCAACATATAGAGACAGGTATAGTGATGTTGATAGTATTAGAATGAGTCCGTATTTTGATTGACTTTCTCATAAGGAAGAAATGAAAATACCTTTTAAACCTGTTTACTAGGAAGTATTGGTTAATGTCTGAAAGAGTCTATAACAGGCTGTCGTCTGGACTTGCGTTACGCTTTGACATCGCTCCGTACAAGTGTAACTGAACAGTGACTATTTGTGTTGTATAAATTATATTGACCAACACGGTATCACAGCACGGGATGAACTCGTATCCAGTTAATGCTTAAAAAATTGTAACATTAAACATAGTAAGCAAATCGCCTTCACTATAATGACGAGATATACACTTACGGACTTTGAAAACGCACCACTTTTCAGGGGTCGGTTATTTTTTGTATGAACTATTTAGGATTATTTTAAACCAATGTATTAATGTTCCTGGATTAGAACGTTGTCGGTAAAGAATATTTTAATCCATTTATACTAATCGAATCGCTAGTAGTGACCACGTGACCAAATCTCATTTTTAGAGCGTGAGTCTCGTGCGAACGACAAAATCTGACTTCTGTAAATGACGATGTGTAAGCGATTCATTAGCATACCGAAAAAACAACAAATTTTAAGTTTTCAAAACCAAAGGTTACATTTAATGTCAAAAAGAAACTGATGTGTCTGGAGCTAAAGACGTGTTACAAACCAGAAGTAGCCGCCGCGTGGTTTTTGCGCGATTACATTGGCATGATACAATAAATATTCGTCTCAAATAGCGTTTTATGCCAACTGACACCATCGTTGATCTTCAAATAGGGATTAAAGGCCTTAAAAGCCACAAAATTCGGATAAATTAATGCGCATGCTCCACCAAAAACTTGACTTCCGGTCAACGACCGTGCCTGTCAAAAGAATACTTGATGTCGATAGATATGCTAAATCATCAAATAAAAATATCAAACACGTTTATTTATGAAATGCATCATTTTCACTTAGTACCCTGCCAATTTTTGTTTCATCTAACATTGAACACGTGCTTCAACATGCAGTCACTTCCTTCTTGTATTACTATTTCCGGATGACTGGGGTGTTAACCTTAGACAGCAGGAATATGACCATGCGCATAAATAACGAATAACAGTCAATTTTCTTGAAGAAATCAATATCTGCGTGATGGAATGTCCCAGATTTTTATCCCACCGAAAACATATGACATAATTTTTCAAACCTGAGCACACGGACGAATTCCATGATGCGATCTGCCCACAAGGTTGTCCAAACCTGTGTGGATGAATAGTGGATCATTCTCCAGAAGCGGATTGAAATTGTAATGAGTACCCGCTGTTGTGAACGCACCAAAAACATAACTTTACACGCACTCCCCTAACTGTGAATTTGGTTTTGAGACTTAAGCACGTGGATGTCACGTGACTTAGAAACATTGTTAACTGGTGTTTTGAAATTTTGCTAGATTTTCAAACATAAATTGAGCTATCTATAGACAAAATTTTAAAACAATTAAACAATGTTTACTATTAAATTTCGTGGTTTGAATAAGTGGTGCGTTTTCAAAGTCCGTAAGTGTATACAAATGTACATATCGCTGTTTTAGAATGAGAAGGTCGTTAGTCCAAAAAAAAAAAAAGGAAAACTGTCTGAAATTTACACTGTATTTATAGGAAAACAAGCTTTAACAACTTCATTTTGGTCAACGCGACAAGTTCCGATTTTTTATGAAAATATGCTCAAAAGAAGCGCCTAATGATGCAGATTTCAAATATGTACATTAGTTTTATAAGGTGGTAAGTAGTAGTTACGACCTTCTCATTCTAAGCCAGCGATATATGTTTTAAGCTTGTGTATTTTATTGTTTTTTATTTGTATTTGTATTGGCAGGCACAATGTAACAATGTTATAGTAATCCTGGTATTAGTGAAACAATAATAACCATGAAGCATATTACATTTTGGTTGTAAATAACCTACGACAAAACTTATTTCATAACCAAGTACAATAACCCCCAGTTTTAAAGTTACAACAATAATACCAATTCAATGTCCTTGCTAATAAAAATACATACATTTTGTACAAGCATATATTTCCAACCCGGGTCAAAATTTACATGCTACACACATAAAATGATTTTCTTTATAATTTGATATCATATATGTAATATGAATAATTTCTCGCCATTTTTCACCATTCTATTTAATCTATTGTATTATTCTTGTTTTGTAAAAAGTCCCTTTCAGGACTAAATATGAAAATAAACTATATTATATATATTAGTAACTTACATGTACTTGAAACACAAAAATAATCATTTTGGATCTTTCCGTTTCATGAATTGAATAATTATTATTGAATTATTAAAAACTATTCTAACCAATCTTGTTTTCTCTTTATGAGGGTAAAGCAATCATAGTAGTCAATATTAAACAGGACAGCACAGAAAATATATTTTATGTACACCCTTTCATCAACATACTGCATCTATACTACACGTGCATCATGTGATAATATAATAAAGTTAGCATATTTTGTGCAAAAATAAAAATGTAACCACAAGGCTTATGCATAGCCAATCATAAAATTGTATTTTCAATCAAATAAAATGCATATTTACTAAGTTTTCTATGAACTATTTTTACTTAATTTTACAAGAAAATAATTAAAAATACTTACATACACCATCGCATGGATAAAATCCAACAGTTTGTAAATATGATATGAAATAGTTCGAACGATCGTAAATCCAGTATTATGAACTATTTTATGCAATGTGTCAACTTTGCTTCCTCATTTAAATTCTATCTAATTGTTGTAATTGTAACACTAGACGCGTGATCGTTCATTCACACCACAGGGGCAACATAGCTAATTCAAGGTTTTCCAACCATACTTTATTAACATGGATTCACATATGTCAATCTTCGCTCAAAACCCCATCTCTATGTCTACGATGTAAAATATAAAATAAACATATATCACTCAGTCTGTGGTAATCAAATTGATAAATTCCGTTGTAGTAAATCTAATATCCTCAATAATATGATCGTCCCTGCGACGTGATACGACCGCTCACCATTTATTGTGAACGACTTTTGATCAAATGACAGTTATATAGTGTATCGTCGCACGAAGATAAGTTCTGGTACAAAATAATTCAGATTAATATTAAACTTTCACACCTACGTAAATTATGTCACACCTTGAGGCTATCCACCCACCCAATTATGTCCACGCCCCTCGGTTAAATGCTCACTGATAAAGGCTTCCTGTAGTGACGGAATTTGATATTCTATGGAACGCATTATCAGCCTCTGTGTGGTAACAACGAACATCCCAATAAAACCAATATGGAACGCCTCGATCAGATGTCATTTTTGTATCATAACAAACACCACAGTGACCATACTAACATATGAACAGAGTTTCACAAAAACATGTTGCCATTACAACTGCATACCACGAGAACATGCGTTATCTCATACACCATTGCCGTATACCAATGGAAAGCTAACAATTCCAAGTTTTATTCAGTCGATAACATTTCCGTATTGGTGTCAATGCAAAACAGCAATCATAAAAAATCTTGCAAGAAGTCATTTTTTGATAAATGAAAAATGGCGTTGATATTGAATTGTCTGCCTAGTTTAAAATAACTAGTGCAGTGGAGCATAGTTTTACCATTTTAATAGTATGGATAAACAAAGTATTAATTTGATTTGAAAGTGTAATCCAGCTATCCGAAAACTGATGGTTTCACAGTTGCTCTAGTTACCTTTGTTAGGCGACGAAATTACCTTTCACAAATAATTACACCGTAGATGTTAGTAAGGTGGTTGTTGTTCATTATAATTCTTTCCAAATGGTTGTAAAAATACAGCTTAATGCAGCTAAATGCAGCTTTGCCTTTTGAATGGTGTATTGTATAGTATTTTCTTCAAATATATCACTACAAAGGTCTAGATGACTTAAGATAAAAGAGAAATAACCATTTATTAAGGGACTGAAAAGAAATGGAATTGCTTTGAAATGACTGCTTAAACCAAGATAATTCATGCTTCATTACGGGGCAGCCATATCATCCTGCTTAAGTAAAACCTCCTGACATATCGTCGCCCTATTTCCAGAGTGGCGTAAGTCGATTTTTGGAAAAAAATAGCGAGTTTGGTACCATTCTTTTCAGCTCGCCAAGTCCTACGTGATGAACTAACAAGTGTTTCTGTAGAAGGTCTATAAAGAAGGCCGAACATATCACAAACATCAACAAACCTATCTATCAGTCTTTGGAGACCATCGTCATTAGGGTGTTTCATTTTTTGAAAATTTTCTCCGATCAAAAACCTTTTTTGCCCAACTGTGACCCTCCTCAAACAATGCATATATACAAAATTTCAGCTAAATTGGTCAATGGGAACACCTTGCCCTTCCAACTCGAACTTTTGACCAAAAAGGGTCTTAGATCCACTTTCGGATTTTTTCATATTATTTCAAACTTGTACAAACTATGTGATGTTGCATATCATTTTGAAGGGAATGATCAGAGAAACAATGTTGTTAAATAATTCATAAGATTAAACACGTTTATAAAGAGTTATGGCTCATTGAAATTTGCCAAAAAATGGCTTTTTTACCAATTTCCCTTAAATATACTTATAATTGAATTAAATTGAAATACGGTATATAAGCATATCATTGGAAAGGTCTCAAGAAGGCACTTTCGATGGGACTAACAATACAACACATATTAGTCTGATAAAAGTTATGATCACTTTTAAAAATGATATAGTAATTTGTAGATTTTCCTCCATTTTGATCAGTGACTCACTCTATCGTAGCTCGCAATAATAATAAAACGCTTCCGCTCTGCCGTATTTGCATAGTTGTTTATGTCCCCCGTTCCTCATAGGCAGGAACCAACAGGCAGAGCGAATGTGAAAGCAACAGAAAGAGCGAAGGTGAGGAGCCACTGCTATTTAAAAAACAAAAAATGTTTGCATTGGGAAAGAGTAATTTCCCCTGATGATAGACGATCTTGCAATAGATTAGTTAGGACCAAGCTCATGACCAACTGTTTCACCTGTTACAAAAATGAAGTGACTGACTAACAATGCCTTCTCAGCAATGGGATTTGGATTGGCTGTAACTTAAAACCCTTCTTCGTCTTCAAAATAAAGATCAGAATAAGAGAGTCCTCAGAATTAAATGGACTGTGTAAAGCGCAGTGAAACATGTACACAAATGTCAGACAGAAATCAGTTTCAGATTTGCTCCTTGAAAACTGATTAAAATCATAATTATTCAGTAGATGATGTTGCAAAACGAATCCGGCTTTGAGTAGTGTGTTCAATATCGCAACCTTTGTTACAATCTTGTTCCAGCCTTCAGCTGGTCTAGGGATGAATGAGGTTCCTACTACTATGATCATGTTATGCTCCCGTAAACATTTCTTGTGTGTGAATCTTCTGATTTCAGTAGCTAGCTTGACTGAGTGTCAACAAGTCCTTAGTTAATGTCAAAAAGGATATGTTACCAGGCTTGTCTTCAACGACTCTCCAGAAATGCCCTCTGAGTGTCCTCTAGTATCGTCGTGGCGCATACAGGGTTTTCGTCGCATAGCCGTTAGTGATAAAAGTTGCTGTTCAAGGTTTCTTATTTTGTTCTGGGTAGCAGCTGAGTGCTCTGTTGTGGGCATGGCTATTGTTTTGTAAACAGCTGTCTAGAATTCTGATGTTCACTTTGGCACGTTCCGACTAGGGAATCATATTCCGCAATTTGGTTGCCATTGTTAGCAATGTCGCAAATTAAGGTGCCCAAGCTCCATTTATTTGAATGCTAGTGTCATTCCTAGACACAATAACTAGTAACAATCTGGTTTCATCAAGATTGGCTCTCGTATATGTTATTATACACATTTTGTTTGATAGAAGCTCATTTTCCACCTACTGTATCAGGATCGCCAAGCGTGTAACTTTGTAAGGTCTTCCAGGAGGAGATTGGTGTCGTCGTGGCTATGGATGTATATTATACTGTCATCAGCAACAGTTTGGAAGATATCGTTTATGTATACCAGAAATAGTTGTGGGCGTAAACAGACCCATGTGACACTCAGACATTTCAGATTTGCATTGTTCGACTATGCTCCATACGTTGACCAGTAGTCATGACATGATCCTGATAAGAGTCTTGTTTCTGATATCACAGCACAGTGCTTCATCTTTAGAAGCAGACTATTACGTAGAACATTGTCAAACGCTAGGATAGATTCTAACAGAATCGAAAAGATACTGTTTATAGTGGACTTGAGTTGTTTGTAAATGGCAATGCTGAAAGGGGATGGGTGTGGGTGGATGGGGGTAAAAAACATTCAGAACTATGCAAAAACTGCAACAAATGGGGCACACATTGGACACATTTATCATAGTTTGTAACTGCTGTAGAGTGAAAATCACTGAATTTAGCAAGAACATAATGGAAGATACATGTACCTTAATATGACAAATAATTATACAAGTATAATGTGTGATTAAACAGAGGATACAACTTATAACTAAACATTTTGTTTTATATCATTATGTCCCATTGAATGTGCTTTCTTGCTGAATGGATATGCTAAAGTACATTTACTATATTTTCATGTACTTCAAATCTAAATATATGTCGTGAAAATTGGTTAAAAAGCCGATTTTTTTTTAATTTGCAAAGGGCCATAACTCTTTATAAACGTGTTTAATCTTATGAATTCTTTTACAACATTGTTCCTCCGATCATTCCCTTCAAAATGATATGCAACATCACATAGTTTGTACAAGTTTGAAATAATATGAAAAAATCCGAAAGTGGATCTAAGACCCTCTTGAGTCAAAAGTTCGAGTCGGAAGGGCAAGGTGTTCCCATTGACCAATTTAGCTGAAATTTTGTATATATGCATTGTTTGAGGAGGGTCACAGTTGGGCAAAAAAGGTTTTTGATCGGAGAAAATTTTCAAAAAATGAAACACCCTAATCGTCATGATGTGACACTATAGCTGTCGCATCAATAAACAATATGTTCTTGATTGGAATAACCTTGTCTTGGTCTTATAGCGGTACCTGGCAAAGTTAAAGAGATCTCGAGTACAGGTATGCCATCAGTTGTGTTCTTGAAGGCATGCTTCAGGAAAAGGGTAATGAAATGCCAAAGAGGCTTGGGACCACTGACCAGCATACAACATTGTTTCACACAACACCTCACTCCAAACTCCACAGTCAGTCATGTCGCCGTCAAACTGTATGGTGCTCATAATGCCATTATGGACCGATCTTATGATGCTGATGAGTTTTTATGGACAATCTATCAGTAAAAGCATCTTGAATGGACCGTCTCTGCTAACGAGATCGAATGCATTGGTCAAGTCTATGAAGGCAGTGATTGGTTTTGTTCTTTACATTTCTGATGTAGCTTGCGTAGGGAGAAGATCATATCAATTGTTGATCTCCGTGATAGTTCCTACAATCAAAGTGGTATCCATTGTTCTTGTAGATAGTGTAACTATTGGCATTGGGGCATAGTATTATAGCCACTATTAGTTTGAACTGTTTCTTTCTGCTTCATCATTTATTTTCTTTTTGTGTTAGATGTTTGCAAGAATTATGTTCGTGTTTGACCTGTCAAGACAAATACGTGCTATGAACATTTGACTGCGCATCCATACTGTATGTTTTTTTAAACTTTTTTTTATTTTCATAAGACATATTATACAGCTATATCCAACACAAAATATAGAAACAATTTTGTCAAAATAAATGTGAAACTAATTCGCTACTCTTTAGTGTAATTATGACTGTTGTAGTATATATATGGGAGGGGGAAGATTCGCTAAGAAGAGAGATTGTGATTGTAGAGGTTAAGAAATGAAAGTGAGAGAAAGATAATAAGAAATGGTTATGGGTTCGGAGAATTTACACAATATCACCGTTTGAGCTATGCAAATAATGAAAACTTCTGCAATTTTCTGTTACAGATTTGGAGTTTGTTTTTTAATATTGAGACTGTTTGTTCCATCTTTTTTCGATAGTTAATGTATTCTTTATGGTGAATTGTCGGTGTGTGTTTATTGTATTTACATTTAAATAAGGAATATTTTGAAAGCAGTATAATATAGTTGGTAATAAGCCCATCTTCTTCTGTATTCTTTTTGCAAACTGAAATATTTTGAAATGTGATATTTAAGTCTTTTGAAAGCTTTTGTACTAGATATGACTTAACTTCAGCCCGAATATTTGTACAATATGGCATTCCCAGAAACTATGGTATATAGAGTTTGGTTGTCTATTGCAAAAATCACATAGGCTTGACTGGGTTATGTGACACTTGTGCAAAAATGAATTGTTGGGTATTATATTCATGAGGTATTTATACTGAAATTCTCTAAGTTTAGTGTCTATTGTAATAATATTCGTTTGTTGGAATTTTTTTAACCCATTCTGTGTCTTCTATGGTGAACCTAAGATTCCATTTCCGTTTGTATTTTGGTTCTGTTGGTAGTTTAGTCTTGATTAGTGAATTATATGCTATCTTACTAAATTTGCCTTTTCCATTTAGTCTATCGATTAGGTAGTTTTGTGGGTTATATGTTATAATTTCGTTTTGCATTTGTGTCTTCCATTCTTTTGGTATGTTTTTAATGAGAGTAAAGTATTTCAAGCAATCCCCATTAGAGATATCATACAGAAATTTCATCTGCTCAAAGCTATGAAATATTTTGTGTCTGAAGTCAAATATTTCTACATACTAGATTCCTTTACTGAACCATGTGTTATAGTAAAATAACTCATTTTTATGTTTATGTTTTATTCTTGAATTATTTCAGATGATTTGTTCGGATGTTCCGATTTCAGTGTTAAGGGTGTTGACCTTAGACCATGAAATCAATATATCCTTTAAAAACCGATTTTACATTGACACTTTTGGTCTTTTTCAGTTATATAACATTTAAATAGAAATAATCCTCCATACTTTTCTAATTCGGTCTTGTAATGAAAACTCCAGTTGGCGTTTGAATTAAACATTATTTTTATCCAGCTTTTATTTAATGAATCTAGAAAATATTCCATGTCTATCATTTTTAGAACTCCGTCTTTGTATTCTTGAATTATTAGTTTACGTGATATTTTATCAGGTTTTGAATTCCATAAGAAATCAAAGAAAATTTTATTGATCAATTTTATGAATTGTGCTGGTGGGTTTTGTAACACAGTTAGGGGATAAATAAGCTTTGGAAGAACAAATGTTTTTAGAACTGTTATTTTTCCAATGAGTTCCATTTTTTCCATTGTTTTAGGACATTTTTACATTCAATTATCTTATTTGCTACATTTAGATCATACATTGAAGACAACTTATTGCTGAAGGTAATTCCTAACGTAGTTGCCTCCGACGAAGTCCATTCAAATTCGTTGTCAAAGACTATATCTGTATTTTTTAGCCTTCCAATGCACAGGACTGAGCATTTGTTTCCATTGAGTTTAAGCCTTTTTAACTTTTATTCCTCCAATTCTGAAGAGCATTTTACATTTATATATAAACATATACATGCATGTACAATAATACACTATAAATTACAAAATCAACATATTTATGATTTAACTATATACTTGTTTGACAAATATGAAAAATCAACCACAAAATATTTACACTATTTTAAGTTATGTAGAGATGTCACCTTACCGCCATATCATATGTGTATGTATCAAGTAAGGCAAGCATCACATATCAGAAACCGTCAAACGCATTTGTAACTTACTGTACCACTGGGTATTCAGCCTTGTCCGAAATCGAAATACAAGGAAGAATGAATGGTAGTTATGATGATAAAGACATATATAAGACATTACATATAAACAATATTAACTATCAATTCTGTGTGTAACATAGAAGGTAGACAAAGCAGGTTCAAACTGCATTAATGAACAGTCGTTGATGTTATGATGAATTGACACAACGTCTGTCAAACCTATCAAAGATCACACATACGACATAGGGCTTTCAGGACGGTAATATTAATGTCTGTCTCATTTTGTCCAATTGCCATGGACAATAATGTCGAACACTGTTCATATACATCATGTAGGATAAAGGTCTGGAATTGCCCTTCATTAATCAACGTATCCCATATGCTATACCTATATATGCTATTGGCACTGCAAAGAATAATTTGATGGATCACAATATCCTCAACAATATTATTGCATAGTGAACATTTTTCTGGATATACACGTGACAAGTATCTGCCTATTACCCTCATTATTTTATGACAAAGGGGAGATAAGTGTGTACTATTACGAGATAATTGCCATATCACACACGGATTACCTGCCTTTATCAAATTGCCAATGTCAATCATAGGTTTCATACAACAAATAGACGTTGCTCTAGACTGCCGGCCAGGTAAAAGTACATGTTTATACAGAAGATTCTTCCAAGCATGTTTAGCTGGAAATGTACCATTCGACAAATAGCTATCTAAAGCATCTTGTAAATTATATTTATGTAAAAGCCTGAATGCATCGGGTATAAATCCAGTAGTTTGTGTGTCTATATTACAATATCTGATGAGTCTGTTGTTAAATATTTGTTTTGCAATGTATTTAATAGGAAGCCTGCACAATTGACCTAAGAATTGTAACTTTTTATAATCTATCATAACTTCTACTGGATCCATATCCAACACAGACAGCGCAAACTCAGTGCTCGTATTTTGCCTAAACCCTTGAAAGAATTTAATGCAAAAACGATGCGAACGTTCAAGTGTCAATATATCTGTTTTAGACAGAGAATTCCACAGCTCACAACCGTATAAGGCTTTAGGGATTACAATCGAGTTGTAAATAGTCTTGGATGTTAATGGGTTGATATTTATAGGATGAACACCACTGTTGCAAATACTCAAGAATGTACCTCGAAGTTTTGAACACGCGCTTTCAACCATTGGTTTGTTGGACATATAAGGGTCGCACAATAGACCTAAGTGTGTATAATCGTCACTCTCCTGGATGACACTGTCTCCTAGACGAAATTCACGAGACTGGTCACATTTTTCCGACTCATTAAAAACAATTACTGAGCATTTCTGGGAGTTGTATTCAAATCGCCATTGTCTAGAATACCTATCACATATTTCTAACATTTTGTTCATTCCGTGTAAAGAATAAGACACCAGTATCATGTCATCCGCTACTGTTGGTGAGCACAGTGTCATGTCATACATACAGCTTCCGTAATTGCTTGATTCAAGCTCTCTTATTAAGTCATTTATGAACATGATGTAGAGTAATGGTGAACTTTTTCCACCTTGTCTGGTTCCCTGCAGTATGTTAAACCAATCAGAAGTGAGGCCTTGGTAGCGGACACAGCTGGTTACGTTGCGGTATAGTTCGGTGAAAGCAATGAATGTAGTTGAGTCTATATTGTTTTGAAGAAGTTTATATAACATGCCATCGATCCAAACTCTATCAAAGGCTTGCCGTCCATCCAGAAAACATACATACAAATTTGAGCCTAATTCACGGGAATAATGCACACTTTCGCGCACAGCAAAAGACGTCATAAGACATCCAAGTTGCTGCTGGAAACCACCCTGCTGTGGACTAATGTTCTCAAGTATAGTGTCTTTGCAACGCTCTACTAACACATCCTCAAAGAGCTTTAAGATGACCGATGTTAAAGAAATCGCGCGATAATTACGTGGCTCATCTTTCTTTTTGTTACCACCTTTGTGTACAGTCACTATAACACCACGCTTAAGTTTATCAGGAACGAAACCTTCACGTAGCATACAAGTGAACAAATTTGCCAAAATTGGAGCCAGCACAGGTTTTGACACTATCATATGTTCATATTGAATGTTGTCAGCTCCACCCGCTTTGTTGCGAGGACATCTTGAGATTGCTGATTCTACAGTTTCCGGTAAGACTGTAACACTCCTTTCAGTCGTAATGTGATCCTTGGCCGAAGTCACATATTCAGAGATAGATTCTTCCCATGTATTGTCAAAATTAGGGTTCTGTGAAGGCGTATATAGTTCTTTAAAATAATTCGCCCAGTGCTCTGTGATATGAACACGATCTCTAACTATGTGTCCATTGAAGTTCATAACCGCACCACACTGACCATAAGCTGTCCTTCTTCGGGACTTAACAGTTTTCCAAAAGCGATTAGCATCTAATTCCGCCGTCTTGTCGAGTTCGTAGTCTTTTTGATGCATATAATTTATCACTGCATTACGATGTAGACGTCTAAAAACACGCTTGGCCTGTTTATAGTTAATAAATGTTTGATTAGAATTGTCATTTGGTTTGCCCTGTTCACACCACATACATCTAACCTTCTTCATCTCCTTGTGAGCATACGAAAGATCAACAGTCCAGTATGGTTTCAAATGCGATTTAAATCTACGTTTAGGTAGGGATATGTTCGCACTCGATATTAATGAATGCACAATAGTGTCATAGGCTGTGGAAATCTCTTGTCTGCCCAGATCATTGTTTGCAATATTCTGAAGGTCAACATTATGAGACAAAAGTGCCTGGTAATATTCAATATCAAAAGCAGTCATTTTATGCCAACTTATCAAATTATCAGTATTAGCATATGCATCTTGTGTAAGTATAGTATAAGATGGCATAGTTAAACATGCAATCACCGGTCGGTGTCTAGAGACATTCAAGCAATCGTCATCTACAATATAGCACTGTTTTATAATGTCGACACTTTCGGACGGTATGCAAATATAGTCAATCAATGTATGATGTGTGTTATCATAAGATACAAATGTGTGAGATGCACCAGAGCAGTAAGGTAGACTGCTTGTAGGAGTTAGATTATTTTCTTGTATAAATCGGCAAAATAATCTATCACGTGACAAAATACTTGAATGTTCAAATGATGCATTAAAGTCACCCATAAATATAACGGTACCATTTTCCGAGTACATATGCCATAGATCATACAACATATCAATGCAATGTTTATAACTATCTATACTATGATTATAAGTCTAACGCGATATCTTGCAATGTCAATATAAACAGAAATCACTGACCATTACATCGATTTAGGGAGATCGGAAGTGTATTTTACCTGCTCGCTTCTATTCGCCAAGTAAATTAAAATAACGGTAAAGCTTGGCCATATTGACATGAGCCTGGCCTATTGATTAGCATAATTTAACAGTCGATATATTGTCTACGTCAACACCGATTGTATGTTTTTATAATCGGGGAGTATCACGAAGACGCTCAAGATGTAATGCAAACAAAAATCTGAAATACCGATATTGCACGATTTGCTTGCGAAAATTGATATAATCAAAGCAAAAGTCTTGTAATATATTCTTGCATAAAGGTCAGGCTCAGGTCACAATAGCCAAGCAATACGCATTGAAAAGGTTAATCCCTTTTCAAATATCCTTATATGTTGTTATACCTGATCTGCCTGTTTACTTTAAGTGGCACAGGTCCCAATACCGCGTTAGAGTTATACTACATGGCAGGTACACCTGAAAAATAAACACGTACTGGTCACGAGACACCTGAAATTGTATGCCAATAATACGGTCACTATCAATGGATAACGGTGTAATACTATTATCTAAACGCTTGTGCCATAATAAGGCCACACCACCTTTACCGACCCGTCTACGACTCGGGAGGTATAAGTCTTTATCACATACTACATGGTATTTATAATCACAGCTTAATGTGTCTGAAAAGTATAAATTTTGTGGATACAACCAATGTTCTCCAATACCACATATGTCTATACAATGATCAGATAAACAGTTACTCAAATAAGACGCACTAGACATGAGTCCAGTAGCATTCCACGTCATCAGACTTACGTTCATTATTATTATTATTATACAATTTAATAGTAGGTTAATGTTCATGATATATTTGTTATGTTATCAATCTATCTCAACACTAAGTGAGTTATACCTGTTCATGTGCACGAATGTTTGGAGATTCTGATCGGCACTGTAACTATACGCGTCATCATAACCGCGGTAATCAGTATTGTCATGTGTATGTCTATTTTGGCTTGCATCACGCGTTTCTCCGTTACGTCTAACGCGTTGTCGTGTCAAAGCACCCCGTGATAACCACGGCTTGCAGACCACACCTCGTGGCCAAAAGCCTTCGTCCATCACAAGGTTGGCATTGTCATCGGCTTCAACATTTAACCTTATAACAACTCTGTCGTTTGAATTACGCACTGGAAATAATCGAACCATAGTCACTTTCGGCCCCTTTTCACTAACTAAGGAAGCGAATACTTCTTGTGTAATTGAATTACGGAATCCGTTAACGAAGAACCGTTTGGATCTCCTTCTCACATACTGTTCAAACCCATCATGGTCATGAGTCGGATACTGATCATCCTGTCTAGCACCAACCCTCACTGGAATCTGACGAGAGTCGTCTGTCGCATCACCCGTGTTACGCCCTTGCTTATTGACGTTTTTGAATCGTTCATGCCTTGGTTTACGGTCACCGTGTTGATTTGTGGACCGAGAACCACCACTGTTGGAACGATGTTTCGGTTGAGAACCTCTGGACCCATCGTATACTGTGTTGTTATCTAACAACTTCACCTGAATCTCAGTTACTTCGGAAGACTGCGTTTCTTCATTGCTGCCAGTACTTGTAGCATCTGGTTGTTTCATGTGGGACATCGGCGATTTATTGATATCATAAGCAGACAGTTGATGTCCACCGTTATCACTGTCTCTCCGAGCTGATTTCGGTTCAATCTGTATGTTTGAGGTACAGCCTGCCAGGCGTTGGTCAAGATCTGTCACCTTCTGGCCTATTGTCTGCATAACGCAACTAAGCTTAGATACGGCACTACCGGTTTCAATATAATAACCTGAGACATATTTACCACTGTTGGCAATATCAGATTTTATGGTATTTAATGTTAAATGCACTGTTTGTAACTGTTCCTGTCTAAGTTTATCACTAGCATGAAGAGCTTGTTTTAAATGAAGTACATCGGCTTGTACACTGGAAATTTGGTCTTTAAGCATTGTCAGTTCAACGCTACAGTTGCAGTTATTTGCCTTCATTACTGTATTATGTGACACAGATGATTGTCTGCTCTTAGATGCACTTATCATGTCCTTCAGACAAGAGTAGTCTTCTCCTTCTAACACTGACACTAAAGTATGTATATCCGAAGCCAACTTAATGGTAACGCGTTCACCCTTACGCGTGACTACCCGCCTTTTTTATTCGACGTTAAAATCATACGGAAAGTCATCGTAACCTTTCACGATGTCGAACATCAAAGCACGTGTTTGCTCAAGATCTTGTTCGTTAGATGCATATTGTTTAAGTAAATGTGATATAAATGCTTGTTTTGGCCGTTGCCTATATGACTCTAATATTGGTTTGTGTTCTCTAAGAAAAACCTCATCACCCTCGACGTATGATTCGATGATGACGTCATCCAATTCACAATCACCGGAGACAGAATTTGTCTCAATCGGCACTTTAACCTCTGTATTGTCGCCCAGCAACATTGGTTCATATTCAGACATCCTAAAGGCTATAGTTAACCATTTTGGCAGGTCACGAATGAGCTACCGTAGATTTTGTACAGTATTGCCGGGTCCGCTCAATTTTACAGTTATTCATTATTTATCTCACACACTGTCATTACAGCGGATTAGGACAATTGTTATAGATCTACAACAATCACTCGGGCGTAAATGTACTTTTAACTTTCGAGTAATCCAGGTTATAGGGGTGTATTTAGTAATAAAGGGTGCATTAAGAATTTACAATTCAAATAGAGTGCATAGCGCAGTCGGCTAAGCTACTGTGAATACGTAAACTTCAAAACTGAACGAAAGTGTTCGAATCCCATTCCACTATATTTTTTTTTATTTTTTCTCGGCAAACGTTTTTCATGCTTATCTATTTACAAAGAGATGCATAATTATAAAATTTCCAGTGCGTAAAAAGCACATAAGAAATATGTCATAGCTTGACATAGATATAGCGACGATGCGAAAGATCTCATCGAGAACGTACATAGGTTTTGTATGGATGAGAAGGAAATAGAACTGCAGTTTTCGCTTGTCAGTGTGTGAGAGGGGGTTGTCAGACTGACAAGAGCTAACATATAGACTGCATATAAGGTTGTCTCAGCGTCGTAACTTGTAATTCAATTGTTACTTACACTGATTCTGACACATTGTATAATTGATACAATGAATATTTGAAAAAAGAATAACGCAATATATGCATAGAAAAAATATAATGATATGTGACCATAATCAGGTAATACAATGTATGCATATAGCATTAATGTAAGCACAAGTTTATTAAATAAAAAACGATTCGTTAGTGGGTCCGAACTCACACGGGAAAGAACAAAATAGACGATTAATAGCGATGTACGATGACCGCTGCACCACACAGACAACTGACAACATACACCATTAGCTAATTCTACTGACAATTCTTAAAATGGCGATTGCAGCGAAGCTAATGACGCAATAAATACAATATCCAGACTAAATTAATGTAAAGGAAACCGTTAGCGTGTTTTATTAGTTATAAAACGTAAAATTAACCAAATATTAAGAATTAAAATATAAACGTTAAACGATAAAAAAAATTGAAATAGAAATTTAATTATTGAAAATGAATATAGTAGAGGACTCGAACCCACAGTCTATATAAAAGTATGTTCCTGACAAGAGAACAGTTTATCCACTAAGCCACGTTGCCAACTAGAAGTAAAGGGACATTTTCTCAAACCTATCCGTATTTTTTCATAAAATAACGGTAAATATCGTTTCAACCTTGGTATATGGACTGGTCCAGGGGTCATATTTCGAAGGTCGTTGTAGATCTATAGCATGGTGAACTGTTATTATAAATGCGTTTACACAAGATGTCAATCACTTGGCAAGTTGATATGTATTCAAGATGTTCAATAATATATGAAATATTCATAACCTTTCTGCATATTCCAGCAATATCCTCCACTTTTGGTAGGAATAATTTAGTCCAAGTTATTGTCCACACATTCACAATCACAGTCATATAAAACTTTTAAATTTTACTTGATTATAATCCATGTATTTAAGCATTCTTTACAGAGCAAATAAATAACACAACCTTCTTGTACCACATTTCTACATTAATTAGTTATACAGCCCTTCGCATTTTGATAAAAAACTTCAACCCATTGTATGAGCGAATCACTAAAATTTAGTTCTTTTAAACATGTATACATGAATTCATGATTTAAACCCCTCAAACACGTAAACAGACAGGAAGTTGTAACTTAGTCTAGTAAAAGGGTTAAAGGTCATTAAAACAAACTATCTAGTCCAGAAAAAGCCACAAATGCCTCTAACGTATGTGGTCAGTTGATATTCAACACAGAAGATTGTGACAATGCTAATGGTATCTTGCATACGTGTGGTGTAGAATGTTATCTGACGGTTCAAATACAGGCCATGTTCTTAAAGCAATACAAGCCCTCCTACCGCATGTTATCGAGAAACTAAGTAAAGAAAGTTTTGACCAGCGCCTTTTTGCACACAGTCCGACCAGCAGTGCGTTCATTAACGAAAACGCTCGCCAACGTTCGCGAACAATACGTAAATGAACGATAAGTTCGCCACGAACATGTTAGCCAATCGCGAACGACCTTTACACATAGCTCGCCAAGCGTCGCCAAGCAAACAAAGATGGCGGATAGATAAATATTTGATTTAATTTATTGTAATCTTAGCGATTTAAACATTAATTGTATATTGTATGTGTTTTGCATTTGTGATACAGTGTGGATACCAAAGCCGAATAAATAGAATACGAAAGAAATATTACTGAGTTCCTAATTTTCAATCTACGGCTGAAAATCTAATAGAACAAGTTAGGCCATTAAATCGTCTATCTCCGCCATCTTGAAATTGTTGCGGCGAACGATTATAATCGTTCAATATATAATCGTTCAATAAGTAGTTCGCGTGACGAACTAATTCTCGCGGCGAACGTTTTCGTTAATGAACGTAAGGCAGGGATACCTGACAGTGACGTCACATTATGTTTGCAATCCTGTTTTCTTTATATATCGTCTGTAAAAATGGGGATAATCAGTATATTTCTTTACCTATAATCTGTATGAAATCGTGGTCGCGAGCATAACGGTGCAGTATTGGTAATTAAAACGTTCCGAGTTCGAGCCCGTCAGCTGAACTTTTTAGCTTATTTTTATTTTATTATTTTTTGCTCTCGCATACAATTAATTTAAAGCATATACTTCACTGCCCCATGCTCATATAAAAGAAAAAGTAATAGCACTGGTGAAAAAAACTTTTAGCAGGGAAAAAACTATGTTCCTGGCTTGTAACAATTCTAAAGCATTTTTTACTAATAATAGCTTGGACAGATATACGATGTTGACTTGTGGCGATGTTTGTGAGGCACTTGTCTTTCTGTTGGATAATATTTATGTCAGGTTGAGCACTACCATCTATAGACAGATTTGGCATTCCCATGGGAACAAATAGTGCACCACTTGTCGCAGTTCTGTTTTTATTCTGCTATGAACGCGATTTCATGTTAAAACTGTCTCCCATAAACGATGCAGATGAAATTTCGGCGTTTAATAATACTTCCCGTTACCTTGATGACATTTTGAATATTGATAATCCTTACTTTTTTAATAAAATTAAAGATATTTATAGTGAAACCCCATGAAGCCGGTGTATCCACGGTACCGTTGTATGTAATTTTGTCATGCAATTGTAGGTTTTTTTTCTCCTGAAATTGCCTGCATGATTGTTTACAATAACTGACGAGTAAATTAAAAAAATAAATACGAAATGGACCAATTTCTGAATGAAATCACAACAAAAACTTAAACCATACCTTCACTACGAGTAAATCCTTGGCAATGTTTGACATGCATGTATTCAATGCTCGCTTGTTTATTTATCAAACATAATTTTGACAGCTATGACGTCATCCATTGATAAAAAAGGGTCGTGTGCAACTTTTGGCGGGAAAAAATCAACTTGTCAACAAACTGGACCAAATTCACTTGGAAAAAGTTATTGTTACACCGGCTTCATGAGGTTATCTCCTTTCCTCAAAATTTTGATATGGTGTTTGTTTACATGTATTTTTTCCGATTCCAAAGGTCATTTGATGTGATTTTGCAGTTTTATTAAAGATTAAAGGTCATTTTAGCAGTTTCCAACAAAATATGTGTCGAGAAGTTAGTGATTTATATTTATTTTGTCAATTTTGTTTGATACACCGGATACATGAGCTTCAATGCTACCCTGATTAATTAACATTGAATTAAGCCAATTCTTCTGATACACATGCATCTTTCTTAGACCTTGACCTTAAAATTTCATCCGGTCAAATTATCAGTAAGATTTATGACAAAAGAGATGATTTCAATTTCGATACTGTAAATTATCCACACTTAGATGGAGATGTTCAACGAGCAACTTCATACGCAAGGGGTATAACCTAAAGCATGGAGATTGGTGGTTTAAGTAAGACTTTCCATGGAGATTGGTGCCAATGGCCGATATTTTGATGTTTTGGTCACTTGACGGACAACATTTCCACCAAAGTAAGTTAATTTTCCTGTTTTGTATGTGGTGTGTATGCGATAACCACCTAGCCATAAGTTTAAGCCGGTGTGTTTAAGTCCGTCAGTGCAGCGATAAAAGCCTGAAAGAAGGGATGGTGACATCGGGTGTCCGTAGTCCGCATATATTTTTATTAATTCTGAGGTATCCGGGGCATTCTGGCTGGTTTATTGTGTTTGCTAGGTACTTCATGCATGTTTTTATGGTTAAATACTGTTTCTGCTTATTTAGGAGGCTCCATGTGTATATTTTTAACGTTTAAGACGATTTCATGGAGATTCGTCAACTTTAAGACCCAAACTGTGGAGAATTAAATCAATGTAAGTATTCTGTTCTAAAATGTTTTGCACCATAGTGTGTTATCTTCATTGATTAAAAATATAGTTTCTATTTATTCTTCAGACTCCTGGTTTGAAGAATGCGTACCAAAAAGACGTTACTTTATTCAAGGAGGAAGTGGCAGAAAAGAAAACGAAAGATAAATTTTAATGAAATATCTTTGCCTAATGAAAGTGTTACTAAAAAGCTTTGTGTCGCAAATTAAATACGCCGTCACCATTTAGATATTCATCAAAAAGAAAACGATTAACTTCAGTATCACCTTGTCATTTGTATCGGCACGAAGAACCCCAGTGAAAAGCCAGAAAATAAATATAGAGTAAAGTCTCATGAAAACAATTTATTCACGTAATTTAATACATGTTCAAGGTAATGATTCTATAAAATTATGAAAGAACATGAAATAATATGTCTATTTTGTTTTGTTGGAAAGGTCCAATAGCACAGATTTGGTTGCATTCTTTGTTTTTGTTTACTTAAAATTAATGTTATTGTTCAACAATGCTTGCTGAATATGTTAAGATACTGCCTTGAACATTTTGGTTTGCATCAGATCAAACTGCCTTTATAACATTGGTCATCTGCGCTAATGAGCCTCTAAAACTACAATTTGTAAATAAAAATATCAAACAAATTTACGTAATTATTACTATATTGGTTGCACAAAAAGTGACCATCGGTCTACTATGACCTCTCAGCAATGACCCCTTTATAAATACAAACGTAGTATACAAAGTATTTACTAGGGTGGCACTGTGGTCGAGCGGATAGCCCGCTTGACTGCTGATCAATAGGTCCCTGGTTCGAACCTCGGTCGGTGCACTTGGTTATTCATGGAACGCTTTTCCTTGTTTCCCACCCAACTAGACATGATCTATTTGGAAGGTAACCCAGAGGTAGTCTCGCATGTATCAATGCTGTACACCAAGTACGTTAAAGAACCAATGTCTGAAGGGCAGTGCGCCCATATACATGGTAACACCATACTGTGTTCCCTACTTGCTGCCTCTTAAGCAAAAACAAACGACCCATTTGAAATAAGTGTCAAAGGTACAATGCATTTAACAAGATGAATGCATTATAGAGATGAGAGCGAATATTAAATTTCACTCTTATGAATGTAGCAAACAATAAAACTTCACTTAAAGACCACCTTAAAATTAAAACCTCCAGTTCGAAGTCAGTTCCAATGATTACATTTTGTACTAAAATATGACAGTTTCAAGTATGATAAGCCTTTATTAATATATAAACAGCGATGATAAGTATGTTTTAAAATAAATAAGGGTGGTCGGATAAGTGAGGTTTCATTGTGATGTTTTGAACATTGACATGCCACTTATAAACTGCTGCAATTGGTTAACGCGCAGTGTTTGTAGCCGCCAATATTGGTTTGATTCCTAGTTGCTTCAATTTGTCAATGCTGGTTTTACTCCACATGTTGAGAAGTTGTTGGTTCCTTGTGGATTGTACGTAAGTGCTTGAAAGAATACTGATCCGAAAACTGATTCCTAATCCTCTATATCATAAATGCGATGCAGAAAACGGTGGGTGTTTTAAATACATGTATACACCATATACAAAAATGTATTTGAAACCACAATCTACCAAATTGATGTTGCCTGTAGCACACATTTCCGAAAAAGATAATATCCATCTAGTAGAGAAGACGGCTACTACTAGGCCTTTTGTCAGTTCAACTGAATATCATTACAGATACACAATGCACCAGTCCATTGAAACCCTAAGCATGGGGAAAGGAGGGGTTGACTTTTTAAACTATGGTAAAATCCCTGCCCGAGAACCTTAAAAAAGGTAAAAATACCGCCCTTATCAGTGAAACATATTCCCGGTCTACGTATTTAGGTGCGGAGCAAAAGTCCTGCTCTCATTCACCAGTGACGGGACACCAAAAGTTAAAAACTCGTGTCTATAGGTAAATAACCACTAAATGCCTACGCGGACCAAATTCAGATACAGTCAAATAGTCCGTTAAAAAACTTTAAAGCGGCTGGAAATGGGGGTATGTCTTGACAAATCAGCATCAGAATCATGAAATTGATGTTAAATGCTTTGTATGCATGTATGTGATGTAGTGAAATGGTTTTATTCAGAAATATTTTGTATTCTGGCTTAAATATGAAAGTGAAAGTAAGGTTGGGGCTAACGGACAGTGAGTAAATCCGTACATGTGAGAAAATCTGTTCACCGCGTTTGACGAACCAAATTTTTCTTATATGATACATGACCCCCTACTTTTTTTTCATTTTCTTCAAGCTGAATGCTATTTCTATTGATTAAAAGATTTTGAGAGGGCCCCATGGACAAAAAGTTGACATTTTTTTTGGCTGACCTAGGTCACTTTACATTGAGTTAAAGAACAACTCTATTTGGTGGTTTGTGACCTAAAGACATGCAAAATTCCTTTAAAATCATGTTTTCAATTTTTTGCATTTAAATGATAGGAAATGCACTCAAGATGGGGTTTTGATCATTTTTATCTGTATAAAATGTCTAAAAAAGTGAAAATTCAGATTTTTATCATGAAAAATCCAGAAAAGTTCAGATTTATTTTTTCTTAAATTGACATTTTTATGTGAATGTTGCCCTTATTTTAGTACCAGACAAGGATAATTGTGATTGAAAATGAATAATAGGCATATTATTAGGCATCTAAAGCAAAATTGGGGTTCAGAATACCATTTTAGCACAAATACAACCCCATTTCATGTCACTATTCATACCATTTGACAGGCGCTGACCAAATTTCTCCTTAAAGGCGCATATGCGGGTTTGCAATATTTTCTGGAATTCATGCCCAATTTGTCTAGAATTGATTGTTTTATGCTGCATATATATAGTAGCATTGAAAAAAGTGCAAAAAACACTTAAACAACCCAAAAAGGGTTGCCTTAAGGTAAATAACCACTAAATGCCTACGCGGACCAAATTCAGATACAGTCAAATAGTCCGTTAAAAAACTTTAAAGCGGCTGGAAATGGGGGTATGTCTTGACAAATCAGCATCAGAATCATGAAATTGATGTTAAATGCTTTGTATGCATGTATGTGATGTAGTGAAATGGTTTTATTCAGAAATATTTTGTATTCTGGCTTAAATATGAAAGTGAAAGTAAGGTTGGGGCTAACGGACAGTGAGTAAATCCGTACATGTGAGAAAATCTGTTCACCGCGTTTGACGAACCAAATTTTTCTTATATGATACATGACCCCCTACTTTTTTTTCATTTTCTTCAAGCTGAATGCTATTTCTATTGATTAAAAGATTTTGAGAGGGCCCCATGGACAAAAAGTTGACATTTTTTTTGGCTGACCTAGGTCACTTTACATTGAGTTAAAGAACAACTCTATTTGGTGGTTTGTGACCTAAAGACATGCAAAATTCCTTTAAAATCATGTTTTCAATTTTTTGCATTTAAATGATAGGAAATGCACTCAAGATGGGGTTTTGATCATTTTTATCTGTATAAAATGTCTAAAAAAGTGAAAATTCAGATTTTTATCATGAAAAATCCAGAAAAGTTCAGATTTATTTTTTCTTAAATTGACATTTTTATGTGAATGTTGCCCTTATTTTAGTACCAGACAAGGATAATTGTGATTGAAAATGAATAATAGGCATATTATTAGGCATCTAAAGCAAAATTGGGGTTCAGAATACCATTTTAGCACAAATACAACCCCATTTCATGTCACTATTCATACCATTTGACAGGCGCTGACCAAATTTCTCCTTAAAGGCGCATATGCGGGTTTGCAATATTTTCTGGAATTCATGCCCAATTTGTCTAGAATTGATTGTTTTATGCTGCATATATATAGTAGCATTGAAAAAAGTGCAAAAAACACTTAAACAACCCAAAAAGGGTTGCCTTAAGGTAAATAACCACTAAATGCCTACGCGGACCAAATTCAGATACAGTCAAATAGTCCGTTAAAAAACTTTAAAGCGGCTGGAAATGGGGGTATGTCTTGACAAATCAGCATCAGAATCATGAAATTGATGTTAAATGCTTTGTATGCATGTATGTGATGTAGTGAAATGGTTTTATTCAGAAATATTTTGTATTCTGGCTTAAATATGAAAGTGAAAGTAAGGTTGGGGCTAACGGACAGTGAGTAAATCCGTACATGTGAGAAAATCTGTTCACCGCGTTTGACGAACCAAATTTTTCTTATATGATACATGACCCCCTACTTTTTTTTCATTTTCTTCAAGCTGAATGCTATTTCTATTGATTAAAAGATTTTGAGAGGGCCCCATGGACAAAAAGTTGACATTTTTTTTGGCTGACCTAGGTCACTTTACATTGAGTTAAAGAACAACTCTATTTGGTGGTTTGTGACCTAAAGACATGCAAAATTCCTTTAAAATCATGTTTTCAATTTTTTGCATTTAAATGATAGGAAATGCACTCAAGATGGGGTTTTGATCATTTTTATCTGTATAAAATGTCTAAAAAAGTGAAAATTCAGATTTTTATCATGAAAAATCCAGAAAAGTTCAGATTTATTTTTTCTTAAATTGACATTTTTATGTGAATGTTGCCCTTATTTTAGTACCAGACAAGGATAATTGTGATTGAAAATGAATAATAGGCATATTATTAGGCATCTAAAGCAAAATTGGGGTTCAGAATACCATTTTAGCACAAATACAACCCCATTTCATGTCACTATTCATACCATTTGACAGGCGCTGACCAAATTTCTCCTTAAAGGCGCATATGCGGGTTTGCAATATTTTCTGGAATTCATGCCCAATTTGTCTAGAATTGATTGTTTTATGCTGCATATATATAGTAGCATTGAAAAAAGTGCAAAAAACACTTAAACAACCCAAAAAGGGTTGCCTTAAGGTAAATAACCACTAAATGCCTACGCGGACCAAATTCAGATACAGTCAAATAGTCCGTTAAAAAACTTTAAAGCGGCTGGAAATGGGGGTATGTCTTGACAAATCAGCATCAGAATCATGAAATTGATGTTAAATGCTTTGTATGCATGTATGTGATGTAGTGAAATGGTTTTATTCAGAAATATTTTGTATTCTGGCTTAAATATGAAAGTGAAAGTAAGGTTGGGGCTAACGGACAGTGAGTAAATCCGTACATGTGAGAAAATCTGTTCACCGCGTTTGACGAACCAAATTTTTCTTATATGATACATGACCCCCTACTTTTTTTTCATTTTCTTCAAGCTGAATGCTATTTCTATTGATTAAAAGATTTTGAGAGGGCCCCATGGACAAAAAGTTGACATTTTTTTTGGCTGACCTAGGTCACTTTACATTGAGTTAAAGAACAACTCTATTTGGTGGTTTGTGACCTAAAGACATGCAAAATTCCTTTAAAATCATGTTTTCAATTTTTTGCATTTAAATGATAGGAAATGCACTCAAGATGGGGTTTTGATCATTTTTATCTGTATAAAATGTCTAAAAAAGTGAAAATTCAGATTTTTATCATGAAAAATCCAGAAAAGTTCAGATTTATTTTTTCTTAAATTGACATTTTTATGTGAATGTTGCCCTTATTTTAGTACCAGACAAGGATAATTGTGATTGAAAATGAATAATAGGCATATTATTAGGCATCTAAAGCAAAATTGGGGTTCAGAATACCATTTTAGCACAAATACAACCCCATTTCATGTCACTATTCATACCATTTGACAGGCGCTGACCAAATTTCTCCTTAAAGGCGCATATGCGGGTTTGCAATATTTTCTGGAATTCATGCCCAATTTGTCTAGAATTGATTGTTTTATGCTGCATATATATAGTAGCATTGAAAAAAGTGCAAAAAACACTTAAACAACCCAAAAAGGGTTGCCTTAAGGTAAATAACCACTAAATGCCTACGCGGACCAAATTCAGATACAGTCAAATAGTCCGTTAAAAAACTTTAAAGCGGCTGGAAATGGGGGTATGTCTTGACAAATCAGCATCAGAATCATGAAATTGATGTTAAATGCTTTGTATGCATGTATGTGATGTAGTGAAATGGTTTTATTCAGAAATATTTTGTATTCTGGCTTAAATATGAAAGTGAAAGTAAGGTTGGGGCTAACGGACAGTGAGTAAATCCGTACATGTGAGAAAATCTGTTCACCGCGTTTGACGAACCAAATTTTTCTTATATGATACATGACCCCCTACTTTTTTTTCATTTTCTTCAAGCTGAATGCTATTTCTATTGATTAAAAGATTTTGAGAGGGCCCCATGGACAAAAAGTTGACATTTTTTTTGGCTGACCTAGGTCACTTTACATTGAGTTAAAGAACAACTCTATTTGGTGGTTTGTGACCTAAAGACATGCAAAATTCCTTTAAAATCATGTTTTCAATTTTTTGCATTTAAATGATAGGAAATGCACTCAAGATGGGGTTTTGATCATTTTTATCTGTATAAAATGTCTAAAAAAGTGAAAATTCAGATTTTTATCATGAAAAATCCAGAAAAGTTCAGATTTATTTTTTCTTAAATTGACATTTTTATGTGAATGTTGCCCTTATTTTAGTACCAGACAAGGATAATTGTGATTGAAAATGAATAATAGGCATATTATTAGGCATCTAAAGCAAAATTGGGGTTCAGAATACCATTTTAGCACAAATACAACCCCATTTCATGTCACTATTCATACCATTTGACAGGCGCTGACCAAATTTCTCCTTAAAGGCGCATATGCGGGTTTGCAATATTTTCTGGAATTCATGCCCAATTTGTCTAGAATTGATTGTTTTATGCTGCATATATATAGTAGCATTGAAAAAAGTGCAAAAAACACTTAAACAACCCAAAAAGGGTTGCCTTAAGGTAAATAACCACTAAATGCCTACGCGGACCAAATTCAGATACAGTCAAATAGTCCGTTAAAAAACTTTAAAGCGGCTGGAAATGGGGGTATGTCTTGACAAATCAGCATCAGAATCATGAAATTGATGTTAAATGCTTTGTATGCATGTATGTGATGTAGTGAAATGGTTTTATTCAGAAATATTTTGTATTCTGGCTTAAATATGAAAGTGAAAGTAAGGTTGGGGCTAACGGACAGTGAGTAAATCCGTACATGTGAGAAAATCTGTTCACCGCGTTTGACGAACCAAATTTTTCTTATATGATACATGACCCCCTACTTTTTTTTCATTTTCTTCAAGCTGAATGCTATTTCTATTGATTAAAAGATTTTGAGAGGGCCCCATGGACAAAAAGTTGACATTTTTTTTGGCTGACCTAGGTCACTTTACATTGAGTTAAAGAACAACTCTATTTGGTGGTTTGTGACCTAAAGACATGCAAAATTCCTTTAAAATCATGTTTTCAATTTTTTGCATTTAAATGATAGGAAATGCACTCAAGATGGGGTTTTGATCATTTTTATCTGTATAAAATGTCTAAAAAAGTGAAAATTCAGATTTTTATCATGAAAAATCCAGAAAAGTTCAGATTTATTTTTTCTTAAATTGACATTTTTATGTGAATGTTGCCCTTATTTTAGTACCAGACAAGGATAATTGTGATTGAAAATGAATAATAGGCATATTATTAGGCATCTAAAGCAAAATTGGGGTTCAGAATACCATTTTAGCACAAATACAACCCCATTTCATGTCACTATTCATACCATTTGACAGGCGCTGACCAAATTTCTCCTTAAAGGCGCATATGCGGGTTTGCAATATTTTCTGGAATTCATGCCCAATTTGTCTAGAATTGATTGTTTTATGCTGCATATATATAGTAGCATTGAAAAAAGTGCAAAAAACACTTAAACAACCCAAAAAGGGTTGCCTTAAGGTAAATTACCACTAAATGCCTACGCGGACCAAATTCAGATACAGTCAAATAGTCCGTTAAAAAACTTTAAAGCGGCTGGAAATGGGGGTATGTCTTGACAAATCAGCATCAGAATCATGAAATTGATGTTAAATGCTTTGTATGCATGTATGTGATGTAGTGAAATGGTTTTATTCAGAAATATTTTGTATTCTGGCTTAAATATGAAAGTGAAAGTAAGGTTGGGGCTAACGGACAGTGAGTAAATCCGTACATGTGAGAAAATCTGTTCACCGCGTTTGACGAACCAAATTTTTCTTATATGATACATGACCCCCTACTTTTTTTTCATTTTCTTCAAGCTGAATGCTATTTCTATTGATTAAAAGATTTTGAGAGGGCCCCATGGACAAAAAGTTGACATTTTTTTTGGCTGACCTAGGTCACTTTACATTGAGTTAAAGAACAACTCTATTTGGTGGTTTGTGACCTAAAGACATGCAAAATTCCTTTAAAATCATGTTTTCAATTTTTTGCATTTAAATGATAGGAAATGCACTCAAGATGGGGTTTTGATCATTTTTATCTGTATAAAATGTCTAAAAAAGTGAAAATTCAGATTTTTATCATGAAAAATCCAGAAAAGTTCAGATTTATTTTTTCTTAAATTGACATTTTTATGTGAATGTTGCCCTTATTTTAGTACCAGACAAGGATAATTGTGATTGAAAATGAATAATAGGCATATTATTAGGCATCTAAAGCAAAATTGGGGTTCAGAATACCATTTTAGCACAAATACAACCCCATTTCATGTCACTATTCATACCATTTGACAGGCGCTGACCAAATTTCTCCTTAAAGGCGCATATGCGGGTTTGCAATATTTTCTGGAATTCATGCCCAATTTGTCTAGAATTGATTGTTTTATGCTGCATATATATAGTAGCATTGAAAAAAGTGCAAAAAACACTTAAACAACCCAAAAAGGGTTGCCTTAAGGTAAATTACCACTAAATGCCTACGCGGACCAAATTCAGATACAGCCAAATAGTCCGTTAAAAAACTTTAAAGCGGCTGGAAATGGGGGTATGTCTTGACAAATCAGCATCAGAATCATGAAATTGATGTTAAATGCTTTGTATGCATGTATGTGATGTAGTGAAATGGTTTTATTCAGAAATATTTTGTATTCTGGCTTAAATATGAAAGTGAAAGTAAGGTTGGGGCTAACGGACAGTGAGTAAATCCGTACATGTGAGAAAATCTGTTCACCGCGTTTGACGAACCAAATTTTTCTTATATGATACATGACCCCCTACTTTTTTTTCATTTTCTTCAAGCTGAATGCTATTTCTATTGATTAAAAGATTTTGAGAGGGCCCCATGGACAAAAAGTTGACATTTTTTTTGGCTGACCTAGGTCACTTTACATTGAGTTAAAGAACAACTCTATTTGGTGGTTTGTGACCTAAAGACATGCAAAATTCCTTTAAAATCATGTTTTCAATTTTTTGCATTTAAATGATAGGAAATGCACTCAAGATGGGGTTTTGATCATTTTTATCTGTATAAAATGTCTAAAAAAGTGAAAATTCAGATTTTTATCATGAAAAATCCAGAAAAGTTCAGATTTATTTTTTCTTAAATTGACATTTTTATGTGAATGTTGCCCTTATTTTAGTACCAGACAAGGATAATTGTGATTGAAAATGAATAATAGGCATATTATTAGGCATCTAAAGCAAAATTGGGGTTCAGAATACCATTTTAGCACAAATACAACCCCATTTCATGTCACTATTCATACCATTTGACAGGCGCTGACCAAATTTCTCCTTAAAGGCGCATATGCGGGTTTGCAATATTTTCTGGAATTCATGCCCAATTTGTCTAGAATTGATTGTTTTATGCTGCATATATATAGTAGCATTGAAAAAAGTGCAAAAAACACTTAAACAACCCAAAAAGGGTTGCCTTAAGGTAAATAACCACTAAATGCCTACGCGGACCAAATTCAGATACAGTCAAATAGTCCGTTAAAAAACTTTAAAGCGGCTGGAAATGGGGGTATGTCTTGACAAATCAGCATCAGAATCATGAAATTGATGTTAAATGCTTTGTATGCATGTATGTGATGTAGTGAAATGGTTTTATTCAGAAATATTTTGTATTCTGGCTTAAATATGAAAGTGAAAGTAAGGTTGGGGCTAACGGACAGTGAGTAAATCCGTACATGTGAGAAAATCTGTTCACCGCGTTTGACGAACCAAATTTTTCTTATATGATACATGACCCCCTACTTTTTTTTCATTTTCTTCAAGCTGAATGCTATTTCTATTGATTAAAAGATTTTGAGAGGGCCCCATGGACAAAAAGTTGACATTTTTTTTGGCTGACCTAGGTCACTTTACATTGAGTTAAAGAACAACTCTATTTGGTGGTTTGTGACCTAAAGACATGCAAAATTCCTTTAAAATCATGTTTTCAATTTTTTGCATTTAAATGATAGGAAATGCACTCAAGATGGGGTTTTGATCATTTTTATCTGTATAAAATGTCTAAAAAAGTGAAAATTCAGATTTTTATCATGAAAAATCCAGAAAAGTTCAGATTTATTTTTTCTTAAATTGACATTTTTATGTGAATGTTGCCCTTATTTTAGTACCAGACAAGGATAATTGTGATTGAAAATGAATAATAGGCATATTATTAGGCATCTAAAGCAAAATTGGGGTTCAGAATACCATTTTAGCACAAATACAACCCCATTTCATGTCACTATTCATACCATTTGACAGGCGCTGACCAAATTTCTCCTTAAAGGCGCATATGCGGGTTTGCAATATTTTCTGGAATTCATGCCCAATTTGTCTAGAATTGATTGTTTTATGCTGCATATATATAGTAGCATTGAAAAAAGTGCAAAAAACACTTAAACAACCCAAAAAGGGTTGCCTTAAGGTAAATAACCACTAAATGCCTACGCGGACCAAATTCAGATACAGTCAAATAGTCCGTTAAAAAACTTTAAAGCGGCTGGAAATGGGGGTATGTCTTGACAAATCAGCATCAGAATCATGAAATTGATGTTAAATGCTTTGTATGCATGTATGTGATGTAGTGAAATGGTTTTATTCAGAAATATTTTGTATTCTGGCTTAAATATGAAAGTGAAAGTAAGGTTGGGGCTAACGGACAGTGAGTAAATCCGTACATGTGAGAAAATCTGTTCACCGCGTTTGACGAACCAAATTTTTCTTATATGATACATGACCCCCTACTTTTTTTTCATTTTCTTCAAGCTGAATGCTATTTCTATTGATTAAAAGATTTTGAGAGGGCCCCATGGACAAAAAGTTGACATTTTTTTTGGCTGACCTAGGTCACTTTACATTGAGTTAAAGAACAACTCTATTTGGTGGTTTGTGACCTAAAGACATGCAAAATTCCTTTAAAATCATGTTTTCAATTTTTTGCATTTAAATGATAGGAAATGCACTCAAGATGGGGTTTTGATCATTTTTATCTGTATAAAATGTCTAAAAAAGTGAAAATTCAGATTTTTATCATGAAAAATCCAGAAAAGTTCAGATTTATTTTTTCTTAAATTGACATTTTTATGTGAATGTTGCCCTTATTTTAGTACCAGACAAGGATAATTGTGATTGAAAATGAATAATAGGCATATTATTAGGCATCTAAAGCAAAATTGGGGTTCAGAATACCATTTTAGCACAAATACAACCCCATTTCATGTCACTATTCATACCATTTGACAGGCGCTGACCAAATTTCTCCTTAAAGGCGCATATGCGGGTTTGCAATATTTTCTGGAATTCATGCCCAATTTGTCTAGAATTGATTGTTTTATGCTGCATATATATAGTAGCATTGAAAAAAGTGCAAAAAACACTTAAACAACCCAAAAAGGGTTGCCTTAAGGTAAATAACCACTAAATGCCTACGCGGACCAAATTCAGATACAGTCAAATAGTCCGTTAAAAAACTTTAAAGCGGCTGGAAATGGGGGTATGTCTTGACAAATCAGCATCAGAATCATGAAATTGATGTTAAATGCTTTGTATGCATGTATGTGATGTAGTGAAATGGTTTTATTCAGAAATATTTTGTATTCTGGCTTAAATATGAAAGTGAAAGTAAGGTTGGGGCTAACGGACAGTGAGTAAATCCGTACATGTGAGAAAATCTGTTCACCGCGTTTGACGAACCAAATTTTTCTTATATGATACATGACCCCCTACTTTTTTTTCATTTTCTTCAAGCTGAATGATATTTCTATTGATTAAAAGATTTTGAGAGGGCCCCATGGACAAAAAGTTGACATTTTTTTTGGCTGACCTAGGTCACTTTACATTGAGTTAAAGAACAACTCTATTTGGTGGTTTGTGACCTAAAGACATGCAAAATTCCTTTAAAATCATGTTTTCAATTTTTTGCATTTAAATGATAGGAAATGCACTCAAGATGGGGTTTTGATCATTTTTATCTGTATAAAATGTCTAAAAAAGTGAAAATTCAGATTTTTATCATGAAAAATCCAGAAAAGTTCAGATTTATTTTTTCTTAAATTGACATTTTTATGTGAATGTTGCCCTTATTTTAGTACCAGACAAGGATAATTGTGATTGAAAATGAATAATAGGCATATTATTAGGCATCTAAAGCAAAATTGGGGTTCAGAATACCATTTTAGCACAAATACAACCCCATTTCATGTCACTATTCATACCATTTGACAGGCGCTGACCAAATTTCTCCTTAAAGGCGCATATGCGGGTTTGCAATATTTTCTGGAATTCATGCCCAATTTGTCTAGAATTGATTGTTTTATGCTGCATATATATAGTAGCATTGAAAAAAGTGCAAAAAACACTTAAACAACCCAAAAAGGGTTGCCTTAAGGTAAATAACCACTAAATGCCTACGCGGACCAAATTCAGATACAGTCAAATAGTCCGTTAAAAAACTTTAAAGCGGCTGGAAATGGGGGTATGTCTTGACAAATCAGCATCAGAATCATGAAATTGATGTTAAATGCTTTGTATGCATGTATGTGATGTAGTGAAATGGTTTTATTCAGAAATATTTTGTATTCTGGCTTAAATATGAAAGTGAAAGTAAGGTTGGGGCTAACGGACAGTGAGTAAATCCGTACATGTGAGAAAATCTGTTCACCGCGTTTGACGAACCAAATTTTTCTTATATGATACATGACCCCCTACTTTTTTTTCATTTTCTTCAAGCTGAATGCTATTTCTATTGATTAAAAGATTTTGAGAGGGCCCCATGGACAAAAAGTTGACATTTTTTTTGGCTGACCTAGGTCACTTTACATTGAGTTAAAGAACAACTCTATTTGGTGGTTTGTGACCTAAAGACATGCAAAATTCCTTTAAAATCATGTTTTCAATTTTTTGCATTTAAATGATAGGAAATGCACTCAAGATGGGGTTTTGATCATTTTTATCTGTATAAAATGTCTAAAAAAGTGAAAATTCAGATTTTTATCATGAAAAATCCAGAAAAGTTCAGATTTATTTTTTCTTAAATTGACATTTTTATGTGAATGTTGCCCTTATTTTAGTACCAGACAAGGATAATTGTGATTGAAAATGAATAATAGGCATATTATTAGGCATCTAAAGCAAAATTGGGGTTCAGAATACCATTTTAGCACAAATACAACCCCATTTCATGTCACTATTCATACCATTTGACAGGCGCTGACCAAATTTCTCCTTAAAGGCGCATATGCGGGTTTGCAATATTTTCTGGAATTCATGCCCAATTTGTCTAGAATTGATTGTTTTATGCTGCATATATATAGTAGCATTGAAAAAAGTGCAAAAAACACTTAAACAACCCAAAAAGGGTTGCCTTAAGGTAAATTACCACTAAATGCCTACGCGGACCAAATTCAGATACAGTCAAATAGTCCGTTAAAAAACTTTAAAGCGGCTGGAAATGGGGGTATGTCTTGACAAATCAGCATCAGAATCATGAAATTGATGTTAAATGCTTTGTATGCATGTATGTGATGTAGTGAAATGGTTTTATTCAGAAATATTTTGTATTCTGGCTTAAATATGAAAGTGAAAGTAAGGTTGGGGCTAACGGACAGTGAGTAAATCCGTACATGTGAGAAAATCTGTTCACCGCGTTTGACGAACCAAATTTTTCTTATATGATACATGACCCCCTACTTTTTTTTCATTTTCTTCAAGCTGAATGCTATTTCTATTGATTAAAAGATTTTGAGAGGGCCCCATGGACAAAAAGTTGACATTTTTTTTGGCTGACCTAGGTCACTTTACATTGAGTTAAAGAACAACTCTATTTGGTGGTTTGTGACCTAAAGACATGCAAAATTCCTTTAAAATCATGTTTTCAATTTTTTGCATTTAAATGATAGGAAATGCACTCAAGATGGGGTTTTGATCATTTTTATCTGTATAAAATGTCTAAAAAAGTGAAAATTCAGATTTTTATCATGAAAAATCCAGAAAAGTTCAGATTTATTTTTTCTTAAATTGACATTTTTATGTGAATGTTGCCCTTATTTTAGTACCAGACAAGGATAATTGTGATTGAAAATGAATAATAGGCATATTATTAGGCATCTAAAGCAAAATTGGGGTTCAGAATACCATTTTAGCACAAATACAACCCCATTTCATGTCACTATTCATACCATTTGACAGGCGCTGACCAAATTTCTCCTTAAAGGCGCATATGCGGGTTTGCAATATTTTCTGGAATTCATGCCCAATTTGTCTAGAATTGATTGTTTTATGCTGCATATATATAGTAGCATTGAAAAAAGTGCAAAAAACACTTAAACAACCCAAAAAGGGTTGCCTTAAGGTAAATAACCACTAAATGCCTACGCGGACCAAATTCAGATACAGTCAAATAGTCCGTTAAAAAACTTTAAAGCGGCTGGAAATGGGGGTATGTCTTGACAAATCAGCATCAGAATCATGAAATTGATGTTAAATGCTTTGTATGCATGTATGTGATGTAGTGAAATGGTTTTATTCAGAAATATTTTGTATTCTGGCTTAAATATGAAAGTGAAAGTAAGGTTGGGGCTAACGGACAGTGAGTAAATCCGTACATGTGAGAAAATCTGTTCACCGCGTTTGACGAACCAAATTTTTCTTATATGATACATGACCCCCTACTTTTTTTTCATTTTCTTCAAGCTGAATGCTATTTCTATTGATTAAAAGATTTTGAGAGGGCCCCATGGACAAAAAGTTGACATTTTTTTTGGCTGACCTAGGTCACTTTACATTGAGTTAAAGAACAACTCTATTTGGTGGTTTGTGACCTAAAGACATGCAAAATTCCTTTAAAATCATGTTTTCAATTTTTTGCATTTAAATGATAGGAAATGCACTCAAGATGGGGTTTTGATCATTTTTATCTGTATAAAATGTCTAAAAAAGTGAAAATTCAGATTTTTATCATGAAAAATCCAGAAAAGTTCAGATTTATTTTTTCTTAAATTGACATTTTTATGTGAATGTTGCCCTTATTTTAGTACCAGACAAGGATAATTGTGATTGAAAATGAATAATAGGCATATTATTAGGCATCTAAAGCAAAATTGGGGTTCAGAATACCATTTTAGCACAAATACAACCCCATTTCATGTCACTATTCATACCATTTGACAGGCGCTGACCAAATTTCTCCTTAAAGGCGCATATGCGGGTTTGCAATATTTTCTGGAATTCATGCCCAATTTGTCTAGAATTGATTGTTTTATGCTGCATATATATAGTAGCATTGAAAAAAGTGCAAAAAACACTTAAACAACCCAAAAAGGGTTGCCTTAAGGTAAATAACCACTAAATGCCTACGCGGACCAAATTCAGATACAGTCAAATAGTCCGTTAAAAAACTTTAAAGCGGCTGGAAATGGGGGTATGTCTTGACAAATCAGCATCAGAATCATGAAATTGATGTTAAATGCTTTGTATGCATGTATGTGATGTAGTGAAATGGTTTTATTCAGAAATATTTTGTATTCTGGCTTAAATATGAAAGTGAAAGTAAGGTTGGGGCTAACGGACAGTGAGTAAATCCGTACATGTGAGAAAATCTGTTCACCGCGTTTGACGAACCAAATTTTTCTTATATGATACATGACCCCCTACTTTTTTTTCATTTTCTTCAAGCTGAATGCTATTTCTATTGATTAAAAGATTTTGAGAGGGCCCCATGGACAAAAAGTTGACATTTTTTTTGGCTGACCTAGGTCACTTTACATTGAGTTAAAGAACAACTCTATTTGGTGGTTTGTGACCTAAAGACATGCAAAATTCCTTTAAAATCATGTTTTCAATTTTTTGCATTTAAATGATAGGAAATGCACTCAAGATGGGGTTTTGATCATTTTTATCTGTATAAAATGTCTAAAAAAGTGAAAATTCAGATTTTTATCATGAAAAATCCAGAAAAGTTCAGATTTATTTTTTCTTAAATTGACATTTTTATGTGAATGTTGCCCTTATTTTAGTACCAGACAAGGATAATTGTGATTGAAAATGAATAATAGGCATATTATTAGGCATCTAAAGCAAAATTGGGGTTCAGAATACCATTTTAGCACAAATACAACCCCATTTCATGTCACTATTCATACCATTTGACAGGCGCTGACCAAATTTCTCCTTAAAGGCGCATATGCGGGTTTGCAATATTTTCTGGAATTCATGCCCAATTTGTCTAGAATTGATTGTTTTATGCTGCATATATATAGTAGCATTGAAAAAAGTGCAAAAAACACTTAAACAACCCAAAAAGGGTTGCCTTAAGGTAAATTACCACTAAATGCCTACGCGGACCAAATTCAGATACAGTCAAATAGTCCGTTAAAAAACTTTAAAGCGGCTGGAAATGGGGGTATGTCTTGACAAATCAGCATCAGAATCATGAAATTGATGTTAAATGCTTTGTATGCATGTATGTGATGTAGTGAAATGGTTTTATTCAGAAATATTTTGTATTCTGGCTTAAATATGAAAGTGAAAGTAAGGTTGGGGCTAACGGACAGTGAGTAAATCCGTACATGTGAGAAAATCTGTTCACCGCGTTTGACGAACCAAATTTTTCTTATATGATACATGACCCCCTACTTTTTTTTCATTTTCTTCAAGCTGAATGCTATTTCTATTGATTAAAAGATTTTGAGAGGGCCCCATGGACAAAAAGTTGACATTTTTTTTGGCTGACCTAGGTCACTTTACATTGAGTTAAAGAACAACTCTATTTGGTGGTTTGTGACCTAAAGACATGCAAAATTCCTTTAAAATCATGTTTTCAATTTTTTGCATTTAAATGATAGGAAATGCACTCAAGATGGGGTTTTGATCATTTTTATCTGTATAAAATGTCTAAAAAAGTGAAAATTCAGATTTTTATCATGAAAAATCCAGAAAAGTTCAGATTTATTTTTTCTTAAATTGACATTTTTATGTGAATGTTGCCCTTATTTTAGTACCAGACAAGGATAATTGTGATTGAAAATGAATAATAGGCATATTATTAGGCATCTAAAGCAAAATTGGGGTTCAGAATACCATTTTAGCACAAATACAACCCCATTTCATGTCACTATTCATACCATTTGACAGGCGCTGACCAAATTTCTCCTTAAAGGCGCATATGCGGGTTTGCAATATTTTCTGGAATTCATGCCCAATTTGTCTAGAATTGATTGTTTTATGCTGCATATATATAGTAGCATTGAAAAAAGTGCAAAAAACACTTAAACAACCCAAAAAGGGTTGCCTTAAGGTAAATAACCACTAAATGCCTACGCGGACCAAATTCAGATACAGTCAAATAGTCCGTTAAAAAACTTTAAAGCGGCTGGAAATGGGGGTATGTCTTGACAAATCAGCATCAGAATCATGAAATTGATGTTAAATGCTTTGTATGCATGTATGTGATGTAGTGAAATGGTTTTATTCAGAAATATTTTGTATTCTGGCTTAAATATGAAAGTGAAAGTAAGGTTGGGGCTAACGGACAGTGAGTAAATCCGTACATGTGAGAAAATCTGTTCACCGCGTTTGACGAACCAAATTTTTCTTATATGATACATGACCCCCTACTTTTTTTTCATTTTCTTCAAGCTGAATGCTATTTCTATTGATTAAAAGATTTTGAGAGGGCCCCATGGACAAAAAGTTGACATTTTTTTTGGCTGACCTAGGTCACTTTACATTGAGTTAAAGAACAACTCTATTTGGTGGTTTGTGACCTAAAGACATGCAAAATTCCTTTAAAATCATGTTTTCAATTTTTTGCATTTAAATGATAGGAAATGCACTCAAGATGGGGTTTTGATCATTTTTATCTGTATAAAATGTCTAAAAAAGTGAAAATTCAGATTTTTATCATGAAAAATCCAGAAAAGTTCAGATTTATTTTTTCTTAAATTGACATTTTTATGTGAATGTTGCCCTTATTTTAGTACCAGACAAGGATAATTGTGATTGAAAATGAATAATAGGCATATTATTAGGCATCTAAAGCAAAATTGGGGTTCAGAATACCATTTTAGCACAAATACAACCCCATTTCATGTCACTATTCATACCATTTGACAGGCGCTGACCAAATTTCTCCTTAAAGGCGCATATGCGGGTTTGCAATATTTTCTGGAATTCATGCCCAATTTGTCTAGAATTGATTGTTTTATGCTGCATATATATAGTAGCATTGAAAAAAGTGCAAAAAACACTTAAACAACCCAAAAAGGGTTGCCTTAAGGTAAATAACCACTAAATGCCTACGCGGACCAAATTCAGATACAGTCAAATAGTCCGTTAAAAAACTTTAAAGCGGCTGGAAATGGGGGTATGTCTTGACAAATCAGCATCAGAATCATGAAATTGATGTTAAATGCTTTGTATGCATGTATGTGATGTAGTGAAATGGTTTTATTCAGAAATATTTTGTATTCTGGCTTAAATATGAAAGTGAAAGTAAGGTTGGGGCTAACGGACAGTGAGTAAATCCGTACATGTGAGAAAATCTGTTCACCGCGTTTGACGAACCAAATTTTTCTTATATGATACATGACCCCCTACTTTTTTTTCATTTTCTTCAAGCTGAATGCTATTTCTATTGATTAAAAGATTTTGAGAGGGCCCCATGGACAAAAAGTTGACATTTTTTTTGGCTGACCTAGGTCACTTTACATTGAGTTAAAGAACAACTCTATTTGGTGGTTTGTGACCTAAAGACATGCAAAATTCCTTTAAAATCATGTTTTCAATTTTTTGCATTTAAATGATAGGAAATGCACTCAAGATGGGGTTTTGATCATTTTTATCTGTATAAAATGTCTAAAAAAGTGAAAATTCAGATTTTTATCATGAAAAATCCAGAAAAGTTCAGATTTATTTTTTCTTAAATTGACATTTTTATGTGAATGTTGCCCTTATTTTAGTACCAGACAAGGATAATTGTGATTGAAAATGAATAATAGGCATATTATTAGGCATCTAAAGCAAAATTGGGGTTCAGAATACCATTTTAGCACAAATACAACCCCATTTCATGTCACTATTCATACCATTTGACAGGCGCTGACCAAATTTCTCCTTAAAGGCGCATATGCGGGTTTGCAATATTTTCTGGAATTCATGCCCAATTTGTCTAGAATTGATTGTTTTATGCTGCATATATATAGTAGCATTGAAAAAAGTGCAAAAAACACTTAAACAACCCAAAAAGGGTTGCCTTAAGGTAAATAACCACTAAATGCCTACGCGGACCAAATTCAGATACAGTCAAATAGTCCGTTAAAAAACTTTAAAGCGGCTGGAAATGGGGGTATGTCTTGACAAATCAGCATCAGAATCATGAAATTGATGTTAAATGCTTTGTATGCATGTATGTGATGTAGTGAAATGGTTTTATTCAGAAATATTTTGTATTCTGGCTTAAATATGAAAGTGAAAGTAAGGTTGGGGCTAACGGACAGTGAGTAAATCCGTACATGTGAGAAAATCTGTTCACCGCGTTTGACGAACCAAATTTTTCTTATATATGATACATGACCCCCTACTTTTTTTTCATTTTCTTCAAGCTGAATGCTATTTCTATTGATTAAAAGATTTTGAGAGGGCCCCATGGACAAAAAGTTGACATTTTTTTTGGCTGACCTAGGTCACTTTACATTGAGTTAAAGAACAACTCTATTTGGTGGTTTGTGACCTAAAGACATGCAAAATTCCTTTAAAATCATGTTTTCAATTTTTTGCATTTAAATGATAGGAAATGCACTCAAGATGGGGTTTTGATCATTTTTATCTGTATAAAATGTCTAAAAAAGTGAAAATTCAGATTTTTATCATGAAAAATCCAGAAAAGTTCAGATTTATTTTTTCTTAAATTGACATTTTTATGTGAATGTTGCCCTTATTTTAGTACCAGACAAGGATAATTGTGATTGAAAATGAATAATAGGCATATTATTAGGCATCTAAAGCAAAATTGGGGTTCAGAATACCATTTTAGCACAAATACAACCCCATTTCATGTCACTATTCATACCATTTGACAGGCGCTGACCAAATTTCTCCTTAAAGGCGCATATGCGGGTTTGCAATATTTTCTGGAATTCATGCCCAATTTGTCTAGAATTGATTGTTTTATGCTGCATATATATAGTAGCATTGAAAAAAGTGCAAAAAACACTTAAACAACCCAAAAAGGGTTGCCTTAAGGTAAATAACCACTAAATGCCTACGCGGACCAAATTCAGATACAGTCAAATAGTCCGTTAAAAAACTTTAAAGCGGCTGGAAATGGGGGTATGTCTTGACAAATCAGCATCAGAATCATGAAATTGATGTTAAATGCTTTGTATGCATGTATGTGATGTAGTGAAATGGTTTTATTCAGAAATATTTTGTATTCTGGCTTAAATATGAAAGTGAAAGTAAGGTTGGGGCTAACGGACAGTGAGTAAATCCGTACATGTGAGAAAATCTGTTCACCGCGTTTGACGAACCAAATTTTTCTTATATGATACATGACCCCCTACTTTTTTTTCATTTTCTTCAAGCTGAATGCTATTTCTATTGATTAAAAGATTTTGAGAGGGCCCCATGGACAAAAAGTTGACATTTTTTTTGGCTGACCTAGGTCACTTTACATTGAGTTAAAGAACAACTCTATTTGGTGGTTTGTGACCTAAAGACATGCAAAATTCCTTTAAAATCATGTTTTCAATTTTTTGCATTTAAATGATAGGAAATGCACTCAAGATGGGGTTTTGATCATTTTTATCTGTATAAAATGTCTAAAAAAGTGAAAATTCAGATTTTTATCATGAAAAATCCAGAAAAGTTCAGATTTATTTTTTCTTAAATTGACATTTTTATGTGAATGTTGCCCTTATTTTAGTACCAGACAAGGATAATTGTGATTGAAAATGAATAATAGGCATATTATTAGGCATCTAAAGCAAAATTGGGGTTCAGAATACCATTTTAGCACAAATACAACCCCATTTCATGTCACTATTCATACCATTTGACAGGCGCTGACCAAATTTCTCCTTAAAGGCGCATATGCGGGTTTGCAATATTTTCTGGAATTCATGCCCAATTTGTCTAGAATTGATTGTTTTATGCTGCATATATATAGTAGCATTGAAAAAAGTGCAAAAAACACTTAAACAACCCAAAAAGGGTTGCCTTAAGGTAAATAACCACTAAATGCCTACGCGGACCAAATTCAGATACAGTCAAATAGTCCGTTAAAAAACTTTAAAGCGGCTGGAAATGGGGGTATGTCTTGACAAATCAGCATCAGAATCATGAAATTGATGTTAAATGCTTTGTATGCATGTATGTGATGTAGTGAAATGGTTTTATTCAGAAATATTTTGTATTCTGGCTTAAATATGAAAGTGAAAGTAAGGTTGGGGCTAACGGACAGTGAGTAAATCCGTACATGTGAGAAAATCTGTTCACCGCGTTTGACGAACCAAATTTTTCTTATATGATACATGACCCCCTACTTTTTTTTCATTTTCTTCAAGCTGAATGCTATTTCTATTGATTAAAAGATTTTGAGAGGGCCCCATGGACAAAAAGTTGACATTTTTTTTGGCTGACCTAGGTCACTTTACATTGAGTTAAAGAACAACTCTATTTGGTGGTTTGTGACCTAAAGACATGCAAAATTCCTTTAAAATCATGTTTTCAATTTTTTGCATTTAAATGATAGGAAATGCACTCAAGATGGGGTTTTGATCATTTTTATCTGTATAAAATGTCTAAAAAAGTGAAAATTCAGATTTTTATCATGAAAAATCCAGAAAAGTTCAGATTTATTTTTTCTTAAATTGACATTTTTATGTGAATGTTGCCCTTATTTTAGTACCAGACAAGGATAATTGTGATTGAAAATGAATAATAGGCATATTATTAGGCATCTAAAGCAAAATTGGGGTTCAGAATACCATTTTAGCACAAATACAACCCCATTTCATGTCACTATTCATACCATTTGACAGGCGCTGACCAAATTTCTCCTTAAAGGCGCATATGCGGGTTTGCAATATTTTCTGGAATTCATGCCCAATTTGTCTAGAATTGATTGTTTTATGCTGCATATATATAGTAGCATTGAAAAAAGTGCAAAAAACACTTAAACAACCCAAAAAGGGTTGCCTTAAGGTAAATAACCACTAAATGCCTACGCGGACCAAATTCAGATACAGTCAAATAGTCCGTTAAAAAACTTTAAAGCGGCTGGAAATGGGGGTATGTCTTGACAAATCAGCATCAGAATCATGAAATTGATGTTAAATGCTTTGTATGCATGTATGTGATGTAGTGAAATGGTTTTATTCAGAAATATTTTGTATTCTGGCTTAAATATGAAAGTGAAAGTAAGGTTGGGGCTAACGGACAGTGAGTAAATCCGTACATGTGAGAAAATCTGTTCACCGCGTTTGACGAACCAAATTTTTCTTATATGATACATGACCCCCTACTTTTTTTTCATTTTCTTCAAGCTGAATGCTATTTCTATTGATTAAAAGATTTTGAGAGGGCCCCATGGACAAAAAGTTGACATTTTTTTTGGCTGACCTAGGTCACTTTACATTGAGTTAAAGAACAACTCTATTTGGTGGTTTGTGACCTAAAGACATGCAAAATTCCTTTAAAATCATGTTTTCAATTTTTTGCATTTAAATGATAGGAAATGCACTCAAGATGGGGTTTTGATCATTTTTATCTGTATAAAATGTCTAAAAAAGTGAAAATTCAGATTTTTATCATGAAAAATCCAGAAAAGTTCAGATTTATTTTTTCTTAAATTGACATTTTTATGTGAATGTTGCCCTTATTTTAGTACCAGACAAGGATAATTGTGATTGAAAATGAATAATAGGCATATTATTAGGCATCTAAAGCAAAATTGGGGTTCAGAATACCATTTTAGCACAAATACAACCCCATTTCATGTCACTATTCATACCATTTGACAGGCGCTGACCAAATTTCTCCTTAAAGGCGCATATGCGGGTTTGCAATATTTTCTGGAATTCATGCCCAATTTGTCTAGAATTGATTGTTTTATGCTGCATATATATAGTAGCATTGAAAAAAGTGCAAAAAACACTTAAACAACCCAAAAAGGGTTGCCTAAAGACATGCAAAATTCCTTTAAAATCATGTTTTCAATTTTTTGCATTTAAATGATAGGAAATGCACTCAAGATGGGGTTTTGATCATTTTTATCTGTATAAAATGTCTAAAAAAGTGAAAATTCAGATTTTTATCATGAAAAATCCAGAAAAGTTCAGATTTATTTTTTCTTAAATTGACATTTTTATGTGAATGTTGCCCTTATTTTAGTACCAGACAAGGATAATTGTGATTGAAAATGAATAATAGGCATATTATTAGGCATCTAAAGCAAAATTGGGGTTCAGAATACCATTTTAGCACAAATACAACCCCATTTCATGTCACTATTCATACCATTTGACAGGCGCTGACCAAATTTCTCCTTAAAGGCGCATATGCGGGTTTGCAATATTTTCTGGAATTCATGCCCAATTTGTCTAGAATTGATTGTTTTATGCTGCATATATATAGTAGCATTGAAAAAAGTGCAAAAAACACTTAAACAACCCAAAAAGGGTTGCCTTAAGGTAAATAACCACTAAATGCCTACGCGGACCAAATTCAGATACAGTCAAATAGTCCGTTAAAAAACTTTAAAGCGGCTGGAAATGGGGGTATGTCTTGACAAATCAGCATCAGAATCATGAAATTGATGTTAAATGCTTTGTATGCATGTATGTGATGTAGTGAAATGGTTTTATTCAGAAATATTTTGTATTCTGGCTTAAATATGAAAGTGAAAGTAAGGTTGGGGCTAACGGACAGTGAGTAAATCCGTACATGTGAGAAAATCTGTTCACCGCGTTTGACGAACCAAATTTTTCTTATATGATACATGACCCCCTACTTTTTTTTCATTTTCTTCAAGCTGAATGCTATTTCTATTGATTAAAAGATTTTGAGAGGGCCCCATGGACAAAAAGTTGACATTTTTTTTGGCTGACCTAGGTCACTTTACATTGAGTTAAAGAACAACTCTATTTGGTGGTTTGTGACCTAAAGACATGCAAAATTCCTTTAAAATCATGTTTTCAATTTTTTGCATTTAAATGATAGGAAATGCACTCAAGATGGGGTTTTGATCATTTTTATCTGTATAAAATGTCTAAAAAAGTGAAAATTCAGATTTTTATCATGAAAAATCCAGAAAAGTTCAGATTTATTTTTTCTTAAATTGACATTTTTATGTGAATGTTGCCCTTATTTTAGTACCAGACAAGGATAATTGTGATTGAAAATGAATAATAGGCATATTATTAGGCATCTAAAGCAAAATTGGGGTTCAGAATACCATTTTAGCACAAATACAACCCCATTTCATGTCACTATTCATACCATTTGACAGGCGCTGACCAAATTTCTCCTTAAAGGCGCATATGCGGGTTTGCAATATTTTCTGGAATTCATGCCCAATTTGTCTAGAATTGATTGTTTTATGCTGCATATATATAGTAGCATTGAAAAAAGTGCAAAAAACACTTAAACAACCCAAAAAGGGTTGCCTTAATAAAGACATGCAAAATTCCTTTAAAATCATGTTTTCAATTTTTTGCATTTAAATGATAGGAAATGCACTCAAGATGGGGTTTTGATCATTTTTATCTGTATAAAATGTCTAAAAAAGTGAAAATTCAGATTTTTATCATGAAAAATCCAGAAAAGTTCAGATTTATTTTTTCTTAAATTGACATTTTTATGTGAATGTTGCCCTTATTTTAGTACCAGACAAGGATAATTGTGATTGAAAATGAATAATAGGCATATTATTAGGCATCTAAAGCAAAATTGGGGTTCAGAATACCATTTTAGCACAAATACAACCCCATTTCATGTCACTATTCATACCATTTGACAGGCGCTGACCAAATTTCTCCTTAAAGGCGCATATGCGGGTTTGCAATATTTTCTGGAATTCATGCCCAATTTGTCTAGAATTGATTGTTTTATGCTGCATATATATAGTAGCATTGAAAAAAGTGCAAAAAACACTTAAACAACCCAAAAAGGGTTGCCTTAAGGTAAATAACCACTAAATGCCTACGCGGACCAAATTCAGATACAGTCAAATAGTCCGTTAAAAAACTTTAAAGCGGCTGGAAATGGGGGTATGTCTTGACAAATCAGCATCAGAATCATGAAATTGATGTTAAATGCTTTGTATGCATGTATGTGATGTAGTGAAATGGTTTTATTCAGAAATATTTTGTATTCTGGCTTAAATATGAAAGTGAAAGTAAGGTTGGGGCTAACGGACAGTGAGTAAATCCGTACATGTGAGAAAATCTGTTCACCGCGTTTGACGAACCAAATTTTTCTTATATGATACATGACCCCCTACTTTTTTTTCATTTTCTTCAAGCTGGATGCTATTTCTATTGATTAAAAGATTTTGAGAGGGCCCCATGGACAAAAAGTTGACATTTTTTTTGGCTGACCTAGGTCACTTTACATTGAGTTAAAGAACAACTCTATTTGGTGGTTTGTGACCTAAAGACATGCAAAATTCCTTTAAAATCATGTTTTCAATTTTTTGCATTTAAATGATAGGAAATGCACTCAAGATGGGGTTTTGATCATTTTTATCTGTATAAAATGTCTAAAAAAGTGAAAATTCAGATTTTTATCATGAAAAATCCAGAAAAGTTCAGATTTATTTTTTCTTAAATTGACATTTTTATGTGAATGTTGCCCTTATTTTAGTACGAGACAAGGATAATTGTGATTGAAAATGAATAATAGGCATATTATTAGGCATCTAAAGCAAAATTGGGGTTCAGAATACCATTTTAGCACAAATACAACCCCATTTCATGTCACTATTCATACCATTTGACAGGCGCTGACCAAATTTCTCCTTAAAGGCGCATATGCGGGTTTGCAATATTTTCTGGAATTCATGCCCAATTTGTCTAGAATTGATTGTTTTATGCTGCATATATATAGTAGCATTGAAAAAAGTGCAAAAAACACTTAAACAACCCAAAAAGGGTTGCCTTAAGGTAAATAACCACTAAATGCCTACGCGGACCAAATTCAGATACAGTCAAATAGTCCGTTAAAAAACTTTAAAGCGGCTGGAAATGGGGGTATGTCTTGACAAATCAGCATCAGAATCATGAAATTGATGTTAAATGCTTTGTATGCATGTATGTGATGTAGTGAAATGGTTTTATTCAGAAATATTTTGTATTCTGGCTTAAATATGAAAGTGAAAGTAAGGTTGGGGCTAACGGACAGTGAGTAAATCCGTACATGTGAGAAAATCTGTTCACCGCGTTTGACGAACCAAATTTTTCTTATATGATACATGACCCCCTACTTTTTTTTCATTTTCTTCAAGCTGAATGCTATTTCTATTGATTAAAAGATTTTGAGAGGGCCCCATGGACAAAAAGTTGACATTTTTTTTGGCTGACCTAGGTCACTTTACATTGAGTTAAAGAACAACTCTATTTGGTGGTTTGTGACCTAAAGACATGCAAAATTCCTTTAAAATCATGTTTTCAATTTTTTGCATTTAAATGATAGGAAATGCACTCAAGATGGGGTTTTGATCATTTTTATCTGTATAAAATGTCTAAAAAAGTGAAAATTCAGATTTTTATCATGAAAAATCCAGAAAAGTTCAGATTTATTTTTTCTTAAATTGACATTTTTATGTGAATGTTGCCCTTATTTTAGTACGAGACAAGGATAATTGTGATTGAAAATGAATAATAGGCATATTATTAGGCATCTAAAGCAAAATTGGGGTTCAGAATACCATTTTAGCACAAATACAACCCCATTTCATGTCACTATTCATACCATTTGACAGGCGCTGACCAAATTTCTCCTTAAAGGCGCATATGCGGGTTTGCAATATTTTCTGGAATTCATGCCCAATTTGTCTAGAATTGATTGTTTTATGCTGCATATATATAGTAGCATTGAAAAAAGTGCAAAAAACACTTAAACAACCCAAAAAGGGTTGCCTTAAGGTAAATAACCACTAAATGCCTACGCGGACCAAATTCAGATACAGTCAAATAGTCCGTTAAAAAACTTTAAAGCGGCTGGAAATGGGGGTATGTCTTGACAAATCAGCATCAGAATCATGAAATTGATGTTAAATGCTTTGTATGCATGTATGTGATGTAGTGAAATGGTTTTATTCAGAAATATTTTGTATTCTGGCTTAAATATGAAAGTGAAAGTAAGGTTGGGGCTAACGGACAGTGAGTAAATCCGTACATGTGAGAAAATCTGTTCACCGCGTTTGACGAACCAAATTTTTCTTATATGATACATGACCCCCTACTTTTTTTTCATTTTCTTCAAGCTGAATGCTATTTCTATTGATTAAAAGATTTTGAGAGGGCCCCATGGACAAAAAGTTGACATTTTTTTTGGCTGACCTAGGTCACTTTACATTGAGTTAAAGAACAACTCTATTTGGTGGTTTGTGACCTAAAGACATGCAAAATTCCTTTAAAATCATGTTTTCAATTTTTTGCATTTAAATGATAGGAAATGCACTCAAGATGGGGTTTTGATCATTTTTATCTGTATAAAATGTCTAAAAAAGTGAAAATTCAGATTTTTATCATGAAAAATCCAGAAAAGTTCAGATTTATTTTTTCTTAAATTGACATTTTTATGTGAATGTTGCCCTTATTTTAGTACGAGACAAGGATAATTGTGATTGAAAATGAATAATAGGCATATTATTAGGCATCTAAAGCAAAATTGGGGTTCAGAATACCATTTTAGCACAAATACAACCCCATTTCATGTCACTATTCATACCATTTGACAGGCGCTGACCAAATTTCTCCTTAAAGGCGCATATGCGGGTTTGCAATATTTTCTGGAATTCATGCCCAATTTGTCTAGAATTGATTGTTTTATGCTGCATATATATAGTAGCATTGAAAAAAGTGCAAAAAACACTTAAACAACCCAAAAAGGGTTGCCTTAAGGTAAATAACCACTAAATGCCTACGCGGACCAAATTCAGATACAGTCAAATAGTCCGTTAAAAAACTTTAAAGCGGCTGGAAATGGGGGTATGTCTTGACAAATCAGCATCAGAATCATGAAATTGATGTTAAATGCTTTGTATGCATGTATGTGATGTAGTGAAATGGTTTTATTCAGAAATATTTTGTATTCTGGCTTAAATATGAAAGTGAAAGTAAGGTTGGGGCTAACGGACAGTGAGTAAATCCGTACATGTGAGAAAATCTGTTCACCGCGTTTGACGAACCAAATTTTTCTTATATGATACATGACCCCCTACTTTTTTTTCATTTTCTTCAAGCTGAATGCTATTTCTATTGATTAAAAGATTTTGAGAGGGCCCCATGGACAAAAAGTTGACATTTTTTTTGGCTGACCTAGGTCACTTTACATTGAGTTAAAGAACAACTCTATTTGGTGGTTTGTGACCTAAAGACATGCAAAATTCCTTTAAAATCATGTTTTCAATTTTTTGCATTTAAATGATAGGAAATGCACTCAAGATGGGGTTTTGATCATTTTTATCTGTATAAAATGTCTAAAAAAGTGAAAATTCAGATTTTTATCATGAAAAATCCAGAAAAGTTCAGATTTATTTTTTCTTAAATTGACATTTTTATGTGAATGTTGCCCTTATTTTAGTACCAGACAAGGATAATTGTGATTGAAAATGAATAATAGGCATATTATTAGGCATCTAAAGCAAAATTGGGGTTCAGAATACCATTTTAGCACAAATACAACCCCATTTCATGTCACTATTCATACCATTTGACAGGCGCTGACCAAATTTCTCCTTAAAGGCGCATATGCGGGTTTGCAATATTTTCTGGAATTCATGCCCAATTTGTCTAGAATTGATTGTTTTATGCTGCATATATATAGTAGCATTGAAAAAAGTGCAAAAAACACTTAAACAACCCAAAAAGGGTTGCCTTAAGGTAAATAACCACTAAATGCCTACGCGGACCAAATTCAGATACAGTCAAATAGTCCGTTAAAAAACTTTAAAGCGGCTGGAAATGGGGGTATGTCTTGACAAATCAGCATCAGAATCATGAAATTGATGTTAAATGCTTTGTATGCATGTATGTGATGTAGTGAAATGGTTTTATTCAGAAATATTTTGTATTCTGGCTTAAATATGAAAGTGAAAGTAAGGTTGGGGCTAACGGACAGTGAGTAAATCCGTACATGTGAGAAAATCTGTTCACCGCGTTTGACGAACCAAATTTTTCTTATATGATACATGACCCCCTACTTTTTTTTCATTTTCTTCAAGCTGGATGCTATTTCTATTGATTAAAAGATTTTGAGAGGGCCCCATGGACAAAAAGTTGACTTTTTTTTTGGCTGACCTAGGTCACTTTACATTGAGTTAAAGAACAACTCTATTTGGTGGTTTGTGACCTAAAGACATGCAAAATTCCTTTAAAATCATGTTTTCAATTTTTTGCATTTAAATGATAGGAAATGCACTCAAGATGGGGTTTTGATCATTTTTATCTGTATAAAATGTCTAAAAAAGTGAAAATTCAGATTTTTATCATGAAAAATCCAGAAAAGTTCAGATTTATTTTTTCTTAAATTGACATTTTTATGTGAATGTTGCCCTTATTTTAGTACCAGACAAGGATAATTGTGATTGAAAATGAATAATAGGCATATTATTAGGCATCTAAAGCAAAATTGGGGTTCAGAATACCATTTTAGCACAAATACAACCCCATTTCATGTCACTATTCATACCATTTGACAGGCGCTGACCAAATTTCTCCTTAAAGGCGCATATGCGGGTTTGCAATATTTTCTGGAATTCATGCCCAATTTGTCTAGAATTGATTGTTTTATGCTGCATATATATAGTAGCATTGAAAAAAGTGCAAAAAACACTTAAACAACCCAAAAAGGGTTGCCTTAAGGTAAATAACCACTAAATGCCTACGCGGACCAAATTCAGATACAGTCAAATAGTCCGTTAAAAAACTTTAAAGCGGCTGGAAATGGGGGTATGTCTTGACAAATCAGCATCAGAATCATGAAATTGATGTTAAATGCTTTGTATGCATGTATGTGATGTAGTGAAATGGTTTTATTCAGAAATATTTTGTATTCTGGCTTAAATATGAAAGTGAAAGTAAGGTTGGGGCTAACGGACAGTGAGTAAATCCGTACATGTGAGAAAATCTGTTCACCGCGTTTGACGAACCAAATTTTTCTTATATGATACATGACCCCCTACTTTTTTTTCATTTTCTTCAAGCTGGATGCTATTTCTATTGATTAAAAGATTTTGAGAGGGCCCCATGGACAAAAAGTTGACTTTTTTTTTGGCTGACCTAGGTCACTTTACATTGAGTTAAAGAACAACTCTATTTGGTGGTTTGTGACCTAAAGACATGCAAAATTCCTTTAAAATCATGTTTTCAATTTTTTGCATTTAAATGATAGGAAATGCACTCAAGATGGGGTTTTGATCATTTTTATCTGTATAAAATGTCTAAAAAAGTGAAAATTCAGATTTTTATCATGAAAAATCCAGAAAAGTTCAGATTTATTTTTTCTTAAATTGACATTTTTATGTGAATGTTGCCCTTATTTTAGTACCAGACAAGGATAATTGTGATTGAAAATGAATAATAGGCATATTATTAGGCATCTAAAGCAAAATTGGGGTTCAGAATACCATTTTAGCACAAATACAACCCCATTTCATGTCACTATTCATACCATTTGACAGGCGCTGACCAAATTTCTCCTTAAAGGCGCATATGCGGGTTTGCAATATTTTCTGGAATTCATGCCCAATTTGTCTAGAATTGATTGTTTTATGCTGCATATATATAGTAGCATTGAAAAAAGTGCAAAAAACACTTAAACAACCCAAAAAGGGTTGCCTTAAGGTAAATAACCACTAAATGCCTACGCGGACCAAATTCAGATACAGTCAAATAGTCCGTTAAAAAACTTTAAAGCGGCTGGAAATGGGGGTATGTCTTGACAAATCAGCATCAGAATCATGAAATTGATGTTAAATGCTTTGTATGCATGTATGTGATGTAGTGAAATGGTTTTATTCAGAAATATTTTGTATTCTGGCTTAAATATGAAAGTGAAAGTAAGGTTGGGGCTAACGGACAGTGAGTAAATCCGTACATGTGAGAAAATCTGTTCACCGCGTTTGACGAACCAAATTTTTCTTATATGATACATGACCCCCTACTTTTTTTTCATTTTCTTCAAGCTGAATGCTATTTCTATTGATTAAAAGATTTTGAGAGGGCCCCATGGACAAAAAGTTGACATTTTTTTTGGCTGACCTAGGTCACTTTACATTGAGTTAAAGAACAACTCTATTTGGTGGTTTGTGACCTAAAGACATGCAAAATTCCTTTAAAATCATGTTTTCAATTTTTTGCATTTAAATGATAGGAAATGCACTCAAGATGGGGTTTTGATCATTTTTATCTGTATAAAATGTCTAAAAAAGTGAAAATTCAGATTTTTATCATGAAAAATCCAGAAAAGTTCAGATTTATTTTTTCTTAAATTGACATTTTTATGTGAATGTTGCCCTTATTTTAGTACCAGACAAGGATAATTGTGATTGAAAATGAATAATAGGCATATTATTAGGCATCTAAAGCAAAATTGGGGTTCAGAATACCATTTTAGCACAAATACAACCCCATTTCATGTCACTATTCATACCATTTGACAGGCGCTGACCAAATTTCTCCTTAAAGGCGCATATGCGGGTTTGCAATATTTTCTGGAATTCATGCCCAATTTGTCTAGAATTGATTGTTTTATGCTGCATATATATAGTAGCATTGAAAAAAGTGCAAAAAACACTTAAACAACCCAAAAAGGGTTGCCTTAAGGTAAATAACCACTAAATGCCTACGCGGACCAAATTCAGATACAGTCAAATAGTCCGTTAAAAAACTTTAAAGCGGCTGGAAATGGGGGTATGTCTTGACAAATCAGCATCAGAATCATGAAATTGATGTTAAATGCTTTGTATGCATGTATGTGATGTAGTGAAATGGTTTTATTCAGAAATATTTTGTATTCTGGCTTAAATATGAAAGTGAAAGTAAGGTTGGGGCTAACGGACAGTGAGTAAATCCGTACATGTGAGAAAATCTGTTCACCGCGTTTGACGAACCAAATTTTTCTTATATGATACATGACCCCCTACTTTTTTTTCATTTTCTTCAAGCTGAATGCTATTTCTATTGATTAAAAGATTTTGAGAGGGCCCCATGGACAAAAAGTTGACATTTTTTTTGGCTGACCTAGGTCACTTTACATTGAGTTAAAGAACAACTCTATTTGGTGGTTTGTGACCTAAAGACATGCAAAATTCCTTTAAAATCATGTTTTCAATTTTTTGCATTTAAATGATAGGAAATGCACTCAAGATGGGGTTTTGATCATTTTTATCTGTATAAAATGTCTAAAAAAGTGAAAATTCAGATTTTTATCATGAAAAATCCAGAAAAGTTCAGATTTATTTTTTCTTAAATTGACATTTTTATGTGAATGTTGCCCTTATTTTAGTACCAGACAAGGATAATTGTGATTGAAAATGAATAATAGGCATATTATTAGGCATCTAAAGCAAAATTGGGGTTCAGAATACCATTTTAGCACAAATACAACCCCATTTCATGTCACTATTCATACCATTTGACAGGCGCTGACCAAATTTCTCCTTAAAGGCGCATATGCGGGTTTGCAATATTTTCTGGAATTCATGCCCAATTTGTCTAGAATTGATTGTTTTATGCTGCATATATATAGTAGCATTGAAAAAAGTGCAAAAAACACTTAAACAACCCAAAAAGGGTTGCCTTAAGGTAAATAACCACTAAATGCCTACGCGGACCAAATTCAGATACAGTCAAATAGTCCGTTAAAAAACTTTAAAGCGGCTGGAAATGGGGGTATGTCTTGACAAATCAGCATCAGAATCATGAAATTGATGTTAAATGCTTTGTATGCATGTATGTGATGTAGTGAAATGGTTTTATTCAGAAATATTTTGTATTCTGGCTTAAATATGAAAGTGAAAGTAAGGTTGGGGCTAACGGACAGTGAGTAAATCCGTACATGTGAGAAAATCTGTTCACCCAAATTTTTCTTATATGATACATGACCCCCTACTTTTTTTTCATTTTCTTCAAGCTGGATGCTATTTCTATTGATTAAAAGATTTTGAGAGGGCCCCATGGACAAAAAGTTGACATTTTTTTTGGCTGACCTAGGTCACTTTACATTGAGTTAAAGAACAACTCTATTTGGTGGTTTGTGACCTAAAGACATGCAAAATTCCTTTAAAATCATGTTTTCAATTTTTTGCATTTAAATGATAGGAAATGCACTCAAGATGGGGTTTTGATCATTTTTATCTGTATAAAATGTCTAAAAAAGTGAAAATTCAGATTTTTATCATGAAAAATCCAGAAAAGTTCAGATTTATTTTTTCTTAAATTGACATTTTTATGTGAATGTTGCCCTTATTTTAGTACCAGACAAGGATAATTGTGATTGAAAATGAATAATAGGCATATTATTAGGCATCTAAAGCAAAATTGGGGTTCAGAATACCATTTTAGCACAAATACAACCCCATTTCATGTCACTATTCATACCATTTGACAGGCGCTGACCAAATTTCTCCTTAAAGGCGCATATGCGGGTTTGCAATATTTTCTGGAATTCATGCCCAATTTGTCTAGAATTGATTGTTTTATGCTGCATATATATAGTAGCATTGAAAAAAGTGCAAAAAACACTTAAACAACCCAAAAAGGGTTGCCTTAAGGTAAATAACCACTAAATGCCTACGCGGACCAAATTCAGATACAGTCAAATAGTCCGTTAAAAAACTTTAAAGCGGCTGGAAATGGGGGTATGTCTTGACAAATCAGCATCAGAATCATGAAATTGATGTTAAATGCTTTGTATGCATGTATGTGATGTAGTGAAATGGTTTTATTCAGAAATATTTTGTATTCTGGCTTAAATATGAAAGTGAAAGTAAGGTTGGGGCTAACGGACAGTGAGTAAATCCGTACATGTGAGAAAATCTGTTCACCGCGTTTGACGAACCAAATTTTTCTTATATGATACATGACCCCCTACTTTTTTTTCATTTTCTTCAAGCTGGATGCTATTTCTATTGATTAAAAGATTTTGAGAGGGCCCCATGGACAAAAAGTTGACATTTTTTTTGGCTGACCTAGGTCACTTTACATTGAGTTAAAGAACAACTCTATTTGGTGGTTTGTGACCTAAAGACATGCAAAATTCCTTTAAAATCATGTTTTCAATTTTTTGCATTTAAATGATAGGAAATGCACTCAAGATGGGGTTTTGATCATTTTTATCTGTATAAAATGTCTAAAAAAGTGAAAATTCAGATTTTTATCATGAAAAATCCAGAAAAGTTCAGATTTATTTTTTCTTAAATTGACATTTTTATGTGAATGTTGCCCTTATTTTAGTACCAGACAAGGATAATTGTGATTGAAAATGAATAATAGGCATATTATTAGGCATCTAAAGCAAAATTGGGGTTCAGAATACCATTTTAGCACAAATACAACCCCATTTCATGTCACTATTCATACCATTTGACAGGCGCTGACCAAATTTCTCCTTAAAGGCGCATATGCGGGTTTGCAATATTTTCTGGAATTCATGCCCAATTTGTCTAGAATTGATTGTTTAATGCTGCATATATATAGTAGCATTGAAAAAAGTGCAAAAAACACTTAAACAACCCAAAAAGGGTTGCCTTAAGGTAAATAACCACTAAATGCCTACGCGGACCAAATTCAGATACAGTCAAATAGTCCGTTAAAAAACTTTAAAGCGGCTGGAAATGGGGGTATGTCTTGACAAATCAGCATCAGAATCATGAAATTGATGTTAAATGCTTTGTATGCATGTATGTGATGTAGTGAAATGGTTTTATTCAGAAATATTTTGTATTCTGGCTTAAATATGAAAGTGAAAGTAAGGTTGGGGCTAACGGACAGTGAGTAAATCCGTACATGTGAGAAAATCTGTTCACCGCGTTTGACGAACCAAATTTTTCTTATATGATACATGACCCCCTACTTTTTTTTCATTTTCTTCAAGCTGGATGCTATTTCTATTGATTAAAAGATTTTGAGAGGGCCCCATGGACAAAAAGTTGACATTTTTTTTGGCTGACCTAGGTCACTTTACATTGAGTTAAAGAACAACTCTATTTGGTGGTTTGTGACCTAAAGACATGCAAAATTCCTTTAAAATCATGTTTTCAATTTTTTGCATTTAAATGATAGGAAATGCACTCAAGATGGGGTTTTGATCATTTTTATCTGTATAAAATGTCTAAAAAAGTGAAAATTCAGATTTTTATCATGAAAAATCCAGAAAAGTTCAGATTTATTTTTTCTTAAATTGACATTTTTATGTGAATGTTGCCCTTATTTTAGTACCAGACAAGGATAATTGTGATTGAAAATGAATAATAGGCATATTATTAGGCATCTAAAGCAAAATTGGGGTTCAGAATACCATTTTAGCACAAATACAACCCCATTTCATGTCACTATTCATACCATTTGACAGGCGCTGACCAAATTTCTCCTTAAAGGCGCATATGCGGGTTTGCAATATTTTCTGGAATTCATGCCCAATTTGTCTAGAATTGATTGTTTTATGCTGCATATATATAGTAGCATTGAAAAAAGTGCAAAAAACACTTAAACAACCCAAAAAGGGTTGCCTTAAGACATGCAAAATTCCTTTAAAATCATGTTTTCAATTTTTTGCATTTAAATGATAGGAAATGCACTCAAGATGGGGTTTTGATCATTTTTATCTGTATAAAATGTCTAAAAAAGTGAAAATTCAGATTTTTATCATGAAAAATCCAGAAAAGTTCAGATTTATTTTTTCTTAAATTGACATTTTTATGTGAATGTTGCCCTTATTTTAGTACCAGACAAGGATAATTGTGATTGAAAATGAATAATAGGCATATTATTAGGCATCTAAAGCAAAATTGGGGTTCAGAATACCATTTTAGCACAAATACAACCCCATTTCATGTCACTATTCATACCATTTGACAGGCGCTGACCAAATTTCTCCTTAAAGGCGCATATGCGGGTTTGCAATATTTTCTGGAATTCATGCCCAATTTGTCTAGAATTGATTGTTTTATGCTGCATATATATAGTAGCATTGAAAAAAGTGCAAAAAACACTTAAACAACCCAAAAAGGGTTGCCTTAAGGTAAATAACCACTAAATGCCTACGCGGACCAAATTCAGATACAGTCAAATAGTCCGTTAAAAAACTTTAAAGCGGCTGGAAATGGGGGTATGTCTTGACAAATCAGCATCAGAATCATGAAATTGATGTTAAATGCTTTGTATGCATGTATGTGATGTAGTGAAATGGTTTTATTCAGAAATATTTTGTATTCTGGCTTAAATATGAAAGTGAAAGTAAGGTTGGGGCTAACGGACAGTGAGTAAATCCGTACATGTGAGAAAATCTGTTCACCGCGTTTGACGAACCAAATTTTTCTTATATGATACATGAGCCCCTACTTTTTTTTCATTTTCTTCAAGCTGAATGCTATTTCTATTGATTAAAAGATTTTGAGAGGGCCCCATGGACAAAAAGTTGACATTTTTTTTGGCTGACCTAGGTCACTTTACATTGAGTTAAAGAACAACTCTATTTGGTGGTTTGTGACCTAAAGACATGCAAAATTCCTTTAAAATCATGTTTTCAATTTTTTGCATTTAAATGATAGGAAATGCACTCAAGATGGGGTTTTGATCATTTTTATCTGTATAAAATGTCTAAAAAAGTGAAAATTCAGATTTTTATCATGAAAAATCCAGAAAAGTTCAGATTTATTTTTTCTTAAATTGACATTTTTATGTGAATGTTGCCCTTATTTTAGTACCAGACAAGGATAATTGTGATTGAAAATGAATAATAGGCATATTATTAGGCATCTAAAGCAAAATTGGGGTTCAGAATACCATTTTAGCACAAATACAACCCCATTTCATGTCACTATTCATACCATTTGACAGGCGCTGACCAAATTTCTCCTTAAAGGCGCATATGCGGGTTTGCAATATTTTCTGGAATTCATGCCCAATTTGTCTAGAATTGATTGTTTTATGCTGCATATATATAGTAGCATTGAAAAAAGTGCAAAAAACACTTAAACAACCCAAAAAGGGTTGCCTAAAGACATGCAAAATTCCTTTAAAATCATGTTTTCAATTTTTTGCATTTAAATGATAGGAAATGCACTCAAGATGGGGTTTTGATCATTTTTATCTGTATAAAATGTCTAAAAAAGTGAAAATTCAGATTTTTATCATGAAAAATCCAGAAAAGTTCAGATTTATTTTTTCTTAAATTGACATTTTTATGTGAATGTTGCCCTTATTTTAGTACCAGACAAGGATAATTGTGATTGAAAATGAATAATAGGCATATTATTAGGCATCTAAAGCAAAATTGGGGTTCAGAATACCATTTTAGCACAAATACAACCCCATTTCATGTCACTATTCATACCATTTGACAGGCGCTGACCAAATTTCTCCTTAAAGGCGCATATGCGGGTTTGCAATATTTTCTGGAATTCATGCCCAATTTGTCTAGAATTGATTGTTTTATGCTGCATATATATAGTAGCATTGAAAAAAGTGCAAAAAACACTTAAACAACCCAAAAAGGGTTGCCTTAAGGTAAATAACCACTAAATGCCTACGCGGACCAAATTCAGATACAGTCAAATAGTCCGTTAAAAAACTTTAAAGCGGCTGGAAATGGGGGTATGTCTTGACAAATCAGCATCAGAATCATGAAATTGATGTTAAATGCTTTGTATGCATGTATGTGATGTAGTGAAATGGTTTTATTCAGAAATATTTTGTATTCTGGCTTAAATATGAAAGTGAAAGTAAGGTTGGGGCTAACGGACAGTGAGTAAATCCGTACATGTGAGAAAATCTGTTCACCGCGTTTGACGAACCAAATTTTTCTTATATGATACATGACCCCCTACTTTTTTTTCATTTTCTTCAAGCTGAATGCTATTTCTATTGATTAAAAGATTTTGAGAGGGCCCCATGGACAAAAAGTTGACATTTTTTTTGGCTGACCTAGGTCACTTTACATTGAGTTAAAGAACAACTCTATTTGGTGGTTTGTGACCTAAAGACATGCAAAATTCCTTTAAAATCATGTTTTCAATTTTTTGCATTTAAATGATAGGAAATGCACTCAAGATGGGGTTTTGATCATTTTTATCTGTATAAAATGTCTAAAAAAGTGAAAATTCAGATTTTTATCATGAAAAATCCAGAAAAGTTCAGATTTATTTTTTCTTAAATTGACATTTTTATGTGAATGTTGCCCTTATTTTAGTACCAGACAAGGATAATTGTGATTGAAAATGAATAATAGGCATATTATTAGGCATCTAAAGCAAAATTGGGGTTCAGAATACCATTTTAGCACAAATACAACCCCATTTCATGTCACTATTCATACCATTTGACAGGCGCTGACCAAATTTCTCCTTAAAGGCGCATATGCGGGTTTGCAATATTTTCTGGAATTCATGCCCAATTTGTCTAGAATTGATTGTTTTATGCTGCATATATATAGTAGCATTGAAAAAAGTGCAAAAAACACTTAAACAACCCAAAAAGGGTTGCCTAAAGACATGCAAAATTCCTTTAAAATCATGTTTTCAATTTTTTGCATTTAAATGATAGGAAATGCACTCAAGATGGGGTTTTGATCATTTTTATCTGTATAAAATGTCTAAAAAAGTGAAAATTCAGATTTTTATCATGAAAAATCCAGAAAAGTTCAGATTTATTTTTTCTTAAATTGACATTTTTATGTGAATGTTGCCCTTATTTTAGTACCAGACAAGGATAATTGTGATTGAAAATGAATAATAGGCATATTATTAGGCATCTAAAGCAAAATTGGGGTTCAGAATACCATTTTAGCACAAATACAACCCCATTTCATGTCACTATTCATACCATTTGACAGGCGCTGACCAAATTTCTCCTTAAAGGCGCATATGCGGGTTTGCAATATTTTCTGGAATTCATGCCCAATTTGTCTAGAATTGATTGTTTTATGCTGCATATATATAGTAGCATTGAAAAAAGTGCAAAAAACACTTAAACAACCCAAAAAGGGTTGCCTTAAGGTAAATAACCACTAAATGCCTACGCGGACCAAATTCAGATACAGTCAAATAGTCCGTTAAAAAACTTTAAAGCGGCTGGAAATGGGGGTATGTCTTGACAAATCAGCATCAGAATCATGAAATTGATGTTAAATGCTTTGTATGCATGTATGTGATGTAGTGAAATGGTTTTATTCAGAAATATTTTGTATTCTGGCTTAAATATGAAAGTGAAAGTAAGGTTGGGGCTAACGGACAGTGAGTAAATCCGTACATGTGAGAAAATCTGTTCACCGCGTTTGACGAACCAAATTTTTCTTATATGATACATGACCCCCTACTTTTTTTTCATTTTCTTCAAGCTGAATGCTATTTCTATTGATTAAAAGATTTTGAGAGGGCCCCATGGACAAAAAGTTGACATTTTTTTTGGCTGACCTAGGTCACTTTACATTGAGTTAAAGAACAACTCTATTTGGTGGTTTGTGACCTAAAGACATGCAAAATTCCTTTAAAATCATGTTTTCAATTTTTTGCATTTAAATGATAGGAAATGCACTCAAGATGGGGTTTTGATCATTTTTATCTGTATAAAATGTCTAAAAAAGTGAAAATTCAGATTTTTATCATGAAAAATCCAGAAAAGTTCAGATTTATTTTTTCTTAAATTGACATTTTTATGTGAATGTTGCCCTTATTTTAGTACCAGACAAGGATAATTGTGATTGAAAATGAATAATTGCCTTAAGGTAAATAACCACTAAATGCCTACGCGGACCAAATTCAGATACAGTCAAATAGTCCGTTAAAAAACTTTAAAGCGGCTGGAAATGGGGGTATGTCTTGACAAATCAGCATCAGAATCATGAAATTGATGTTAAATGCTTTGTATGCATGTATGTGATGTAGTGAAATGGTTTTATTCAGAAATATTTTGTATTCTGGCTTAAATATGAAAGTGAAAGTAAGGTTGGGGCTAACGGACAGTGAGTAAATCCGTACATGTGAGAAAATCTGTTCACCGCGTTTGACGAACCAAATTTTTCTTATATGATACATGACCCCCTACTTTTTTTTCATTTTCTTCAAGCTGGATGCTATTTCTATTGATTAAAAGATTTTGAGAGGGCCCCATGGACAAAAAGTTGACATTTTTTTTGGCTGACCTAGGTCACTTTACATTGAGTTAAAGAACAACTCTATTTGGTGGTTTGTGACCTAAAGACATGCAAAATTCCTTTAAAATCATGTTTTCAATTTTTTGCATTTAAATGATAGGAAATGCACTCAAGATGGGGTTTTGATCATTTTTATCTGTATAAAATGTCTAAAAAAGTGAAAATTCAGATTTTTATCATGAAAAATCCAGAAAAGTTCAGATTTATTTTTTCTTAAATTGACATTTTTATGTGAATGTTGCCCTTATTTTAGTACCAGACAAGGATAATTGTGATTGAAAATGAATAATAGGCATATTATTAGGCATCTAAAGCAAAATTGGGGTTCAGAATACCATTTTAGCACAAATACAACCCCATTTCATGTCACTATTCATACCATTTGACAGGCGCTGACCAAATTTCTCCTTAAAGGCGCATATGCGGGTTTGCAATATTTTCTGGAATTCATGCCCAATTTGTCTAGAATTGATTGTTTTATGCTGCATATATATAGTAGCATTGAAAAAAGTGCAAAAAACACTTAAACAACCCAAAAAGGTTTGCCTTAAGGTAAATAACCACTAAATGCCTACGCGGACCAAATTCAGATACAGTCAAATAGTCCGTTAAAAAACTTTAAAGCGGCTGGAAATGGGGGTATGTCTTGACAAATCAGCATCAGAATCATGAAATTGATGTTAAATGCTTTGTATGCATGTATGTGATGTAGTGAAATGGTTTTATTCAGAAATATTTTGTATTCTGGCTTAAATATGAAAGTGAAAGTAAGGTTGGGGCTAACGGACAGTGAGTAAATCCGTACATGTGAGAAAATCTGTTCACCGCGTTTGACGAACCAAATTTTTCTTATATGATACATGACCCCCTACTTTTTTTTCATTTTCTTCAAGCTGAATGCTATTTCTATTGATTAAAAGATTTTGAGAGGGCCCCATGGACAAAAAGTTGACATTTTTTTTGGCTGACCTAGGTCACTTTACATTGAGTTAAAGAACAACTCTATTTGGTGGTTTGTGACCTAAAGACATGCAAAATTCCTTTAAAATCATGTTTTCAATTTTTTGCATTTAAATGATAGGAAATGCACTCAAGATGGGGTTTTGATCATTTTTATCTGTATAAAATGTCTAAAAAAGTGAAAATTCAGATTTTTATCATGAAAAATCCAGAAAAGTTCAGATTTATTTTTTCTTAAATTGACATTTTTATGTGAATGTTGCCCTTATTTTAGTACCAGACAAGGATAATTGTGATTGAAAATGAATAATAGGCATATTATTAGGCATCTAAAGCAAAATTGGGGTTCAGAATACCATTTTAGCACAAATACAACCCCATTTCATGTCACTATTCATACCATTTGACAGGCGCTGACCAAATTTCTCCTTAAAGGCGCATATGCGGGTTTGCAATATTTTCTGGAATTCATGCCCAATTTGTCTAGAATTGATTGTTTTATGCTGCATATATATAGTAGCATTGAAAAAAGTGCAAAAAACACTTAAACAACCCAAAAAGGGTTGCCTTAAGGTAAATAACCACTAAATGCCTACGCGGACCAAATTCAGATACAGTCAAATAGTCCGTTAAAAAACTTTAAAGCGGCTGGAAATGGGGGTATGTCTTGACAAATCAGCATCAGAATCATGAAATTGATGTTAAATGCTTTGTATGCATGTATGTGATGTAGTGAAATGGTTTTATTCAGAAATATTTTGTATTCTGGCTTAAATATGAAAGTGAAAGTAAGGTTGGGGCTAACGGACAGTGAGTAAATCCGTACATGTGAGAAAATCTGTTCACCGCGTTTGACGAACCAAATTTTTCTTATATATGATACATGACCCCCTACTTTTTTTTCATTTTCTTCAAGCTGAATGCTATTTCTATTGATTAAAAGATTTTGAGAGGGCCCCATGGACAAAAAGTTGACATTTTTTTTGGCTGACCTAGGTCACTTTACATTGAGTTAAAGAACAACTCTATTTGGTGGTTTGTGACCTAAAGACATGCAAAATTCCTTTAAAATCATGTTTTCAATTTTTTGCATTTAAATGATAGGAAATGCACTCAAGATGGGGTTTTGATCATTTTTATCTGTATAAAATGTCTAAAAAAGTGAAAATTCAGATTTTTATCATGAAAAATCCAGAAAAGTTCAGATTTATTTTTTCTTAAATTGACATTTTTATGTGAATGTTGCCCTTATTTTAGTACCAGACAAGGATAATTGTGATTGAAAATGAATAATAGGCATATTATTAGGCATCTAAAGCAAAATTGGGGTTCAGAATACCATTTTAGCACAAATACAACCCCATTTCATGTCACTATTCATACCATTTGACAGGCGCTGACCAAATTTCTCCTTAAAGGCGCATATGCGGGTTTGCAATATTTTCTGGAATTCATGCCCAATTTGTCTAGAATTGATTGTTTTATGCTGCATATATATAGTAGCATTGAAAAAAGTGCAAAAAACACTTAAACAACCCAAAAAGGGTTGCCTTAAGGTAAATAACCACTAAATGCCTACGCGGACCAAATTCAGATACAGTCAAATAGTCCGTTAAAAAACTTTAAAGCGGCTGGAAATGGGGGTATGTCTTGACAAATCAGCATCAGAATCATGAAATTGATGTTAAATGCTTTGTATGCATGTATGTGATGTAGTGAAATGGTTTTATTCAGAAATATTTTGTATTCTGGCTTAAATATGAAAGTGAAAGTAAGGTTGGGGCTAACGGACAGTGAGTAAATCCGTACATGTGAGAAAATCTGTTCACCGCGTTTGACGAACCAAATTTTTCTTATATATGATACATGACCCCCTACTTTTTTTTCATTTTCTTCAAGCTGAATGCTATTTCTATTGATTAAAAGATTTTGAGAGGGCCCCATGGACAAAAAGTTGACATTTTTTTTGGCTGACCTAGGTCACTTTACATTGAGTTAAAGAACAACTCTATTTGGTGGTTTGTGACCTAAAGACATGCAAAATTCCTTTAAAATCATGTTTTCAATTTTTTGCATTTAAATGATAGGAAATGCACTCAAGATGGGGTTTTGATCATTTTTATCTGTATAAAATGTCTAAAAAAGTGAAAATTCAGATTTTTATCATGAAAAATCCAGAAAAGTTCAGATTTATTTTTTCTTAAATTGACATTTTTATGTGAATGTTGCCCTTATTTTAGTACCAGACAAGGATAATTGTGATTGAAAATGAATAATAGGCATATTATTAGGCATCTAAAGCAAAATTGGGGTTCAGAATACCATTTTAGCACAAATACAACCCCATTTCATGTCACTATTCATACCATTTGACAGGCGCTGACCAAATTTCTCCTTAAAGGCGCATATGCGGGTTTGCAATATTTTCTGGAATTCATGCCCAATTTGTCTAGAATTGATTGTTTTATGCTGCATATATATAGTAGCATTGAAAAAAGTGCAAAAAACACTTAAACAACCCAAAAAGGGTTGCCTTAAGGTAAATAACCACTAAATGCCTACGCGGACCAAATTCAGATACAGTCAAATAGTCCGTTAAAAAACTTTAAAGCGGCTGGAAATGGGGGTATGTCTTGACAAATCAGCATCAGAATCATGAAATTGATGTTAAATGCTTTGTATGCATGTATGTGATGTAGTGAAATGGTTTTATTCAGAAATATTTTGTATTCTGGCTTAAATATGAAAGTGAAAGTAAGGTTGGGGCTAACGGACAGTGAGTAAATCCGTACATGTGAGAAAATCTGTTCACCGCGTTTGACGAACCAAATTTTTCTTATATATGATACATGACCCCCTACTTTTTTTTCATTTTCTTCAAGCTGAATGCTATTTCTATTGATTAAAAGATTTTGAGAGGGCCCCATGGACAAAAAGTTGACATTTTTTTTGGCTGACCTAGGTCACTTTACATTGAGTTAAAGAACAACTCTATTTGGTGGTTTGTGACCTAAAGACATGCAAAATTCCTTTAAAATCATGTTTTCAATTTTTTGCATTTAAATGATAGGAAATGCACTCAAGATGGGGTTTTGATCATTTTTATCTGTATAAAATGTCTAAAAAAGTGAAAATTCAGATTTTTATCATGAAAAATCCAGAAAAGTTCAGATTTATTTTTTCTTAAATTGACATTTTTATGTGAATGTTGCCCTTATTTTAGTACCAGACAAGGATAATTGTGATTGAAAATGAATAATAGGCATATTATTAGGCATCTAAAGCAAAATTGGGGTTCAGAATACCATTTTAGCACAAATACAACCCCATTTCATGTCACTATTCATACCATTTGACAGGCGCTGACCAAATTTCTCCTTAAAGGCGCATATGCGGGTTTGCAATATTTTCTGGAATTCATGCCCAATTTGTCTAGAATTGATTGTTTTATGCTGCATATATATAGTAGCATTGAAAAAAGTGCAAAAAACACTTAAACAACCCAAAAAGGGTTGCCTTAAGGTAAATAACCACTAAATGCCTACGCGGACCAAATTCAGATACAGTCAAATAGTCCGTTAAAAAACTTTAAAGCGGCTGGAAATGGGGGTATGTCTTGACAAATCAGCATCAGAATCATGAAATTGATGTTAAATGCTTTGTATGCATGTATGTGATGTAGTGAAATGGTTTTATTCAGAAATATTTTGTATTCTGGCTTAAATATGAAAGTGAAAGTAAGGTTGGGGCTAACGGACAGTGAGTAAATCCGTACATGTGAGAAAATCTGTTCACCGCGTTTGACGAACCAAATTTTTCTTATATATGATACATGACCCCCTACTTTTTTTTCATTTTCTTCAAGCTGAATGCTATTTCTATTGATTAAAAGATTTTGAGAGGGCCCCATGGACAAAAAGTTGACATTTTTTTTGGCTGACCTAGGTCACTTTACATTGAGTTAAAGAACAACTCTATTTGGTGGTTTGTGACCTAAAGACATGCAAAATTCCTTTAAAATCATGTTTTCAATTTTTTGCATTTAAATGATAGGAAATGCACTCAAGATGGGGTTTTGATCATTTTTATCTGTATAAAATGTCTAAAAAAGTGAAAATTCAGATTTTTATCATGAAAAATCCAGAAAAGTTCAGATTTATTTTTTCTTAAATTGACATTTTTATGTGAATGTTGCCCTTATTTTAGTACCAGACAAGGATAATTGTGATTGAAAATGAATAATAGGCATATTATTAGGCATCTAAAGCAAAATTGGGGTTCAGAATACCATTTTAGCACAAATACAACCCCATTTCATGTCACTATTCATACCATTTGACAGGCGCTGACCAAATTTCTCCTTAAAGGCGCATATGCGGGTTTGCAATATTTTCTGGAATTCATGCCCAATTTGTCTAGAATTGATTGTTTTATGCTGCATATATATAGTAGCATTGAAAAAAGTGCAAAAAACACTTAAACAACCCAAAAAGGGTTGCCTTAAGGTAAATAACCACTAAATGCCTACGCGGACCAAATTCAGATACAGTCAAATAGTCCGTTAAAAAACTTTAAAGCGGCTGGAAATGGGGGTATGTCTTGACAAATCAGCATCAGAATCATGAAATTGATGTTAAATGCTTTGTATGCATGTATGTGATGTAGTGAAATGGTTTTATTCAGAAATATTTTGTATTCTGGCTTAAATATGAAAGTGAAAGTAAGGTTGGGGCTAACGGACAGTGAGTAAATCCGTACATGTGAGAAAATCTGTTCACCGCGTTTGACGAACCAAATTTTTCTTATATATGATACATGACCCCCTACTTTTTTTTCATTTTCTTCAAGCTGAATGCTATTTCTATTGATTAAAAGATTTTGAGAGGGCCCCATGGACAAAAAGTTGACATTTTTTTTGGCTGACCTAGGTCACTTTACATTGAGTTAAAGAACAACTCTATTTGGTGGTTTGTGACCTAAAGACATGCAAAATTCCTTTAAAATCATGTTTTCAATTTTTTGCATTTAAATGATAGGAAATGCACTCAAGATGGGGTTTTGATCATTTTTATCTGTATAAAATGTCTAAAAAAGTGAAAATTCAGATTTTTATCATGAAAAATCCAGAAAAGTTCAGATTTATTTTTTCTTAAATTGACATTTTTATGTGAATGTTGCCCTTATTTTAGTACCAGACAAGGATAATTGTGATTGAAAATGAATAATAGGCATATTATTAGGCATCTAAAGCAAAATTGGGGTTCAGAATACCATTTTAGCACAAATACAACCCCATTTCATGTCACTATTCATACCATTTGACAGGCGCTGACCAAATTTCTCCTTAAAGGCGCATATGCGGGTTTGCAATATTTTCTGGAATTCATGCCCAATTTGTCTAGAATTGATTGTTTTATGCTGCATATATATAGTAGCATTGAAAAAAGTGCAAAAAACACTTAAACAACCCAAAAAGGGTTGCCTTAAGGTAAATAACCACTAAATGCCTACGCGGACCAAATTCAGATACAGTCAAATAGTCCGTTAAAAAACTTTAAAGCGGCTGGAAATGGGGGTATGTCTTGACAAATCAGCATCAGAATCATGAAATTGATGTTAAATGCTTTGTATGCATGTATGTGATGTAGTGAAATGGTTTTATTCAGAAATATTTTGTATTCTGGCTTAAATATGAAAGTGAAAGTAAGGTTGGGGCTAACGGACAGTGAGTAAATCCGTACATGTGAGAAAATCTGTTCACCGCGTTTGACGAACCAAATTTTTCTTATATGATACATGACCCCCTACTTTTTTTTCATTTTCTTCAAGCTGAATGCTATTTCTATTGATTAAAAGATTTTGAGAGGGCCCCATGGACAAAAAGTTGACATTTTTTTTGGCTGACCTAGGTCACTTTACATTGAGTTAAAGAACAACTCTATTTGGTGGTTTGTGACCTAAAGACATGCAAAATTCCTTTAAAATCATGTTTTCAATTTTTTGCATTTAAATGATAGGAAATGCACTCAAGATGGGGTTTTGATCATTTTTATCTGTATAAAATGTCTAAAAAAGTGAAAATTCAGATTTTTATCATGAAAAATCCAGAAAAGTTCAGATTTATTTTTTCTTAAATTGACATTTTTATGTGAATGTTGCCCTTATTTTAGTACCAGACAAGGATAATTGTGATTGAAAATGAATAATAGGCATATTATTAGGCATCTAAAGCAAAATTGGGGTTCAGAATACCATTTTAGCACAAATACAACCCCATTTCATGTCACTATTCATACCATTTGACAGGCGCTGACCAAATTTCTCCTTAAAGGCGCATATGCGGGTTTGCAATATTTTCTGGAATTCATGCCCAATTTGTCTAGAATTGATTGTTTTATGCTGCATATATATAGTAGCATTGAAAAAAGTGCAAAAAACACTTAAACAACCCAAAAAGGGTTGCCTTAAGGTAAATAACCACTAAATGCCTACGCGGACCAAATTCAGATACAGTCAAATAGTCCGTTAAAAAACTTTAAAGCGGCTGGAAATGGGGGTATGTCTTGACAAATCAGCATCAGAATCATGAAATTGATGTTAAATGCTTTGTATGCATGTATGTGATGTAGTGAAATGGTTTTATTCAGAAATATTTTGTATTCTGGCTTAAATATGAAAGTGAAAGTAAGGTTGGGGCTAACGGACAGTGAGTAAATCCGTACATGTGAGAAAATCTGTTCACCGCGTTTGACGAACCAAATTTTTCTTATATGATACATGACCCCCTACTTTTTTTTCATTTTCTTCAAGCTGAATGCTATTTCTATTGATTAAAAGATTTTGAGAGGGCCCCATGGACAAAAAGTTGACATTTTTTTTGGCTGACCTAGGTCACTTTACATTGAGTTAAAGAACAACTCTATTTGGTGGTTTGTGACCTAAAGACATGCAAAATTCCTTTAAAATCATGTTTTCAATTTTTTGCATTTAAATGATAGGAAATGCACTCAAGATGGGGTTTTGATCATTTTTATCTGTATAAAATGTCTAAAAAAGTGAAAATTCAGATTTTTATCATGAAAAATCCAGAAAAGTTCAGATTTATTTTTTCTTAAATTGACATTTTTATGTGAATGTTGCCCTTATTTTAGTACCAGACAAGGATAATTGTGATTGAAAATGAATAATAGGCATATTATTAGGCATCTAAAGCAAAATTGGGGTTCAGAATACCATTTTAGCACAAATACAACCCCATTTCATGTCACTATTCATACCATTTGACAGGCGCTGACCAAATTTCTCCTTAAAGGCGCATATGCGGGTTTGCAATATTTTCTGGAATTCATGCCCAATTTGTCTAGAATTGATTGTTTTATGCTGCATATATATAGTAGCATTGAAAAAAGTGCAAAAAACACTTAAACAACCCAAAAAGGGTTGCCTTAAGGTAAATAACCACTAAATGCCTACGCGGACCAAATTCAGATACAGTCAAATAGTCCGTTAAAAAACTTTAAAGCGGCTGGAAATGGGGGTATGTCTTGACAAATCAGCATCAGAATCATGAAATTGATGTTAAATGCTTTGTATGCATGTATGTGATGTAGTGAAATGGTTTTATTCAGAAATATTTTGTATTCTGGCTTAAATATGAAAGTGAAAGTAAGGTTGGGGCTAACGGACAGTGAGTAAATCCGTACATGTGAGAAAATCTGTTCACCGCGTTTGACGAACCAAATTTTTCTTATATGATACATGACCCCCTACTTTTTTTTCATTTTCTTCAAGCTGAATGCTATTTCTATTGATTAAAAGATTTTGAGAGGGCCCCATGGACAAAAAGTTGACATTTTTTTTGGCTGACCTAGGTCACTTTACATTGAGTTAAAGAACAACTCTATTTGGTGGTTTGTGACCTAAAGACATGCAAAATTCCTTTAAAATCATGTTTTCAATTTTTTGCATTTAAATGATAGGAAATGCACTCAAGATGGGGTTTTGATCATTTTTATCTGTATAAAATGTCTAAAAAAGTGAAAATTCAGATTTTTATCATGAAAAATCCAGAAAAGTTCAGATTTATTTTTTCTTAAATTGACATTTTTATGTGAATGTTGCCCTTATTTTAGTACCAGACAAGGATAATTGTGATTGAAAATGAATAATAGGCATATTATTAGGCATCTAAAGCAAAATTGGGGTTCAGAATACCATTTTAGCACAAATACAACCCCATTTCATGTCACTATTCATACCATTTGACAGGCGCTGACCAAATTTCTCCTTAAAGGCGCATATGCGGGTTTGCAATATTTTCTGGAATTCATGCCCAATTTGTCTAGAATTGATTGTTTTATGCTGCATATATATAGTAGCATTGAAAAAAGTGCAAAAAACACTTAAACAACCCAAAAAGGGTTGCCTTAAGGTAAATAACCACTAAATGCCTACGCGGACCAAATTCAGATACAGTCAAATAGTCCGTTAAAAAACTTTAAAGCGGCTGGAAATGGGGGTATGTCTTGACAAATCAGCATCAGAATCATGAAATTGATGTTAAATGCTTTGTATGCATGTATGTGATGTAGTGAAATGGTTTTATTCAGAAATATTTTGTATTCTGGCTTAAATATGAAAGTGAAAGTAAGGTTGGGGCTAACGGACAGTGAGTAAATCCGTACATGTGAGAAAATCTGTTCACCGCGTTTGACGAACCAAATTTTTCTTATATGATACATGACCCCCTACTTTTTTTTCATTTTCTTCAAGCTGGATGCTATTTCTATTGATTAAAAGATTTTGAGAGGGCCCCATGGACAAAAAGTTGACATTTTTTTTGGCTGACCTAGGTCACTTTACATTGAGTTAAAGAACAACTCTATTTGGTGGTTTGTGACCTAAAGACATGCAAAATTCCTTTAAAATCATGTTTTCAATTTTTTGCATTTAAATGATAGGAAATGCACTCAAGATGGGGTTTTGATCATTTTTATCTGTATAAAATGTCTAAAAAAGTGAAAATTCAGATTTTTATCATGAAAAATCCAGAAAAGTTCAGATTTATTTTTTCTTAAATTGACATTTTTATGTGAATGTTGCCCTTATTTTAGTACCAGACAAGGATAATTGTGATTGAAAATGAATAATAGGCATATTATTAGGCATCTAAAGCAAAATTGGGGTTCAGAATACCATTTTAGCACAAATACAACCCCATTTCATGTCACTATTCATACCATTTGACAGGCGCTGACCAAATTTCTCCTTAAAGGCGCATATGCGGGTTTGCAATATTTTCTGGAATTCATGCCCAATTTGTCTAGAATTGATTGTTTTATGCTGCATATATATAGTAGCATTGAAAAAAGTGCAAAAAACACTTAAACAACCCAAAAAGGGTTGCCTTAAGGTAAATAACCACTAAATGCCTACGCGGACCAAATTCAGATACAGTCAAATAGTCCGTTAAAAAACTTTAAAGCGGCTGGAAATGGGGGTATGTCTTGACAAATCAGCATCAGAATCATGAAATTGATGTTAAATGCTTTGTATGCATGTATGTGATGTAGTGAAATGGTTTTATTCAGAAATATTTTGTATTCTGGCTTAAATATGAAAGTGAAAGTAAGGTTGGGGCTAACGGACAGTGAGTAAATCCGTACATGTGAGAAAATCTGTTCACCGCGTTTGACGAACCAAATTTTTCTTATATGATACATGACCCCCTACTTTTTTTTCATTTTCTTCAAGCTGGATGCTATTTCTATTGATTAAAAGATTTTGAGAGGGCCCCATGGACAAAAAGTTGACATTTTTTTTGGCTGACCTAGGTCACTTTACATTGAGTTAAAGAACAACTCTATTTGGTGGTTTGTGACCTATAACCCGGGGTTGGGGAGTCAGGGTTTGATTTGACTAGTGCATAAAAAACAGAGCACACAATTATAAAAAATCATCCTTTATTATTATATGCATATCTTTGAAGTACAAATAAGAAAATCACAACAATTATTGCAGCCAGGTGGTGTTGTCACTGTATACTATTTGGTTCCAATAATATGTTACTCGCCGAGTCAAGACCCTCTGTAAGACAGTAGCCCTGAAATTGGTACAAAATAGAGATTACTTCCATGATTATAATACCATCACATATTGTTTACAAAGTAATAACAAGTCTCCATGGAGAGGGTCTTAAAGTTGACGAATCTCCATGAAATCGTCTTAAACGTTAAACATATACACATGGAGCCTCCTAAATAAGCAGAAACAGTATTTAACCATAAAAACATGCATGAAGTACCTAGCAAACACAATAAAACCAGCTAGAATGTCCCGGATACCTAAGAATTAATAAAAATAGATGCGGACTACGGACACCCGATGTCACCATCCCTTCTTTCAGGCTTTTATCGCTGCACTGACAGACTAAAACAGACCGCCGATAGGTGGCTTAAACTTATGGCTAGGTGGTTACCGATTACACGCCGCATATAAAACAAGACAATGAACTTACTTTGGTGGAAATGTGTCCGTCAAGTGAAAAAAACATCAAAATATCGGCCATTGGCACCAATCTCCATGGAAAGTCTTACTTAAACCACCAATCTCCATGCTTTAGGTTATACCCCTTACTTATGCCGAGAAGATTCGAGTGTTTACGGAGACAGTAGGAAGAAACTTTTTCCGAGACATTTTTTGAAGACATTTTAGATTTGGTATTTATATAAACATATTTTAAATATTGTTATTTCATTATGCGTTAACAAGACATTCCAGAAAAAAAATGTTTGGATACCGTAATGCCCAATACATAAGTCGCACTTCTTGAAACAAATGACCAAAATACCGCGATTGCCCATACATGAGTCGATACTCTGTATAAGTCGCATCTATCAATTTTAAAAAAAAATCTCTTTAATTTAACATACTTCAGTATTAGAAAGTCGACTTCAGCCATAAGTTTCAAAATCTTTAAGAAATTATTTGCCAAAACATTAGCAAGATAATACCCCATGTTGTTCAATTGCCATAGTCTATGTAACTGTGCATGTATGTGGGTAGTGGGAGGCATAAATGTCATTCTGACTTCTCTTGTTTACTAGTATTTTAACCAGATAGGCAAGTTAAGCATGACCAATAGATTAAACCTTCAACTTTGTACGGTCAACATAACTGTACGCTGCAGCTGGCAGTTAAAGAGCGTGGATCCGTTTACATATACTTCAGTTTAGTCACTAAACTTCTTCCCAAGCATACAAAGTTTAGCCCCAGGCCTTCAGCGCTTACAGTGCTTACAGCGCTTTGATTCAATATGTGAAATAAAATTAAAACTATACGCACTATAATAGCAAAATTCTGTATTCATGCTATGTAAGTTAAAAGTAAAAACTATTTCAAATACCAGATGAATCAGCCAATTAACAAAACAGTTATATGCTTTCAAATATTTTAACCTCGTTTTCTCAAAACTATAAACATGCAAAATACGTCAATCTGAAAATAGGGCGACGATATATATAAAAAATATTTTTTGCAAGAGATAGCAATATCTCATAACGAAACTAGAACAAGTCCGACCAAATACAGCGTCACTAAATATGTTGACCAACGTACTTACGACCGAAAACTTAACCGTTATTTATCAGTATTTTGGCAATTATTAATACAGCGTGGTCGAATGCCACTTATTTGGACTATTATTGGCATTTAACCGAATATTTTTATTCCGTACAGTAGGCCTTCCTTAGGCAAGGTTTTTTACTTTTGGGTTGTGAAAATGTAATTGCAATTCACGAATAATACAATACGCATGTCCTTCAAATGAAATCATGAATTTTTGGCTACACATATTTCATAGCTTCGTTTTAAGCCATACTATCCTTAATTTATCAATGACACAAAAACGGGTGCAGATAGTATTACTGTGTATTAACATTGTTTTCATACACACTTACAACCAAGAAAATAAAATAAACAGTGCAAGAATACAAGAACATTATCCAAAAGCAATGACAAGATCAACCATCAAAATGAACAAGAAAAAAGTAACAGAGCAAATATAAAAGAACATTATCATAAAGACAGTCACACGGGACAAGAACAGTCATCAAAATAAATACAAAAATGTACAAGAAAGAATGAAAAGGAACAAGTAAGAACTGATTGATAATTCATTGCAGGATGGGAAATCTGGTTAGGTTAACTTTCTGACGAACGAATACGTGGGTGCAATTTTACAAATCGTTGATTCAAACATGAAGTTCCAGTTATCCTTTAACTATAACTTGTTTATGAAACAGAGCCACTCAATCAACGAGAAAGGGTAGAATGAGACAGGAATCACATGTTTTCAATTATAGAGATGATCGAACTATTGAAAGCACGTGTCAGCAGGATATATATAGTAACTATTCAATTCATTGACGACACATTATCATTACAAAAGCTTAAAGTCAGTGGGGTACGAACCTATAGTAATTACCGATATTACAGCCTTTGTGTTGTCATGATGATGATGGAAATTAGTTTCGGAAACTTGTTATAGTAAAAATATCTTCGTCGTTACTATGCGTATCTAGAGAATAAGTTAATTACTTCACATAATGTCCCATCCCAGTGTGAGGGTCAATTCCTGTCATCAGGGAAATAAAGGGATTGCATTTCCACATGCTTTGTGTTCTACTGTGGTGGATGTGTTACAAATGCGAAATTAATTCTGCTTTTGAACGATGGGCTGATATTACATTTGATAATTGGTTGTAATTTCACAACTTATTTTGAAATTTCAAAACGCCAAACACGGATAATAGCACATACTGTTAAATTGGTTCCTATTGTTGCAGAAAGAGATTGGTTCCGATGTCAATTTAGCCACGTGGTCCATGAAATAGCAAGTGACATGCTTCATAGGGCGAAACCAGGACATTTTCAACATTTGGTTGTATTATAACAATGTATTCTGGCAATGTTACCATTACATACCATGCCTGTATTAGTCTAAAACATTATCACATTTAAATTCATTACTCAGCTACAAAAATTACTTTTGTCAATAATAACCAATACTAATGTCGAATCCGGTATTAAAATGCCAAACTATATTTTTATTCCAAATTATTTGACGGAATTCAAAAAGGTTCAGTTTGTTTTTTCATTTTGCCGAAGTTCGTCATATCGTGACATTTTCTTAACTCTCTTCAACGACTCACTCTTACTCAAACAGTATACTCACATAGACCCTTAATATGATTTGGATACTCACTTCCACTAGGCTCAATTGTATATTACTCATCACCAGATGGTCATGGTAATTCACATTCACTAGAAGAAGACCATGCATGGCCATATGGAGCGCTCATCATCAGAAGATCACGAGCTTATTGATTACAAGTATTCACCAGCAAGGAAATATGGCATGAGTGTTACTTCGCAGATTTTCCAATTGATTAACTAATATTTTCAAGTGTATTTGTATGATAATTTTTTGTAATTACATTTGAGATGCACAAATAGCATTCTGCAACCTCTCGGCGAAAAAGTTGAGTGCAGTCTTGCCATTCTGTTCTGTTCTGTTGGTTGGTTTCCCCCTTTCTCTTGGTGGCCTCTCCTATTGAATAGGACGATCAAGTCAATTATTATGATGATGCATTCAATCAGGAAGATGATCAAATCAATTCATTAAAATGATAAAAACGTTGGATTGGGACTGAACATGAGCTCCATGCCTTTAGGGAACATGCTAATTTGATTCATCCGAACATCCAGGTGGATCTTCGGTACAGTGCTAAACAAATTGAATTCCTCGATACGTTATTAAACATTGAAGATGGTCAGGCTGCACAATTCAGTTGCATCCAATACTGTCAGTTTAGTAACACTCAAGCATCCAATCGTATTTACTACTGAGAAATACGTCTCGTACATAATTACAGGGTTACACATTTTGGTGATGCGGCTTCCGGTAAAGGCCAGTCATCAGTTTTTCATTGCTATAAAGAAGCCCTTCAATTACCGGTCTGATACCTTTATACTTTGTGTACAAAATATATAGGGTGTGCTGTATATTGTAGATTCTTTTTATAAACCCTGTTTATAGGTTGAAAGCAGGCTAATTCAATAATTTAACAAAAACAAACTCTATATTCAAGCTTTTGTCAAAGGTCAAAATACCCGTAAGGACGAACGAACAGTCCAATATTATCACATGACCCCTCATATTTTAGTCAGCGATCATGCCTATGCAACGATGTATCAAACATACCTGTAACTGGATCAGAACTGAAGATATTCGATGTAAAATGTTGACATCAGGCTAATTCAATGATTTTTTCAAAAACAAATTATATGTTCAATCTTTTGTCAAAGGTCAAAATGCTCGTACGGATGGACAAACTGTCTAATATTATCACATGACCACTCATATTTTAGTCAGTGATCATGCCTATGCAACGATGTATCAAACATAGGCGTATCACATGACCGTAAAATTGGCTGTTGCAAGTATCATGTCTTCTAACTTGATATTTCATACAAAACTACAAATATGTTACATAGAACTTATGAACAAACGTTTTTTTAAATGAATTCTGATGTTGCTGAAATTGCAGTGTGTATTAGGTAGATATATTCCATTTATTCGTGCAAAACTTCATACATGCAGGTTACGTAATTACAGAGAAATGATAAAAAAAACACTATTATTTATCGCAAACTAGCTATACAAGCTTTTGTCAAACGTTAAAATTACCGCACAGACTGACAAACTAGCCAATATTATCAAATGACCCCTTTTATTTCAGGCATTGATCATATCTGTGTAACGATGTATCAAACATATCTGTAACCGAATTAGAACTGAAGATATTCATTTTTAAATGTAGACATAATGCTGAATTAATGATTTCACTATATTTATAAGCTTTTGTCAAATGTCAAAATGCCCGTACCGACGGACGAACAGTCCAATATTATCACATGACCCCTTATATTTAAGGCAGTGACCATAGGGTGTTTCATTTTTTGAAAATTTTCTCCGATCAAAAACCTTTTTTGCCCAACTGTGACCCTCCTCAAACAATGCATATATACAAAATTTCAGCTAAATTGGTCAATGGGAACACCTTGCCCTTCCGACTCGAACTTTAGACCCAAGAGGGTCTTAGATCCACTTTCGGATTATTTTATATTTTTTCAAACTTGCACAAACTATGTGATGTTGCATATCATTTGGAAGGAAATGATCACAGGAACAATGCTATAAAAGAATTAATAAGATTAAATACGTTCATTAAGAGTTATGGCCCTTTGCAAATTAAAGAAAATCGGCTTTTTAACCAATTTTCACGATATATATTTAGATATGATGTACATTAAAATATAGTACATGTACTATATCTTATCCATTGAGCAAGAAGGCACATTCACTGGGACATAATGATATAAAACAAAATGCTTAGTTATAAGTTGTATCTACTGTTTAATCACACATGATACTTGTATAATTATTTATCAGATTAGGGTACATGTATCTGCCATTATGTTTTTGCTTAATTCAGTGATTTTTACTCTACAGCAGTTACAAACTATGATAAATGTGTCCAATGTGGGTCCCATTTGTTGCAGTATTTGCATAGTTCTGAATGTTCTTTACCCCCACCCACTCACACCCAACCCCTTTCAGCATTGACCTTTACAAACAATTCAAGTCCACTATAAACAACTTATCTTTTCGATTCTGCTAGAATCTGTCCTAGCGTTTGACAATGTTCCACATAATAGTCTGCTTCTAAAGATGAAGCACTATGATATCAGAAACAAGACTCTTATCAGGATCAAGTCATGACTACTGGTCAACGTACGGAGCATAGTCGAACGATGCAAATCTGATATGTCTGAGTGTCACATGGGTCTGTTTACGCCCACAACTATTTCTGGTCTACATAAACAATATCTTCCAAACTGTTGCCGATGACAGTATAAAATACATCCATAGCCACGACGACACCACTCTCCTCCATGGAGACCTTACAAAGTTACACCTAATACAGTAAATGGAAAATGAGCTTCTATCCAACAAAATGTGTATTAATACATCTACGAGAGGCAAGCTTGGTGAAATCAGATTGTTACTAAATGTAGGAATTCTACGAATGACACTAACATTCAAATTAATTGAGCTTGGGCACCTATGTTTGCGACATTGCTAATAATGGCAACCAAATTGCGGAATATTTTCCTGGTGCCAAAGTGAACATCAGAATTCTAGACAGTTGTTAACAAAACAATAGCCATGCCCACAACAGAGCATTCAGCTGCTACCCAGAACAACATCCGAGACCTTGAACAAATGCAAACGCACGCAGAAACTTTTATCACTAACGACTATTCGACGAAAACCCCTGTATGCGCCACGACGATACTAGAGGACTCTCGGAGGGCATTTCTGGAGAGCCGTCGAAGACAAGCCAGGTAACATATCCTTTTTGATATTAACTAAAGACTTGTTGACATTCAGTGAAACTAGCTACTGAAATCTGAAGATTCACACACAAGTTTCCGGGAGCGCCCCCATAATATGATCATAGGAGTAGGAACCTCATTCACCCCTAGACCAGCTGAAGGAACACGATTGTAACAAAGGTTGCTATATTGAACACACTACTCAAAGTCTGATTCATTTTGCAACATCATCTACTGAATATGATTTTAATCAGTTTTCAAGGAGCAAATCTTAAACTGATTTCTGTCTGACATTTGTGTACATGTTTCACTGAGCTTTACAAAGTCCATTTAATTCTGAGGACTCTCTTATTCTGATCTTTATCTAGAAGACGAAGAAGGGTTTTAAGTTACAGCCGATCCAAATCCCATTGCTGAGAAGGCATTGTTAGTCAGTAACTTCATTTTTGTGACAGGTGAAAAAGTTAGCCATGAGCTTGGTCCTAACTAATCCACTGCAAGATCATCCATCATCAGGGGAAATGCCAAATTTTTGGTTTTCAAAAGCAGTGGCTCCTCACCTTCGCTCTTTCTGTTGGTTTCACATTTGCTCTGCCTGTTGGTTCCTGCCTATGAGGAACGGGGGACATAAACAACTATTCAAATACTGCAGAGCGGAAGTGTTTCATTATTATTGCGAGCTACAATAGAGTGACTGTCACTCATCAAAATGAAGGAAAATCTACAAATTACTATATCACTATTAAAAGTGATAATAACTTTTCACAGAACAATATGCGTTGTATTGTTAGTCCCAGTGAAAGTGCCTTCTTGAGACCTTTCCAATGATATGCTTATCTACCTTTGTTTAATGTACTTCAACTATAATTATATTTAAGGAAAATTGGTAAAAAAGCCATTTTTTGGCAAAATTCAAAGGGCCATAACTCTTTTTTAACGTATCTAATCTTATTAATTATTTTACAGCATTGTTCCTGTGATCACTCCCTTCAAAATGACATGCAACATCACATAGTTTGTACAAGTTTGAAAAAATATGAAATAATCCGAAAGTGGATCTAAGACCCTCTTGGGTCAAAAGTTCGAGTCGGAAGGGCAAGGTGTTCCCATTGACCAATTTAGCTGAAATTTTGTATATATGCATTGTTTGAGGAGGGTCACAGTTGGGCAAAAAAGGTTTTTGATCGGAGAAAATTTTCAAAAAATGAAACACCCTAAGTGACCATACCTATGTAACGATGTCTCAAACATATCTTTTACTGAATTGGAACTGAAGATATTCAATTTTATAGTTAAGCATTAGGCTAATGTAGTTATTTTACTAAAACAAACTCTTTGTAAAAACGTTTGTCAATGTCAATTTTAGAATACGTATACAAGCAAATTTAAACAATACAACTGAACATAAACATTTTATCAAAACAGTAATAATGCTACTTGTTTCATACCAATACAATTTACATACACGTGTTAAATGGTCTGGTGATAATTTGGCAAAAAAATCAAGGGGGTCTGCCATGAAAGGCAACAAGAGATGTTATATACCAAAATGTTCGGGAAGGTCTGCTGCTTCAAAAAAGGCGGGAGCCTTTCATAAGACGATATAGCATTTTTCGTAATCCAAGATGGCGTCCAAGATGGCCGCCATAATTTATGAACACACATGATAGTATATTATGTAATGTGATTTTTTTATTTATGTATCAACTGACAGGTTTTAGCCTGGATATTATTCATTTGATGATGTACATTAACTGGACATACTGAACTGACCACTAAAAGGTCAAGGTCAATGCCATTTCAAGGTCAAATCATGAAAAATAGCTGAAAAATAGATATTTCCTCTCTAACTTTCTTGTTTTAGCTAATGTTTTGTATTCAAGTGGGCATTAAATGTGATAAAATAGTTTTTAAACATATATTCTTTAATTATCAGTTCATTTTTCAATTCAAAATATTAAATCTGACAATATTATGCACGTACACGTTGATTGAGTAGGTATTCTTAGGTAACTGCATCGGTAATTTAAAATTCTAAGTTTTCTAATAAAAAGTTGTCATTCTAATGGTACATATATAAATAAGTGTTTGTATCAACATTGCTTGTATCTAATTTATAATTTACTTTAAATGAACTTGAATCCGACCACAAGGTCAAGGTCATTTCAAGGTCAAATTATGAAAAATAGCATGAAAATGAATATTTCCTCTCTAACTTTCTTGTTTTAGCAAATGTTTTGTATTCAAATTGGCTTTAAATGTGATATTATAGTTTGTTAATATATATTCTTTAATTATTAGTTCAGGTTATAATTTAAAATATTAAATCTGACATTATTATGCATGTACACGTTGACTGAGAAGGTATTCTTAGGTAACTGCATCCATAATTTAAAATTCTGAGGTTTCTTATATAAAGTTGTCATTCTAATGGTACACATATAAATAAGTGTTTGTATCAACATTGCTCCTGTCAACTCTATATTTCTATATTTCTTTCTAAATGAACTTGAATCCGACCACAAGGTCAAGGTCACTTCAAGGTCAAATTATGAAAATTATCGAGAAAATTGATATTTTTTTCTAATTGCCTAGTTTAAGCAAATGTTTTGTATTCAAGATGCTATTTAAAGCGATAAAATACCTTATTAGCAAATATTCTGTAATAATTAGTTCAATTTGTGGTTCAAAATAAAAAACTGACATTATTATACAATGACACGTTAGCCGAGATGACCTTTTTAGATAAAAGCTTCCATATTTAAAATTCTAAGTTTCAAATACATGTGTATGGTTTAAAGTTTTCATTCTAGTAGCATTATTGATTTGATTATTGATTTGTAAAAGCATTACTGTAGCGATGTTATAAAATGTACTCAAAATGAACTTGTAACCAACCACTCAAGGAAAAAGTCAATGCCATTTCAAGGTCAAACTACAACCTTTGAAGTACTTGAATATTTGATATTTTGATGCAATGAAATGAGGTAGTATATCTACATTGCATTTTTGTAAATGGGATAGCAGGTATATTTGGTGTAATTCATTTCATTAGAAGACACATATTTTAATAGAAATTGAAAAACAAATCAAATTTTGTGACTGAAAACTATTTGGTGGAACATATTTTACGCAATTTATACACAAATATACGTAATGTACAAACACGTATCAATGGATAACTCATTTATCAGCCTGGAAGAACAGTGTGTGATGTTGAGCGGCCAAAATAATGCCAGTTTTACTATGACAACAGCACATTTATAACATTTAAATAACATTCTTTGGATGGGTTACAAACTGGGGCCCGAACATACCATACTGACCCATTTCGGCACAGATCTGTAATTATCAAAAAGTTGTATTTCAATTTGTAAGTGTGGAAATATACTCGAAACAACACATACTGGTAGTTTGTTTCTTTTAAAATTATGAAGTATTTTGTCAGTGTATTCTGTTGCAGATAACGATAGGCTAAGTGTACATACCATTTCATTAGCAGTTTGAGTAATAGAAATTTATTATTAATATTAATTTCACAAATCAGCAAATTCAATGGAAATTTCAATATGGCAATCAAACATTATTGTTTTATCTTGAGAAGTGCAAGTATGCTTCAAAAAGATTTTTAAATCATTCTTATTATACATACTGTAAAAAAGCAATAGTAACAAAACTGCATAGAGCAATATCCCCTAACCCTTGGGGGACAAACACAAACACATCATCCTTTCCCAAAAGGGGATTCTATACACTAAAAGGTACATGTATAGGCATCCCAGACCCTACTTACCAGTTCCTACTACCAATAATTTAGCCATCATAGGCTGTAAGGTGTACTTACATCAACTAAATACAGTCGTACCAAACCCTACATGGTATTAATCACGACGGATTACAGCAAAACCAGCTTGCATGCCCGAATCACCACCGAGTACACCTATTTCAGGATCTAAGTGTTCTCAAACCACTGCATAGTGAACTCAGGCCCTATATTAACTTAACAATGGCGCGTCCAAACAGTTCGTACAAAACAGAGTACTTAAAATTGTCCATTTAAACCACTATTATAGGGCTTTAAATGCCACCAGCAATACCTGAAGACCTATGGTATACTGAAAACGAGAGTACAGCCGTCATATGCCGTACATGTATGCGGTACTCCCATCATTAATATGATTGGATTTCACATTTATTGTATTGAATTTCTCCCAATGGTTTCTCAAAATATCCGAATATAGCCATACAGCCGTATCAGGTCATAGGTGTTACTTGCCAGTACCAATCAAAGCCATATCTGCCCAACATTGGCTGTTAAAACCACTAAGTATGGTCATATAAGACCGTAAGGGTTACTCTGTACCACTAAATACAGTCATATTGTGTCCAGAGGGGGAACTGTTCCAACTGAAGTGGTGTTCACAACCACTGAGTTCAGCCATATTAGATCATACAAGGTACTCACCACTACTGAATTGAGCGAAACAAGGTGGTTTAGGGAAAATATGGTTCAAAAGTACAGCCATTCAAGGCTCAACACCACCATCAGATACAGTCATACTATACTCATACCATTGAGTATAATAATATTAGTACATATACCTGGCCCGATGTGGTACTTGCCACCACCTGTAATAGCCATATAATGTCCAAATGAGTACATTCACCAACTGACTACAGCCATTCCAGATCATATAAGGTACTCAATGCCACCAATTACAGCCACACCAGAATTTAGGGACAGTCATTATGGGCTCTATTGAGTAATCACCCCACTTATATATAATTATATATAGTGAGATGTTAAGCTGGAATGGTAGTTTCATCCTCTAAATGCAGTCCTACCAGACCCTACCTGGTACAATCCATTACCAAGTACAACCATCCTAGGCCTTATTAAGTGCTCACAACTTTTGTGTACAGCCACACTATGCCATAGATATACTCACATACACTGAGGTAAGTCATCCAATGTCCTGTCTGTTACTTAACAATGTAAAGTCTAGCCATCACATGCCATATATAGATTTCAACTCCACACCTTTCAGCAATTCCAGAACCTTGTTGGTACCAACCATAAGCCGTTACAGCCAAATACAGCCATAGCAAAATTAGGTACCTACCACTACTAGTTACCAAGCACACTAGTTACCAAGCACAAAGGGATACTCAACCGCCACAGGATACAGCTGTGTAAGGCCCAATAGATACTTTCCTGTAGTCTCATCATGTCCGAGTAAAGTCACATCAGGCCCTTACTAGGTCTCATGGATATATGCTATACTTGTCAACCCTGCATGCGATAGTACCTCACACATAATCAGGTCCAAATATATATGTATATGACACACCAATTCATACCCTGGTGGCAATGTATAACATAAGGAATGGGGGTATTGAGAGTGATTAATATAAGTTGAAAACTTGTTTCACAATCGACCTTAATAAATGAATATAACCTTGATCTGTGGTTTCATAAAGTTGACTGGAACAGCCATTCGCGGCTACTAGTTAACTAGTCTCTATTTGACGAAAGTGTCCTAGTTGCTACGTGTACAACAAATGAACAAGTTTCTTTATAAGATGTGTTACACACACAAGCATCACTGACAGATATAGAAATATAAGCCAAGGGTTTAAAACAAATGTCGAAAGCAGACATGGAAGGCCGCACTCAACTTAACCAGCCGAGTACAGAAACAGTAAACAGTACTTCCAGGAAATAATGTTCTGTCCCGATATTGTTTATATATTTTGTGTTTCCCTTAAATATAGACTTCATCTAATGGAATAAATTACATTTAGAGTACCTTCTACCACATCTATACTAAACGATAGATGTAGATCAACAACATTTTGCATATACATTTTAGTATAATTTGCCACTAAATATCAAATCTTCACTCTTCAGGTACGTTTGTAATTTGACATTGAAATGACATTGACCTTGAGTGGTCCTTTTCAAGTCAGTTTAGAATACATGTAAAAGTTTATAGGAATAACATTTAAACAAACATTTAATAATATCATTACAATGAAAAAATTATATTTGAAAACTTGGAATTTCAAAAATGGAAACATTTATCTAGAAATGTCATCTCGGCCAACGTGTCGATGCATAATAATGTCAGTTTTTTTTTATTTTGAATCACAAATTGAACTTATTATTACAGAATATTTGCTTACCAAGTATTTCGTCGCATTATATACCAACTTGAATACAAAACATCTGCTAAAACCAGAAAAGAAGAGTGAAATATCCAATTTTCATAATTTGACCTTGAAGTGACATTGACCTTGTGGTCGGATTCAAGTTCATTTAGAGAATACTGTGGAGTAGATACCAGCAATGTTGATACAAACACTTATTTATTTATGTACCATTAGAATGACAACATTATATTAGAAAACTTTGACTTTTAAATTATGGATGCAGTTACCTAAGAATACATTCTCAGTTAATGTGTACATGCATAATGATGTAAGATTTAATATTTTGAATTATAATTAAAGAATATATCTTTACAAACTATTATATCACATTTAATGCCAATTTGAATACAAAACATTTGCTAAAACAAGAAAGTTAGAGAGGAAATATCCATTTTCATGCTATTTTTCATAATTTGACCTTGAAATGACCTTAACCTTGTGGTCGGATTCAAGTTCATTTTAAGTAAATTATAAATTAGATACAAGCAATGTTGATACACACACTTATTTATATATGTAACATTAGAATGACAACTTTTTATTAGAAAACTTAGAATTTTAAATTACGGATGCAATTACCTAAAAATACCTTCTTAGTCAACGTGTACATGCATAATATTGTCAGATTTAATATTTTGAATTGAAAAATGAACAGATAATTAAAGAATATATGTTTACAAACTATTTCATCACATTTAATTCCTACTTGAATACAAAACATTTGCTAAAACAAGAAAGTTAGAGAGGAAATATCTATTTTTCAGCAGTTTTTCATGATTTGACCTTGAAATGGCATTGACCTTGACCTTTTAGTGGTCAGTTCAGTATGTCCAGTTAATCTACATCATCAAATGAATAATATCCAGGCTAAAACCTGTCAGTTAATACATAAATAAAAAATCACATTACATAATATACTATCATGTGTACTCATAAATTATGGCGGCCATCTTGGACGCCATCTTGGATTACGAAAAACGCTATATCGTCCCATGAAAGGCTCCCGCCTTTTTTGAAGCAGCAGACCTTCCCGAAAATTTTGGTATATAACACCTCTTGTTGCCTTTTATGGTAAGGTAAAGTTGAAAATAGAGCACTTTTATCCTAATAGTCACCAGACCAAAATGTAATAAGCACACCAACTTGGAGTGCGTATATCTTTTTAATTAAACATGATGTCATGTTTATTTTTTGCATGTATTCATGCGAGTAGTATAGCATCATTAAAACTTAAATACTTACAAATATTAAAATAATTTGAGACAATAAGTCATGAACTTAATATTACAGTTCTATATTTTGTCATTTTTCAAGTTAGAAACAATATTAAATGCACTATTGGCACTTATCGCTATGTACTTTGTTGGTGTACTTATCATATTTAATGAGTGTATATGATCACGACGTGTACGATCTATCGACCGTTGTAGTGATGTGCTATATCTATGCAAGTAATGGGTAAACATTAATGAAACTCTGTAGACGGAAAGAGGATACATCTTTTGTTTGAAATAAAATTTTATGTTATTGATATCACGAAGAATTATTATTTTAGAGTATTTATCTCATTAGTTTTTTACCCTTGTATCGGTAGGTATCAAACTACTAAATAGTTGAGACATTTTGTAACCTAGGGTTCGTAGTTGAATAGAAGTAGTCCTCTTGCTTACTTCCAATGTGTCGTAAAAGTCGACTAATGGGATACCATGCTGAACGAGTCTGGTTTATTATCTTATATTTTCCCTACTCAATATAAATAAGTTATTTTGGAACAAGGGTAATTTTTCATGTTGATTTGTGTCACGAACACCCTGGGATAGTATCGGTCATTTAAGTTCCTTTTGACACATTTGGTCTTGGGAAGCAAAATTGTGTATGTGCTTAATAGTGCTAGCTGTCTATTTTTTTTTAAATCACGGCGAATTAGACAACACTCCACCTAAATGATGTTTGTTCCGATATAAAGAAGACTCGGTTTACACCAACAAAGGATGATGAAATGAATCCAGTTTGTTCTGTTTATAATAACTGTCAGTCGAACGAGTCCTCGAACTTAATTATATGCAATAGCTGGATGAGGTTTAAGACATATGCTACTTATTCCTAGACGCAAACAGTCAAAGGATACCATCAAAAGGAGTGCATCTACACCCCAACTACAGAAAAAGACAATCTGTCAAAGGATGCCATCAAAAGGAGAGCATCTACACACTCGATAACAGAAAAAGACAAACTGTCAAAGGATACCATCAAAAGGAGTGCATCTACACCCCCAACTACAGAAAAAGACAATCTGTCAAAGGATACCATCAAAAGGAGTGCATCTACACGCCCAACTACAGAAAAAGACAAACTGCTGAAGGATACAATCAAAAAGAGTGCATCTACACGCACAACTACAGAAAAAGACAAACAGTCAAAGGATACAATCAAAAGGAGTGCATCTACACGCCCAACTACAGAAAAAGACAAACTGCTAAAGGATACAATCAAAAGGAGTGCATCTACACGCCCAACTACAGTAACAGAAAAAACAACTAAGGATTTGTCATGTGAGATGAATAAATAGTCGTCTACAAATGCAACAACCAGTGGATTTCGCCGCCCTAGCCATAAACACCAAAATACACATAAGAATATGTGTAACTTAATTGACGCCTTGATGTCCTGTTTATCAAAACTGGCGTCACGATGTTTAACAATATTTTGTTTGAAAAAAATGATTGGCATTCCGATAAGTAGACTTGTGTGTTATGCAATCATGGAACGACGTCAGGTATTTGTAGCCATTTTCCACCTGTCCATTCATTGAGGCAATTTGACGACGTCATTTTTCTGCAATGGCTTGTCGGCATTTAACATTAATGCATACAAGCGGCTTGCTATTCATCGGTAAACTATCACTGTGATTGTCATTCAAATATGACACAAAATACGAAAAAGTTTTCAAACCCAAATGCCTAATAAGACATGTTTTTGGCTGATTGGAAAACTGCACTTTTTCAACCGGAGCAGATTTCGTGAATTCGCAGTTTTATGCATCTCGTAATTAATTGCTAGCGTTTCTTTAATATTGTGTATTATGAAATGAAATTTTATAAACAATGGGCACACATCTTATAACTACATACAGTCAAATTTTAACAAGATATATTGACAAAGAACTGCAATAGTGAGATTTGTCTAAGTGCATAGTTATAAGTGTCTCCAAGTGTACACGAAATTCAAAAGAAAAAACAACCTGGTAAAAGATGTGCAGTGAGTATTTTCTCCCATGGAGATGAAACTATTTATACTTCGACAACCATCGCATGATTCATGAAAATTGCATACAACAACATCTGTGAGATGTAATTTGATTGTGAATAAATACGAAAGTATGGATTGAATCCGCATAATAGAGACTCTCCCATAGACTTTCAGATTTCCCAATTCGAACGAATACATGTAACGCTATACACAATTAATACTTGTGTAACATTTATAAGACCATATTTAAACTGGAAAACCGTAGTAGCGTCTGCGTTATGATAATTGTTTCGCTTTAAAGTAGTCCCAAACATGCAGAGCTTTCATGATCTTTATGATGAACAGCGACATGTACTCGAAGACACAGGCACTCATTGATAAATGCAATTTAAGAACGTCGCAGCATGTTCTTATCTTACTACTCAGATTAGCGTACCACGTGAATGTATTGAAGTCACCTCAAAAAGTGAATAACCGGTATTTACTGTATACCGTGAAATTATTTTCCAATATTTTCTTCCGTGTTAGATACTCGTATAGGAGAGTCATTTTGTGCTTATTTATTTACTGAGAATCAAATAACTTACACTGCTGGTCGTAACATGCGGGTATTGCCAATATCAGAAATCTTAGACATTGTCAACATTATTAGGATATAATCATAACAAATATGCACTAGGTCATATTCAGAAGATTAGTTTAACTTGCTACGAGTTACATTTGCTACTACAGCAATCCTTTGTTATGATGAGCATCAATATTACGAACACCCAGTCTATGCCGAGAAAATTTCGGAGTCCCGGTGAATTAGCCATTTACTGTTTATAGATTTGCGTATTTATGACGAGCATCATTATTATTTGATTCGATTTCGTTGTACACCATTTCTTTAGACATATACAAATCCATACCGGTATCGAAATGTCATCGAAATTAAATTTCATGAACACCAGAAGGCATCAATTGCCTAAGTACTGCTTAGAGAGGCATGGCAATAATTAATCCCAAAATGCCGTATAGTTTTGAACTGAACTTTCTTAGATACTTAAGGGGTTTCTTGTAGCATAAACCTTGAACATAGTTTGAGAGATTAAATGATTGACAGAGAAGACGTGCAGGATTTAATCTGACACGTATTTGACAAAGTTGTCTGTATTTGGTGATATTATTAACATCTTTCAACAATATACGAGCAATAATAAATCTCATGTGTTATTATGTAGGTTTGAAACCTTTGTCAAATACATAAAGAGATACCACGTAGCACAAACCTTGATCATTGGTTGAGAGATTAAAGGATTGACAGGAAAGACGTGCAGGATTTAATCTGACACTTATTTGACAAATTTGTCTGCATTTGCATCTGCTATTGTTTACATATTTCAACAATAGTTATGAGCTCTAAGACGATATAATACAAACTGAATTATTAAGAGTCGAGAAACCTCTGCAACGACTCTACATCCCATGATTTCAGTATAGAACCATTTATCAAACGCACATGTGGCATAAATAAATAAAACAATTTCAAACTGCAATCACGCAAACTCAATATAGTTATTTTGTTTAATTCCCTAAGGATTTAACCTTTCTCTCAAAACTCGGTAATATATCATGGCACCCACGAACAACTTTGCTCAGCTGCTTGTTCAATTAAATTATATTTTTCAGAAACGGTCATTTTCAAAACATCCCATAACTAATCTTGATACTGAAACCTGTGATTAAACTATTGCTTCAAATATCGTGGACTACGCACATATTATATGTACAATCGTGCGTAAAATAGTATATAATTATAAATATATTATCAACTATTTAAAAAGAACATGTAAAACAGATTATACTCGTATAACTTGAAACACTTTGTCTGTATGCATATATATAATGTGCAATGGTTGATATCATTACGTAGTGCATTTGTAAAAAAACTTAATTAAAGACAAGTGTATTCATGCTTTGTTAATTGTTTATTTGTCTTGCCACCAGCTGTTAAAACAAGATGTCACTTTTGTTAGTTTCTGTACAAAAATTGAAACAAAACTGTCTGTATCCAAAATCCAATTTGACACTACCGTGATATACGTTATTTTTATTGTGCAATTCTGTACTTCTCTATATACGTGTATTGCATATTATGGGTACATGTATTTGCGAATTATGATTGCTTTGGATAATGATAGGAAACCTACTACAATAAAAGTTTCAACCACACATAATGCCAGGATATATTGTAAGTTTCAACCACACATAATGCCAGGATATATTGTAAGCTTCAACAACACATAAAGCAAGGATATATTGTAAGTTTCAACCACGCATGATGCCAGGATATATTGTAAGTTTCAACTAAGTTTCAACCGCACATAATGCCAGGATATATTGTGAGTTTCAACCACACATAATGCCAGGATATATTGTAAGTTTCAACCGCACATAATGCCAGGATATATTGTAAGTTTCAACCACACATAATGCCAGGATATATTGTAAGCTTCAACCACACATAAAGCAAGGATATATTGTAAGTTTCAACCACACATAATGCCAGGATATATTGTAAGTTTCAACTAAGTTTCAACCGCACATAATGCCAGGATATATTGTGAGTTTCAACCACACATAATGCCAGGATATATTGTAAGTTTCAACCGCACATGATGCCAGGATATATTGTAAGTTTCAACCACACATATTGCCAGGCTATATTGTGAGTTTCAACCACACATAATGCCAGGATATATTGTAAGTTTCAACCGCACATAATGCCAGGATATATTGTAAGTTTCAACCACACATAATGCAAGGCTATATTGTAAGTTTCAACCACACATAATGCAAGGCTATATTGTAAGTTTCAACCGCACATAATGCAAAGCTATATTGTAAGTTGCAACCGCACATAATGCCAGGATATATTGTAAGTTTCCATCGCAAATAATGCCAGGAGATATTGTAAGTTTCAACCGCACATAATGCCAGGATATATTGTATGTTTCATCAAAATATAATGCCAGGATATATTGTAAGTTTCAACCGCACATAAAGCCAGGATATATTGTAAGTTTCAACCACACATAATGCAAGGCTATATTGTAAGTTTCAACCACACATAATGCAAGGCTATATTGTAAGTTTCAACCGCACATAATGCAAGGCTATATTGTAAGTTTCAACCACACATAATGGCAGGATATATTTTTGTGTGTTTCAACCACACATAAAGCAAGGATATATTGTAAGTTTCAACCGCACATAATGCCAGAATATATTGTAAGTTTCAACCGCACATAATGCCAGGATATATTGTAAGTTTCAACCACACATAATGCCAGAATATATTGTAAGTTTCAACCGCAAATAATGCCAGGATATATTGTATGTTTCAACCGCACATAATGCCAGGATATATTGTAGAGGTAAATTTCATGGGAAAGTCAAATGTTTCCGATGACTTAACGATGTCTGGGTGTAAAAACTTTTTAAAAAGTCTTGAGGACTGCATTTTAAACAGTTTTATTCTATTGAATTCCCATTAAGACAACTGCATGTGTATTTTAAAAACCTTTAATGTCAGTGAAGACAGAAAATACTATTTTTTATTCCCCTACACCCAGCATAAAAACGTACTGCAAAAACAAATGGAGGCAATTGCATCGTAAATAAAATAAGTCACAAACAGATGACACAGTGTTTAAATCTATTGATAATGATCATTTGTTCAATCAAAAGTGTAAAAATTTGGTTTGGTCTAATTATGAAGTAGATAAAAATAAAAATGTAACCCTACCCTCTTTGAGATAAAGGAATTTTTTTTGCATTTTGCCAATAAACACCCTATTGATAAATGCCAATAAAATATGAACTAAACAGTTGACACCATTGATTTTTTTTTCAAAAATAACTTCAATGTGTGCGTAATGTTTTAACCAAATACTGACAGGTTTTACCGAGCCGTTTTGAAAATATTTATTTCAGAAATCTATAGTTACCCGATTTGGATCTATTTACAACATATTAATTCCTATGAAATTAAAGAAAACAAAGAAAAAAAACATATTTTTCTCCAAATTACACTCTAAAGTCATATAATGAAGCCAAAACATTGTCTTATTACTAAAAAAAGGAAAAAAAAGAATAAAACTATTTTGGCACTAGTGAGGTTTGAACCCCACAACCTAAAGGTGTTCAGTCAATTTGCCATAAAATTACTATACTGGAGAACTCTTCAAAAAAATAATCTTTATTACACCCGGATATCCTTAAGATTATTGAATGGAAAATCATTTCAACACATAACGTAAAGGAAGAAAACACTAAGGAACAAACCGCAATGGTAAAACAACAATTCTAACACTGTCTATTTTTAGCACCGTGTAAACGTATAGAACTGTACCATGGTTAAATTTCCGGTATATCACAGTTTTTGCCGTACTACTTTTTGGCTGTTGAATTACCTCCCACGTATAAATAACGCTTTTTATGAATGGAATTTACGTCTTGTTTATCAAATGACGTCATGGATTTATGACGTTTACTTGACGTCAACGTAAACGTGACGTGGCGCGAACTTTTATTTGCGTAGCGTTCTTTCTTAATTTTTTAATTATATCCGTATTATTGCAACAGCAATTGCATTTATCGATTCATTTTAGTTTTTATGAAATACATAGTTTGGAATGAGCTCTAGTTATGCCTCTGTTTAAATGAAATGAGCAAAAAACAATATTCCAGGGGTGGAGGTTTTATACTTTAAACAGCGGAAGTTGTCTATAGCAACACGACAAACAACGCATCACTCTGCAATAAAAATGAGTCCATATGAAATTGCGCATATTACACGTGTTAGAATGCAAATAGATCTTAGTTTTCCGTGATATACCGGCCAATATATCACGGTTTGTCGTTCACATGCATAGTTATTAATCACTCAGGCCTACGGCCTTCGTGATTAATTCCTACGCATATGAACTCCAAACCGTGATATATTGGCCGGTATATCACGGAAAACTAAGATCTATTTCCTAATTAAATAAATGAAAATGCATATTAACACACACACAAAACTTTATCAACTCACAAGGTGAACAGCACGTAAAAACATGGTCGTAAAGGCAGTGACAAAAGACATGGTAATCATCATATTGGACAAGACAGAAAACAGTATAATAGTCCAGCAATAATGTCTCCAAAAATCGACTAATCATTAATTTTTGGAGAAAGTTGCCAAACTTGGTATATACACTGGGCAAACATATTGGAATATTTTTTGCATGAGACCCATCTCGTATCTGCTATTTTGGTTGCCATGGCAACCATTTTTAAAGATGGCCGCCAAAAGCGAAAAATAGGTGTATATCTTATATATAACGCATGATAACAACGTTATTATGAGTTATTGTAAAGTATTTTTATTAGAAATAACTTAAATAACATCTAACTTATACCTTTAACCGAATAATCGTTTTGAAATATCCAAAATGGCCGACAAAATGGCCGCCAAATTTGAAATATACTATATAATAGTTTTAAGGTATACTGATACTATATTTTTAACATTTAAACTGATAGTTCTAGAAAACATCTGGTTAAATGTTTTCCAGTTTAATTATTAATTAGTGGATAAAGCAGATATTTTATTGTATGGACGTAAATTTCAATATAGATAAGCCTCGATCTGAGAAAAGGGCCCTTAATGACATGACATGAAATTGAGAAAATTGAGTTTTTAATTATGTCACCATTTTCTGCGAATTTCAGAACAGGGCACAAAATGCACATACATGTTTTATGTTATATTCTGCCACATTATTGTTGCCTTGTAACATACTTAATGTGGAGTTCTATACTAACACTTAAGACCTATATTTTTGGGGTAAAATATGAGAAACTACAAATAAAAGTGAGGATTTTCGGAATTGGCAGACCACAATGTCATTTATAGTAGTATTTTATTGAAAACCCCTTCAATGTAAGTGTAGCATCTTATAGTATTATATATCATGCGAAATTTTCGGCTATTGGTTAAGATACGATATTTTGGGGTAAAATACTACAAAATGAAAAGAAAAATGATGATTTTTGGAATCAGTTTACTGTAATGTCATTTATTATGGTATTTGATTATAAAACAATAGGATGGACACATATTGTCTTCGTGCTTATGATATTGCTAATCTGGTGCCTAATTGTTATGTATTTTAAGACATTTTTGGGGCAAAAACATTGGAAATATAAACAAAAGTGAGGATTTGAGGAATCGATTAGCCACGATGGCATTTAGAATCGTATTATTTATTAAACAACTGCAATTCGTTTGTAGTAACTTAAAGTTTAGTATATCAAATAATATATTATCATTTATGATTACTGAATGCTATTTTGTGGTAAAATCGTACAAAATATAAACTAAAATGCTAATTTTTGGAATAGGTTTACTACAATGGCACCAATCGCATTATTTAGTTATAAATCACTAAGATAGACATCTGCAGCTTTTCCTATTGAGATATTAATAATCTAGTTTTAAAAAAACCGGCGTCTTTGGATATATTTGGGGTGAAACAGTCAAAAATATAAAATTAATAAAAGTGAGGATTTTTGGAATCTAATGATCACAATGTCATAACGCCACAAACTGTGCTATTTTATAATTAATCACTACAATAGGCACATGTTATCTTTTCGCATATCAAGAAATTAAAAGTTGTTCATATGTTATCTTTTTGGGGTAAAACATTACTTACTATAAACAGTAATTAAGTATTTTTCGAATCAGAAGACCACACAATTATTAAGCATCGTATTCGTTAATAACTCAATGTATTTCGTTGATAGTAACAATTTTCTTAATACATCAAAACATTTATGCATGAAATAACTTGTGTAAAATGCAATTCTTTGGAATAAACACAAATAATGTAAATGAAACAACCTACTCCAAGCAATTATGTATCAGGCAATGACGTGTACCACAAAGAGCCGTTATCTACCAAAGGCATTGCTAAGACAGGAATAAAACACAACGTGTCGCCAAGAAAGGAATTTCTGACGAGGAATTGCTGTGCCCGACCAAACTAGGTACCTTTATTGTCAGGATAAAAATGTTCAGGGAGACCTAGGCATAATGATGAATACCACACAGGCATGGAATATCTGCATATTGTATTTTGAGTAGATCATATTGTTCGAGATGGCTTTACCTGGTCATATTTTCAAATACTAAATTTTCAAGTACCTGGTGCGGCCTGGACATTTTCGAAATTATACAGGGCTTCAAGTCTGCTAATCAAATGAGGTTAACACTACAAGTGTGCCCCATTTCCTTGATTACTGTTACAAAATTTGTTAAGTTTTACACTCTTAGGTCACCATCTCATATAATTTTGTAAACGTTGTATTGTTTGAAATATTCGAAAAAAGAAACACTGAAGTTCCACAACAAGAAACTATGAAATTCCATGAAAATTTGAAAATCAAGTTTTCATGTCGGCCAAAAAATCTGGCGCTAAATACGCTATATATTCTTCAGACAAGCTACATTTACAGCAATTGCCATCATAATATCTCATTCCAAGTAATTTGATAGTAAACTGATACTCTTTTAAAGTAACTGTGACGTTGACCCCTAATGCTCGACTTATATATGACCCGTAATCCAGGAAAACCTGCTGACTTGACATCATGTAATTACCGTATAAAACAAGGTTTTGAAAAGGCTCTAAAATAAGTGAAAAAATGTATATATCTGTTGATTCTACTTTAAGTAATTTATCCATATAGTACTATATCTTAGCTTTAAATTTCCTCATAAATTATGTTGAAACTATATACTTTAAATTGTTGCCATGGTTACCATTTCGGAAAAATACTTCAATTAAGAAAAACTGAGAGTAAGCTGTTTAAAACAACAGTAGCCTTTCTCTAAATGCAACATGTTTCTATTATGATATATATTTTAAAAATCAGAACATAATTCTAAAATGTGACACTATTTTGAACATTTTATATCAAGAATTAATCATATGGTGTAATTATGAAATACTTTTTACAGTCAAATGACGTTCGAATGACGTTCGATACGTCAGGCAAAAAAACTCGGAATATTGACTTTACAAAAACAGCTGTAACTTCCTCAAAACTCAAGATATTTACACAATTGCTTTTGAATCATGCTTCATTGGCATTAGTCTTTATAACTATGAAACCTCACAAAAAATGTTTCCCGTCAAAATAGCAGGTTTTCCTGGAGACTTGCTTATATATATAAGAGAGTAAACTCAAGGTTTTGTCCGTTTATGAAATCTAAATCCGGTCATAGCTTAAAGAGTTTTGAAGCTAGGTAAATGAAACTTGGTATGTGGATACAGATAAATAAGCAGATTATTCATGTCAATTTGTGTTTTATTCAGACAACAATTGCGGTTGCCATGGTAACAAAAATATAGAAAACCAAACAGGATGCTTATATATTGCTTGTAATTCGTAATTAATTGTTACTGTTAAGCAGAAACTGGCTTTCATTTTTTCAACGTCGACCTTGACCCCATTTACACCTATTTTGATAGAAAGTATCTTCGCGGAAGCTATATATTGACCACGTTTCATTCATATATGTCATTCCAGACTAAAAAAAGTCAGCGGAGACCGATTTTCTATTTTAAGTAACAGTAACCTTGACCCCAAATGTCCCATTTTTTATCCCAACGTGTATCATCCTACAAGCAACTTATATAGCAAGTTTCATCCAAATATCTCATTCTTAACGACAGTAATTGAGCAAAAACCGATTTTCTATTTTTAGTAACAGTGACCTAGATATTGACCCCACCCATCTAACTTTTTATTTTTAGTGGCGTATTGAGTCAAGCTACTTATACACCAAGTTTCATCACGATATGCAATTCTAAACTGAAGTTATTGGGCGAAAACCACCATTTGATCATTTTGGCGGCCATTTTGAAAACCGTTGCTTTGGCAACCAAAGAAAATATTTTAAGTGGGTCTCATGAAAAAAATGTTTCAAATGGACCAAGGAACAGTTGTACCAAGTTTGGTAACTTTCTCCAAAAATTAATGTTTATTGGACATTATTGCTGGACTAAAAAGAAAAGTATAAAATAATATTATCTCATTGACAAATGAAAAAGTACAGTAAACGAATAAAAACACATAATCACAAAGAGAGTCACAAATGACAAGAGCAGACAGTAAGATGAACCAGGAAGGAAACGGTATATTGCAAATATTTAATAATATTATCAAATATACAGTCACTATTGACAAGAACAGCTATCAAAATGAACATGCCAAGAAAAGGAGCAGTACATGTATGAACATTATCACAAAGACAGTCACAGTGTTGAGAACAGCCATCGAAATGAACAAGAAAAGAAAATGTAAATTGCAAGTATAAATGAACATTGTCCTAAAGTCAGTACTTAATAAGCGTCAAACACTGCCATCAAAATTAGCAAGAAATTAAACGGAACAGTACAAGACTATAAAAACATTATCCCAAAACAATGACAACAACAACCATCAACCTGAACAAGAACGGAAAAGTAACAGAACAGATATGAAATAACGTTCTCACAAAGACAGTCACAAATCACAAAAACAGTCATCAAAATTAACTAGAAAGAAGAAAACGTATGAAAGAACATTATCACATAGACTGTCGCAAGTGACATAGACAGTAGTAAAATCAATAAGAAAGAATAAAACAATAAGTCAGAATTAGTTGATAATTATTGCAAGAAGGGATATATGTTTAGGTTTACCGACTGATTGCAATTGCAATCTTATTACAAAACGCCGATTGAAACATGAACATTTCAATGCAATCCCAATTTTCCTTTAGCCGTAACTTGTGTATGAAACTGAGTCAATCAATCATCGAGAATGGGCGGAGGGAGACACGAGTCACGTGTTATTATAGAGATGATCGAACTATTGAAAGCACGTGTCAGCAGGATATATATAGTAACTATTCAATTCATTGACGACACATTATCATTACAAAAGCTTAAAGTCAGTGGGGTACGAACCTATAGTAATTACCGATATTACAGCCTTTGTGTTGTCATGATGATGATTGAAATTAGTTTCGGAAACTTGTTATAGTAAAAATATCTTCGTCGTTACTATGCGTATCTAGAGAATAAGTTAATTACTTCACATAATGTCCCATCCCAGTGAGAGGGTCAATTCCTGTCATCAGGGAAATAAAGGGATTGCATTGCCACACGCTTTGTTTTCTACTGTGGTGGATGTGTTACAAATGCTAAATTAATTCTGCTGTTGAACGATGGGCTGATATATAACATTTGGTAATTGGTTGTAATTTCGCAACTCATTTTAAAATTTCAAAACGCCAAACACGGACAATAAAACATACTATTAGGCTGGTAAACGAAACCTTGCGTAACATCATGTCTCGGACTAATTGCAACGAAAACTTCTCCCTTCTTTTCGTAAACTATAATTTGTGTTGTAACACAGAAAAAACGTTGCATTCACATGGACCTGCCATTACTGAGAATATGACCTTTCTTTTAGGTAATGTGAAATCATTTTAAAAATCCCTGACCGCTACGTGTTTAAGTCGTTTAGTACATACCATTCCTATACTCGTATTACCGTTACTTGTGTTAAACTAATACGAATAAAGCTTTAGTTTCTTTCATACCATGCTTAATTGAAGGTAGTTATATTATATTCAATACATTATTATGTTCTTACCATTGATTATACATGGCGTCGAGCGCAGGAAAACGTCCCTTACGACGTCTCGTCAATAACGTCACAAATTCCGTCAGAAAATACGTAAGACTATACAGCACATTTTACAACGTACACAATCAATTTCTATGTTTATATCATGTGTTTACTGTCCCAAAATTTGTCAAAAGGCAAAACTTAGCATGATGGACGATTTCAGGGAGATAACTAGTTCACTTCACTACATGATAAATATCTTATTTCAAGATATAAACGCATATTTATCTTATCGAACATGTCTATCGTCTCGGGTAAAAATGTGCGCGGTAGGCGTATCCACTACTGCATGCAACTACCATTAAAGAGGTCATTATTTTTTTTGTGCAGTTTTTAATGCAGTTTAGTTTTCATGGTATATCTTTAAAAAAAACCTTTTATTCTTGAACGTTTTAAGGGTCATTCTTTTAATGGTAGCACTTAAAAATCATTACTAAAGTGTATTAAAATACAGTCAAAATCAGGCCATTGAAACTATCATTTTAAGGACCATGAAAAGTAACTTAACCAAACCATTAATTAATGGCATGAAAAAATGGCATGAGAATCCTCTTAAATCGTTTAAGAATAAGAGCGCCATTAATTTTATTAATGGTACAGTGTACCATTAAAACCTTTTAACTGGTTATTAATGGTCCCATTAAAAAGTTACTTAAGTACTTTTAATGTTTTTTCTAAAGTTCTTAAAACTTTTAATGGTTTTAAGGGCTTGATTTGATCCCATTACAGTTTCTGTAAAGGAATCGACAAAGAAGAAACTATTTGACTTTGCTCAACCTTTCTGTAGCACAAACTATCTGGGGGTTTCATCTTATTTATGCAGAATTCTTTCTCTGCAAGTCATAAGACTCTTTCCTTTACAAACCTTAGCCAAGTGTTACACCAACGCCGACATCGATCCATGGTGAGTAATAAAATATAGCAATACTGATCTTCGAATAGTCGAGCTATAAACAATATGTTTTTAATTTACAATACTGTTAACATGTAACCAATATCTTGACATCATGTAACATTTAAGCTGTGAGAATTTGTCACAAGAATAATATTAATGTGCCATGTGCAAAGCTTAATACCCCTACTTCTACTAGGGAATACGGTGTAACTAAGATAAGCATACAAGTAGTTCAAGTAGCTTCAACAACCCTTTGATAATCTGCCCAAACTCAAATGTTTATAAAGCCATGCTGTGCATTTTGATAATAGTTAAAATATCAATACATTATTAAGCAGTAAAACAGAAGTACATATTAAGTACAATCAAAATATTATTCAGTACAAATAAAGTACAATATCCGAAAAACTTTGTCCGAAATATTGAAAGTTTCAAGTACAAACTAGAACATACATCGCTGTTGATTTAATGCATCATAAATTTAAAATAACAAGTATTAAAGTTGATTAAAAATAAATTTTTCCTTTTGGGTGTTTTGTTCATTTATTTCACCATCATAAAAACAGAAAAAACGATAGCAGAAAGAAAAATGTTCTAACAGAAAATAAACCATGTGCTTCCATTAGTGGTTGTTTACTGTGAGACACTATCAGGAAATATGAGGCCCTATAATTTTAAGTAGGCCCAAATTATGGCCTTATTGACAAAGCCTCTTATTTGTTACCTGATTTTAGAATAATTTCTCAGTAATGTTCCTTTGGGTATCAGTCAAAGTCACAGAGGCAAAGTTCAAAACTGGGTCATTTGGGGTCAAAAACTAGGTCACTAGGTCAAATCTTGAAAAACCTTGTGTTCACTCCAGAGGTCACTATTTTTATCCAATCTTTATGAAACTTGGTCAGAATGTTGTTCTGTATGAAATCTAGACCAAGTTCAGAACTGGGTAATGGTGGGTCAAAAACAAGGTCACAAGGTCAAATCTAAGAAAAACCTTGTGTTCACTCCAGAGGTCACTATTTTGATCCAATTTTCTTGAAACTTTGTCAGAATGTTGTTCTCTATACACTTTGATTACACCAAATTTCAATGAAATTTTGATGAGAAACCAAATTTCAATGTAATTTCACTGAAATTTTGATGACATTTCAATGAAATATGATCATTTTGGTGAATTTCACCCATTTTAATAAAATTTCAAGATTTTGGTTACATTTTTACTGGGGTAGATCTAGTAACTGCAGAAGAGAAAATAGAAAAACACATTGGTTTCTAAACAGTGGCAAAAAAATCCATTCAGACTACAAAAGAGGTTTCGCTTCTCTCATTGTTCGAGCCAGAATCCATCTATCTCAGTGTTGTCGTTTCATGTCATTTGGTAACAAATTAAGTTCTATCAATTTTAAAGCTGCTTTCATTGATGTTAAAGAACCCCTTTTTTCAAACTGTATGGCTAAATGCGTTTGACTGTTCCAACATTTCTGTACAACACAGTAAAAGACAAGACATTTAACCGTCTTTTCAGCCTTGTGGTGCAATTTTAATTACAACAATCTTGGACTCATTTTACTAAAGTTTCTTTCAGGGGTTTCCATAGTACGTTATTTTGATATCTTGCTCAGTTTATCAGTTTACAAGTCTAAATACATTTACTGCCTTGCATTCAAGCTCATCAATAAATTGTTGAGAGTAGCCAGTCAAAATGGCCATATTAAATGTGACAGAGCCTAACAAGCATTATATTTTAGCCAATTGTTGAAAACTGCTAGTGTGTGGTAGATAAACTACTAAGTGTAAACTTCAATACAAGTGTTTGTTATGTTTGTTTATTTGGTATGATCATCAGTGTGTACATAGTTGAGGCCCATCTTCTGATTGCAATGATCATTTGTACGATCAGAATTACAATGTTTTTCCTGTAAATATTACTACCCAGTTGCTTGAGTTAAATAACAATAAATGTGCATGTGTGGGCCTCATTATATATTTACAATGGTCACTGGCGTGTTACTTAATGCACAGTTTTATTGGACCAAATTGTTGATCTTTGCTGTTCCGTTCTCTTAAATCACCCATACGTATTTACCCTGTTTAGACTTAAAATTTTGTATTAGACGTGAATGCAAAGTACACTTTTCTGTGCACCAAAAATTCTTATTTAATTTATGAGAGTTAGTAAGGGTGTTTCATTAACACATACCAATTTTTGTTATAATGGTGACAGTTTTTTTTAAGTTATTAAAGGTTTATGGGGTCCAGCATGGTCGCTAACGCACTATACCAAAACTATATTGGTAAACTTGCTAAAGGTGCGTATAGACAGTACGGTTTGGTGTATAAGTCGGGGATGTAACTCGTGCCCATACATTTCCCTCATACCACTTGGTAACAATGAAGGTGTACATCTCGAGAAAATGTATGGTAGAGACCTACTATATGTAACAACACAGTACATCTTGACCCATAGGACATCAAAACTTACTGTGTATATACTTGATGCTTGAGGAAAGTTCTCTGGCTCGTGAACATGGTGGTCATCGCAAGATAAAATTGTGGACTTGCTGATCCGGGAGAGTATACAGTTGGGATAATATCATCTGCCGCACGCCCGACTCGTGGATGTTTCTTCTATCTTTTTAGAAATAGATTCAATTAAAGGGACGCAATCCAAAGATGATAACTTCAATGTACACTAGGAGTAAAGACCCCTTTCAATACTATACGAGGGCCTTTAAAAAATTAACAGGACGTTTTTCGTCGTTTCGGAAAGTAAATCTTGAGTTTTCATTGCTTAGTAAGGCGTTTGAAATAAAAACAAGCTGGTTTCTAGTTTGCGACCCACAGTCGTTTTCCCTCCAAGCACCTAAAATGGAGCAGAACACGCGCGCAAAGTGCGGTTTTGGTTACAGATATCTTGACGAGTTGTCTTTAGTATTTCCTTATTCTGCCGATTTTCATGGTTTAATGATTATTTATGGGCCTAGTTTCATTATTTATTTGATATTGATTATGCATTTGAAGAAGGAATTGAGATGCCATTATATATTGAGGCAAAACACACGAAATATCACCTATGAAACCCTTGACTAGTGGCGTTTAGGCGGACGCCCCTGACAAGAAAGACCTGTTGTATAGACGTAACGCACAGAACTCGAACCACTCCGTAACTTTAGATCGATTGTTGCCTTTAATCAAGTCAATACTGAATCATATACGACGGTGCTACGTTAATGATACACATACATGTATCGTAAGAAAGCATATGCAATAATGCATACATTGATATAAGTTCCGTGTTAAGTATCATGCTTTAACCTCATGATCTGTTCACCCTTATTATTGTACTAATCAGTCATTAGCTGCATGACTCATAGAGATGAAAGGACCCGGTTATGTAATACTGCCTGGGGCTTATGAAAACAAGGAATTTGAATTGCCTAGACAATTATGTTAGATACTTGTTGATTGGTTAAAATTATTGTAACTGACCAATCAGAAATAGTTTAACATACTAATTATGTCTATATAAATGACACTTTTGGCATTTTTACCCTATTTCGAACATTTATAACTTTCATGACATGAAGGGGTACATGCCGGGGTCCTATAAAAAATCCAGATTAGGGCTGGTTCAAAAATGATGGCTAATTTTAATTTATCTCCGCTAAAAATGCATTAAACACTGTAGAATATTTTTAAATTGTTCCTGACATGACTTTTCATGTTCTGCACTTATCTGTGAAGTTTTATCAAAATCGCATCATCACACGAGAAAAAATACTAAAATAACATGCCAAAAATGTCAGGAGTGTGACAAAAAAGTGTGACAATTATTAAAAAGCTGTCTTTTCAAAACATTTCTACCAAATAAGCAGTGACATAAACTAGCCAAAGTGTTATTTTATTTATAGCTATATATCTTTAACATTGCTTAATGTCAAAATATAACAGAAAACTGTTTTATATGTTTGAAATATATGGTCATCAGTCTAGGTAGTGATAATATTTTTTTACCTAAAAAATCATAAGCATTAACTTTAAGTAGTTGTGAGTGTTATATTGGTTATTGTAAATTAGTTTTTCATAAATACACTTTTAGTGCAATGTGTCTAGACTTCATAGGCACTAACTTTAGACTCTGATTTTAACCATACTGTTTGTTAGCGGCCTCAAAAAAATTTGACCCAAATTGGTCAGGAGTGTGACATATGCTTATATTGGAAAAATTTGTCAACATGGACCTAAATATGTATAATTCAGTGTGACATGCAATAATTATGAGTATAATTATGAGTGCCTTGAATGACCTATTTCGGCACACATGGCCTACATGTGCTTTAGGGTGTTTCATTTTTTGAAAATTTTCTCCGATCAAAAACCTTTTTTGCCCAACTGTGACCCTCCTTAAACAATGCATATATACAAAATTTCAGCTAAATTGGTCAATGGGAACACCTTGCCCTTCCGACACGAACTTTTGACCCAAGAGGGTCTTAGATCCACTTTCGGATTATTTCATATTTTTTCAAACTTGTACAAACTACGTGATGTTGCATATCATTTTGAAGGGAATGGTCAGAGGAACAATGCTGTAAAAGAATTAATAAGATTAAATACGTTAAAAAAGAGTAATGGCCCTTTGAATTTTGCCAAAAAATGGATTTTTTACCAATTTTCCTTAAATATAATTATAAGTTAGTTGAAGTAAATTGAACTACGGTAGATAAGCATATCATTGGATAGGTCTCAAGAAGGCACTTTCAATGAGACTAACAATACAACACATATTGTTCTGTGAAAAGTTATGATCACTTTTAATAATGATATAGTAAGTTGTAGATTTTCCTTCATTTTGATCAGTGACTGTCACTCTATTGTAGCTCGCAATAATAATGATACACTTCCGCTCTGCAGTATTTGAATAGTTGTTTATGTCCCCCGTTCCTCATAGGCAGGAACCAACAGGCAGAGCGATTGTGAAACCAACAGAAAGAGCGAAGGTGAGGAGCCACTGCTATTTGAAAACCATAAATGTGGCATCGGGAAAGAGCAATTTCCCCTGATGGTAGATGATCTTGCAATGGATTAGTTAGGACCAAGCTCATGGCTAACTCTTTCACTTGTCACAAAAATGAAGTTACTGACTAACAATGCCTTCTCAGCAAAGGGATTTAGATCGGCTGTAACTTAAAACCCTTCTTCATCTTCTAGATAAAGATCAGAATAAGAGAGTCCTCAGAATTAAATGTAATGTGTAAAGCTCAGTGAAACATGTACACAAATGTCAGACAGAAATCAGTTTAAGATTTGCACCTTGAAAACTGATTAGAATCATATTCAGTAGATGATGTTGCAAACTTAATCAGACTTTGAGTAGTGTGTTCAATATGGCAACCTTTGTTACAATCGTGTTCCACAGTTCCAGCCTACAGCTGGTCTAGGGGTGAATGAGGTTCCTACTCCTATGATCATGTTATGGGGGCGCTCCCGGAAACATTTCTTGTGTGTGAATCTTCAGATTTCTGTAGCTAGCTTCACTGAATGTCAACAAGTCTTAAGTTAATATCAAAAAGGATATGTTGCCTAGCTTGTCTTCGACGGCTCTCCAGAAATGCCCTCCAAGTGTCCTCTAGTATCGTCGTGGCGCATACAGGGGTTTTCGTCGAATAGTCGTTAGTGATAAAAGTTTCTTCGTGCGTTTGCATTTGTTCAAGGTCTCGGATGTTGTTCGGGGTAGCAGCTGAATGCTGTGGGCATGGCTATGTTTTGTTAACAACTGTCTAGAATTCTGATGTTCACTTTGGCACGTTCCGTCCAGGAAATCATATTCCGCAATCTGGTTGCCATTATTAGCAATGTCGCAAACATAGGTGCCCAAGCTCAATTTATTTGAATGCTAGTGTCATTCCTAGAATTCCTACATTTAGTAACAATCTGATTTCATCAAGTTTGCCTCTCGTAGATGTAATTATACACATTTTGTTGGATAGAAGCTCATTTTCTATTAACTGTATCAGGATCGCCAAGAGTGTAACTTTGTAAGGTCTCCATGGAGGAGATTGGTGTCGTCGTGACTATAGATGTATTTTATACTGTCGTCGGCAACAGTTTTGAAGATATCGTTTATGTAGACCAGAAATAGTTGTGGGCGTAAACAGAACCATGTGACACTCAGACATTTCAGATTTGCATCGTTCGACTATGCTCCGTACGTTGACCAGTAGTCATGACTTGATCCTGATAAGAGTCTTGTTTCTGATATCATAGAAGCAGACTATTATGTGTAACATTGTCAAACGCTAGGACAAATTCTAGCAGAATCGAAAAGAAACTGTTTATAGTGGACTTGAATTGTTTGTAAAGGTCAATGCTGAACGGGGATGGGTGTGAGTGGGTAGGGGTAAAGAACATTCAGAACTATGCAAATACTGCAATAAATGGGACCCAAATTGGACGCATTTATCAGAGTTTGTAACTGCTGTAGAGTAAAAATCACCTAATGTGCTAGTCAGGAGTGTGACGTCACATTTTGATGTTATCGCACCATTCTAAAGCTTTTATTTCAGATAAATCGGAGTTTGTTTGCAGTAATTTTTTTATTTAAAACAAAAAAAGGAACATGAATAAGCCAATTTCTGTATATATGGTAAGTCCTTTTCATTATATTTTTTTCTAAATTTTACTTCAATTTAAGATACAAAAATTAGAATATGAATAAATGAAAAAAAGTTAGAATTGGAAATAATCTTTTATACATGCTTTTCATTATAATGTTCTATTTATTCAGTTTACATAATATTTTGCCTTTCCTGCATAAAATTTAGCATGCAGGTGGTCACTGTCACACTCCTGACCAAAAACTGCAATTTGTCTATTTACAGAATAGACATGATCAATTTGATGGTATTTCTACCAGGAATCAAAAGGTCATTAAGAAACCTAAAACATGGGGCTGCTGAGAGGAAAATTACTTCAGCAGAAAGAACATGTACAGGGTGTTAAAAAAGTTCGTAGACATTTTTATTTTATCTATTATTTTATTTTCGACTAACATTTTCACATTTTTCTGACACATTAGTAACTACAATGACCTCCTTTGTTTATGTAAATCTTATTCAAGTTGTTCTGACATGTGATGTATGAGATATGTAAGGGTTTAATAGACCCGCGTGACGACGCAAAATGTGGAAGACGTCAAAATGACGTCACAGCTTTAGGTACTCGATCTTTGCAAATGTGAGAGTCAATTATACTTAAGAGGTCTTCAATTTTATTTAGGTTGAGTGTGTTGGCTGGTCTTTCTACTTTGTATATAAGACGGTAGGCATTAACACGAATATATTACCGTGTCCTGTCATGGGTACGCGACAGGCAACATCCTGCACAAAATCTGTCCAAATTTTGTACCGATGAGACGCATGTTTGTAATATCACCCTGGTAACAATTTCTGGGCAGGAAACTTTTTAGCGGTATTTCAAAAGTATTAGTCCTCACTATAATCAGACGTAACAATTTTACCAACAGAAATGATTTTGAGTTTTTTGAGGCCACATTTGTCAATTGCTCCCAAAACTAGCGTTTTGCACTCGTATTGACGTTGTTTACATATGGAACGTTATCTTCCGAAGATCCCCATACGAAATCATTTTGTTTGCACGGCTCATGGTACATATATATATACTCTTACCTTAGAAGACAAATTTCGTCCAGTCATTTGCAGAAAGGTTCTTATATTTTCGAGCAAAAGCCATTTTTTCTTATGATATCTCACAGTCAGATACGGGTGGGTGGGGTATTTAAGAAAATACAATGAAAATACCATTTCTGTATCTTTGTACAAGCAGGAACAATGTAATTATAATCGGGACTGGAATGTCAATCTTTATCTGTAACTATCCTGTCGGCCAATCACAGCTGCCTGATTAAATCGGTAGATCTCTTGAAAAATCCCGTGAAAGCGTTGTCACAAAAATGATTATATAATTAGTTTAAATAACAGTATCGAGGTTTTTACCTCAAATTAAAGTTTAATATTACGTTTTTCTTTTTTGTTTAATAGAAAGTCGGAATTAACATTTTAGAACTAATTATCTTAAGTTGAAAAAGGTGTGATAAACACGCTAATCGCTGTCTTTGTCTCGCAGTCCACGATACTGACCTTATTGCGACTTAAGGATCTCGAAATGAGTAAAAGCAAATGATCTAAAACGTACATTTACCATACAACAATACATCCCTGCTAAGAATAGGCATGATTTTATGCCTAGATATCAATTCATTTAAAAACTATTTGATTTCAAAATATGCCAATTTGCCATATTTTCAAAAACAAATTTATTACTTCTCTATAAATATAGTTATGTTGTAGCTTTAGGATCTCGAAATTTTTAAAAGCAAATGATATAAAACTTATGTTTACTAAACAATAGTACATCCCTGCTACGAATAGGCTTGGTTTTATGCATATTTATTAATTCGTTTCTTAATTATTTGATTTCAAAATACGCCTTATAATACCATATTTTCAAAAAATTCTGGACGACTTCTCTATAACTATAGTAATATTATATCTTAAGGATATCAAAATTTACAATAGGAAATGATCTAAACAGAACGTTTTCCATAGGGCAATACACCCCTGCGAGGAATAGGCATAATTTTATGCACGATTATTTTTTAAATTTGTAAGTATATCATTTTAAAACACGTCCATTTTTCGTGTTTTCTGTACATTTTCTTATTCCATCGCATTAGTTAAAATTATAGTAAGTTTCCAGCTTCATGATTTCAAAATGAACGATAGAAAATTGTCGAATACTAATTTGTACCGTTACATAAAACTATAGCATGCTCGTGAAACTCACACTTTTATTCATATTTTTTTTAATTATTTTAATAAGTAAAAAACTGACATTTTCCATTTTTCGTATGTGCTTTTTTATCTTATTTTTTAGCAATTTCGGTTATGTTTGTCCACTATAAACAATTAAATTGGGGACATAATTTACACATTGATGAAACAATACATTCGGATTAATTCATCCACAGTGACTGTCTATTTTTACATAATTAACAGGAAACTCCCCGCTGAGAAGACAATATGAGATTTCTATCTAGATAATGTACCGATCAGAAGTTCAATATAAATATACAGCCCCCCCGTCGTGTAATCTACATGTGTTTTGTGATAGTTATATAATAAAATCATTGCAGTTGTTACACTCAGATTACAGGAATTTAATTAATACAAGATATTAGATAACCATGGTGACAGACAGGTTGTATATACAGACTAGAGTCATAAAGATCGTTGTCAATTTGACACTCGTTTGTTGATTACTTGAGATTCCTTTGAGGCAGTTGAAATTATACATAATCATAAACATCATAAGATATAAATCACGGAAGAAATAACCCAATTTGTTACCGTATAATTGACCGTTGTAACTGCTGAAATCGTCGATTCCGGATTATTTCCGGACCGTACAGAAATAAAAATTATACTGGACCGTATAAGCGGCCGTTATACACGCCGCTTATCAGCTTATATTCACCGACAGGATAGATATTGATAACGCTCTATGATGTAGTCGAGTTTCATGTCCCGGACTTAGATAGTTCCTGGTACAAGTAACTCCATTTCTTAAACTGCAATGCACTATGTACCTACCAGAGTTAAAATTTCTCAAATATATCTTGTGCCTTGTAATAACAACTGATACCCAAAATTCACACTTTTGTTTAGATTTTTGCAGATTTTGCCCCTACAATCAGATTTTGCACAACAGCATGGAAAGCTTTTTGATGTTGTAAATTACAAAAACCATAGTACAAACCACAATGTAACTTTTCCAATACAATTGTTAATGGTGATGTGGGTTGCAGATTCCAAAAAACCGTGCTTTCATATTTTCTAATGTTTTATCCCAAAATGATAGACTTTAACAAACATGTACATAACTAGATTTTTAGTATTTTGATCATAACTTTAGAGTATTGTTTTAAATATTGTTCAACTATAACATCATATTTTGTCATGTTTAGTTTAGTAATACTAGTTTCATTGATTTCATTTTGTAACTTTTAAATCGTAACATTGTTTACTTTCATTGCAAATTAGATGTTTGCTAATTTCATTAAAATAAGTTTGGTTTATAAATTTAAATCATTTTTCTTATATTTTCTCTGTTTTATTAAAAAGAGTGGTGTCATCCTGACGTGTCAGTAAATCTGACTGTACTTTGAGTTTCTCATATAGAAACTAGTAATTGCTTTGCACAGGAGTTCCTACTAAGGTTGCGTAAGGCGCAGAGTCGAGGCTATGGCGCAAGCGCGCATTTTCGATTCCACAACAGCAATGACATGGATGATGGAGTTCGATAGAAAGTGTGAAATTCTACGCTAAAAATTAGAAATATCAAATAAAACCCCTTAAAAAGTCCACTTTGTTTTGATAATAACATGTATGTAGAATTACGCACTCTTCTAACGCGAGTTCTGCAATCGTAACTACTCGGGCATTTCCATAACTGAGAAATACACACTATTATGTTTATGCGGTCTCCGGTAACGGCAAATCATCAGATTGTTAATTATTATGCTATCAAAAGCCCTTCAATTACCGGTTTCCTTTTAGGAGTAAGTAACATTTATTTCTCTTCGATTCCATCGTCTGTTTCTCATGAGCCATGTTGTAATGTAGTCCGTAATAATGGCTGCTTTCATTAGATAAACGCCGATGAGTTCCGACTGACAGTTCTGTTGTATGAACCTACTACCATATAGCAACAAGGCACAATCTTACGCCAACGTTTCAAGGCGATTTAGGTTTCATCCTTTACCGAAGTATGAAGGGAAACCCGTTTTCACCCCTTTGTAATTATATGCTTTAACCACTTTTTGAATCACTCACAAGGTTTGGCTCATTTGGTCATGTTACCACTCGGATTTATTCAGAGTAAGTTGTCACCTACGATAACATACGTATGTGTGTATGTGTGTATGTGTGTATGTGTGTATGTATATATAATAGTATATTTGTATTTATATAGACACATACTAACCAATTACAAAAATAGTATGCTAGTTAGCAAAGTACCACCGTATACCTAAACTACCAAGTCATTTTATCATTGAAACAGTATATGTACATGTACAGTGCTGGTGACCTTAAATAGGTTCGGTTATTAAACTACATGTCTGTAGAATGTCAATGTTTATCATATAAAGTTATGTCAGTAGGTTGATATATACAACGTAAGAATGTCGGCCATTCAACCCGTCATCCTGGAATGAGGACACGTAAACGTTTTGATGAAGGTTACAGAACATAGAGATTGTCCTCATTCCATGATGGCGTATGCCACCCCAAATTGAATATATGATGCGACTGCGAGAATCGGGCGTTAATTGAGTGCCAGAATATCGTCTCTCGCTTCGCGTGTCGCCCGATTCTCGCCCGTCGCCCTATGGATGCGAGTCAGGATAATTCATATGGCACTAACCGGATTCCGTACACCGGTACATACATTAATACAACACAGGAATGGTTAACATACTAGATCTACTAAAGAAGCGACATGTTCAATCTATAGGTTGTGTTAATTAACAAACCTTAATGCTACTATGTCCTCTAATATAAAGTTTCAAAATACATTTTGCAACATATACAAATGTTAAATAGACATTATACTCAGGGTTGTAAGAACCAAAAAATGGTCATTTTGTTCACAAGGTGTATAAAGCACCAAACTTTCACAAAATAACAATCAATATATTGACTTCCAGAAAAGTGAAAGAGAAAAGCTGTTCAGTTCCTTAATTCGCATATATGAGGCCCCAAAAAGGGCCCATCAAATTAAATTGCTCTGCACACTAAAAATATGAAAACGCTGATTTTTTAAAAAAAAATATAAAAATCACCAAAATTTCATTGGAATGTCTAAATCAAGTACATATATGATATATTGTATTATGAATTCCACTATCATACATGTTTTATTACAAATATGAGGCCCGAAAGGGGTATTTTTGAAAATTTCATAGAATTAAAAACATGTTTGTATACTTAGTTTCAGTATTATGAATAGTTGAACAAGACAACAATAGAATGCAGACCAGTTGACCCAGTGATGCTTATGATATAATTTAATGCATTTAAAGTACAACTTATTTATTGATTGAGGCCCTTAAAAGGACATTTTTCAATCATGAAAACATGGATGAATTTAATATGTTCACGATGCAATCTGTAAGACATATAAATGTCTCTAAAATGTGCACATATGATTTGTAAAAGTGAATTATATTTTGTTGTATATGAAAATTTACCATATTGATACTTTAATAATAGTTCCAATGTGAAAATGAGGCCCCATTAGGGGTACAAACTAAACACAATACTTTATATAAGACACACTTGAAATTAAATCAGTTGATTCAATACTCAAATACAAGACATATTTTATACCAATCGTAAATAATATTAAAGTAATATAAATATACAGTAAATAACTAATATTTGATTACTTTTAGTGAATTGAGGCCATATAAAGGGTTAAATCTATTTTGAAAAAAAATGGATTAAATTCACATGTAGAGAAACGATAATAAAATATTTATGTTTACTTATAGATTTAATCAAAGTATCTGTAACAGAAATATGCATAACTGTGTTGAATGTTGGTATATAAGCTATACCGTATTGTAAATAGTAACTGTGGATATAAGGCCCCATATGAGGTTTAAACTTCACTTAAGCCCATTAGCGGGTAAATAGCATATATTCAGCAAAGTAATTAAAAATTGCTTACAATATTCATAATAATCGATTTTAACATGTCGCATGCATGTTAACACCGAATATTCATTGCACAAATCGATGAGATAAAACATAATATTATGTTGTATAGTGAATGTGAATGTATATCAATATTAGTTCAATATTTGCCTGGTTATGTTGTTATGTTTGTATCGCGCATACTTTAAAACAGCATTTAGCACTAGCATTGCTCTTCCTAATGATTGTACTTGTGTTTGAAAGTATATGTCGATGAAGTTGTTTACTAGAGGTCGATACCCCACAAGGAATGGTTGTATTTTTAGGGCCAAGAATGACCCTTCTCTACAGATACTCCATGGAACCATGGCTTCGCAGTACATGATTAAGTATTTATGAGGTAACATGTATCCCATGGCCATGAATTACTGAAGTAGTGCCATGTACCCCGGTACCACAAAATGCCATGAAGTTTTACATTGGCAGTGTACCTACTAATAAATTATTTGTCATTACACGAACCCAGAATATCTTTACATGAGACCTTAACTTTTACTCTTAGAGCTAGGACTGATTTAAAAAAATTAAAAGGGCATGTTTACCAACCCCATTGAGCCAGATGTAGATGTGACAAATTGAATAGGTGGCTAAAAAAGCTTGCCCCCCATTGAATTCAGAGTTAGGACATACCAAATTGTTTCTTCGTTTAGCGTACGTCCTAAGTTCGAAAACCTATCTAGCTAGCCTGAGACAAGAACAAAACACTCGTAAAAAGACATAACGACTTATTTGCTCATTATTATATGGCTAACAAATATATCGTTCAAACTGAAAAATTGTTTGTGTGAAACCTACTGCTGTGTAGGGGTAGGATGACATCTTGATGTGATAAATATGAAAGCCATATCTCAATGGATTTTCAAGATAAAAAAGGTTACAATGTTTGTTGGTTATTTTTCTTCCCATGACGCTCAAACCTATCTGTCCTCGGACGCTAAACGAAGAAATGGTTTGGTATGGCCTCACTGTGACAATTAATGTTAAGTTCCTAGCGTAGACAAGAAAATATGTGACCATTAGTTTTAAATACCCAATGGAACCTGAAATGTATGTGTCGATGAGTGAAAGGTTACCCCTAGAGCCAGAGTATGAAATAAATGTGCCAAACATTTGAGGTACCTCAAGAGGCATGGGTGTGCCTAGTACAGTTAAACATTAAGATATCAGTTTTCAATGGCCGTTTTGAGCAGTTCAGCCATAGGACAACATTTTAACGGCCATTTTAACTTCCCCTGATCATTAGCCTAAGGAAACATGCGTTCGAGTCTCCGTGTTGAGACTAATTCTCTACTGATAAGTGTGTGTCCATCATTGAGGTCCACTGCCCTCACAGGTATCAATTCACACACTGGTATCCATTAGAAATGGTTGAATAAGAGGGTGGTGATTACTTCAAAGGACCAACTATACTAGTAGCTTCTATTGTCTGCTTTGCTCTCTAGATAGAAGTTAGTTACCAATAGGACCTGAAAGGACTGTATTATGCCATGAAATACGCATATGGTTTTGAGTACACGTACCAGTGCAATTGGTGAATGTAAGTATTTTATTGGGCCAGGCAAAGCTGAAGCTTGAAAAATTAAATCACTTCATAGGACTTCAGTTTACCACATCAGATCTAAACGGCCTGTCGTGAGTTACTTTTAAGATCTGGATTTGACGTAATGGGCATTACGGGTACACAACAGGTCTTGGTATGATTGTACTTTGTGGTGTTAACTGTATCTAAGTACATTAAATGACCTTACTCGGCAGTATTTAGTACCTCAAATGACCAAGGTCGCCATCAGCTTAAATGAATACAACATTTTAACAGTAATTGAAATCAAAACAAAGACCAACCTGAAATAATGTATCGGATTAATTGTGTACATCAGTCTATAACAACGGCTTGGTTTGATGCTATAACAACCCATAGTTCAGCTGTTTAACCACCCTTTGACATTTTTAAGCTTTCCCTGTTCATTGAATTACCTTATGAAACCCGTCCTGTGGGTGTGGTAGCCAACATCTATCTGCGGTTTCCAGGAATAAACCAACCTTCACAGGTACCAATTTACACATAAATAGCATGTATAGCATGTGGATATTTCTTGCTCATAGAAATTAACCAGTGGTCCAGATGAGGATTGAACCCAAGACCTCACATTCTGAAGCGCGCGTCCTACCTCTATACCACCGTTTCCCCCATCGACCACAGTTTGATAACTGCATGTTTTTGCAGTCTCTAAATGACTTATCATGATAATGGTGAGGGCCAAAACCGAGCTAATACAGATTAAGTACATGTACATGCATAAAAAAGAAAGAAATGAATCCCTTATTACGGGCATCAATAAAGTCTTTAAAAAAAGTCGATTTCCACAGTATATGTATCTAAAATTAATGTTCTGAAGGTGTTAATGCGGATTAATTTATAAAAAATATGTTAAGAAATCATTATAATGTATTAGGTCATGAAAACATTTGTACTCGGTAAGAAAACATTCAAAATATAGTAATTGGCACCCTTTTCAGATTTAAAGGAGCAGGTACTATAAGGGGTGGTTTTGGCCCAAATATTTTGGAAAAAATAAAATCTATGTTAAGAAAGTTTTCTTTACAGAAAACCATAACCCCATATCTTGACTGTCAGTTCATCATGTTTACACAAATTTATATGAGCTGGATGATGTCATAAGGGGTCTCATTTGACCCCTAAAATGGCCAAAATAGGCAATTTTTGTCTAAATATGGTCATAAAATGACAAATTGCAATACGAGCACAGGCGTGTACCAAGTCCAAATTTTGTACAATTGTTGAAAATCATATTATCTATGAATACACAAAATATAAAGTTGGTACACGCCTGTACTGATATCTAATTTTTAAAAATTAGTAAAAATAAGAAAATATTAAATGAGAGTGTGAATTTTTGGAATCGGTATACTACAAAGTCATTACTTAAGTTATTTGAAAATAAATCACTATGCTATATGCAAATAAACGTCTAGTTTTATATATAACAGCATTGTGTACTGGGCTTTAGCAAAAGAAACGCTATTTTGGGATAAAAGTGACAAAATATGAAATAAAAGTGTGAATTTTTGGAATCGGTATACTACAAAGTCATTAGTTAAGTTATTTGAAAATAAATCATTATGGTATATGCAAATAAACGTCTTGTTTTATATATTACAGCATTTTGTACGGGGCTTTAGCAAAAGAAACGCTATTTTGGGATAAAAGTGACAAAATATGAAATAAAAGTGTGAATTTTTGGAATCTGTTCACTGCAATGTCATAAATCCCTTTATTTGAAAATTAATTGCTTTGGTTGTCGCATAGTAACCCTAAGTCTAAGTTATACAAATTCCAGATTCAAATCTTTCTGCAAACAAGGTATATTTTGGGGTAAAATTAACAAAATATGAAATAAAAGTGTGAATTTTCGGAATCGGTAGACTACAATGTCATAAATCATTATTTTTGAAAATTAAGTGCTGTGTTGGGTGCATAGTAACCCAAAGCCTAAGTTATACAAATTCTAGTGTCAGATTTGTATGCAAATGAGTTTTATTTTGGGGTAAAAACCACAAAATAAGAAGTAAAGTGTGATTTTTTGGAATCGGTACACTGCAATATCATTCGATATTTTATGTGATAATGACTACCCATTGTGGATGCATAGTAACCCAAAGTCTAAGTTAGATAAATTCCTGATTCAGATCTTTCTTCAAACAAGGTGTATTTTGGGGTAAAATTAACAATATATTAAATAAAAGTGTGATTTTTTGGAATCGACACAGTGTAATGTTCATAATAATGTTATTTGATGATTAATCAATGAAAAAGATGCTTGGTAACTTACAGTTTATTTAAGCCAAACTCAAATGTTTCACTATACTTTAAAGTGGAATATTTTGGGGATAAAATAACAAAATATGAAATAAAAGCGTATGAATAATAAATGAAATTTCAATGTAAATCGTATATTTTTGCATATTTATTAATTTGTGTTAATGGTTGCTATGGCAACAGAAGCACAGAAAATGGTAATAACAGTGCAAATATATTACACTCAAATGGTATATGTCATATATTGAATAATACTTCAGAAAAAAATAGATGGAAACACAAATTATTGCATATTGAGCAAAAGTAAAAAATGGTTGCCATGGAAACAAAAACTAACTTTTTTAAAATTAAAATGTAGAAATCGTGATATTCAAGTACATGACTTCCAATGATCACTTTTTCGTTCAAATTAGAAGAAAAACACAGATTATTGCTTATTTGAGAAATTAGAAAAAACGGTTGCTATGGCAACATACAGTGAACAGAAAATATTTAAATTACCAAAATCGTTTACAGGAGGGTATATATCTTTCATTTACAGAAATTTCATTAAAATCGTGCATTAGGCCAAAAACACCCCTTATAGTACCTGCTCCTTTAACTTATAATGACCTCAAGTTATGTTTATCAATTCAAATACACATTCTTTAAACCACGACAGGGCCTCAAATTAACATTTTACAGTTATTAGTCATAGCACAGCTGCTATGCCTACAATCAAATGCACTATGTACATGAGCTTTCTTAAATGGAGAGAAAATAATACCAATTAACCGTTTGATTTTTGAAAGGAAATTACTTCATTCTGTGATTTTCTGATAGAAATTTACCCTATTATGACCTCGTTTGTATTATATGAAATAGTTAAGTATATAATGCAGATTGTTTATACACTGTACTTACCAATGACTATGTAACTCAATATTTATCGTTAATTATCAACATTTGTTGCATTTCTATATAATATACGACTGTGTAGTGTGATGGTGAGTCTAGTAGGTGGTTAACACCACTAGCGGGGCCTCAGTGTCATATTTTATTATTAATTAAGATTGTTAATTATGATAACCAATTCAACATAATGTACAAAACAGTTATAGATTATTTGCGTAACAATTGAGAAAATAATAATGTGTACATTATATACAGATGAATTTGTGAAATCAAGTACACATTTGGGGCCTCATTTGTACAAAACACGGGGCCTTACATACATGTTTTATTGGTTTTTATATAGGTGGTCGACTTGATGTGCAACTATGCTATGTTTGGTGATTTATATACATAATGTGAACATACATATGCTCTTATTTTATTTTTCCTGAATTCGGGCCTCATTTTGTGTTAAAACCACAAATGGGGCCTCTATTCCAAGTTTTATTATTACAAAAAGCTGCAGATTTCAAGCACTCATATTAATCACTTTATATATTATGACTCAATGTGTTTTGCTTCACAATCAGGAAAATAATCATGTATTTATACTGACGGGTAGTTGGAGATTCTCATACACTTTCGGGGCCTCATTTGGACAGGAGACAGGGCCTCTCATGGTTGTCGCTTTGGATTTTTTTCATCAGACTGACTTATAGAGCAACTGTGCCAAATTTGGTGCTTTATACACCATGTGAACATTCATGGCTCTTACAACCCTGAGTATTACTAGTATAGGCTTAATTTGTTAGTTCAGATCACGACCACAGGTAACTGTATCATTGATAAAAAATAATGTAAAACTTATTTGTTCTATAACGTTAGGTTTAAAAAGAAACTTATTAAGTTAACTAAATAATGATTCGTGTTTTTTATTAATGATACTGTTACCTGTGATGACAACCTGCAACAGCAAAGTGATAAAGCAAAGACAAAATATGTACGAGGTCGTGTAAGGGTACCCCTTGTTATCAGGTAGAAGACGGGTATAGCTAGGACTTTGAACTCTATTTGAAAACGATTATAAGTAGACTTACATAGAAACGTCGAAACTTCATTTGTAGTCACGTATTCCTAGGATAGCGCTGACAAGGTAAATCTTTACTTTCTAACAAGGTTTTGTGTGTTTTCAAATAATTATATGTTTTATGTTGATCTACAAACAATTTATTTTGCTTTAAGGCAGGTGGTACATGTTGTGTATCAGTGATGGTTTTTCATGTAGATCATGCAGTTTTATAAAGAGAAAATTAAATAAATTTGGTAAAATAATTGACAACTCTTAACATGACCCCCATTTACAACATACTTTTTAATAAACTGCTGATACACCTACAAAAATGTACGTATACTTTGTTTTTAACAGTATGAGATAGTTTACTCCAGTTTGCATTATTCCTCATGTATTCATAATCACATGACTTATTGACACAGTCTTTTCTGAAAAACTAAAATTTGACACCAACATACGGCATAGACACGCACCACGAGTTCCTCTGGCGTTTGTGTTAGCACGAAAAATGTATAAATAATGCGTTTTTCATGCTTCGCTCTATAATTATCTATGAAAATACGTTATCATGCATCTTTTTAAAAGCTACTGTGCCATGTACCGGTCTATATCATCTTTGTTATTCGTTAAGTGCTTCATATCTTTGTAAATGACCATTACAAAACGCCTTCCCGACTGAAGTATGTTTATGTTACAGACCGACCTAGTGAATAATATAACTCAAATATCACACTGAAAGGAAAAATTACGCTGAGTTTAAAAGAAAAAACACACTGGTGTACGCGATGTTGAAAGTGGTAAAAATCGATTATTTGCAATAAATATTTCTTAAAGTGTACATCGGAAGATATTGTTTTAAAACGTTTTAAAAGCTGAAAAAACAATTATGCCTCCATTAGATCATTCTTCGCTTCAGTTTTAACAGAAACTCTCTCTGTGATTTATTGGACATGCGAACTGTCCATTCTCATACAAAAGTGTTCTAGAACACCCTATGAAACTATAAGAATCGTCTATTTTCGACGATTGAATCAAAGTACACGGAACCCATCCAAAGTTTTAATTTGCAATTAAGGTAGTCTATAGTGTCATACTAAAAACTATGCAAGTAATTATTTTGACATTGAATGATTGTTAGAATATAGCTATATACACTTTAAAGCAACAGTCAACAATGTTTTATTATATAAATACATAATTTGGTAAGAAACTTATACTTTTTTAAACGAAATTCGCTCCATCTGTGAGGCAGGTCCTTTAATGATGTTTATTACCCAAGTGATATGCTGATTTCAAAGTTTAGACTATATACAAGTTCAGATAAATTACTGGTACAGTTATTTTTGGCTTCACGTTGCTAGGCAACGAAATAACTTAACCACATGGATACATTCTTACTTGTACGTGTTTGAAAGAGAAACAACCAAAGACCAGCAAGTTAGCGAGAACGTAGCGTTTTGTGTTAGATTATTTCGTCACTTTGCAACTGGTAACCAAAACAACTGTATCACTCATAAATGTTTACATTACTACAAATGGATGAAACTTTCACATAGATATACTATTTTTTAACTGTTTATACCATGCGATACTTTATGAAACAAATTAAATATGGATGTCATTTTTTATTCTTAAATTCCTATCTTGCCTTGATGGTAACATTGTCATGCTATATACTGAATCAAATGGTGAGTTGTTGGCTTTCCATTCGTATATAAATACATCAGATGAGATTAAGCATTTTCTAATGACTTTAATTTGTAATGGAGACATATATTATGAAACACCCTGTCCAACAGATCATGTCCGGGTGTTATTTCGCTCTGTCATACATTCTAGCCGGTTACACGGGCGCTCATCCAACAACAATCGCCATGATACATACCTCATATATGCTTCCACGTGCCTTCTGTGGCTGTGAACTATGCAGCTCGATAACACGGGCTGACATACAGACACTAGAAGCTACTCATCACTTCTGTCTTAAGCATGCACAGGGTCTGTCTCAACTGATCGGTCAGACATGGTGACTGGACTCCTCCTTTTCTCGTCATTTGAAACCCAGAAACATTGTGTATTTCTATCTTAACAAACTTAGATCTATTCACATGCAGACTATTCCAGTATGGGTCATATAAGACACATGGTTTTATTCCAGATATAACCCGAATTATAGTTAAATATGAACTTTCTACCTACATGAATAATTCAAGCGATGCTTGAACTTTTCCTGCAAAACTTAACTAGAAAAATATTTTAAATCGAGAGTGAATGGCACTGAATCATCAGCCTGGAAAGCCAGAATGTTGACCTGTAATGACTTTATACTTGTGCTTCGTGAAATCCACACTGAACTCACGACATCAAACATTTGGAAAGTAGCAAAAGCAATTATCTCATGAAGTTTATTGCTAAACTATGTTGTCTAACTCCTCTAGAACAATCAGTTTCGTGTGTTAAATGCCAGTTAACTATTTGACGAACTAAATCATCATATAATGTACAGTTGCCAGAATAACAATGTCACTTTCAGACGCAGACTGTTTCTAGAACAATTAGCAAATGAATTCAATGATAACGTAATACTATGTGACTTGTTAATTAGTGCAGACAGAACCAGTTTCATCCAATACATCCTCGGTAGGATAGACTCACAACTTTTTTATTTGCTGTGCAAAATTCGTTGAAGTTCTGTACTGTTGATATTCACATACCACGTTCAAAACACCCAGATCTTTCAAAATTAAACTATAATCGTTTGTCAACATTGAGTCGTCTGTCAGGTAAATTATGTTTATCTAGTTAACTGTGTATACCCGAGTAAACGGTACTTTACATTGAACCCTAGTAGACTTTAACCTAGCCCCCGCTATTCTTTCGAATGGGATAGTTCCTTCTTTAGTATTACTTATTGAATCGACTGTATACATGTATGCATCGGACGAATATAATAACAGCATATGATTTAATTATAAAATGCGCTGTATTTTCCTTCACATGATTATTTAGAATTTCTTTAATGCTTTGTTTCTGCTTCGTCGTTTCGTAGAAACTTCTGAAGTATTGTACATGAACTAAATTTTCCACACGGTAAGAAATTCGTCAATTCTTTCATTACATCAAGGTACTAAACTATGAATTTGTGTAGCTGTCTAATGTCTATGTGTCTGTATCAGCTTTTGTACATGTTTGTGTATTTGCCATTTCTAACACTTATACAAACCATAGAATGTAAAGTTATTGCAAAGGCGCGCGGTACCTTTAAATATAGCAATAATTCGTAGCAATAACATTGTATGCATACATAATGGCGTACTGTTATTAAATGGTTAAGAATGATGTCCTCATTGTTTTATTTTTCACTAACATAAGCATAACTTTTATATTCACAGGCGCACATAGATATTCCCTCGATTATGTTGAATTCATCACGGCGGTCAGTCATGTGGCTGGCCGCCGCCATACTGGTGATACTGTTACCATCTGCATCGAGCCAGCAGTGTGAATTCCCGCCAAGGTGGACCATTAACGGTTTACAGCCGATGGAACAAAGGCGTGGTGATGTCACCGTGGTGGCACTGCTTCAAGCCAGCTGACCTTTATGTCTCTGGCAGGCGTCTGCGTGAGTGTGCTTTGTTATTTAGCTCAATTATACAGTTATTTCTGTTTTTTATTGGACAGATCTTTAGGGTAACATGTATAGCGTGTTTTGTAGACGACGCTTACTAAAGATCCTGATGAAGGTCACGGAACATACAGATTGTAACTCGCGAGTTTGTTATGTTAGTCTCCTGTAATTTGACAATCTTCGATATTTCTCTCATGTACTTGTACAGCTCTGTGTCAGGTATGTTCCAAATGGTCACCACATCAGTTTGCGAGCTTATTATTGTTGAAATATGATATGGTCACCATTATATGTATAGTTGAACTGTTCAACATCCACATTCACAATCCGATTGCATACGCATACTGGTAATTCGCTCAAGACGCTAAGTATGCCGCAAATGGAGTTCGTTAAATGATACATTCTGATCACCTCGGGTTTTTACCAATTGAAATGTATTTACCGGAGACAAACGGAAATGACCGAGCTTTCACGATTGCAAATGATATTGTTTAGCCATTATTTACCGTCAACTTCGGACAAAAATTGTCTAGCTGAAGTAGAGTAGAATTTAAAGTGTGTGCTTTATACTTTCTTTGTTTTATCTCAGCACAACGTTCATACTATACGTATTATAATGTAATGACACGAACCCATTTCACACAGAGGTAATATATTATGTCTGAATTATACACACTCAATGCTTTATTACACGCACATGTCTGAATTATACACACTCGATGGTTTATTACACGCACATGTCTGAATTATACACACTCAATGGTTTATTACACGCACATGTCTGAATTATACACACTCAATGGTTTATTACACGCACATGTCTGAATTATACACACTCAATGGTTTATTACACGCACGTGTCTGAATTATACACACTCAATGGTTTATTACACGCACGTGTCTGAATTATACACACTCAATGGTTTATTACACGCACATGTCTGAATTATACACACTCAATGGTTTATTACACGCACATGTCTGAATTATACACACTCAATGGTTTATTACACGCACATGTCTGAATTATACACACTCAATGGTTTATTACACGCACATGTCTGAATTATACACACTCAATGGTTTATTACACGCACATGTCTGAATTATACACACTCAATGGTTTATTACACGCACATGTCTGAATTATACACACTCAATGGTTTATTACACGCACATGTCTGAATTATACACACTCAATGGTTTATTACACGCACATGTCTGAATTATACACACTCAATGGTTTATTACACGCACATGTCTGAATTATACACACTCAATGGTTTATTACACGCACATGTCTGAATTATACACAATCAATGGTTTATTACACGCACATGTCTGAATTATACACACTCAATGGTTTATTACACGCACATGTCTGAATTATACACACTCAATGGTTTATTACACGCACATGTCTGAATTATACACACTCAATGGTTTATTACACGCACACTTGTTTGCTGACTTACTTGACTTTTAAAAGCCATTGTCACTCCCAAGGCTCTTTTGAGCATAGACTGCAGACAATTCCTGTCCAGTTTATTCAGTTCATTGTTTGCTGTTACAAGGTATTCCAATTGTAGTCCTTGTTTACCAGGTCTGTATCAGCTTCACTCTTTGTGTCTAGTAATGGGGTGTCCACCTTAAAAAATGACATGTGATATGGTTGTTGCCTTACTTAGGTTGTGCCATATCCGTTTCCACTTCTTTGTCTTTATTTCTTGAAGACCTATAGTATCTGGTTTGTTCTGGCAACACTCAGTGAGAGCTGTATAGATGTGTACGAACTATTTCTTTCATCTAGCGCTAAATTATAGTTATTTGTTCCATAAATATGTTGGTATATTAAGTACGAAACGTGTTGTACACGTTGCCAACGCCTTTATAGATAAGTCATAAATTCGCTACTACTTAGAATGCCTTGTGTTATCTCGAACCACAATACTAATATCATTGTACGTAAGTCCATTATCACAAAAAGTTGAATAACTACCCCATGTCCCTAGACAAAGTCATGTTACCACAACAGTGTACTACGAATATATCATCAATTCACCTAACTTTGAACAATTTGATTCATTTTATGATCTTCTATCCCATATTTACCACCACTAGAATTAAAACATTTCTTGTTTATGAATCTAAATCCCTTTTAAATCACAGTTTAGTGCATCTTGTGACATGTTTTGCTTTATTAATTCTATTTTGGATTAAACTAGCTTGACAGATATTCTTATCTGTTTCATAGAACCCTTGCACATATGTTCCATAGCCATACAACTTTTTATCATGTTTTGGTCTTTGTCCGACTTAAAATGCTGACAAAGGTTTCCAGAATTAACTTACACGATATATTGTAACCAATTTGTGACATCGATACTGTGCCCATCTGTCTTCAATCAGGCGTCATGTGATGTTAGTTCTCAATATGTCAGATCAGTGTTGCTTTAATTAAGGAAAGCACAAACAGATAACTGACGTATTTAAATAGACTGCCGCCAGAGTATATATATGATAATCAAGGGTTTTCTTCTTTCTCCGATACGATCAAAACTCTTACATATTGTGTGTTGTACGGATCTCTGGCGGCACAAACATGGTTGAATGTCGGATCGTGTATTGTTAATACTATTGGCCTTTATGGGACGACATGCAAATAAGATTACTTAATTAGTATTGAAACTCAACCTAGAAATATAACATATAATCAGACAAGGAAAGGAAATACTCAACATAAATAACCGTGAACAGAAAAGACAATGTTCATCGGCTTGCTTTTAGAAATAACAGTACATGTGATTAGTGCCATTCAAATCAAAACCACTTTTTCTAAACCAAGAAACATCAGAGACGGTATTTCGCAAACAATTGTCGTATTTGGCTAGGCCGGTTCTTGTGTCCGCCATTGACCTTCGTCATGGAGTTCATGTGTTCCTTTCTAAACAACTCTGTGGCACACAAAGTGTCTGTAATGATTAATTTACCGTCAATAAAATATTTGAAGTATTTACAATGCTTGACTGTAACAGTAAACAAGGCAACATCAATGATGTTATATTCATGTTTTATTACAGGCTGGAACATATCAGAGTACAATTGCGACGTCAGAACATCATTGATGTTCAATTCATGATCATCAACTCAAATCAAGTACACGCTATAGATAATGTGGCGGCATTGACAAGGAGAGTCAACTTTCCCGTATACCAAGACACTACAAGAAGCAACATATGGGAAGCTCTAGGAGGCGGCAAAGACGACATCTTAATATATGATAGGTATAAACATGTACTCATTTCATGTTCAAGTTCTGGCTTTAAAATGCCCAGTTTTGTTAAATTTGTATTTGTCATTGGGCTGTTTTGATTATAACTTGGACATTTTGTGTTCGGGCTCCCGACGGGTATATGGGAGATAGCAAAGAATATATCTTGATATACACTGAACAAAATTTCTAATTGGTTACCTAACATATTGACAAAATTCTAGTCAATGATTATTTAAAATATATTCTGTCAATAGTAAAAGTGTAAAAGAAAATGTGTAAACAACACAAACTTGAAAATTTGATGCAGATTCTGCTATTCTCACGCTCTATTATTGGAGACACTAAATAACAACCCTCAGAACCAGAAATCACATAAAATATAAATAAATACATGTACATTTATAAAAAACCATATTTTTAAACATAAAACATAATGACCCATCATCTCATATGGACGAGTAGGTAGTAATGGTAGGGTGACTATTGCCAAAAGGTGTTTCTCTGCATGGAAAGCTAACAAGACATGTCATATACCAAAATGTTCGGGGTAGTCTGTAGTACCTGAGACTACCGGCATAAATTGCCAAAGGTGGTGTCGTTCCGAAAAATCCAAGATGGCGTCCAAAATGGCTGCCGTTTTTGTCATTACTACTTCTGTATTAATACTTGAAAATAGCAAGAATATGATAATATTCTATGAAAATATTTTCATTATATATGACAGACAAAACCAATGTCTTTATAAATATACCCAGTTCAGAATATTCTAAGGTCAATTTCAAGGTCATTTTTCAGTAAAACACCATTTTACTAGATAACGTTTTTATTTGTATAAAATTCATATTCATCAGATATCCTAACCACTTATTTTAACATATTGACATGTTCGCTTGAGCTAATAAAACTGATTTTAAACACTTGGGACTTCAAATAATAGAAATATACCGTTAAGTAGGTCATATATTATTATGATTTTCTTACCCCACCCACCAATTTTATGCAGGGAATCTGAATCGCGTATTTTGAAAGATTCAATGAATTACTTTGTCTCAATGAAGGGTAGAAGTATCATAAATGCAAAAAAGTATTCATTAACGGTAGTGTGTGTCTATAATTTTTCAGAGAAATCCAAGATGGCGTCCAATATGGCCGCCATTGTATGAAATGAAATCAACGTTAGAATGATTTAAAATGCATCTTCATCTATTATCTTTGAAATTTGTATAGCATTTATTTACAGAACCTATCCAAATTGATAATTTAAATGAAGGTTAACATTCAATTGTTAGTTAGAATAAAACTATTTTAGAACACTTTGAAGTTCAAATAATGGAGATATACTGTCTAATATGTACCACATGCATTAATTACCCCACTCACCAGCTATTACAAGAGAAGTGAACTCGTGTTGTTTGAAACAATTACACAAGGTGTCTGTGATTTATTGATATATTATCATAAAATATGTACATAGGCATTCAAAGCTTATTATTTATGTGTGCAATTCCCCCAAAAAAACTAAGATGCCCGCAACAATATACAATTAAATTGCATAGCATTGAAGCAGGATTTAAAAAACTATTTTGCATGTAAAATGGCTATAAATGCAGAACAAGAACTGATAACTACCAAAAAGTCCTCATGTGACTTCGCTATTATATACATACTTGCTATCATACGTTTCTTAAGGGGTAGTGTGGACCAGGAAATCCAAGATGGCCGCCATAAATTATCAATCAATATAATGTACAGAGGCTGTATGTTAAACTTACTATAGGCAGAGTCATACATGGATGTAAAGATTTAAGTGAAAGATGGCCAAGTACTCATTTGCTACTATATATAAAATAATCATACTACACTGACCATTTTGAAGTTAATTTGAAGGTCATTTCGAGGTCAATGCATGAAAGATACATGAAAAACAGATTTCCAGGTTGTTATTAGTGCCCCATAATTGTAGGTCCTTAGATAGTACCACATAGGGTATAGGTAAATTTAGTAAAATTAAAGATTACACCATAGATATTATGACACTAAACGTGGATGTACATCTTTATGTCATCTAGTGATACATGTAATGGTGCCACATAAAGTCTGATATAAGTGTGTTAGGTGGTGGTGCGTAGCCTTTAGAACTTTGAATAAGTGCATTTAATGTTGATGAGTACCAAATACACCTTCAAATTGTACGTTTGTAGGGTGGTACTGTTTTCTCTATGTGGCATAATGTATGTGTACGTGTACTTGGTGGTTTGGAGTACCCAATGATTGTGTGTATTTGGTGGTGGTTAGCAAAACACCATATGGTATTGAATTGACGTATTGTGAAATCGTGTGCAAAGCAAATGTCCTGAAATGAATGTATAGATATTGGCTAGTGGTATGTTAATAACAGGTCCTTGATTATGTGCATTTAGTTGCAGGTTAGTACCTCAAAGGTTATTCGATTGACAATTATGTGGTAATTAGTATTCAAAATTGTCTTTGCATATAACCTTTGAAGAAGTACAGCTCATAAGGCTTTGATAGGCGTTTTAGTGACGATGTGTATAAAGCGTAAGCGACTATTCACTAATTTAAGTCATTATGGGACATCAACCACTATAACATACAATATAACTGTAAAGTGACTTCACCACTTCGTAATACACCTCTTTATGTCTTTTAGTGTATCCAACAGCACCCAATACACTATTCAAATGCCCTTTGTGGTACTCACAACCGCCTAATACTTCCTTTTAATGTATTAGGTACTCACAATCACCAAATACATGCATTCAATGCCCAATGTGGTACTCACAACGACCCAACATTCCTATTCAGTGCTTTATTTGGTACTCACAACCACTCAATAATCCTATTCAATACCCTATATGGTACTCAAAACAACACAATTCTCCTATTCAGTGCTTTATGTGGTACAAACACACGCCACATATCCTAATTCAATGCCCCATGTGATACTCACAACAAACTAATAAATCTATTCAATGCCTTATGTGACAATCACAACTGCCCAATACCCTAATTCAATGCACCATGCGGTACTCACAACAACCAAATAATCCTATTCAATACCATATATGGTACTCACAACATCCCAATATTCCTATTTAATGCCTTGTGTGGTTCTCACAACCACCCGCTACTCTCATTAAATGCCCCATGTGGTACTCACAACCACCCAATACCCTCATTCATTTCCAAAGGTAGTACTCACAACCGCACAATACCCTCATTCAGTGCCCAATGCAGTACTCATAACCCCCTAATACCTTCAGTCAGTGCCCTTTGCGACACTCACAATCACCCAATACCCTCATTCTGGCCCCATGTGGTCCTCACAACCGCCTAATATCCTCATCCAAAGTCCCATGTGGTACTCACAACCACCCAATACCCTCATTCAGTGCCCAATGTTGTAATCACAACAGCCTTTTACCATAATTCAGTGACCATGTGTTACTCAAATGCGACCAATACTACTATTCAATCCCCTTTGTTGTACTCACAGCCACCCAATACTCCCTTTCATTGCCATCTGTGGTACTTACTACAATCAAATCCACCAAATCAGTGCCATATTTGGTATATCTAATACACACAATCCTTTGCTTATTGGACCCTCCCCGCCATGCGGGATAATATTCTGAACCAAATGTACCCAATCAAGGTCCTATAGTGACATTTACAATTCCTAGTATACCCATATCAGGCCTTTTTCGGTACACACCTACACTAAATGAAGGAATGTTCATCAATTCAATTCCCTGTCGGACACTCACCAAAACCAAATACACACATTTAATGTCAAGCGGGGTAATAACCTGCACCAAATACACCAATTCAAGATCCTAAAGTGAAATTTCCACCACCATATACATTGTACATCCATTTGATGTTCTTTCTGGTAACAACCTGCATGAAAAACACCCACCAAAGAAAGGCCGTATAGAGAACTATCCACCACATATTAAGCACATCTCAAGCTGTTTGTGATACCAACAAACACCAATTACATACATAATGTCCTATTGAGTGAGTACTCATCATCACTGAATTGTGAATACACATATTCTGTGCCCTTATAGGCACTCACTTCAACAATTACACCCATTCAATGTATTGTGTGGTACTTTGAACTACCAAGTACATGTATACACACTCATTATACACTGTATTATGTCAGATCAGGTTCTCACAAACACAAAAGACGGAGGTATAGGGACTAAAATTCACTAAATACATCAGCTCAAAGTCACAAGGGGTATATACCACCATGTAATATTCTATTACAGGTCAAAATGGGGGAAATAACCATTTAGAAATAAATAAGTGTAGTATGTGCCTATCCTACGGGGTTCATCATTACTCATAACACTCATTCAGCGCCCTGTGTCTCACCACTATCTAATACGCCCATTTCAGGTCATATTGGTTCCACCACAACTGAAGATACATATTTAGTATCCAAACGGCTACACACTATTACCCAATACACCTATGTAGGCTGTATCTGGCTTAATTAACCACCAAACATAACAAAAAATGGGGTATGTTCCACCATCAAATGAATGTATACCCAATGTCCTATGTAGTTATCTCACCACTATCTGTATATAAAGCATGTACACCAATTTCAGACCTAATGGGGTAACAACCTACAACAAATATACCAATGCAATTTTTTACTGCACCACCACCTAATAACAGTACACCCGTTCAAGAACCTACATTGTCATGTGGCACTAATCACCACCAGTAATACTACTATTTTTCATGCATTGACATTGAAATGACCTTGAAATTAACTTCAAAATGGCCAGTATAGTATGATTATTGGATAAATTGCAGCAAATGAGTAGGGAGCAAGTATTTACTTATCTTTACATACATTTATGACACGGCATCATAGTAATTTCAACATATGATAAATGGATTGATAATTTATGGCACCCATCTTGGATTCCTGGTCCACACTACCCCTTACGAAACGTATGATAGCAAGTCTACACATTATATTGAAGTCACATAAGGACATTGTGGTAGTTAATTATCAGTTCATGTTCTACTTTTGAAGCCATTTTACCTGCAAAATAGCTACCATGTAATTGAAGTCTGCTAAATGCTATGCAAGTGTTGTTATATAGTATGGGGCCATCTTGGACGCAATCTCGGATTTTTATTAGGGATCTCATACATAAATAATCAGTTTTGAATGCCAATATACATGTTTTATGATAATTAACCTTTTTTTTAACATTATTAAACATTATTTAAAAATGTATGAGTACACATTTCTTGTATGAAACTGGTGGGTGGGGCAATTAATGCATGTGGTGCAAATAAAACAGTTTGTCTTCATTATTTGAGCCCCAAAATGTTCTAAATTAGTTTTATTCCTACTATTGAATGTTAACCTTCATTTCAATGGTAAATATGGATTGTTTTTGTAAATAAATGCTATACAAATGGCAAGGATAATAGATGAAATTGCATTTTAAATCATTCTAAGGTTGGTTTCATTTCATACAAGGGCGGCCATATTGGACGCCATCTTGGATTTCTCTGAAAAATTATAGACACACACTACCATCAATGTATACTTATTTGCATTTATGATACTTTTACCCTTCATTGTGACAAAGTTACTCATTGAAACTTTCAAAATACGCGATTCAGATTTCCTGTATTAAATTGGTGGGTGGGGCAAGAAAATCATAATAATATATGACCTACTAAACGGTATATCTCCATTTTTTGAAGTCCCAAGTTTTTGAAATCAGTTTTATTAGCCCAAGCGAACATGACACTATGTTAAAATAAGTGGTTAGGATATCTGATGAATACGGATTTTATACAAATAAAAACGTTATCTGGTAAAATGGTGTTTTTATGTTCTTTCCAGTGTTTTTATTGAAAAATGACCTTGAAATTGACCTTAGAATATTCTGGACAGTGTATATTTATAAAGACATTGATTTTGTCTATCATATATAATGAAAATATTTTCAAAGAATATTATCATATTCTTGCTATTTTCAAATGTTTATACAAAGGTAGTAATAACAAAAACGGCGGCCATCTTAGACGCCATCTTGGACGCCATCTTGTATTTCTCGGAACGCCACCACCTTTAGTAATTTATGCCGGTAGTCTCAGATACTACAGACTTTCCCGAACGTTTTGGTATATCCCATGTCTTGTTAGCTTACTGTGCAGACCCCAACTTATTTTTCCTGGGATTGTCACCTTACCATTATTAATTCATATGACAAAGTTATACTCCAATAGGTTGTATGGTTGAGGCGGTGGGATGAAATGAAAAACATCGACTTTTAAGATTTATCTTGATTTCTGACAGCAACAACGTAATTCGCCATAGGAAATCAATGTCGCATAAAAAGTTGAAACGCACTGATAACTTGCCACAATTGACGCGAAATGAAGATAACTAATGAAAGAAAGACTGTACAAAATTTGACGTATTAATTACTCGTGGGTATCGTTATTTTGAGGATTAAATGTTGTTCTATTTTCAATTAAAAGGGAGGTAATGTCAGAATTGTCAACTTCAAAGCTGTATATCTTTTTAACGCCCAATTATTTTGGCAATATTGTTTGGTTTTCTGTTTGGGCGGTCACAAATTGGTTTGTATTTTTAGAGTTTATCACATTTCCACTGACAGGGTTTGCATGAAACATAAAAACTTGTTTCGTACTCAATGGGTCATAACTGAGAACAGTTTACGAGGCTATGTAAAACACGAACTGAATTTGATTAAGTACACATAGCCGAATGAGTTAAGTACACTAAATATATTTCTTATTTGTTATGTACAAAAATATGTGAGTTTAAAAAGTGACCAATTAGAAATGATGCTGAGTGTATGCTAGATATTCAAAGTATACATTTATGACAATACTCGAATCTTTACTCAATAACAATATCGCCTGAAACTATGCGAAGTGCGAACATATTTAGCCACTTGGCTTGCACAACTATCCTTATAAAGCACAAGTGACTTCATCACCCCACATCCGTACTCTGTTTATAGTGATAAGAACACTGACATTGAAGTGCGGCCCGCTTTTTCCAGCCGCTACATCGCAATAAACATGTTCAGGTCGATCAAACATTTAGTAATACGTACAATTGATGTTGTGTCTAAAATTGTTTTTCACAAACGTTGGTCATGGAAGCATCGATGTATCGTTTTCATTTCCTTTTGTTCCAGATGCGGTAAACTTACTGAACACATTCCATACCCTCTCAGTATGTTACATCGAAGAGACTTTCAGGATGCATTTTGGGAAGCATACTCTCGTCATCCATGTAACTGTGTACCCTCCCACTATCATGATACACGCCAGCAATCTCACGGTGATGCTCATCAAGCAGGGAGTAACGGACAACATCATGGTCACCAACAAGGGCATTCACAACATCAACATGACCATCAGCAACAACATGGACATCAGCAACAACATGGACATCAGCAACAACATGGTCACCAGCAACAACAGAATGGCCAACAACACCAAAATGGACATCATCAGCAACAAAATAGTCACCAGCCGCAACAGAATGGCCAACAACAACAAAATGGACATCATCAGCAACAAAATAGTCACCAGCCGCAACAGAACGGCCCACAACACCAAAATGGACATCATCAGCAACAAAATAGTCACCAGTCGCAACAGAATGGCCAACAACACCAAAATGGACATCATCAGCAACAAAATAGTCACCAGTCGCAACAGAATGGCCAACAACACCAAAATGGACATCATCAGCAACAAAATAGTCACCAGTCGCAACAGAATGGCCAACAACACCAAAATGGACATCATCAGCAACATGGTCATCAGCATCACGCACATTAGAAGCGATAAGATGAATAATAGCAAATTATGAAAATATATTTTAGTCACGTATAATAATTGACTTAAACAGGCTATAGTTGATACATGGTCCTAGTTGATACATGGTCCTAGTTGATACATGGTCCTAGTTGATACATGGTCCTAGTTAATACATGGTTGATACATGGTCCTAGTTGATACATGGTCCTAGTTGATACATGGTCCTAGTCGATACATGGTCCTAGTTGATACATGGTCCTAGTTGATACATGGTCCTAGTCGATACATGGTCCTAGTTGATACATGGTCCTAGTTGATACATGGTTGATACATGGTCCTAGTTGATACATGGTCCTAGTTGATACAGGGTCCTAGTTGATACATGGTCCTAGTTGATACAGGGTCCTAGTTGATACATGGTCCTAGTTGATACATGGTCCTAGTTAATACATGGTCCTAGTTGATACATGGTCCTAGTTGATACATGGTCCTAGTTGATACATGGTTGATACATGGTCCTAGTTGATACATGGTCCTAGTTGATACATGGTCCTAGTTGATACATGGTCCTAGTTGATACATGGTCCTAGTTGATACATGGTCCTAGTTGATACATGGTTGATACATGGTCCTAGTTGATACATGGTCCTTGTTGATACATGGTCCTAGTTGATGCATGGTCCTAGTTGATACATGGTCCTAGTTGATACATGGTCCTAGTTGATACATGGTCCTAGTTGATACATAGTCCTAGTTGATACATGGTCCCGGTTGATACATGGTCCTAGTTGATACATGGTCCTAGTTGATACATGGTCCTAGTTGATAAATGGTCCTAGTTGATACATGGTCCTAGTTGATACATGGTCCTAGTTGATACATGGTTCTAGTTGATACATGGTCCTAGTTGATACATATTCCTAGTTGATACATGATCCTAGTTGATACATGGTCCTAGTTGATACATGGTTGATACATGGTCCTAGTTGATACATGGTCCTTGTTGATACATGGTCCTAGTTGAAATATGGTCCTAGTTGATACATGGTCCTAGTTGATGCATGGTCCTAATTGATACATGGTCCTAGTTGATACATGGTCCTAGTTGATACATGGTCCTAGTTGATACATGGTTGATACATGGTCCTAGTTGATACATGGTCCTTGTTGATACATGGTCCTAGTTGATGCATGGTCCTAGTTGATACATGGTTGATACATGGTCCTAGTTGATACATGGTCCTTGTTGATACATGGTCCTAGTTGAAATATGGTCCTAGTTGATACATGGTCCTAGTTGATGCATGGTCCTAATTGATACAGGGTCCTAGTTGATACATAGTCCTTGTTGATACAGGGTCCTAGTTGATACATGGTCCTAGTTGATACATAGTCCTAGTTGATACATGGTCCCAGTTGATACATGGTCCTAGTTGATACATGGTCCCAGTTGATACATGGTCCTAGTTGATACATGGTCCTAGTTGATACATGGTCCTAGTTGATAAATGGTCCCAGTTGATACATGGTCCTAGTTGATACATGATCCTAGTTGATACATGGTCCTAGTTGATACATGGTCCTAGTTGATACATGGTCCTAGTTGATACATAGTCCTTGTTGATACAGGGTCCTAGTTGATACATGGTCCTAGTTGATACATAGTCCTAGTTGATACATGGTCCCAGTTGATACATGGTCCTAGTTGATACATGGTCCCAGTTGATACATGGTCCTAGTTGATACATAGTCCTAGTTGATACATGGTCCTAGTTGATACATGGTCCTAGTTGATACATGGTCCTAGTTGATACATGGTCCTAGTTGATACATGGTCCTAGTTGATACATGGTCCTAGTTGATGCATGGTCCTGGTTGATGCATGGTCCTAGTTGATACATGGTCCTAGTTGATACATGGTCCTAGTTGATACATGGTTGATACATGGTCCTAGTTGATACATGGTCCTAGTTGATACATGGTCCTAGTTGATGCATGGTCCTAGTTGATGCATGGTCCTAGTTGATGCATGGTCCTAGTTGATACATGGTCCTTGTTGATACAGGGTCCTTGTTGATGCATAGTCCTAGTTGATACATGGTCCCAGTTGATACATGGTCCTAGTTGATACATGGTCCCAGTTGATACTTGGTCCTAGTTGATACATGGTCCTAGTTAATGCATGGTCCTAGCTGATACATGGTCCTAGTTGATACATGGTTGATACATGGTCCTAGTTGATACATGGTCCTAGTTGATACATGGTCCTAGTTGATACATGGTCCTAGTTGATACATGGTCCTAGTTGATACATGGTCCTAGTTGATACATGGTCCTAGTTGATACATTGTCCTAGTTGATACATGGTCCTAGTTGATACATGGTCCTAGTTGATACATGGTCCTAGTTGATACATGGTCCTAGTTGATACATGGTCCTAGTTGATACATGGTCCTAGTTGATGCATGGTCCTAGTTGATGCATGGTCCTAGTTGATACATGGTCCTAGTTGATACATGGTCCTAGTTGATACATTGTCCTAGTTGATACATGGTCCTAGTTGATACATGGTCCTAGTTGATACATGGTCCTTGTTGATACAGGGTCCTAGTTGATACATGGTCCTAGTTGATACATGGTCCTAGTTGATGCATGGTCCTAGTTGATGCATGGTCCTAGTTGATACATGGTCCTAGTTGATACATGGTCCTAGTTGATACATGGTCCTAGTTGATACATGGTCCTAGTTGATACATGGTCCTAGTTGATACATGGTCCTAGTTGATACATGGTCCCAGTTGATACATATTCCTAGTTAATGCATGGTCCTAGTTGATACATGGTCCTAGTTGATACATGGTCCTAGTTGATACATGGTCCTAGTTGATACATGGTCCTAGTTGATACATGATCCTAGTTGATACATGGTCCTAGTTGATACATGGTTCTAGTTAATACATGGTCCTAGTTGATACATGATCCTAGTTGATACATGGTCCTAATTGATACAGGGTCCTAGTTGATACATAGTCCTAGTTGATACATGGTCCTAGTTGATACATGGTCCTAGTTGATACATATTCCTAGTTAATGCATGGTCCTAGTTGATACATGGTCCTAGTTGATACATGGTCCTAGTTGATACATGGTCCTAGTTTATACATGGTTCTAGTTGATACAGGGTCCTAGTTGATACATGGTCCTAGTTGATACATGGTCCGTATAATTTTAAAATGACATGTGGGAGAAATTTTTATCGTATTCTTATATAACATTATATGAAATATTAATGAAGAAAGCGAGTATTGAGCGAATAAATTTAAAAGTATGAAATTAAGAATGAAAACTGTTCCCAGGGAACGACTGTCTGGCTGGCTTTAACTTTATGTAGTGACGTTGGTTATTTCATTGAGTTGGTCGCTTAATTCGTGTAATAATTAAAGTGGTATCCTGATTACTTGCACATATTGAACTGTTTACCGGTCTAAGGAAATCATTACGTACACTAACCTAGTAACCTCATTAACATCTCGTGAACATGTTTATATCTTGTATTACTATGAAGTAAATAGCTCAAACCAGACATGGTCGCTTATTTACTGATCAACAATACAAAAGATATTAACATAAAAAATGTTCATAACGTGTTAATGACATCATAATTTTATACGATCATTTTGTATATTAAAGTGTGCATGTATTTATGTTGGTGCTTTTTATCAATTGGTTATGAGGTTTGTGTTGGTTGTGTTAAGGTACCCTATCGCAATAGCACCTCCTTACGGCATGAACGTAAATCAAAAGGAATTATCAGTGGGTTAGAGGTTGTAGACATCCATTATGGTCACCATACAAAATGTGAAAAATCATGTTGCCAGCATGCTAAGCATAGAGCATTGTCATTTGGCAGAATAGTCCAGCATTGCAATGTGCCCTTCAGTCTAGAATTTGTTCAGTGCATTTACAGGGTGTCTAAAAAGAAAGTATACAGCATCAGTGTCTATTTATCAAATATTTCGGCATAAAAACTTGCATATTGACTAGACGCATGCCCCCGACCCCTAGAAAAATGCTGAATCCAAATCAATAGAAGGCTAGCTACGCGCCTGGGTATGTCATTGTCATTGAGATCAACATTTCTTAAACTCATCACCAAAGGCTCGCTGAATCACTTGTGTTTTCTAGACTCGTTTAAGAAATGTTGACCTTCAAAGACAACTCATGGCGGATCCTATATTTATTTTGTTAATACAGACCAGTATTGGAAAAGCATATATATACATTGCACTAGTCTCTACATCACCAATACGTTGTTCATGGAATCGTCTATCAACAAATAATTTTCTTGTCTTGTTATGTCTGAAGGAGTCAACCAATAGTATTAGCTACATGTTCGAAACAAGTACAATAAAAAATAAGGTACATTTTCTAACAAACGGAATCTACAGTGTTCTAACAAACACATTGATCGAAACTAAAGATATCCTGAAAGTTTGCAAATTAAACTGCCGAATAGATATTACAAGTGTCTACACATGGTTTGATAATGATTTGACATGGGCGTAGGAGAAGGGGGGGCCAGGGGGGGCCAGGCCCCCCCAATGTCTGGACAGGGGGGGGGCAACATATCTTTTGGCCCCCCCAATAATTCAGACGAAAAGTAAAACTCACGACCTAATATATATCGTTATAGGCAAATTGCCTTCAGTACTTGGTGGAAACGTATAAAAAAAATTTTTGCTCGCTTCGCTCGCATAATAAATTCCTTAAATATAAATTTTTAAACACCCATTGTTTGCAAAAAATACAGTCGTGACATAAATTATACTCTAAACTTCCCCCAACCCTAGTTTACGACCTTCAGAGGTTTTCCATTATATATAAAGCCTTTGAAACAAAAGTTTTCACATTTCTCAAAATCGAGGAATTTAAATTTTGTGCAAACACTTTAATGTAAGAACTTTTCAAATTCCCTGAATTTAGGTCCTTTTTAAATATCAAATAAGGTATCTCGGAACGCTAACAACGCACCAGATTGATCCATTGTTTAGAAAGTTTTCCCGGGGAAATACCCCTGGACCCCCTTATACTTCAACTGATACACTTTCAGTTACCTATAATTAATAAATCAAACTACCAGAGAACCATCAATTCACAGTTATTATATAGATATAGGAGGATTGTGGACGTTTAAGAGTACAATTTATGTACGAGTGTGTTATTGTGCAAACAATGGGTATTGTCATATTTTGATATAATGCAGTGTGATTGCGAGCGAAGCGAGCAAAAAAAATTTTTTACCCTAAGTTGCCAAATATTTGGCCCCCCCAATGTTGAAGACGCTCCTACGCCCATGTTTGACCAAAAAGGCTAGACTTAGGTACCAGATGATCCAATGACAACTTGACTGAGATTTTGTTTCGATGATCATTTTGAATAAGTTCCAGTAATATATGGCCAAATTGAGTAATCCAATGACTAAACTATGTTTATCTTAACCAATTGTAAGACCCAATATGGTCCTATGTTTCTGTAAATTAACCAGACACAGTGTGAATTGCCAAAGAAACGAATACAATGTTACCTATAGCACATGTTTATAGCTTCAGCAGCAGTCGTGGCTTCATCCAGTAACGATGCATTAGCCGCAGGTAAACCTGTCATATCTGATACCATTGTTTGATAGTTGAGCAAGCAATTTAGACGACCTTGTGCAGTGCAAGTTTTGCCTGATATGGAGTGTATTGTGTAGTCCTGAAATGTTAACAGTTCAAGTTTAAAACAAGACATGGATTGACACTAACTATTTTTGCCACTGGTCCGACAGTAAAGAAGCATTAAATGTGTAAAGCATATCCAGCCTTAGTATACATCTTGGAATAATCATTTAGTCATTTCAACGCAGGGCTATTTCGTGGAGCAAGTTATATATAGTCAGGTTACCACTGTCTCCAAATATTACAATAGTAGGAACTGAAATATTGTAGACAGGACCAAAACTAAAACCTGCTTGATGAAAAAGCTCAGTCGAAAAGGCCTATTATAGATGATATAGACATTTCTAGGTAGTTAAAATATATATGAGCCGTTCTCCAGGAAAACTGGGCTTATTGACATAACAATAGTAATTTTTGGGAGATCAGAGGACAACAGGATGCCTAACAACAAGCACATGGATGAAAACTATTTTCTAATTGAAGTAAACATGTAAATACTACTTATATAAAGATCTTAAGAAAGTTTAGCTATCATCCATGAACTCAGCTGCCCCGCATCCAATTGAACCAATAAACAATTAATACGAAGTCAATTTCCACTCATATAATTTAGACAAATAAATTAGTTACAATAACATTTCAAATCATGAAAGAGCACATCGGTTGGTCGAATGTTTGTAGTTTGGAATAATGGGCGTGGTTCCCGCCTTCATCTTGCTAACCGAAATAGGTTAACAGGACACCGGACAAATTGTCGTTAAGGGCGACCTTTGACAGCAATCTGTTAAGCCACAATAGGCTGCCAAAATAGGCTAAACAATATATAAGCCCCACTGGGCTGCCAAAATAGGCTTAACAATAAATAAGCCCCACTGGGCTGCCAAAATAGGCTTAACAATAAATAAGCCCCACTGGGCTGCCAAAATAGGCTTAACAATAAAGAAGCCCCACTGGGCTGCCAAAATAGGCTTAACAATAAATAAGCCCCAAAAGGCTAAAAAATATGTAAGCCCACTAGGCTTAACAGTATACTTGTATAGGCCCCAATAGACTACCAAAATATATAAGCCCTAAATTAAGGCTAAATTTGAACTGTGGCCTAAAGGCTAAATTTGAACTGTGGCCCAAAGGGCTTAATTTAAAGTGTGTCCAAAATGTCTATATACCTGAACTACTGAAGCCCATATCTCGCCACACACTGAATTGCGAATGGCCCTGGGAATAAGACACCAAACACAACGCTCATGACGAAACACCAACCTCAGAAGCTACGGTACCAATAATATAATTTATATAATTATTTTCTAAATAACGAGATTTTAATCGCTATATTACTGAACTTTTGAAAAACAATATTTGAGTTTGGATATCGCTGTCGGCCAAAAGACGACATCGCAGATTCTCGATCAAGATTTCGTCAACGCCAAAATTAAGTCGCCAAAATTAAGTTTTGGCACAGCGAAATATCCAGAGACAGATTGCTGGATGAGCACGGGAACCACGTTCTGTAGCAGGCAGCGAAGTTAGCATACATGTGTCATGCACATGTATTCGGACAAGCAACCTTAGCCGTCGGGCAAATTATTCGGACAAGTTCTAAATTCGCAGACTGCTACAGTACCACACATTTGACTACATTCATTTTAAGCAACAGTTACTGTTAGAAGACACTGACACAATAGTTTCCTTGAAAACATGAACACTATATTATATTTATAAGGTTAGTTTTTTGTTAAAACCCACAATACACGGGCCCCAACAGGCAAGGCCAAGCAATATAATTATTATAATCACCACAAGGCTACCAATGTAGCCACAATACAAAGGTCCCAAGCAAAATAAATAAGCCCCAATAGGCTATCAGTGCAACCACAATATATGGGTCCTTATAGGCAAGGCTAAGCAATATAATTTAAATAAGCACCACAAGGCCATCAGTGCAACCACAATACATGGGCCAAAAGGGCAAGGCTAAGCAATTTAAATACGTCCCAATAGGCTATCAATGCAACCACAATAAATTGGCCTCAAAGGTCAAGGCTAAGCAATTTAAATAAACACCATCAGGCTATCAGTGCAACCACAATACATTGGCACCAAAATGCAAGGCTAAGCAATATAATTTAAATAAGCACCACAAGGCCATCAGTGCAACCACAATACATTGGCACCAAAATGCAAGGCTAAGCAATATAATTTAAAAAAGCACCACAAGGCCATCAGTGCAACCACAATACATTGGCACCAAAATCAAGGCTAAGCAATATAATTTAAATAAGCACCACAAGGCCATCAGTGCAACCACAATACATTGACACCAAAAGGCAAGGCTAAGCAACTTATAATTAAATAAGCACCACAAGGCCATCGGTGTTACCACAATACATGGACCCTAAAATGCAAGGCTAAGCAATATAATTTAAATAAGCACCACAAGGCTATCAGTGTAACCACAATACATGAGCCCCAAAAGACAAGGCCAAGCAATATAAATAAGCACCAAAAGGATATCACTGTATAAGCCCGATAAGGCTAAACAATATAAGTCCCAAAAGACTAAACAATATATCAGCCCTTGATTAATACTACACAAGATAACAATAATATATAATAGCAAATACTACATGTATGCACGAAACATGAAAATGAAATAGCCAAGGAAACGTATCCCACTGTCTGAAAATTTAACAGTTATCAATTAGCTATCCTTAAAGCTATACATTGCACTACTAGTCCGATTTATCGTAAGAAGTATTTTGTTAAAGTGATCAGCTATAGTTCCTTATGAAAATTGTACTATCCGCATTTAGAATAATATCATTAAGGACATTATTTCGCCCGTGACCCCAACTCGCCATCAAGTTAAATGCGGCGAAAGCAAGTTAAATTGCTACTGATAGCATGTAAGTCACTCATAATTGGATAATTGATTGGATTCCCTTAACAAACTCTTTATCCGTATAACGACATGCAGCTCCATCACCTGCGCTAACTTGTTTAAAGACTCCGTTAGAATATGCAATTACTTAGCTTCAGAAAAGAGTGTGTTTAACACCCAAGTACTCTTATTACTTTTATATCGTAAATCATGGACTGACTGAATCGGAAAATTTGGAATCTACTGAGGATCCAACAGTGCTTTTGGTGCGAAATTCCGGAAACGGTTCCAATGTTTGAGATTAATGTGGAAATATTCATAGGACAACTGTCGAACAGGCTGCATGACTTTGGGTTCGCCGATCACCTAACAAGTATCGTACTATCAATATGCAACACGACCTTTATGTAGCATTTATAACAACTGGAACCATCTCTAAATCACTCTATGTGTGTTGTTACTTAATTGACCCATCAACACTAAGGCCATGTAAAATATACCACCTCATGACCGAATAAATACACGTAGCTATAATTGCCAAACCAAGCATCAGCAGGTTTGTACAAAAACACGTGAAATGAACCAAACAAAAGTAGCCGCACAAAAGTATACATGTCTCATGTCTGATAGTCCCAAGTAGTATTCGCCAGATTGACAACCAGTGACTTAAACTATGTTAATGAAAATTTCTCGTTTAAAATATCGCGTCTTTGCTCCATCACAGAATGCAAAGCAATTCATATTAACATAATATTTCTAAATCCCGAATTATCCGAGCACCGAGCTTAGCACGACATGTAAAATTCGGAAAGTAAGCTACAAAGTTTTCTAAAAATGAAGTCCCCACAAAATAAATTGCATCTATTATATAAAAGATCATGCAATTAGCAACCGATCGCTGTATGAACTATGAAGCACATTACACTGCATTGATAAACTACATGTACTGGTAGCATTCATATTACCATTACGGGTTTTGTATTTTAGATTCAAACATCAAAATTGAAATTTGCACAGACATATGCGGACTTTATTTACCGTTTAGCTAATTAACTTCGGTTTACGTTTACCAAAATGATACCGAATCTCCTTTTAAACATTTATTGTCCATTATTAATTTGAATGTACACACTCTTCCTCATTTCCCATTTACTGCACACGTATCAACCGATAATCACAACGCTCAACAAACCATGAATTAACAACATTAACAATTCTAAAACACGGTGCTCAAGTTCGTTCAATCCAACATTGGCAAATGCTGATATGTAAACTTCATCATAAAATTAAACAACCATCGTGAATTACATCGTGAATTAAACGAACAACTAAGTGAACAATAATCCTAACTCCAGTATCTCCTTGGAAACCGCCCCTGCACTGAAAATAAATGTCGACACGTTGCAAGTTGTTTATGCTAATTTGCAAAACATGGACACACATCGTCAATTGACATGTAGATACAAGCACCGCGAACACTCCAAATTACTGTATATTATAAATTATTGAACAAAGTGTCCCCTCACAAACCACAACTGTATGCATACTGAATTTAACATAAGCAAACTCCCACAATTTTATTTCATGATCCGCACCTGTAGTAATACTCTGCATGTCATAAATTACGATATACTACATTACATATATGGCACCTTTTGAACAGCATCTGCAGTGCATCACTACTGTGCATATTAATATTATAGATTTTTAATATCAGGAATATCTAAGATTCTTGGTAACATTATGTAACGCACCTGATTACTAAGCAAAATTATTAATATTTTAGATTTACTAATCTGGAATATGGTATCACGTCATGAACGACATGGCACTACAACACATCTTATACTGCATTTCTACAAAATCTCAAAATCTCGTATCGCCTCTCTAGCCGCACCTATATATCACAAACGCAACCACCAATATCCCCTAAAAGATCTGCACCTACGATACTAAATATGTCGAATATCCTCTAGACACGCACCTGTAATTATTAATTCTATCGTTTGACAAAATCTGAAATTTCGCATCCCCTCTCGAACCGCACCTGTAATACTATAATAGTTCGAGAAAGTCTGGAATTTCGTATCCCCTCTCGAACCGAACTTATAATACTCTAGGTCAACCAAATCTGGAATTTCATCACCCCTCTCGAACCGCATCTGTAATACTATAATTTCCTATGCCCCATCGAGCCGCACCTGTAATACTATTACTATCGTTCAACAAAATCTTGTATTTTGCATCCCCTCTCAAACCGCACCTGTAAAACTAAAACTCCATCAAATCTGGAATTTCGTATCCCCTGTGCAACCGCACCTGAAATACTATAATTCAACCAAATCTGGAATTTTGTATCCCCTCTATAACCGCACCTGAAATACTTTAAGTCAACCAAATCTTGGATTTCGATTCCCCTCTAACTGCACCTGTAATATTATAGTTCAACCAAATCTGGAATTGCGTATCCCCTCTCTACCCGCACTTGTAATGCTATAATTCAACCAAATCAGGAATTGCGTATCCCCTCTGTAACCGCACCTGTAATACTATAATTCAACCAAATCTGGAATTGCTTATCCCCTCTCTAACTGCACCTGTAATATTATAGTTCAACCAAATCTGGAATTGCGTATCCCCTCTCTACCCGCACCTGTAATGCAATAGTTCAACCAAATCAGGAATGGCGTATACCCTCTGTAACCGCACCTGTAATACTATAGTTCCACAAAATCAGTAATGTAATATCCCTTCATGAACAGCACCTGTACAACTATTTTTTTTTATGAAATATGGAATTTCGAATCTCCCCACGAACTTCACAAAAGTCATGTAGATCTAATACTTTTATAATAAACTAAACAATCCATAATGTCGTATGCCCTCACAAAACGCACCTGTAATACAAATATTATACAATGCATTCTATAGCAATAGTTCTACAAAATCCGTAAGAACCGCGCCTGTACGACTATGCATACTACAATGATTACAATCCTATACTGTAGAACACGCAGGCCTATGTGCACAATGCACCGCACTGTCAACTAACCCAAGAACCTTACCACTTCTGTAAACAACAAAATTTCAAAGAATAATCAGTAATTTTTAATAATAACAAAACAAGCATATTGTAGAATTCTGTCTCCCCTCAAGAACTGCACCTGCATGCATATACGTACATCTACAAAATTTGGAATCTCGTTTCCTCTCACGACCCGCGCCTGTACCAATATGAATAATAATTATTATAGCTCTATAAAATATGGATTGACGTAACCCCTCACGATCCGCACTTGTCCTGTCAGAATGTGCGTCACAGCACAGTGATGACGTAGGAATTATGGGCAGAGAACTCAATGCTAGTTCTAAACATTTGAATGGCAAAACAGTGCAAACGACATCAAGGACAAGACACAAAATACCAATGTACAATCATTTTACAACATCAATTATTGGTCTGAGGCTGACAATCGCTAACGTCGATTAATTTCATTCATATGGATTAATGCCATCGTCACGGCATGTCTAACCTACCGAATCAGCTGACCCAAATTCAAACAATCTATCCAACAATATCTCAAATTATTTTAACAAATCTATCGAAAAACAACCCAACATGAAACTAAACAATGTTTGATTGATAGATTCGCATTATTTGCACTTCCATATCAACAGATGAAAGAATATTTTTGACAAAATGTGATACGATTTACTGATCACCCATCCTTGGTGTAGAAATCAACCGGAAAAGGAAGTATCGTCATACGTGCTCCTACGTCATCATTTTCAAATAGCGCAAAGAACCTACAAGTAACGAAAAGCCCTCATGCCTCCAATAACATGGGTTATCCATTAGTAGATAACCCTAATTATGTTAGTGCTATTTAGAGAAAACGAGAAAAAAGTCATGTTCACCGATTAAATCGTAAGTAGTTGGATAACATAGTATCATCTTAAAGATTTAAAATTTCTGATAAATTATGATAAAATTACTTCCGTGGTTGCCATGGCAACCACTTTCCGAAAACTACCCGAATTGAGAAAAACAATGGGTTGGTGGTTGAAAAGAGCAGCTACTTTTCCCTTTAAAGTGTATAGAGCTATATCGGAAGATATTTTTTTTTTAATTTTAAACACTGAAAAACAATAATGCTTTCATATCCGTTAGATCATTGTTGCCTCATTTTTAACAGAAACTCTCTCTGTGATCTATTGGACATGCGAACAGTCCATTTTCGTACGAAAGTGTTCTAGAACACCCTATGAAACTACAAGAATCGTCTATTTCTCGACGATTGAATCAAAGTACATGGAACCCATCCAAAGTTTTAATTTGCAATTAAGGAAGTCTAGTATCATACTAAAAACGATGCAAGTAATTATTTTGACATTGAATGACAGTAAGAATTTAGCTCTATACACTTTAAGCAAACAGTTACAATTTGTTCGTGTTTTATCAAAATCAGATTATTATTCTAAAATTAGATACAAATGTGATTAGTTAACGTCAATAATTCATCAAGACGTCGCGTCACAAGTTGGAGCTATTTTACTTTTGCGGCGGTTTTATTTCTTGTTAAATGGTTCTGTTGTTCACCCGTCGCGTAACTATATAATGTTATACATCATTTTAAAGAGAAACAAATGTTTTAAACAAATGTTTAAATTTTCTTTAAAAATGATAAATAATTAAGACGTCAGTTTGTTTGAAAGACTAAAAAACTACAAAATACGCGTTGTAGACAGGCGCGTAGCCAGGCATACGCCCGTACGCCCGGGCGTACGCTCCGTTGAGAAAATCATAAAATGAAGCGACTCAAAAATGCAATAAAAATCGATGCCTCACTAGGGTTAGGCATGAATGTTCATTAATGGAGGCAGTCTCCCTTTTGGATAGAGGGTATATATTCTAGATATTTTTCTAGCTCGCTTCGCTCGCTCATCAACTTTCAAAATGAATTTCATCTGATGGAGATCGAGTCTGTATTGCATGCTGTCCAAATAAATAAACAGTTCAACCTCGCGTTATATTTAATTAGAATCTAGTTATTTATCAAATATACTAAAGCATAGAGTTTGGGTGACCTGCTGCCCAAATAAAAAAAATTCCAGCTCGCTACGCTCGCTCAGTACTTAACTAAGTAAGTATCACAAAATAGAGAACCTGAAGGTTTAGCCATCAAGTAGATCACTTGTATGTTTGACCTGCTGCTCAGGTAAACATTTCTGTTTATATCTAGCTCGCTTCTAAAGTCATAAGTGAATTCATATCATCAAAGTTGAGAATGAGTATACGTGTCTGCTGCTCAGGTTAACTGTTTTTTCTAGCTCGCTTCACTCGCATAAATAAATTAAAATTTTATCAGTTGGTTTCACATGGAGTCTGTTACTATATAATTATATACTCCCCAAAAACTAAATCTAAAAACGGGCGTACGCTCTGAATTGACCCAGCTACGCCCCTGGTAGAGATGTAACACTTTTTGTCGAGCAGTAGCATTAAACCTAATTTTCACCAATACTTTCTGCCATTATTGGGTGTGTGTCCCAATGCACATTAGAACACAAATAGTGTGCTAAGCTTGATGTCATTGTCCACCCGTGATTTAATTATAATGACAGTAACTGTTATACGTCAAATTAACGTCAGCTATATTTATCTAAAATAACGACGTTTGACGTTACACAAACTAGCTCCAACTTGTGACGCTACGTCCAAATACTTGTTTTTATGATATTATTATTGTTTGCGACGTCACGCGGGAGTGGTTAGTTTCAAAAGTCTATAACTCCGTTAATTTATGTAATAATTCGTTCAAATTTTCAGAAAGTGTTCATAAGAGTCTCGCTATTCTAACGATTCATTATCATGATTTTCGTATTTTTTGTCAATAAGCCCGGTTTTTCCTGGAGAACGGCTCATATTATTGTTCTGATCATGGTCTAGTGACATCTGCATGCATACAGCTCAGATTAAACTTGGTGAAGTTATTTACAAAATATCAACAAATTAAGTTAATTAACGTATGCATGTCATCCGGGGTTTCAAAGATGCTTCTCAGTATTATTTTTGTTGTATATGTATTGTTATAACCAATGCCAATATAACTACGGTACACTTTGTTCATGTTTGCCATCTCAGACAATCTATTCAGTAGCTCACAGGGTGTAGGCTAGTGGCCGAGGGGTGCTTTTTTATCATGCAACTACCATGGTAACTGCCTGATACCACATGACCTGAGAAAAGTATGTTAACACTTTTTGGCTCCGTCCACAATTTACGGACTATTTTTCAATTTGTCATTTCTTCTTAAATTGAGATACATATCATTCATAACAACATAATAATGCATTAAATAGCTATCATTTATTCCAAGTTTAGTTTTACATTCCAGATTAGCAATAATTCTTCGCCTGGTAGGGCTACGCCACTGTAATTGTTATTGAATTCATACGGGTCACCCACGGATCGATCGTTTTGAAAGGCCCTGAAATAAACCAACAAACACAGATAAATACATTGGCTTTAGCATCATCAAAGATAAATAAACATTAAAATAGCCATAACTATCGGCTATATATCCAATTTCTGGCCTAAAGGGATTTTTAATCTCATTTTCACGAATCGCAAAGGATGACCTACTAAACGAAAACCATTAAACATCGAGCGTTTTTTAGAATTAAAACATTATATTCAGTACACAGCCCTACATTGCAGCCAAAGCATTTAATATGTATTTCATATGTGATAGAATGTCAACATACAAAAGGAAAGTTGAATGAAACATGTTTCAAGACAGAAGCACAGTATTTTCACTCTCCTGAATATTTTTGCAAAATTAAGTTACAATAGTTTTGTACCGAGCCCTCGAAATGTAATGATAAATTTTATTAGGTACTTTACAAACGATGTTATGATAGTTATAGAGAAACCTGTGCATTTTCTGCAGCTGTAATCTAGTTTGTTTACAAATTTCGCGCTGTGTAGCAAATATGTATTCATGCGCCAAATGTGGTTTAAAATAGTGCGATAGTTTATCTACTAAAACGTTATGAAGCATTTTCATAACGCGTTGTTCGTCACGACTGATGATATAGATAAATATCAAAAACCCTTACCAGTTAATTTAAGTCCGATATGAAAGTCAATATCCGCATTTTCTTATATCCACACAATGAGCACATGGTTAACATGTTAGCGAATGGATAACCGGAAGAGTGTTATGCGGTTCAGGTCAAACTTTATTTTATCTACATTTCAAAAGAAATATGCCTTTTAAAGCAACCCTTAGTGTTTATTATGTACGTATAATAATTGCATCCATTTTTTCGTAATCCGATTGTATAATATCGTTGTGTGATCGTGTTGAAATAGTAAAACTCCATTCAGTACACTCCCGTCCAATCCTCACGAAACTCACGTGCTAAAGCTTCAAAGCACAAGTAAGTTTACGTACGGTGTAAGATTACTGCCATATTTGGTTATCGTCAGCTAGTAGTGTTTTTCGTGATTTTTAAACTTTTAAACTCACACAATGATCAACTATAGTAAATTCACATTCTTAAAAGAAGAAGGCTTAATGACACACAACAATCTATTATGGACCAGTACGACGAAATATAAAAACACCTTTTCTTTTGAATGAAAAATGTGGGTCTTATTAAAATATGTTTATTAAAGTGTATAGAGCTATATCTAACGGGGTCATTTAATGTCAAAATAATAACTTGCATCGTTTTTAGTATGAAACCTTAGACTACCTAACTTGCAAATTAACACTTGGATAGGTTCCTTGTTCTTTGATTCAATCGTCGAAAAAATAGACAATGCCACCTATGGCCATACCACGTGATCATGACATCACAAACGGCTATAAACCCAAGTAATTTTTTGACAACAAACCGTCGACGCGGACAGGAAAACAGGCGTAAGTATCTTATTTCTTCATCGATTTCTATGACATATAACCCATGCTAAGCGGAAAATGATTAGCTTTCAACGAAATATAGTGGCGCTCTATCTGTAGCTGGATCATTTCTGCAAAATTTCGGTGAAACCTTTGATTGAGCTTGTGTAAAAGCGGACTACTTTACCAAGTCAGTCTGTTTTTCTCGTATTATCTGTTTTAATATTGCCAATCGGGAACACCGGATGCTATATCGCATCAAGCAAGATACAGATTGTGACAATGCATATGGCGGTAATCTTACATGCTTTCTTTCACGTGCTGATATGTATCATTTTGGTTCAGTCGACTAATGGATCATTAGCCCATAGCAAACTTATGGATGGTATTGATAGCGTTTATTGACGACACTGGCTATCGTACAATTGTTACGAATTAAGGAGCCATGACAAACCAACTTCACTTAATAAAACAAGGAAGCAAAAACATGTTTTATAATAAGAAAACACTTAAATATAAAACTTTTGACGGAAAAACTAATCGATTTTACATTATTATTTTTCTGTGATGACAGAACAACAGTCTTATATATTCTGTCTAAAAGCATCACGAAACTAAATCCCAAACAGATGCTTGCTAAACTACATCGACCATACATTTATTAACTCGGACATCAAAAGACGAACTAAGTTCAACGCCACAGAATTTGCACCGACGATGGAATATCTAAGATAGGATCAAGACCCTGGGTATTCGACTACCAGCTCATCGGATAGCTACCATATTCGATAACTCAGTTGACAAATACTGGATGGTATTTTATTTGTATTGTAGCGAATTCTGAAAACAGCTTGCAACTGTAGCCGGTAATTTAGTCTTGCAATTGTAGTCACAAATATAAATAAAAAGGAAATGTAAGATTTCCGCGATCCATTGTCACAATATATATCTTGTTTGATGTGAAATAGCCTTCTATGTTACCGATTGGTTTAGACATGAGTATTCATGCATGCTTAAAGTAGATTATACAAGAAAAACAGAACGACTTGGCAAAGTAGTCCACTTTCATACAAGCTCAAACGAAGGTTTTGCAGAATGTTTGCAAAAATGGCCAAGCTACGGATAGAACCACTATATACTCACGGTCTGTATCTATATAATGACTGCTAGGTCGGATAATGGGTGGCTGGATGATAATTTATTTATTTATTTATTATACCATATTTATATAGCCCTTTTTTCATGTATACACACGTTCAAAAGTGCTGTACAATCATGACTAATACATGGTTAAAACAGCATATAATGTACATAACATATAAAAGTAGGACCTACTAAACCCAGTAGGCGGGGGCTCTACTTAACCCAGTAGACGGGGCTCTACTTAACCCAGTAGACGGGCTTCTACTTAACCCAGTAGACGGGGCCCTACTAAACCTAGTAGTAGGGATCTATTGAAGACAGTTGACGGAGCTCTACTTAACCCAGTAGGCGGGGCTCTACTTAACCCAGTAGACGGGGCCCTACTAAGCTTAATAGTAGGGATCTACCAATAGGTGGATGGGACTTATAGTCCTGGGAACATGTGGGTCGTTGGGCCCAATAATAGGGCGCCAAGTAAATGGGAACATACACACAGTCAGCATAAATACGCTCTATTAAAATAGTGCGTTTTCAGCGCTTTCTTGAAGGACGGTAGTGTTTTACTGTCTCTGAGCGCTGTTGGCAGTGCATTCCAGAGTTTGGGTGCAGCAGCTGTGAAACATCGGTTACCGTAAGTCACAGTCCTCGTCCTTGGCACAACTAGAAGAACAGAATCATTTTGAGACCTTAGCTGTCTTTGTGGCGTGTATACTTCCAACATACTTCTGATGTAGCCAGGCGATTTTCCATGTAGTGCTTTGAAAACATGAGTCAACACCTTATACTCTACCCTGTACTGTACAGGTAGCCAGTGAAGATCCTTCAGCACAGGAGTGATGTGATTGTAACGCGGTGTCCGTGTGATGAGGCGGGCAGCTGTATTTTGAATAATTTGTGGTTTATTCAGAATGATTTTCGGGGTGCCACATAGTAATGAATTGCAGTAATCCAGTCTCGATGTTACTAAAGAATTGATCAGGGATTTTGTTGCATCAACAGTTAAGTATTGTCTGATTTGACCTATTTGTCGAATCTGCATGAAATGCGACCTTGAGACAGAGTTTACATGTTTGTCAATGTCCAAATGCGAATCCAACATGGCCCCGAGGTTTCTCACCATCGACGTTGGTCTGATCACAGCATCACCAACTTTTACATTGAGATTGTCGACTGAACTGGCATTCCTTTTCGGTACGAACAAGATTACCTCTGTTTTTTCGGCGTTAAGTTTCAGCAAATTTTCTTTCATCCAGTGCAAGATATCCTTCAGACAAGCTCCAATTCGTTGCAGTGTTTCATCTCGCGAGACACAATCTTTTGGTTTGAATGCCATATACAATTGGGAGTCATCGGCATAGAAATGATGTTGCAATTGATGTTGTCTACAGATTGCACCTACTGGTTTTGTGTACATAATGTAGTTCTTCGGACCAAGCACAGAACCCTGTGGTACACTGCAGTTCATTAGTACAGGTTTTGAAATAATGGATAATGGTGGCTAGGGCCCTAACAAATCGACAAGAGAGACGCAAGTTTATATGAAATTACTTTTTTACTATGATCCAATGCGTACATTTTTCTGTCACTATTTATATAGCAATGATTTATCAATACAACAGTACTTTTACCCTCAGAAATATCCATGGGAAACAGTAGAAAAATGACAAAACATCACACAAAGTAAGCGATATTAACAGAAAAATGTTATATTTTTGCTTCGTACTTGATAATTCAACATTTGTTGTTTACACTATATCGATGAAAAATAAAGACAAAGTATTGACAATTAATATGCCACCTCACTTACCTCTGTAACATAAGCAATAAAGCCAAAAACATGTTTTCGTTCAAGGTGTCTGTGGTGAAGTGGATAATAGCGGCTACTTGGTAATAATAATTGGATAAGTGTCTGGCTGTTGGCGGATAATAGACAGGCTTATTGTATTTTATAATAATGTAATAGGGTATTTAATAGCCAGCAAAGCTGGCTATTGAAAATTGCCACACCAGTAACGGGTCCACGTGCCTATCTTCGTCGAGTCTCTGCCAGTACTAATGCTTTCAGAAAAAGTTATTTCCGGTCAAAAATTTCAGGCAGTTTTCCGAGGTGAATAATCTTGGAAAATAAAAAAATTCTTAATCTCGAAACGGTTGAGCCCAAACATTTTCTTTGGTATTCTTCAATTTTTAAAAAATATTCTATAAAATGAAACAAAATTATTGAATCAACAAAGGGAAGTAAACACTCCGAGGAGCGGATCGACGAGTTTTAGACCGTTCCCTTTTTCAAAACAAAACAAAAACATCTTGTGCTGCAGTTTACTTTAGCCAACTTAAGACGTTAAGTAACCAAAACGAAAAAGTATATAACATATTTATTTATATGGATTGATTCCGGATTAATCGTCAACCAGGTTGAGCACTTCAATCTTGTTGTAAATTTGCTTCGATCGAAATTGGAAAGAGAGTCGCGAAATCATGTTCCGGATGAGCTGATAGTCCGAGAGTCTACACACTTACTGTATGCAAGCTGCGAAGCACAATTGTGTGATATTTGTTGTGGGTCTAGATCTAGTGATATATACCTGGGCCCCATCAAATATCGTACTGTGTCGCTTTTGTAACATCTTCGATTTTCCAAGCGGATACAGTATGGACGAAAAACAAACATGGTTAGGTACAGTAGGCCTGGGAGGCTGGAAATTATCTATATTCCGGGACAAAATAAAACCTCATACAGTAGGCCTACACTATTACAGTACAGTATAGGTATGTCGTTGATTTTATTGATTTTGAATCAAATTATGACAATTTCAATGCATTGAATTGATTTGTACAATGATAGTCTGGTTTTGCTGATTACAAACGTAGTGGTAAGGAAAGAAACTCCAGACTATGTACAATGCTTGCATACATTTGTTATCTCGCTTGGATAAAGCATATATAATAGCAACTGGAGCCGTGTGTATATCATCAAATATAGCCTAGCTGTCATCTAATATTTATTAAATACCGATTTAGGCGATGCCTTAGTTCATATTAGCAATAATTTGGAAAATATTTATAAATATAGCGCTTTATATAACAAGCATCTAAAGCGCTTATCACGCGAAAGTCAGCTAATTGAAAGTTCATTAAAAGTCTAAAATACAAATTCACTTGATCATCACTGATAGGCAATTTTGAACAGATGTGTTTTCAGTGTTTTAATACGAACTAAGGCACTGCCTAAATGAGGGATTAAATACACATTGGATATCTGCTAAGCTATGTTTCAGATAGAAACTGACTAAATATGAGTTGAATTTAGATGTTATAAAATATACAAAGAAAGTTATTGATCAGCAACTGATCACTTTTCCTCTTTAAATTTATGACAAGAAATAATAATTATTCAAAATTTTAGATTGGCTATGTATCTGTGGTTTATGTTTATAAGTGTAGGCATCCTTAACCTGGACTTTTAACTATATTATACTGATTTATTATACATCACAACGTCATGAGTTTATTTGGCGTACTTAAGATATGACGTCATTTCCTGTTATTTGTGACGTCATGACATCACGTCTTATATCGGCGCCGTGTATCCAGTACAGTAGCGTATTTCTTACATCCCTTTGTTTTTTTAAATAGTTTGTTTTATTTATTGAATATTTTTAAAGATGGTTATAATTCGAAAGAAAATGATAGGGGGTAACCGTTTACAGATTACTATTTTTTTATTTTCAAAGGACCATTCACCTCGGAAAACTGCCTGAAATTTTTGACCGGAAATAACTTTTTCTGAAAGCATTAGTACCGGCAGAGACTCGACGAAGATACGCACGTGGACATTATTGGAATGGGTATTTACAATAGCCAGCTTCACCGGCTATTTAATCCCCTATTAAAGACTGTCAGAGTGTCAATGTGCTTTATATCCATAGGAAGACCGTTACATAAGGTGGCAGCACATTTGTCGAACCGCCTTTCACCGTAATTCTTGGTTCTTATTCTAGGAATGCTTAATAGCATAGCAGTGTCTAATCGTAAAGACCTGGCTGGTATTCACAAGTCAACTAATTCATTTTAATGCTGGAATTACCTACTACCTACCTAATCCTCTTCGCCCCAAGGGGGGCATAGGGCATCCACCACTCTTCGCCATCTAGGTCTGTCTTGAGCCGCTGTTTTCGCTTCGTTCCATGACATGGAGATGGTCTTCAGCTCTTTTTTCATCGTTCGTCTCCATGTCAGGACAGGTCTTCCCCTCTTCCTCCTCCCTTGGGGGTTCCAGTCAAGGGATTGGCGAACAATGTTGTTGGGGGCCTTCCGGAGTGTGTGGCCAATCCACCGCCATTTCCGCTTCTTTATTGTCATGGCAATTGGGGACTGGTGGGTTCTTCTCCATAGGTCTCGGTTTGATATTGTCTCTGGCCAGCGGATTTGGAGGATCTGACGTAGGCAGGTGTTGACAAAGACTTGTAGCTTTTCATCAAGCATTTTGGTGTGTCTCCACGTCTCTGAGCCGTATAGTAGGACGGAGATCACATTTGAGTTGAAGAGCTTCAGTTTTGTTGGTAGACGGATATTCTTATTCTTCCAAATGGGTCTAAGGATGACGAAGACATGTCTGGCTTTCCCGATTCGTGACTTGATATCTTCTTCTGTTCCTCCTGATGTACTCACAGCACTTCCCAGGTATGTGAAGTTCTTTACGTCTTCGATTGGTCCATCTTGCATGGTAATAGGGCGACTGTTTGCTGCGTTGATTCTCAGCGTCTTTGTTTTGCTGGTGTTGATAGTCAGCCCTGTTGATTGAGCAACCTGTTGTAGACGGTCAGTTTTCTGCTGTATACGGTTAATGCTGTGAGACATCAGGCAGATATCGTCGGCAAAGTCTAGGTCTTCCAGTTTCTTCTCAAAGGTCCACTGTAGACCACGTGGCACATTTGTGGTTGTCTTCAACACCCAGTCGATGACAAGAAGGAAGATCATGGGCGATAACAAACATCCTTGCCGGACTCCTGTTGTTACAGCAAATGATGGTGAGAGGTCAAAGTTGTGGATGACTTGGCAGGTCATGCCTTCATAGAAGCTGCGTATGATGTTGATGAACTTGTCTGGTATGCCGAAGTGCTTCATGATCTTCCATATCATGCTCCGCTCGATCATATCGAACGCCTTGCGGAAATCTATGAAGTTCAAGTATGCTGGAGACTGCCATTATATAGACTGTTCAATTATGATACGTAGTGCTGCTATTTGATCTGTACATGACCTTCTTGCTCTGAACCCTGCTTGTTCGTCTCTTAATTGCTCATCGATGCTGTTCTTCAGGCGTTCTAGTAGGACTCTGGAAAGGATCTTTGAAGGTAGGGATAGTAGTTGTATTCCTCGCCAGTTGTTGCAATCGCCCAGATCTCCCTTCTTGGGAAGCTTCACAATGATACCGGACTTCCACTCAACAGGAATCTCTTCTTTCTCCCAGATGTCCTGTATGAGCTTCAACATGATATCGGCTGTGATCTTGCTGTCTGCTTTCAGGGCTTCTGATGGGATGTTGTCTAAGCCAGGGGCTTTTCCAGACTTGGTCTTGTTTATGGCTCTATTGATCTCCTCTGTTGTGATGGGTCCCATGTTTACTTCCAGTTCTTCTCCAGCTTCAACTTCAGGAGTGTCCTGGACTGGTGGACCATTTAGGATGTCACTAAAGTGTTCCTTCCATCGGTCTATCTGTTCTTCTGGTTTGGTGAGCGTTCTCCCATCTTTGGCCTTGACTGGTTTGCCCGTGTCTGTCTTGTGTCCTGTAAGTTTCCTGGTGATGTCATATAGAGTCTTGAGGTCGTGTTTCTCAGCTGCTTCTTGTGCTTGTTTGGCCATGGTGTCAACGTATGTTCTCTTGTCGTCTCTGGCCATCTTCTTGACGTCCCTTTGTTTCCCTGTGTAGTCTGCCTTCGCTTGTGTTTTCTGGGCCCTGGTCTTGGCGGTGTCAAGCTTGTGTTTAAGAGTTCTTCTCTCTTCTATCTTGGCTATGGTGCTTCCTGACAGCCAGCTCTTGTATGTCCTGTTCTTGTGTCCCATCTTCTCTTCACAGGTTGATGTTAAGGCAGACTTCACTTGGTCCCACTTGGATTCCACAGTTCCTACATCTAGGTCGGCAAGTGCTTGGAACCGGTTCTTCAATGTGATAGCGAATTCTACCTTCGCATCTGCTGAGGAGAGTTTCTCTGTATTGAAGCGCCTCTTCCTTTGTGGTCTGGCATTCTTGTTGTTTGCGATTCGTGCCTTGACTTTGGCTACTATCAGCTCATGGTCTGAGCCAGCATCAGCACCTCTCTGGACTCTCACATCTAGCAGTTGCCCTCTCCATCGACGCGATATTGTGATGTGGTTGATCTGGTTCTCTGTGGTGAGGTCTGGAGACTTCCATGTGGCCTTGTGTATGTCCTTGTGCTTGAAGAACGTTCCTCCAATGATGAGGTCATTTTGGCTACAGAAGTCTGCGAACATCTCTCCATTTTCGTTGATGGTTCCTAGTCCTTCTCTTCCCATTGTAAATTCCCGGCCTGCATTATCATCACCAACCTTAGCATTCACATCTCCCATGAGTATGGTTATGTCTCTTCTAGCTGTTCTATCCATTACTGCCTGTAGCTGGTGGTAGAAGTTGTACTTATCCTCCTTTTCGGCCACGTTTGTTGGGGCATAGCATTGGATGACTGTGATCTTCTGAAATCTGGACTGAAAGCGGGCTGTGAGGATCCTATCGCTTATTGGTTCCCATTCTAGTAGGCTTCTAAGCGCGGTTTTATTCATCATCAGGCCTACTCCATTCCGATGTTGTGCATTGTCGCCAGTCTGACCTGAGTATAACAGGGTTTCACCGGTAGCAACTCTTCCTGAGTTGGTCCATCTCACTTCTGAGAGTCCCAGGATGTCCAATCTGTATCGCTGGAATTATCTTGTGACCTGCGCTGTCCTTCCTGCTTCATACATAGTACGTATATTCCAAGTCGCAATCCTTGAGACGGTTCGTGGAGAGAGGAGTTTTGTCGGTGGACTAGTCCACGTCATGAACTCTCTCCGGGGTCGATTCCTTTGATCCTTCGATAGCGTATTTGTGGTTTCTGTTTCTGTAGCGGTAAGTCTTTTTACGTGGTGAGGGTGCTGGCCTCACGCACAACCCTCCTCCTTTCGCATCCGGGCTTGGGACCGGCCATGGCGGAGTTTAATGCTGGAATTGGTGCTCGTATAAAATATTAACATATCTTTGCTTTTTCTCAGCTACTAACTTCTTTATAAGCTGTATAAAAACCAATAATATATGCATATATACATGTATATATGCTTTACTTTAATATAATAAGGCACAATGGTATATCTGATAGTTTTAATTATATACAGAATATAATTTATATACGATATGCTTAGTCCTAAATAGCACCAGTGTGTTCGCTCACTACTGCAGTGGTACACTTAGCCTGAACACATTCCTTTATGCAAAACACAATTTATAATATATTATAGTGAGTCCCCTTTATGTCAAACCACAAGTTAATTAGCTTTTTAAATGTCTTTCTTTGAACAAATCAGAAACCGACGTAAATATGGACTCGAGACAGTGTTAAACATAATAAAACCTACATGATTTGTTCTTAAATGTAATTGCTTATGTTCCTCATATGCATCATAAAGTAGGTCACTGACATTACGAGAGGAAATTCGTTTACAATACTTAACTAAATTACATATAGATCTAATATCTACATACATGGGACATTTTCAAATATCACCACATACAGCTTCATTAGTTGCTTTTTTGTGAACACAAATAATATTTTTCTTAAAATTTAAATTCAACTTATCACAGTCCATATTTTCAAATATTTTAATAATGTGTAATCTGGTTTTCCCCTAACCTATCATTCCCGGACATGAATGATCACAATTCTACTCTCTTAACTACAACATGAAACCATATACTTTAAACAGTTTAATATGTTAAAGCGTTTGGGTAACAGCATATTGGTACAGTAAATATATTACAAACGTCATTCAAATATAACTCCTATAGTGTCTATGAACATTACTAATGAATTCATTTCGTCTATGATCAACACTACTCCATTCCAGTGTCTATGACTGTTGAATTACCTCCCTTAGTCAATATGATTATCACTGTTCCATTTAAAGTCTATGATCCACACTATTCATTCAAATGTCTATGACTATTAAATTATCTCCCTTTGTCTATATTATGAACACATTCCATTCAAAGTCTATGGATCTTTGGAATAAGTATACTTTATCTATCATCAGCACTTATAAATCAATATCATAAATTGTCTGAATTCACAAATATTAATACATTCAAAATGCTCACAAACTTCTATTATCATAGTACATTTCTACACATATAATCATGTATGCAACATCTCAAATGTTGCATTAATTCTATCAACTATGGTAAGTCAATCCATTTATATCTAAACTATAATAAACAATAATTGTGTCAATGAATTTACCACTTCCAGATCATCTGACTTAATTTAATCATAGTATATAAGTACTCCCATCCATTAGTTGATAAATTATTGCAACCTCTTCAGTTTCAAAACAAAGCATTCAAATCAATATATCTAAACTTTCAAAATGAACAAGTATAATACCTTCAGCCAGTGTGAATAAGTTAAATTAAAATTTTATCGAACTGTACTGTGTGTTACCCACCACAGAACTGACCACACCTCATTATCCTACTCTAACTAACCGGTCTATCCGGTCTTGACCAATCAGGTGAAATTATTTTCCTGCTAATTCGTTACGCTCAAACGCGGGAAAATATATTTCTCAAAATAGCATTACCAGTATTAGGGCTTCCCCTGATCTCACTCCCATATAACAAGAATTAGTTTAAATATATGATAAAAAATATGACAAATACAATCAACATTATGGAGTTGCTGACAAAACAAATTCTAGCCTTCAAATCCCTTTTTAACAAGATCTTCTTGACAATAACTTAAAGTACTAGAATATGCAAATACTATACCATTAAAATGGTATTGTACGTCTGAATTATTTCCACTTTTACAAAATTTCATACATGTATTAGTCTTTAAAAGATTTACAGTAAGATGTAATTATTTTCATACAGATAAGTTGTCCAAACAGTTTTATAAGCCTTTTGATGATGTATATATGTACCTCCGTAGCTCAGTGGTTAGTGCGCTTGTCGTCTAATCTGGCGACCTGGGTTCAAATCCGGGTGGAGGTACATATATATGCCTGCCACGTTTCAGTAGAAATAAAGCAAATAAAGGCTATGCTCGGCGTAACAATAATTTTATAAAAGAAAACTAAAATTCAAAGAATATTCACTTGGTCATCATTACTATCAAAAACAGAAGGCAATTCAGATAAAAACAATTAAAAAGGGTTTGAACTAAGATTGTCCCCTTGATGTAAGTGTTTCACATGTATTGGCACAATAGACACACTTGTATTTTGTCCATGGAGGAAGTGTTATAATTTTAGTTGGAGTCACATTTTATTTCTAACAATAATGTTGTTCTCGTTCTGACCTTCCATTTCAGATGGAATGATGTCCGAGAAAGTTTTAGTCATAAAGCCATATTTGCCAGTTACATCGTTTAGTATCAATTCCTTATATTTAAGTCATGTGTTCTAATGTTGAACTTTCAGATGGCGAGTAATTTCCAGCAAGTGTGCTAAAATATATTTGCAACACTTATTTTCTAAGCCATAAGTTATATGACATTGTGTAATTCGTAGTTTTGAACACTATGCAAGTAAATGAATAGTAGCCAGCTCATTATCTATTAAAATATTATAAGCATCCTGCCATTATCCGTCCCGTAGCCACCATTATCCACTTCATCACAGACACCTTGCACAAAAACATGATTTTTGGCTTTATTGCTTATGTTAGAGATGTAGGTGAGGTGGCATATTAATTGTCAATACTTTGTTCTTATTTTTTATCGATATAGTGTATACAACAACTGTTGAATTATCAAGTACGAAGCAAAAATATAACAGTTTTCTGTAAATATCGCTTACTTTGTGTGATGTTTTGTCATTTTTCTACCGTTTCCCATGGATATTTCTGATGGTAAAAGTACTGTTGTATTGATAAATCATTGCTTTATCAATAGTGACAGAAAAATGTACTCATTGGATCATAGTAAAACAGTAATTTCTTATAAACATGCGTCTCTATTGTCGATTTGTTAGGGCCCTAGCCACCATTATCACCCAGCCACCCATTATCCGACCTAGCAGTCATTATACGGATACAGACCGTGATACCGTTGAAAGCTAATCATTTTCCGCTTAGCATGGGCTATATTTCATAGAAATCGATGAAGAAATAGAATACTTTAATAGATGTACATTATGCCCATGAATTCCCCTCATACCCTTGGTAACAGCAAAGGTGTACATCTAGAGAATGTGTGCGGTAGAGGCTTACTACACGTAACTACGGTCAAGTTGTATACATCAAAACTAACTTCGTGAATAGCTTGGCCAATTTGACACGAGCCTGACCTTTTGATTAGCATAATTTAACAGTCGATATAATACCTACGTTTACATCACCGAGTGTATGTTTCATAATCGGGGAGTATCGCGAAGACGCTCGAACACAAATTTGAAATACCGATATCGCACGATTTGCTTGTGGAAATTGATATATTCAAAGCAAGAACCTTGTAATATATTCTTGCATAAAGGTCAGGTTCAGGTCAAAATAGCCAAGCTAAACGCACCTTAAAACATGTTTATAGTATACACAGCGCACGGATATTTCATTCAATCCTCAACCAAGTGCGTGAATATCGTGCTTGGCGTGTAACCAATCTAGGCGTGTGTGTTACAAGTAAGCAAATATTTCGCTGTTCATATCTATGATTATGGATCAAGGGAAGGATATAGACGATTGTAAATGAACGTTCGTTTTAGCCCTTCTGATTTTTTGTAGACAATATATACTAAAAGACAACAAATTTGCACGGGTTTTTTAATCTTAATAACTTAACTTTAAGTGGAACTTATCGAATTAAGTATCGAGAGTCAGTGAAACTTATCGAATAAAGTATCGAGAGTCAGTTGAACTTATGTTTTACACACAGAAATAAAGTATCGAGAGTCAGTGGGACTCAGGTTTTACCCACAGGAATATACTATCGAGAGTCAGTGGGACTTAGGTTTTACCCACAGGAATAAAGTATCGTGAGTCAGTGGGACTTTTTGAATAAAGTATCGAAAGTCAGTGTAACATTTCGAATAAAGTATCGAGAGTCAGTGTAACTTATCAAATAAAGTATCGAGAGACAGTGGAACTTATCGTATAAAGTAACGAGAGTCAGTGGAACGTACCGAATAAAGTTTTGAGAGTCAGTGGAACTTATCGAATAAAATATCGAAAGTCAGTGGAACGTATCGAATTAAGTATCGAGAGTCAGTGGAACTTATGTTTTACCCACAGGAATAAAGTATCGAGAGTCAGTGGGACTTATGTTTAACCCACATGAATAAAGTTTCGTGAGTCAGTGGGACTTAGGTTTTACCCACAGGAATATAGTATCGAGAGTAAGAGGGACTTAGGTTTTACCCACAGGAATAAAGTATCGTGAGTCAGTGGGACTTTTTGAATAAAGTATCGAAAGTCAGTGTAACATATCGAATAAAGTATCGAGAGTCAGTGAAACTTATCGAAAAAAGTCTCGAGAGTCAGTGTAACTCATCGAATAAAATTTCAAGAGTCAGTGGGACTTAAGTTTTACCCACAGGAATAAAGTTTCGAGAGTCAGTGGAACTTAGGTTTTACCCACAGGAATATAGTATCGAGAGTCAGTGGGACTTAGGTTTTACCCACAGGAATATAGTATCGAGAGTCAGTAGGACTTAGGTTTTACCCACAGGAATATACTATCGAGAGTCAGTTGGACTTAAGTTTACCCACAGGAATATACTATCGAGAGACAGTGGGACTTAGGTTTTACCCACAGGAATATACTATCGAGAGCCAGTGGGACTTAGGTTTTACCCACAGGAATATACTTTCGAGAGACAGTTGGTCTTAGGTTTTACCCACAGGAATAAAGTATCGAGAGTGATTAAATTGTAGAACTTGTTTCAATATCACCTTAAATAAATAAGAATGAACATAAGGTATAAATGTTACTATTTTTAGCTCGACTATTCGAAGAATATGAGAGCTATTACAGTCACTTGTTCGTCGGCGTCGGCGTCGGCGTCGGCGTCGGCGTTGCATATGGTTAAAGTTTTACATACAAAACTTTAACCTTGGTTATATTTCAATAACCAGTGCATATATTGGATTGAAACTTTGCACTGGCTTTCCCTGTCATGTAATCAACCATGTTAGATAACTCGTGCATGAATTTAATGCAAATTATGGCCCTTTTTTACTTAGAAAATTTGTTTAAAGTTTTGCATGCAAGTTACTAATAAGGCCATCTCTCAAATAGTATCTGTGCTATGGCATTGAAACTAACAACACTTACTAACCATCATAAGGCAATGGCACCGGTCATGGGTAATAGCTCTATTATGATTATTATTTGAGTTATGCCCCTTTTTAACATAGAATTTTCTTGGTTAAAGTTTTGCATGCAAGTTTCATTCAGACCATATCTCAGCTACTATCCATGATACTGCATTGAAACTTACAACACTTGTTTACCATCATCAGTCAATGGTATCAGTCAAGGGCAATAACTCTATTATTTTTTTATTTCAGTTATGCCCCTTTTTAACATAGGAGTTTATTGGTTCAAGTTTTACATGCAAGTTCTATTCACGCCATATCTTAGTTACTATTTATGATATTGCATTGAAACTTATAACACTTGTTTATCATCATTAGTCAATGGTACTGGTCAATTGTAATAACTCCATTTTTAGTTTAATTCGAGTTATGCCCCTTTTAACTTAGACTTTCCTTGGTTAAAGTTTTGCATGCAAGTTACATTCAAACCATATCTCACCTACTATCAATGATATTGCATTGAAAAGTTTAACTTTTTAATGCAAACTATGATCCTTTTTTTAACTTGGACACGAGACACGATTTCGTCATGTGAATTTGGTCTAAAATACTATGTTTAAGCTTTGCAGGATACTTTCTGCCATTTTTATTTGGAAAAGAACATTTAAGGTGAGTACAATACTGTTTATCTTCATAAAAATATTATTAGGGTTAATTATAATAGTTTGCTTCATATAAAATCATAATTATTTAACAAATCCCATTATTTTATATAAATCTTTATGCCATTTATTATTTTACCATGCTATGGCAGCTTGCAGTAAATTTCTTCTGTACACGCCCAATATTTACAGTTGAAGCTTGTTACAGGTTGAAAGAGACAAGTCACGCCTCTTGCTTCCAGAGTGACAAATACAGTTAAGTTCCTGTAATGAGACTACATTTATGTATTGAATGGTCACAATATTGTGTGGTCTTAATAGAGGAACCGCTAACTGCTCAGGTTTTGTACACTTGCAGATTTAATAAAAATAATTTCTTTCTACTTTCAGATTTTAAGATAAAATGGAAAACAACAAAATTGTGGAATCTATTGCCGATATGGAATTGCACTTGCTAGGATTGGCATACAAGATAAAAAAAAAGGTGAAGACGTTGTACCAAAATTGGAAAGCATGGCTAGGAAGACCAAATGTGCAGCTATTACCCTCAAGATTAGGAATGAGAAAGCTGTAGAGGAGCTGGAAGCTATGAAAAGAGAAAATATTCATCTGAAAACCAGGCTTGACCAGACTGCTAAGGAAAAGGCAAAGGTGATAATTGAGAATGGAAAGTTGAAAAGGGAACTTTTTACCGTGCAAGCTAACCTGAAAGACCTAGAGACACAGGTTGAGCTGCAAGCGTCCCAGGATTTGTTTGGGAACTTGGAGGATGACGAAGACATCTTTAATAATGAAGAACTCGGTTTGGAAAGTCAACTCAATGATACCAATGGCGAACCTGTTGTAAAGAATGATAATGCCAATGTCGAAACTGTTGTAAAGAATGGTAATGCCAATGTCGAACCTGTTGTAAAGAAAAGTAGTAATGGTAAAACCAAAACTATTGTCAAGAAACAGTGTCATGGCGACGACAACAACAACAACACAAAAGAGCATGTTGTAATTTTAAAGAAACAGCTGGATGATAATAACAATGATTTAACTGTTGTAAAGAAACAAAAGACTCAATGAATACTGTACTTATATCAGCTATTGTATGACCTAATATTTGTATTCATTTTCGAATAGGATTATTTGTATGAATGAAAATTTCAGTCTTGTTTATTATATAATCAGTTACTTTCTATTTTTATGCCACCATAACGATTTACCTGTCAGCATACACCAGAGATAATAATGTAACTAATGTACAGGGACATATCTTTTGTTATTATTTTATGTGGATTAACATTTCTTTTATGTGGCTGCAGTTAGACGCAAGTATCTTCATTCCTTACAGGAGCCACATAAATATAGTCCCAAAAACTTGTCACATGTTACTAAGAAAGTTTTTAACTTACAGTCATGAAAGTTACTGGAACGTTGGTCCGGTTGTTAAGTTGCGCACCTTTGTTCTCCTTAACCATTGTTCGGAATTCAATGAAACTGCACGTGAATACTTGATACCTAGCCTAGTCGTACATGTTATCAAGAATTTTAGGTTGGATGATCTTTTAAGGAGTTATGGCCCATTGTGGGAGACATACATTTTTGTGTCAAAAAATCTTCTAGCTCATATTAAAGAAACACAAATAAAGTTCAGTTGTATTGATTGGTTGTTTCCATTTGCATTGTGATATTACTAGAATATTTGAATATTGAACATGTTTGTACTAATAAAAAAAAATATTTCAGACCTTTCCATGGAAGTACGTAAGTAAGTCAACATTTAAAGGTGCTGGATTCTTAACATATTTTTTACTTTAATACATACAGTTTATTACTTTCAGAAGCTCGGTTCACCTTGTTACAGTCACTCTTTGAGGTTGGGGTTGAAACAGGAGATTTGCATGATCTTTACCACTAGTGACCAGAAGAAACCAGATGCATATTTCACTGAAAGTTTCTGTAAAATGAATACATTATAACACTATCAACAGCCTTTTAATAATTGCACAAATATGATAGGAAAAGTTTGAACCGGCCATTGTTATAGTACATCTCATTTATTGTATTATTGCACTTTAACAGTTCACTTTTCTGTTGATGATAATAGAAATTGCAAATGTTTGGAATTGAAGAAGGACATGTTCATCCTGGTTGTCATTGTATGGAAACAATGTTTGACACATTTACATCACTGTTGCAGATAATAACGCAGAAGGTTGTAGTACTGTTACTCTTATTCACACATAACTTACCAAGGATTGTTAATGGGTATCCTAATGTACACCTTCTTGTTATTAATCATATATTTTGTTTCCTTGTGTACATCATAATAATATAAATGGATTTTCCAAGAATTAAATTACTAAATGAAATGGGAACATACTTGTATAAAACATATTTTAACTACATAATTCATAAATTGTACTGATAATTAGGGCTTTAAATTGCATGTTTGTAAAACATTTTACACTTGATAGACGTATGTAAGTATGTGTTAAATATTTATATACTTAATATAGGTATTTTATTTCAGGATATAGACACTACTTGCTTAGTAACAAGGGAACACATGCATATAATGGAAATAAAGTTATATGTTTGTCATGCGGCAAAACATTTCAAACAGAGCAGAAAATGAGGAAAAATTTATGCTACAGTTGGTCAGCATGTAAAAAGGCATTTACAAGAAAGCAATATTATGAACTGCATCAATGTGTGGTAAAGCATACATACACCTGTGATCAGTGTCTAAAAGTGTACAAAAGTAAACTTACGTTTGATAAACATAAATGCAGTTACTGTACCAAATGTAAAAAACTGTATTCAAGTTTTCAAAAAAAAAATGCATTGTTGCAATAAATCAGCTACTGAACAAGCAGACCTTGTACCTGATAAATCAAGTAGAAAAAGATGTACAGCTCCTTATCCAAATAGCAAAACATCAATGCCAGCTCCTGAACAAGTAAACCTTATACCTAATAAATCAAGTGGGAAAAGACTTTCAGCTCCTCACCCGAATAGCAAAACATCAACGCTAGCTACTGAACAAGTAAACCTTATACCTAATAAAGCAAGTGGGAAAAGACTTTCAGCTCCTCACCCGAATAGCAAAACATCAACGCCAGCTCCTGACCAAGTAAACCTTATACCTAATAAATCAAGTGGGAAAAGACTTTCAGCTCCTCACACAAGTGGAAATACGGGAATATCAACTTCATTGCTATCTTCAGAGTGTAAAGATGTTCAACTGATATCAACCTCAGCACCAAAACAACTCGAATTTGTACCTGTTAAATCAAGTTGGCAAAGACAACAATGTCTTAATTTATCAATCAGAGGAAAAACAACTCTGGGTTCTTCCAAGATAAGAAAGCCACTGACAAAGCCACAACATATACAGCCTATTAAATTGCTTTTTTAGAAGTATATCCTTTATTGTTGCTGGTAATGAAGATAGGCATGAATACTTCCGTCATTTGCTTATACATCATATGGTACAGAATGAAATGTGTATAAAAAAGTTATTCCATCTAATATTGCAATGGAACACTATTTGAATACATCAAAAATGCGACAGAATGGAACCTGGGCAACTGAGGTGGAAATATTTGCTATGGCCCATCTTCTTAAAACCGACATATATATCTACACTTCAGTACCGACATCAAATCAATTTACCTGGCTAAATTATTGTTGCAACTTTGTTGATAAAACTATTATTGCCAAAAAAGAGAGGATCTATATAAACCATAAAAACCAGAACCACTATGAAGTTGTGTTGGATGTATACAGGAGTGCAGATGTTGTTTCACAACATTTCATATCAGAAGAGAAAGACAGTTTGCTTTGGCATGAAATTGAGCACCAAATTAATTTTAGTAATGACAAACCAGTTTTCTGTTGTGAACAAAATAAGAAATGCCTATCAAGAAGTGAGAGGGAAAAGCTACGTATTGCTGAAAAACGTAAGGATCCTTTGTTTAAAGAAGAAGAAAACAGAAGAAAAAGGGAAAGTGAAAAAAGTCGTGCAAAAGAAAAAACTATTAAACATCAAAAAAGACAAAATAAAGAAGAATGTGAAAATGAAAACAAAAGAAAAAGAAAAAGTGAGACGAGCCGCAACACTGAAAGAGAAATTAAGAAGAAAAAAAAGCAAGATAAAGAAGAACGTGAAAATGAAAACAAAAGAAAAAGAAAAAGTGAGACGAGCCGCAACACTGAAAGAGAAATTAAGAAGAAAAAAAGGCAAGATAAAGAAGAACGTGACAATGAAAATATTAGGAAAAGGAACAACTGTGAAAGCAGGTATAAAGAAAAAGAACATAAACAGTTGAAAAGATCTTCTTCAGAGTATAGGGAATCAGAAAAAAAAAAGAAAACAGAAGATACGTCATACTGAAGAAATTATTTCTAAATTTCATCAACATGTAGAAAAGGGACCATTGTATGTGTGTTCGTGTTGCCATCAGCTTTGGTACAAAGAAACTGTCATACGTGCATGTACTTTGAATGTCAAGAATGAATTAAAGTCGAAAGTCAGCACACATTTTGTTAGTGTCGAAAACACAGAGTGGATTTGTTAAACATGTGCCTCGTTTATCAAGAAAAACTGTTCCACCACTGTCTGCTTACAACATAAATTTTCCAGATAAACCCCACTGTCTTTATTTGACAAACTTAGAAGAAAGATTAATATCACCAAGAATCCCTTTCATGATGTTGCACGAATTACCTAGAGGTGGACAGATCAGTATCAATGGCAATGTAGTTAATGTACCATCTGATGTTAATTCAACTGTGACTAACTTACCAAGAAATATTGACAACAACTCGACTGTGGCCCTTTAACTGAAAAGAAAACTGTCCTACAAACATCATGTTACATTCCAGAATATTAGAACAAACATGGTTAGAACTGCGCTGCAGTATTTGGTAAACAACAGCCCATTATATAGAGAAGAAGGCATAACAATAGATAAGGACTGGGATCTGCCGCCAACTAACCTGGAAGACAGAAAGGAGGAACAGTGTCTAAAAGATACTGAAACTGATGACTGGGACGAAAGAGACATTGAAAGCATGCCTGCAGGAACTACCGATACCATGTTACAACCATATGATGTACTGTCTGATGAATCATCAAACGTATTGTGTTTTGCACCAGCTGAAGGAAATCATCCTATAAGCATATTTACTGACAAATACTCCGAAGAACTTGCTTTCCCTACCACATATTGTGGACAAAAACGAGAAATTAACGTAAAAATATCATACAATGACATCTGCAAATCTGAACTTAGAAGAAAAGATCGACGTGCTGCTGGACACATTCCAAACATATTTTTCAAATTGAAAAAAATACAAGCAAAACATATTAATGAAAGATCAAGTGTTGCACTTCGAAAAACGAAAGGAAATATTGTCCATACAGCAGGAAATTTAAAGTCATCAGAACAGCTATTACATTTGATACGGCATGATGAAGGCTACAAGATTTTGAAAGACCTACGAGGTTCGCCACCTTACTGGGAAAAAACAAAAAAAGACATTTTTGCAATGTTGCGTGTATTGGGAATTCCAACTTGGTTTATGCCGTTCTCATCAGCAGAAACAAGATGGGTTCATTTACTCAAAATCCTGTCCGAGACCGTTCATGGAACAAAACTTACAACAGAACAAGTTCTGAATCTGACGTTCTTCGAAAAATCAGAATTAATTCAAAAAGACCCTGTTACATGCTCAAGACATTTTCATCATCAGGTTAAAAAAATAATATCCAGCATTTTGCAAACTTCCTATTCGCCAGTTGGAGAAGTAGTGGATTTTTTCTATAAAGTAGAATTCCAGATGAGAGGATCACCTCACATACATATGCTAGTGTGGGTAAAGGAAGCACCCAAACTACAAGAAACAGAAGAAAGTGAAAAATCAGTGATAGCATTTATTAATGCTCACGCTACTTGCAAAAGAGATCAATCTGTTGAAGACCTTGTTCACTTACAGGAACACAACCATAGTACGACATGTAAAAAGAAAGGAGAAAACATCTGCCGGTTTAATTTTCCATTACCTCCAATGCCAGCAACATGTATTGTAGAACCACTTGATCCGTCTGTTACTGCTGAAGAAAAACAAATATGTGATAAAAATTGGAAAATTATAACAAAAACATTGAATGATCTCAGAACTGAAAAAACATTAATAATGACTTTTAAGGAGTTTCTGGATTCACTACACTTAACAGAAGAAGAATACATGGCATCTGTTAGATCATCAATTGTAAGGCGACAGGTCTTTCTGAAGAGAGATGTTCACGAAACTCGCATAAACAGCTACAACAAAGTACTTCTACAGTGTTGGAGAGCAAACATTGATATCCAGTATGTGTTAGATCCATATGCTTGTGCCATATACATAGTGACTTACATTGCAAAGAGCCAACGAGGTATGAGCAATCTGTTATACGAAGCAGTTAAGGAATCTAAGGAGGGAAATTCAGATCTTTGCCTACAAGTCAAAAAGATAGGACACAAATTTCTAAATCATGTTGAAATATCAGCACAAGAAGCAGTGTTTTACATCTTACAAATGCCCCTTAAACAGGCTTCAAGGGAAGTTGTTTTTGTAAATACATCCCCTTCTGATCAAAGAGTTGTCATTTTGAAGAGTTTCACTACCATGAAAAACCTTGACGATGATTCTACAGACATCACTACAACGAGTATGTTACAAAGGTATGCTGAACGACCTCATAGTTTGGAAATGATCTGCTTGGCTGATTTCGTGTCACATTACAAAATTGTATACAGAAGTACAAAACATTCTGGAGATACTGAGTCAAGTAGTGATGAAGAGGAAACTACTGCAGAATCAAAATGTTACAAAATGTCTGATGGTAATTTATTGAAGAAAAGGCAACATCCAGCAGTTATCAGATATGGTCGTTACCAACAGTCTGTTGACCAAGAAAACTACTTCAGAGAAATTTTAATGCTGTTTCACCCATGGCGCACAGAGAGTTCAATCATCAGAGAAAGTGAAACCTTTACCCAAAGATACATTACAGTGTCCAAAATTACTGACAAAGAAAACAAAATGAGCGAGTATAATCACCAATTTGCTGAATTAGACCAGGCTTTAGAAGATATGAACTCCTTAAAACCAGAACTTATAGCACAAGGTTGGAATAATGTGGACCCACATCAGCATGCCGCTGAAGAAGAAGATATTGCAATGGGACCAGCAGAAAGTGACCAGTACAATGTAACTGCCTTTAGTACCTCAGTCAGACAATATTCGCCAGTTTTCAGAATTCAATCAGGATGTTACATTGCATTGTGAGCAACAAAAGAATTATTTGCTAGATTCCCACTATACCTCTTTAGCCAGACAATTGAATAACAGTCAAAGACACTTTTTTCTTCACATGTTACATCATTTTAAAACCTGTGAAAAGCCTGTTTATGTATTCCTAAGTGGAGGAGCCGGTGTAGGAAAAACATTAGTTGTGACTGTTCTCTATCAAGCATTAATGCGATTCTTCAATTCAAAACCTGAAACAAATCCAGTCAATCCGAAAGTTCTTCTTGCTGCACCAACAGGAAAAGCAGCCTATTTGATAAAAGGAAATACGTTACACTCATTACTTCATATTCCTGCAAACCAAGGCTTTGGATACAGCGCTCTTAAAAGTGATACATTGAACACATTCAGACAAAAATTTGTAGATGTCAAACTACTTATTATTGATGAAGTTTCCATGGTAGGCAATGCAATGTTCAATTTCGTTAACAAAAGACTTCAGCAAATAATGGGCACAACTAGACTTTTTGGAGGTATATCAGTGTTTGCAGTTGGAGATCTGTTCCAACTTAAACCAGTTTTTGATGGATGGATAATTCAACTGTTGAAAGATGATTACGGACCCTTAGCAGTTAATTTGTGGTCAGATAATTTTAGAATGTTTGAACTGGAAGAAGTCATGAGACAAAAAGAGTCAAAGCAATTTGCAGAAATTTTGAATAGACTAAGACAAGGAAATCATACAAAGAAGGACATCAGTATTCTAAAAAGTCGAGAACGCTCCACAGATATGCTTTATCCTGACTATCCTATTCAGACTCCACATATATATATTAGAAATGCCGATGTTGATAATCACAATTCAGTGGTTTGTGAGCTGCAAGGATCCTGCAAATTTGTATCAAAAGCATTTGATGTTGTTCTAGGAGATGTTACAGAAAATGTTAAAGCAGACATACTTACAAGAATACCCAAAGATACTTCAAAAACTATGGGTTTAGCCACGGAAGTAAAAACCGTTGTAGGAATCAGAAATGAAATTTCGTGCAATATTGACATTGAAGATGGACTTGCAAATGGTGCATCATTTGTGTTTCATAAAGAGGGCATATTGGACAAGGATGGGAAACCGAAGTTTATCTGGGCAAAGTTCGATGATGAGCGGATTGGACTACAATGTAGAGAAAAAAACAAATCATTGTACATCAACGAAATATGTAAGGAGTGGACACCAATTTTTAGAATTAAACGACAATTTCCAATTGGAAGGTATAAAAATATACTTGTTTTACGTTCACAGTTTCCAATTCGATGTGCAGTAGCAAAATCATGTCATCGTTGTCAAGGGGATACAATGGAGTCAGCAATAGCTGATTTTTCAGGAAAATGCTTTGCTCATTCACATTATGTTGCTCTTAGTAGGGTCACAAAAATAGACAACTTGCAGATAAGAAGTCTCAATGAAAACAAAATTCATGTGGACAAAAAAGTTGTAGCGGAAATGCAGAGACTTAGATCTTTTGCATTATTAAATACTCAACCAAACCTAATTGCTGATAGGTCTTTTGTTGTACTTTACCACAATGTGCGTCACAGCAAAAACACTTCAATGATATCTTAACATCACCTATTTACCAGGAAACTGACATCAACATATTTTCTTAAACAAAGTTGTCGAAAAAAATTGACTCATGCAATTTTCAACTACCAAATTATACCTTAAGAAGATATGATAGTTGCAACAAAACCTATGGCTTAACATTATATATCAAAGATAATGTTGAAGTCACACAGGAAGTGAATGAAAATCAGTGCTATGGTAAAGAATACATGGAGCTAGTGATAGTACAGGTGGCGACAAAATTGCGAAACATTCCAGTTCTCTCTGTTGGAGCAGTTAACATATCACCGAAGACATCGCCTATTCATCTAAGACTGTTTCTTCAGAAAATATACAAAGAAATGTCAGCAAGAAATAAGCCTTTTATGTTACTTGGAGATTTTAATGTTGATGTCATGGACAAATCAAATACCTACTTGACAGAAATTCTTCACTGCACGCAAGTGATATCAGAGATTACAACTGATGGAAAATCTTTGCTAGACAATATATATGTTAGTAACAGTATACGAAGTTACCAGTGCCATGTAGTAGAATCATACTTCTCAGATCACAAAGCTGTCATAATAGCTTTGAAATAAAATGTTTCTCTGTTTTTAAAACAGTTCCTTTTATAGACAATATCTTAAAATGACTATTTTTTATGCTCCCAAAAAAACAGGAAATTCTTGTGAGCAATATTTTTCTGCAACTACTGAAACAGATGTTATGTTTCATTATGATGTGAAAAGTTGCGACACATATAATTATGCATTTCATACAAAGTTATGGCTCCTTTATTCTGATTACGTTTCTTGTCTACACTAGTTCTCTGCCGTGACAAAATGGAATTCAAGGAAACAATGGAATATGTTCAAGGAAACATGTTCTTCATAGAGATTCTTGTGAGCGCTATTTTCTGCAACTAGTGAATTCAATTCAACAAAATAGATGTTATGTTTCATTATGACGTGGAAATTTGCGACACATATAATTATGCATTTCATACAAAGTTATGGCTCCTTCATTCTGATGACATTTCTTGTCTACACTAGTTCTCTGCCGTGACAAAATGGAATTCAAGGAAAGAAGGAAATTCTAGGAAACTATTGTATTCAAGGAAACTATGGAATTCAAGGAAAGATGTTCTTCATGAGTGACAAACAAATCAAAGGACACAATGTCTTATTTAAGTAATCTGTTGTCTTAGTTGGATTACACAAGTTAATAAACTAACAATATAACCTTGGTTTTAGTTTATATCAAAATTTCTTGTTATTGAATAACCTCGCTTATTGTTATATATTAAGACACACTCATGAGCCATTTATATGACGAAACTACTTTGTGGATTACCAATTATGCCCCATGGAAGCATATTAAGTATTATTATCGCTAAAACCCCTCAAAATTTCAACAAAAAACTCCCAACAGTTACCGAGAAAATAAAAAAATATATTTCCGTGACGAGACGAAATAGTCGTAAATATATTAGGTTTTACAACAAGCTTGCATGAGTTGTTTCCCTTCGGTCGTAGTTAATATAATTGTTGTTGTTGTTGAATAAAGTGCTGCAGTGTTTTATTATTTTAATAATTTGAATATATATTTTTGTCATTATACAGAATATTTCGACACACGTTCTTCTTACAGATTAAAGCGATTTATTGTTTTTGGTACATTTATTTCATTAAATGCGCTAGTGGACAATAATATGCTAGATGTAGGGAGTGCCTCTTTAAAGTGGATGTTGTGGTATTTTTACAAATATTAAAATTGCGATTTTATCTTAAAGCAATTAATAGTTTATATTCTTTTGAAAAAAATTCAGAAGAACCTTCCCCTTAAAATGTACGGATCATTTATTACAAATGCTTTAAAAAAAAAAATAATGCTATAATACTTAGATTAATTTTGGGGTTGGCGCATAATATTACGTTCTACATACGTTGTAACTAGTATTCGCGACTTTTTGTTGTTTAAAAGCATTTGGAATAAATGATCCGTACACTTTTAGCTATAGGTTCTTCTGCACTTTTTACATAAGAATATAAACTAGTAATTACTATATAGTTCGCAATTTTAAGACATGAAAAGATGCCGACACATCCCCTTTAAACAAGTACAAAGTAACAAATTCTCACATATAAATGATTGCCAGTTTAATAATGTCGTATAATACACATATTATTTGTCTAATATGGTAAACTGAAATTATCACATTGTTTTGTTGAGGCTTGAATTCTTAAGATAGATATTTAGGTTAACCACTAGAATATTGTATTACATGTATTGCTCACTATTGCTAACTTGTATTGTATTTATCCTCCCAGTTTAGTTCTCTGGCTGAATCTAAAACTTGTTAATACCTACATTTATCACAAATCTGTACACTTTCCTACTATGCAATAAAAAAATCATATTGCACAGTGTGCTTACATACTTTGCAAATGACATGTGATGTTCTTGGTTTATATGATGTTTATGTGATAAGTAGAATATTGTTGCTAGGTAGTAAAATTTTTAGACAGTGATAGGTGTTTGCCTTTTTTCTATGTCTAAAGGTTGTATCTATGTGTCAAAAGGTTGTATCTCACCCGAAACTGTAGATGAATTTGACAAATTAATGCCAAATAGTCATATCTGGCCGAGATCTCACATTTTGTTACCAAAAATAAATGGGTGCGAGGTTTTGAATGTGTCATATGACGTATATCTAAGAAAATGATTGGTGCAGAGCTACGATATTTTGACATAAGGAGCAAAACGGTCTCCTGTTTCCCCGCTCAAAACCTGTTTCCCCGAGGTTTTGACTATCCAGCGAGGATATCAAACTTGTGTTGTTTGGCATGGTATTGTATTCAATACTAAAAATAATTACTAAACTACTTTAAACTCATCACTGATTTATTACATGACTGTATCCTCTACATTATTATTTTAATTTGTCACCATTGTTTTAAAATTGACTCCTTTAACAAATCATATCTTACTCATATGATTATTTTGTAGAAACTTTGTTATGTCAGTGGATGTATACAATTCCCTTTAAACATACACATTTCTTGAATAGAGTACAGTGCCGCTTGAAGTCTTAAAATCATTTTCACTGACAAATATTTGTTAACACACACGGTTTAACCGGATGCGTGGTCGGCCGAGTGATGCGTTACGGCCGAGGTAAATACTGATGATGGGTAAGTAGTGGGGTTATCTTTCTTACCAGAACTTATCGATTTCGATATTTCTGGTGGATGAAGCGATTTGTGAATGACAACAAAGGTTTTAATGCACTATTCACAAAGATTCGCATGCTATCTTTGCGGAATAAGTCTGATAGAGCCTGTTTATACACGACACGCAGAAAATAATGCTCAATTCTCACATACATTGTCCGAAATTAAATAGGTTTGCGCTAGTATTGAACTATTTAACATCACAGATCCAACGAAAATTCATCTATGAACAATTCTGTAAAGTTACAATTCTGTCCGTGCCCTGAAACCAACGATTGACCCCTTCAAAGAGACCCTAGTATGCGCCAAAATGATGACGTTTACAGCCGAGGAGATTTTGTGATGATGACGTTTACGGCCGAGGACGATAAATATGGATGACGTTTACAGCCGAGGAAATACTTACTAAAAACTGTCATTTTTCGCAGTTTAAATGGTTTTCTCACAGGTAAAGTATGGATTATTCGCCAGTGTACATTCCAATGAACATTTCTTTACCAGAAAATGTTGGATAGGATTGCCTTACACTTATTTTATTCCTATATATTTGATATAAAACGTCATTTTAGAGATCTATGACTTTACAAGACAGGTATTTTGTTTGTTTGAAAAAAGCATTTAACAGTTTGCATGGTCTCAAGGAAGAACGCCAGTCAGCATACCGAAAATGACACCCTTTTGAACCAGTTCATACCGTTGTGCTCCCTGTCTTCACCGGGACGTGTCTTGCACACATTCTTGTGTTTATCATATTTTACAGAGTTGTGCACCAGTCAGTTGCAACCACGGCCCATATCCCCGGGGATGGGCATTGGATAGGCGAAAAAAGCCGTGTTTTACCTTCCAGCTTTCCTCGCCGGAGAAATGTGGTAGATTAAATGTCCGAACCAATATCCTGGGGACAATGTTTAGCTGTCAGAGGTCGGGGAATACTGAAGATTTTACCATCAGCTATCCCCTGCAGGGTTGGGGAATTGCGGTGGTTTTGAAAACCCGAAAGTAAAATTCCACACCAATACACACGGGTGGAGACCGTTGATGCAACTGACTCATGCATTATTTTAATGTTCGTATTTTCCTTTATTTGTTTTGGTGGAATGTTTTTTATGCTTGGAGTAGGGAAAGAAAAATGTTCATTCAGAACTGATGGTACACGTTTTTTAACTCTGTATATATCTTAATGGGTATACAGAAGGAAATGTTTTAAATATCGTCATTGACTCTTCTTATCACGGGCTAGGACCGCTTCTGTTGTTTACAGTGACCAGGCCATAGGTCTAGGACCGGTTTTGCTGTTAACGCACAATTTGTTTGATGTCTGAATCCCTGCCCTACAGCCAGAGCTGACAGTCCAAGTCTCCGGGGTCGGTACATGTAATCACATAGTAAATCGCAGTTTTTGGAACCGAACCAAAGTATATTTACCGGGACTAGGAGTCGATTAGGTTGTCTTTTTGCCGCACATTGTGAAGATTTGTCGGTCTAATTCTCCCTGTACTCTCGCCGGCGGCAGCGGGACGTTCACCGGGACAGTGAGAACGGGGCCAAAATTATACTCGATTTCCCACGTGTAAATTCCAATAATCAAAAGATAATTAAAAAAAACCAATTTCTCCAAATAACGCTATGAAGTCATGATTTGAAGCCAAAACATATGTCTTCAAACTAAAAATCTAATAAAAAATATCGGCTCAAGTGGGGTTTGAACCCACGATCTATAGGAAATTCGATCACGGTATAACAAGATGATGCAACAGTTCTGCTTATCTTAAGGCTGCTATGGCGTTCCATAGAGCTAGTCAGGGTTCAATATGGCCATATTTCACAATCTTAGTATTTACTTTCAAATAAACAAATATCTGTCTTGTAAATAATATAGATCTTCAAAATGACGTTTGATATTGAAGATATAAGAATAATATAAGTGTAAGGCAGTTCTTTTCAACATTTTCGGGGCAAAGGGCAAAAAAGTGTTCGTTGGAATGTACACTTGCGAATATTCCATACTTTGCCGGTGAGAAAACCATTTAAACTGCGAAAAATGACAGTTTTTAGTAAGTTTTTCCTCGGCCGTAAACGTCATCCATATTTTTCGTCCTCGGCCGTAAACGTCATCATCACAAAATCTCCTCGGCTGTAAACGTCATCATTTTGGCGCATACTAGGGTCTCTTTGAAGGGGTCAATCGTTGGTTTCAGGGCACGGATAGAGTTGTAACTTTACAGAATTGTTCATAGATGAATTTTCGTTCGATCTATGATGTTAAATAGTTCAATACTAGGGCAAACTGTTTAATTTCGGACAATGTATGTGAGAATTGAGCATTATTTTCTGCGTGTCGTGTATAAACAGGCTCTATCAGAATTATTCCGCAAAGATAGCATGCGAATCTGTGTGAATTGTGCATTTAAACCTTTGTGGTCATTCACAAATCGCTAGATCCACCAGAAATATCGAAATCGATAAGTTCTGGTAAGAAATATAACCCCACTACTTACCCGTCATCAGTATTTACCTCGGCCGTAACGCATCACTCGGCCGACCACGCATCCGGTTATACCGTGTGTAACAGTCCAGTGTTGAGATAATTGCCATGCCTCAACAACCATTGTACATTAGCTTTCATTGTCATGTAGTCAACTAAGTAGCGTAACTCACGTTTCAATATAATACAAATTTTAAATGGCCTGTTTTGAACTTATATTTTTTCTTACAAATGGCTGCGAATAGTCGAGCGCGCTGTCTAGTGACAGCTCTTGTAAGACATTGAAGTTACCTATGGGACATATCAGTGGAGAAGGCTTGGTGACACTGGATAGACGTCAACTATCAGACGCATTAAAACTGTTCATAGATATAATGCAGCACTGCTATCCTGAACAACCCACAAAAGACGTCGGTAAAGGTGTCATTCTATTATCTTTTATGGTTAAATAATATTATTTTCAAGATAAGTTTAACATTTACAATATGTATATAAATGGCAACACCTTCTACGGGCTGCCCTCAAAATGTCTGTTTGTCAAAAATAGTACTAGTAACTGTATCACTTTCAGCAATGATTGACAAATTACTAATAATATACATCGATACATTATTTCAAAATTCAATATAACGGGCCATGGGGGCATAATATACGAACACATTATAAGAAATAACACATCGACTATGCAAACATGTATGTTAAGTTGTATTCTATATAAACTCCTGGATGATTTAGATCAAAGATGTCAGTTGTTCAATTTGTTTGTATGTGCTACATGCAGAACAATTGATCCGTTTCGTGTAATTTATAAACGAATTGTCGGTCAAAAATGACCGCTGTTTTTTTCCATAAATTAGTTATCAACCACTAACATAATTATATGCAATAGCTGGATGGGGTATATGTTTAAGACATATGGTTTAAGTCTTAGAAGAACATTTTTGAGTACCTAAAACCTGTCATTATACATGTTTATCATGTCCTAACTTCACTTCCCCAAAAGTCGATCATTATTTATTTTTACCATGTCCTTACAGAACTACCACCAAAGTCGGTCATTATACATGTTTATCATGTCCATACATTACTTCCACCAAAGTCTGTCATTATACATGTTTATCATGTTCTTACATTACTACCACCAAAGTCGGTCATTATACATGTTTATCATGTCCTTACATTACTACCACCAAGGTCGGTCATTATACATGTTTATCATGTCCTTACAGTATTACCACCAAAGTCGGTCATTATACATGTTTATCATGTCCTTACAGTAAAACCACCAAAGTCTGTCATTATACATGTTTATCATGTCCTTACATTACTACCACCAATGTCGGTCATTATACATGTTTATCATGTTCTTACAGAACTACCACCAAAGTCGGTCATAATACATGTTTATCATGTCCTTACATTACTTCCACCAAAGTCGGTCATTATACATTTTTATCATGTTCTTACATTACTACCAACAAAGTCGGTCATTATACATGTTTATCATGTTCATACATTACTTCCACCAAAGTCTGTCATTATACATGTTTATCATGTCCTTACAGAACTACCATCCAAGTCGGTCAGTATACATGTTTATCATGTTCATACATTACTTCCACCAAAGTCGGTCATTATACATGTTTATCATGTCCTTACATTACTACCACCAACATATGTCATTATACATGTTAACCATGTACATACAGTACAACCACAAAAGTCGGTCATTATACATGTTTATCGTGTCCATACAGAACTACTACCAAAATCGGTCATTATTCATGTTTATCATTTCCTTACATTACTACCACCAAAGTCTGTCATTATACATGTTTATCATGTCCTTACAGTATTACCACCAAAGTCTGTCATTATACATGTTTATCATGTCCTTACATTACTACCACCAAAGTCTGTCATTATACATGTTTATCATGTCCTTACAGTATTACCACCAAAGTCTGTCATTATACATGTTTATCATGTCCTTACAGAACTACCACCAATGTCGGTCATTATACATGTTTATCATGTCCTTACAGAACTACCACCAAAGTCTGTCATTATACATGTTTATCATTTCCTTTCAGTTTTTCCTCCAAAGTCGGTCATTATACATGTTTATCATATCCTTTCATTACTACCACCAAAGTATGTCAATATACATGTTTATCATGTCCCTACAGCCCTACAACGAAAGTCTGTCAATATACATGTTTATCATGTCCATACCTTTATTCCACCAAAGTCTGTCATTATACATGTTTATCATGTCCTTACATTACTACCATCAATGTCTGTCGTTATACATGTTTATCATGTTCTTACAGAACTACTACCAAAGTCGGTCATTATACATGTTTATCATTTCCTTTCAGTTCTTCCTCCAAAGTCGGTCATTATACATGTTTATCATGTCATTACATTACTACCACCAAAGTATGTCAATATACATGTTTATCATGTCCCTACAGCCCTACAACGAAAGTCTGTCAATATACATGTTTATTTTGTCCTAACATTACTGCCACCGATGTCGGTCATTATACATGTTTATCATGTCCTTACATTACTAGAACCAAAGTCTGTCATTATACACGTTTATCATGTCCCTACAGAACTACCACCAAGGTCGGTCATTATACATGTTTATCATGTCCTTACAGTATTACCACCAAAGTCTGTCATTATACATGTTTATCATGTCCTTACATTACTACTACCAAAGTCTGTCATTATACATGTTTATCATGTCCTTACATTATTACCACCAAAGTCTGTCATTATACATGTTGATCATGTCCTTACAGTATTACCACCAAAGTCTGTCATTATACATGATTATCATGTCCTTACAGAACTACCACCAAAGTCTGTCATTATACATGTTGATCATGTCCTTACAGTACTACCACCAAAGTCTGTCAATATCCATGTTGATCATGTCCTTACATTACTACCACCAAAGTCTGTCATTATACATGTTTATCATGTCCTTACAGAAATACCACCAAAGTCTCTCATTATACATGTTTATCATGTCCTTACAGTATTACCACCAAAGTCTGTCATTATACATGTTTATCATATCCTTACAGTATTACCACCAAAGTCTGTCATTATACATGTTTATCATGTCCTTACAGAACTACCACCAAAGTCTGTCATTATACATGTTTATCATGTCCATACATTACTACCACAAAAGTCTGTCATTATACATGTTTATCATGTCCTTACAGAACTACCACCAAATGCTGTCATTATACATGTTTATCATGTCCTTACAGTATTACCACCAAAATATGTCATTATACATGTTTATCATGTCCTTACAGTATTACCACCAAAGTCTGTCATTATAAATGTTTATCATGTCCTTACAGTAAAACCACCAAAGTCTGTCATTATACATGTTTATCATGTCCTTACAGTAAAACCACCAAAGTCGGTCATCATACATGTTTATCATGTCCTTACAGTAAAACCACCAAAGTCGGTCATTATACATGTTTATCATGTCCTTACAGTAAAACCACCAAAGTCGGTCATTATACATGTTTATCATGTCCTTACAGTAAAACCACCAAAGTCGGTCATTATACATGTTTATCATGTCCTTACAGTAAAACCACCAAAGTCGGTCATTATACATGTTTATCATGTCCCTACAGAACTACCACCAAAGTCTGTCATTATACATGTTTATCATGTCCTTACAGTATTACCACCAAAGTCGGTCATTATACATGTTTATCATGTCCTTACATTACTAGAACCAAAGTCGGTCATTATACATGTTAATCATGTCCTTACAGTACAGTACTACCACCAAAGTTTGTCATTATACATGTTTATCATATCCTTACAGTACAGTACTACCACCAAAGTTTGTCATTATACATGTTTATCATATCCTTACAGTAAAACCACCAAAGTCGGTCATTATACATGTTTATCATGTCCTTACAGTAAAACCACCAAAGTCGGTCATTATACATGTTTATCATGTCCCTACAGAACTACCACCAAAGTCTGTCATTATACATGTTTATCATGTCCTTACAGTATTACCACCAAAGTCGGTCATTATACATGTTTATCATGTCCTTACATTACTAGAACCAAAGTCGGTCATTATACATGTTAATCATGTCCTAACAGAACTACCACCAGCAATAAAAACACCAGAGGGAAGACGATTAACGTTAAGTCAACTAGAAACACCAGAGTTAGCCAGAAGACTGTGCAATATGACACCAATCCCCGACTTGTCGGTATGACGTTTCGTGTTTCTCCTTTTTCTGATTATTGGACAGGTTATCAGTGGTGATATTCTATATTGACTTAAAGATAGGACAACCAATCCTATCACACCATATTTACCCTTGGTCAGTAACAGGCGATATGATTGGCTTTCCCTATTCTCAAAGTAAATGAAATGGATAATATGAGGCCTCTCTTCAGCGTTTGACTGAAATATGACTGAATATTATTTCTGCTTTTTATGTTATATGTGTATATGCATGTATCAAACTACTAAACAGTGAAGACATTTTGTACCCCATGGTTCGTGGTTGAATAGAAGTAGTCCTCTTTCTTACTTTCTATGTGTCGTAATAGTCGACTAATGAGATACCATGCAGAACGAATCACGTTTATTAATTATATCTTATATTTTCCCTTCTCCATATAAATAAGTTATTTGGAACAGGGATCATTTTTCATGTGGATTTGTATCACGGTTACCCTGGGATAGTATTGGTCATTGAAGTTCCTTTTGACACATCTGGTATTGCGACGCCAAAATGTGTATGTGCTTAATGATGCTAGCTGTCTATGTTTCTTAAGTCACCATGAATAAGACAACACTCCGCCTAAATGACATTTGTTCCGATATTAAAAAGATTCGGTCCACACCAACAAAGGCTGCCGAAATGAATCTAGTTGAAACTGTTCTGTTTATAATAATTGTTAGTCTAACGAGTCCTCGAATAAGCAGTTTTGTCTAGTAGTATACGCTAAGCTTGTATCATTACACCCGTGAAAATATTAGCTGATTTTGCACTCAAATTTGTTAGTTTAAGCATTATTACAATAAAGATACAAAAACAATAAAAAAACTTGGATAAAGAGTATCTGGTATAATATAGTTGTTCCCGAGTACTGACCACACTTAAACCCCAGATTGATCACCGTATTCAACATAATGGCATTCAAAAACTTGCACGCCGTATTTTGATTCTTACATAACAATAGTAGATATTTACAGAGCAGAGCAGAAGGATAGCATGATGTAACGTTCGGTAAACATAAATATCAATACGGGAATGGTCAGCTTGTGATTCTATGTACAGTCTGGAGTTATCCCTTAATTGGATATAATTAATGTATGGTAAATTGTTGGCTCGCGTATAAGTTGTTGACGGTGTTTGATGAATTGTGTATGACTTTGATTACAGAGTAAATCGGTAAGACAGAAGAAACCATCGATAACTACAGTAACTCCTAAACAATTTGTTCCTGCTAAGGTAACAAAGCCACCAGCAGCCTTCAAGAGAAGTTTGTCTACGCGCTCTGTTTCAGACAAAGACAAACAACCGAAGGACGTCTTCAAGAGAAGTGCGTTTACACGTCAAACTTCTGAAAAAGACAAACGACCAAAGGGTTTGTCATATGAAAAGAAAAAGGACTCGTCAACAAACCCGACAACAAGTCGGAATCGCCGTCCTAGTGCAGTGTCTACAAAAGCTAAGAGGATTGTACCAGTTTCACAACCATCATCGACGACGCCTATTTCTCAGGATAGATAAGCTGTTCGAAGAGGTACAATGAGTCCTTGAAGTACATTAAAATTATCTATTTTGTGTCTGCCAATTTTCTCCCAATGAAGTGAACACATGTACGAGGGGTGATCAATATATTCGAGGACTTTTCATCTAGAAATTTCATATTGGCAGCAAGGCTCACAACCATTTAACATCATTCAGAGTAAGATGTCTCCGACCGAATGCACTTATAAAATTATTTGATTCATACAAGGGGCGCGTGACGTTGGACGTCGCCAACGTCACGCGACGTCATTCTAAGCGTCACCGTCGAAGCAGCACATAGCTCCTTTCTGGACTGATACTCGGTCCCATGTATGAGACAGGTTTGCTTTTATTACTGAAATAAGTAGTTAATAGTCAATTCTGGAATGTGAGGTGGAATAAAAAGAGTATCGATGCGTTATTGGAAACAAAACTCGGGTAACGGCGGTTGGGTGTACAAAATTAGATTATTTCAATTAAGAATGAAGCAGGGCCTATCAGGTTTAGAACGCAATTTCGAAATAACCCTTTTGATTTGGAGTGAACGATTTAATATTTTGTAGCCTATACTAGTGTTCGTTTTCGCAAGTAACATTTGGTTGAGAGCGGTGCGTCCTATTTCGCATAATTTAACGGAAAGTGTCACTAACGCGGTGTTATTTTTGCTGTGTATCCTTATTTTATCGACTGAATCGTTTGACAGAGACTCAACAATCACATAAACAACGGAATCAAATGAAAATGACCAATTGGGAGCGCACAGAATCCATGCACAATTTAGTCAAGTCATTTCGGAGATATCGCGAGGATTTTATTTGTTTCGCGTTAATTTTCATAGCATGTCGTTACTTAGAAGTAACGTTACGTCCGAGATGCTCGAAGGTGCGCGCTTCACCATGGTTACGAAAAGTGACGTCATCAAGTAAATAATGACGTTATCATAAAGTAATCAACCAAATCGCGAAATAATTGATTGATCTAGACCAGCTTGTAATTTCATTACTCTAGTTCCAATATGTCAAAATTGAGAAGAAAAGTCCTCGAATATATTGATCACCCCTCGTAAGTTTCGATAACTATTGTCGATTCAAAGATGTCTGTCAAAACCGCCAAAATGTTCCATTTCTTAATAGCTACTTGCAGAAAGTATAACCACAACGCTTTAGGACAAATAGCTTTTTAATCATCTCAGTGTATTATTGATGGTATAATTTAATCCCGAAACACCTTTAATAATCGACCAGGTTGAATGTTTGTTTACGCGGTTGTGACAGAGATCTTTGAATCAACTATACTGTGTGATAAAAATAGAACACAACATGCGAAAGTAAATTGCAAAATGTAATGTGCATGGGCGTAGGAGAAGGGGGGGCCAGGGGGGGCCAGGCCCCCCCAATGTCTGGACAGGGGGGGGCCAACATATCTTTTGGCCCCCCCAATAATTCAGACGAAAAGTAAAACTCACGACCTAATATATATCGTTATAGGCAAATTGCCTTCAGTACTTGGTGGAAACGTATAAAAAAAATTTTTGCTCGCTTCGCTCGCATAATAAATTCCTTAAATATAAATTTTTAAACACCCATTGTTTGCAAAAAATACAGTCGTGACATAAATTATACTCTAAACTTCCCCCAACCCTAGTTTACGACCTTCAGAGGTTTTCCATTATATATAAAGCCTTTGAAACAAAAGTTTTCACATTTCTCAAAATCGAGGAATTTAAATTTTGTGCAAACACTTTAATGTAAGAACTTTTCAAATTCCCTGAATTTAGGTCCTTTTTAAATATCAAATAAGGTATCTCGGAACGCTAACAACGCACCAGATTGATCCATTGTTTAGAAAGTTTTCCCGGGGAAATACCCCTGGACCCCCTTATACTTCAACTGATACACTTTCAGTTACCTATAATTAATAAATCAAACTACCAGAGAACCATCAATTCACAGTTATTATATAGATATAGGAGGATTGTGGACGTTTAAGAGTACAATTTATGTACGAGTGTGTTATTGTGCAAACAATGGGTATTGTCATATTTTGATATAATGCAGTGTGATTGCGAGCGAAGCGAGCAAAAAAAATTTTTTACCCTAAGTTGCCAAATATTTGGCCCCCCCAATGTTGAAGACGCTCCTACGCCCATGATGTGTAGATGTTTGTTGAGCGAAGATACTGAATGTAGACTGGTTTGTGTGTCTTTTCACGTCTTATGATATATATAGATACTCAGATTGAGTACACAAAGATGGACATTCCTCGTTTTACATTTATAAGACCATGATATTTAAACGGAAAATCCGCCAATTTTCTGTGTTATGATTTATGTCTCCCTTTAAAGAGTCTTCTTAAACATGCAGATCTTTCATTATCTTAATGATGAAAAGAAAAGCGCCATGTACTCGATGACACACTTTAAGAACATCGCAGCATGTTCTTATCTTACTACTGAGATTAGCGCACTACGTGAACATATTGAAGTCACCTCAAAAAGTGAATTACTGATATTTACTGTATATCGTGAAATTCTTTTCCAATATTTTCTTACAGGAAAAATATCATCACAAACTTCATCTCTGTGCTCTTCACTAAAGCTTCTAGATTACATAAACAGACGTTTGGCAGAGAGGAAAAGGTACGTAATTTGCGCATTTTGCAGACACGAGCACTAGCTTGGCATCAGAGACTTTGTCACTGAGAGTGATTTAGGGGAAGGGGGAGAAATAGGAGGGTGAGGTAAACAAGAATTCGGATTGATAAAGAAAATGAAAGGGTTGAAGCAAACAGACTTGTATTTTGTAAATAGTATTACCCTCAAAGAATACCAACTTCTTGTTAATGCACTGGCCATCATAATTACAAAGTGTATTTGAATGAGTCTGCATGACTTTCTGTACGCGTTAGCAAACACATACATGTAGACTAATGGGCTAATGTCACTAGCGAAAACGCACACCATGCTAATATTATACATTTATAACTCAAGGGTACAAACTCCTATTTCGTTGATGAATGAAAAATGTATAGACTAAAAGATATTCAAGAAATATCACCATTTTTTCTATTTTCGGTTTGCAACTTCATTTAAGTTTTATCAGAAATCTTAGACATTGTCAACATTATTAGAATATAGTCATAATGAACATAAGGTCGTATTTAGAATATGAGTTTAGTTTGCTACGAGTCATGTTTGCTACTGCAGTAATACTTCGTTATGAAGACCATCGATACATGTATTCCAACCACCTGGTCTTTGTCGAGCAAATTTCGAGATTACTCTTTATTGCATATAGTTTTGAACCTTTATGACGAGCATGGTTATTACGAGCACCCGTTGATATCGAGTATTATACCTGTAACGTTGACTCCACGAGATAACAAATTTTAGTTATAATTTTAGTTAAAGGATATCATTAAAGAGTTAGAAACCAGGCTGCAGCACGTTGTCTCGCATATACACGAACAGGCTGGATAATCCATGAAAAAGGTATGTTAAAATTATAAGCATGTACATACATCTAGCGTAACTTTCTAAAATATGATAGCTGTTTCATTGTCTTATGTCTGCAATAGAAATTCTTCTTCATGCCAGTAACTTTAGATGTGGAATCTTCTTCGCGAACGAGCTTTTGTTCATTTTTTGCTAATATTATTTTATTCATTTCTTCCGTTCTTTGACAAAATATCATAGACCGCTGCAACATACGTAACGAGAAATATAATATAAATAAGACACGCACATGAGCCTAAATTTCACAAGTATCTAATGTTATTTAATAATGTAATCGTATCTGAATCTGCTTAATATTTCTGATAATTATATTCGATATTGATTTAGGAGGTTATAAGTGTTAGCGCAAAATGTTAACTCCGTCAGATATAAACGTCAACATTTAGCTACGCAGATAATAAGATGCATAATGTGTTGTTGTGGTAGGTTTGTATCCTCTACATAAACAATTCTCTTTTTGTCATGGCTTCAATGTTTGTTTCTTCTTATAAATTCATAATATCATCGAAATGTCATCAGAATTTAATTGTACGAACGTCGAAAGGAATCCATTGCCCTTATTTGCTGACATACAAGCGAGGCAGGGCAATAATAAATCACATGTTATTATATAGGTTTGAAAGTTTGTCAGATACTTAAAAAGGGATACCTTGTAGCATAAACCTAGAACATAGTTTTAGAGATTAAAGGATTGAAAGGAAAAACGTACAGGGATTAATCTGACGCGTATTTGACAAAGTTGTCTTTATTTGCTGTGGTGCTATTGTTTACATCTTTCAATAATAGACGATACAATACATAATAAATGAATAAGAGAGAGTCGAGGAACGTCTGCAATGACTTAACATTCTACAATTTCAGTTTATACCCATTTATCAAACGTAAATATAGCATACATAAATAAGTAAAACAATGTCAAATCGCAAGTTATTTTTTTTAAGTTATTCAGTTTAGTATTCCCTAAGGGGTTCACTTTTCTCTTATACGCCAGGCAGTTGTGAGCATATTTAGCAACAAGGATCACTTTGTTCGGATAGCTGCTCGGTTTAGCTGCCAGCTCAGTTACATTAAATCCTTGAAGTATATTATATGATTCTGCCACGACCATTTGCCAAACATCTCTTATGCGCAAGTATGCGGAGAAACATGTGCTTGGGTGATGAGAATAACGGTTTTTGATAAAAAAGTAACGTTTTCACTACACAGATAAGAATGATAATACAAATATGATTTTTGTTTCGTTTGGTTTTAGGTGCCCAGTTCTCCGCGTTATGTGTGAAGACAGTGGATCAACTAACGACAAACTTGTGACATGTTTTGTATTTTTTGCATGATGACATACACTCATTCTTCACTTTATAAAAATTCACGCAAATAATTTCTTGTGTTCATGTTATTTATGAAACATGCATATAATTATCTATGGCTCCGGGACGTAAGTAGTGAGTTAAAAATTTAGATATCTCCACGAACTTGGCTTCTGATATTGAACATCGAACTTAATTTGTTGACGTGCACTTGAAAATTTAATTTCGAACCTACGTTTATCCAACTTGACTGCTTGACTGCCCGTAGGTGGTATACATGTACATACAAGGTGGTGTATCCTTAGACACTACGTGTATACAAGTATATTGATACTTCGCCTGATTCTACCTAGCACTTTGGCAATGCTGTTGCTTAATGCAGTGGAAATGTTTTGTCACAAACAGATCAGGGATCCACCAAATTGTGAATACATCGAGATTTTTACAGAATTATTTTAAATTTCAACCACCCATACAATCCGTAGTGAGAAAACTTGATTGAATGCCAGTGTATTCATGCTTGGGCATTTGTTTATTTTCCCTGCTATTCTTTTAGATCTATATGATATACGATAATTTTATTGTGCAATTCTGTACTTCTCATTTCTATGCGTGAACAGTGGAAATGCATACATGTATATACAAATGAACGAGTGTACGTATTTACTACATATGTTGCTTTTGGATTATGGTCGGACGCATTCTACGATGAAAGTTTCAACCACCAATTGCTTCCAAAAGTGTATTTTCAAACTGAAATAACCACAGCACTCTTGTGAGCGTATTTCTGACAGTGATGTACTAAGTAACATATAACGGCAAACATGTACGGTGCAGTAATTGACAAGTTTAGTTTGAAACATTTACTTACAAATGATACATTAAATAACAACAAAGTCGTGAACACAATTACATTATTGTTTATATTGACGTATCAGCACTGAAGTTGATCTATATGTACTCACAGAACGTAAAGTCCCAACAAACTAACCTGCTACTCGATCTTTATGCGTGACTAAGTGAATCTATAACAAACTTTATGTGTCCTCGAGAAAATCAGGTGTTGCCCGTCACTTAAGATTGTTATATAGTTTCTCTCGTTCACTACCGTTATGTTAACAAAGTAATGACACAGTGGTCGAGCCCACTATTACGGTGGAAAACAGAGGTCCGGGAAAACGGGGATGGTATTACACAAAGCATCTTATTAGAAAACTTGAAATATTCTTAAAAAAACATGAAGTATGTCAGCCGAACTTTATAATAACATAAATCTTCTTAAAATTTAGAAAGTGTTTCGATTTACGTCAAAATATTTAAGATGTGTCCGCTAAGATTCTTCGTGTATGCTGACCCACTCACATTATCTAAGCTCATTGTGGAGAATCACGTCATCTAATGAATAACGTTCACACTGCGATTTCATCTGCTAACGGTGAGTTTTTTCTTGATTATAACGATAGTGCATATAATATATTATATAGCCTAAAGTATCTTCTGTATATATGTGAGAATACCCGACTCGAACAGATATCGCTCTATCTTTATCTGATTGTAATTGCTCCACCAAATACAGTTTTCAACCGAGTGTAATAATTTGGTCGAGCAACAGCTCAATATAGTGCAAAATTGGTAATTGATAATTGTCTATTGTTTCTACATATACGGGAAACTCTTTAGCCTGTATAATATAGTCATATAAAGTGCACGATGGATATAATCAAGAAAAAACTCACCGTAAGCGGGCGAAATCGCCAATGTTTTGAGTGCGAACGTTATTCTTTTTAAATCATTTGATCACGTGATTGCCCACACTGTAGCTGTAAGTAAAACATTGTAATACTCTCCGCTCATACGAATACCATGGTCAAACAAGAAAACTACTGCTGTAAATTATACTAATACATAATGTAGATGACTTCAGTATCAGGTTGACCTGTTAGCACAACTAGTATAGCAATCAAACGTTCAATGTGATATATCAGATGAAAGTTATAAAATGCGTGGTTTTACATGTAATTGTATTTACAGCAGATATCGAAGGTTCGATGTTCAAAGTTATATATTATATAAAGTCATTACATGTTTTTTTAATTATATGTACAGGTAAATAATCAGTATCATTTCAACAAACAATCTGTCATTATCAAACAAAAAACAGAAGACATATTACATCTGACTTTGGCAATTTAAAGCTCTGTTGACGTAGATAGATAGCGCCCGTGGTGATACAGCACGTGCCCCTTCGTTCAAAACTCACCTGCTATTCATTGGCTATTCATTGGCTGACTCACATAGTTCGCGTCTAGATTTCTTTTTTGAAATCAGTTGTACATTGTTCAGTCATTTACGTTACACAACCATTAGACTATCTAGGTCATTTTAATTATAAAATAAATCACAGTTAAACATTTGAGAACATTTTATCTTCTTCGAAATCCTATGAATCTCCGACTCATTGCACCGGGTCTTCTCATAAAAAATGTCATAGGAGGACGCCCAAATGGTGGCATCATACCCGGTCTACCAGGTCTTGGTCCTCCCCCACGCATACCCATACCCGGCATCATACCGCGTCCCATACCTGTAGGCCCTCCCGGACCCATACCTCCACCTGAGCCCATAGCTCCACCCATACCTGAACCCATAGCTCCACCCATACCCGAACCCATAGCACCGCCCATACCCGAACCCATAGCACCGCCCATACCCGATCCCATAGAACCACCACCTATACCACCACCCATACCCGAGCCCATAGCACCACCACCCATACCCGAGCCCATAGCACCACCACCCATACCCGAGCCCATAGCACCACCACCCATACCCGAGCCCATAGCACCACCACCCATACCACCGCCCATACCCGAGCCCATGGCACCACCCATACCCGAACCCATACCACCGACCACATCCGAGCCCATGGCACCACCTCCCATACCCGAGCCCATAGCACCACCACCCATACCCGAGCCCATAGCACCACCACCCATACCACCGCCCATACTAGAGCCCATGGTACCACCCATACCTCCACTCGAACCCATACGGCCGCCGCCACCCATGCCCGAACTCATACCTCCACCCATACTTCCACCTGCACCCATGCCCGAACCCATTCCACCGCCCATACCCGAACCCATACTTGCACCGAACCCACTACCCCGGGGAGTCCTCCTAGATTCCGCTTCTCTGCCTCCTCTCATACTGCGACTGGATGAATCGAAACCCCTGTCCATTGAAGACGGTCCAAACTCTGAACCCGACCGACCTCTAAAGTCTGAGCCCCTTCCCATAGCTCCTGAGCTCATACTCATATCCATACTTGGACCTCGTGATCCAAATCCTCCTCTAGGTGGAAGGTCAGAGGATGGACTACCATCAGGCATTCTACCGGCTGGAGGAAATCGACCGGACTCTGTAGAGAATCTGTCAAATCCTGGCCGGTCAGCACCACCGAACCCAAATCGTGAGCCGGACGTCTCCATTGCCCGTCCTCCTGGAAACATGTCTGAACCCCTCGAACCTTGCATTCCATCAAAACCACCAGGTGGTGACCCTCCCATTGAGCTTCCCCGCATAGACGAATCAAATCTCGGACGTTCAAAGCCGGAACCTCCAGACATTGTTGGTCTGGACGGCGAACTAGGAAAACCAAAATCTCGCGATCCTCCTCCTGGTTGACCAAATCTAGAACTAGGACTTTCTCCCGCCGCAGGGCCGTTAAAACCTCCCCCGTCCATTGGTGCTCCAGGAAATCCTGGTCGTGCTTGAGAGCCTGGACGACCACCTGGAAAACCACCTGCTCTAGATGATCTGCCAGTAAAAGCATCAGGTCCTGTTGGAACGTCGGGAAAACCATCAGGTCGAGAAGGCGAACTTGGGAAACCACCGGTTCCGGATTGCGAGCGTGAAAAACCACCAGAGCTTGGTGATGACCCTGGGAAACCACCGGGTCTGGGTTGTGAGCCACCTGAACTACCAGAACGTGAAGATGAACCAGAAAACCCACTAGATCCGGACTGAAATCCTGAAAAGTCACTGCGTCCAGTTTGCGGTCCAGAAAAGCCTCCTGATCCCATAGATGATCGCGGCGGTGATCCAGGGAACCCACTAGATGTATCAATAGGTGCCCTAGATGGTTGTCCGAAAGGTGACATTCTGTCAAACGACGGTGTGTCTAATGAGCTACCAAATGAAGATGAAGAACTTGAAGATGAACTACCGCCTCGTGGGTCACCAAATGTAGAGAAACCATCGCTTGTTGAACGGCTGCTACTTGTTTCTGAACCAACGTTACTGCTAAGACCTAATACTTGTGAGCTTAGTCCAGAACTGCCTGTAATTGAACTGAAACCATCGGCTGCACCGCCAATTGCTGCATCAAAACTTGATGGTAGAGATGATGGTGTGTTTGCTGCATCGTTGATACCGAAAGCCGGTTGAGAAGGTGTTGGTGTAACACCGTCTATAGCCAACAACTCTATGTCGAAAATCAGCGTGGCTGAAGGTGGGATAGTATCAACAGTTAAGGAACATAACATACAGTAATATAACTCGCGTAAAGTATATACGAGCGTACATGTATTGTATAATCTAAAACAAAATTGGTAGATACATGTATACAAAAAATATGTACGAGGGGTGTTCCAGAAATAATAGGACTTTTCTCATAACTTCTTAATCAACATTTACATTTTAATGAAATTTGTCTCATATGCTTAGCAATGTATGCTCTACATACTGGTAGCACCAGAATTTCGTTGTTGCTGATGATGCTCATACAAAGCGATCTCATAGAAACCATGTAACACAATGGCGGGTCACACTATTATTTGTCATTATTATCCTGATAAAAAATGTGAATATCTCAATAACCTCTTGATAAATATTAACGCCTAGTTGTATGACATTATGTGGATGACTTTGACATGTACATGCAAACTATCGGAGAAATCGGTCTGTGTTTGTTATCACAAGTCAGTAATCAAGGGTATGTAGGCAAGCGCGTCATGGGTGAAAATGACGTCAACGCAAACAAACAGAAATCGCACGATTGTCAAATAATGGTATACATTGGGAAAACCAACAGGGCTAACCAATGAAATGATGAAATTCTTAAAATGTAGTGGCATTAAGCAGTCACTTCTATTCTGTTGGCTCAAACTGTTTACAGATCGCGGATTTATAAACGCACAAGTAAGCACAGGCGAAGTAATAGAAAATTACGTTGACGTTAGTAACACTGTTTGTACCCTGATAGACGTCCCAAGGTTTGAGCAACTTCTCACATCACTGCAAGACATTTTTGTGAACAGGGTTACGAAAACACATCTTAACACTCGAAACAGTGTTATTAGATCTGTTTAGAAAGTCAGGATGGCTATAAACAAAAATATTAAAAGTTTCTTTATATCACAATACTGTGCTTGAAATGCGACGTCATAATAACGTCACGGTGCGACCCGCCTACTTGATGCATAGCATATTTAATGTTTAATAAATTTCTTATTGTTGGTCCAATTACTTTGATATTTTGCATATTTGTCAGTGAAAGATCAAAATTTAACTATATACAATTAGTTTTCTTAATTTCTGATTTGCCGTGCTGCTATGAAAAAAGTCCTATTAATTGTGGAACACCCACGTATATAGAGGAAATATCATGAGTTGTCAATTGATATAAAACGAGTTCTGGGATTTTAGTATGCGCGCTTCTGGCGAGCTGAATAATATATCCTGAACGAGTTTTAATATAAATATTTGAATTGCCAACGAGTGATAGACACTAAAAAGCAAAATATGCATCGCTTTATTTGAAAAACCCGCCCGTGTAGTATAAGATTATACGTACTCTCTATACTAACCAGGATACAAGGAAAGGCATGTGATATTATACACATGTATAATTATTCTTCTGAAATGACGTTTTTAAAATGAAAACTGGATTTTAAAAAAATATTCTATTTAAATATACATGTACGAGCTCATGTATTGATTGGTATATACATGTACAAGTTCATGTATTGATTGGTATATACATGTACGAGCTCATGTATTGATTGGTATATACATGTACGAGCTCATGTATTGATTGGTATATACATGTACGAGCTCATGTATTGATTGGTATATACATGTACGAGTTCATGTATTGATTGGTATATACATGTACGAGTTCATGTATTGATTGGTATATACATGTACGAGTTCATGTATTGATTGGTATATACATGTACGAGTATATGTATTGATTGGTATATACATGTACGAGTTCATGTATTGATTGGTATATACATGTACGAGCTCATGTATTGATTGGTATATACATGTACGAGCTCATGTATTGATTGGTATATACATGTACGAGTACATGTATTGATTGGTATATACATGTACGAGTATATGTATTGATTGGTATATACATGTACGAGTTCATGTATTGATTGGTATATACATGTACGAGTATATGTATTGATTGGTATATACATGTACGAGCTCATGTATTGATTGGTATATACATCTACGAGTATATGTATTGATTGGTATATACATGTACGAGTTCATGTATTGATTGGTATATACATGTACGAGTATATGTATTGATTGGTATATACATGTACGAGCTCATGTATTGATTGGTATATACATGTACGAGCTCATGTATTGATTGGTATATACATGTACGAGCTCATGTATTGATTGGTATATACATGTACGAGCTCATGTATTGATTGGTATATACATGTACGAGCTCATGTATTGATTGGTATATACATGTACGAGCTCATGTATTGATTGGTATATACATGTACGAGTACATGTATTGATTGGTATATACATGTACGAGCTCATGTATTGATTGGTATATACATGTACGAGCTCATGTATTGATTGGTATATACATGTACGAGCTCATGTATTGATTGGTATATACATGTACGAGCTCATGTATTGATTGGTATATACATGTACGAGCTCATGTATTGATTGGTATATACATGTACGAGCTCATTTATTGATTGGTATGTTACTTTTTGCATATGCCATGACTTGTTTTATTGGTGATGTAAAACTGCTTAGAAAAACAGAAATGTAGTGAACATTATATCTGATTATGAATAGATCATATTAGAAAATTCTGACGTCTTATAACATTTACGACCTCAAAAGAATTATATCAACTCTGTCATACAATTTCAAATAAAAAAACTATTCAATTCTGCATAAAATTTGCTTTTTGGCCAATGTGTGAAGTAAAGAGTGTTGTTTATACTCATATTGGTTTAAAGTGTCTTTTATGATATCATTTTGATTGCGTTAGAACGAAACAAAGAGACGTTATTAGAAACAGTGGTGTTGATAACTAGTTTATTCTTAAACAAGACCGTCTGTATTTTATTATCATCCGTTTTTGCAACAAAACTGCCGTTAAAGTATAGTATATTGTATGTATATAGGTTTCTATATTTGGGAATATTCTCAAACTAAAATAAGTTCGTAAAAAGGATATGTCGGTGGATAGCCGGCTGCACCGTAAGCATCTTCTGGGGCAACCTCTAACTCTGCTCTCTCTCCCACCTTCATCTGAAATCACAACAAACCGTATATCAGTGCGTAAATACTGAAATCACAACAAACCGTATATCAGTGCGTAAAGACTGAAATCACAATAAACCGTATATCAGTGCGTAAAGACTGAAATCACAACAAACCGTATATCAGTGCGTTAAGACTGAAATCACAACAAACCGTATATCAGTGCGTAAAGACTGAAATCTCAATAAACCGTATATCACGTGCATGAAGACTGAAATCACAACAAACCGTATATCAGTGCGTAAAGACTGAAATCACAATAAACCGTATATCAGTGCGTATAGACTGAAATCACAACAAACCGTATATCAGTGCGTAAAGACTGAAATCACAAAAAAACGTATATCAGTACATGAAGACTGAAATCTCAATAAACCGTATATCACGTGCATGAAGACTGACATCACAATAAACAGTATATCATGTGCATGAAGACTGAAAACTCAAAGCCCCGTTGATATAGGGACAATGCAGTCAAATATTGAGAATTTGGTCATATACCATAGTGTATAAACGAGTCGAGTTCAGGTTATCGCAATAAGGCATGCACGTCGAAATATATAGTTTCCCAATATCTCAGACAGTGATCGGAAGTTACATGCGCTTTTGTTCGCATTAAGTCATACAAGCTGAATATAATAGTACATGTATCCCAATAAGTAGCAAAGTGTTTTGATTACTACGCTGTGTATATGGGCTCTAGTCAATCGGACTTCGAGTGAAGTAAAAGCAAGACAATAACTGTACTGGTAGAGTTTAATAACTCGACTCGACTACCATAGATAAAGTGGAGTGCAGTAAAAGCAATACTGTACTGGTAGAGTTCAATAACTCGACTCGACTACCATGGTTATGGCGGAGTGGAGTAAAAGCCATACTGTACTGGTGGAGTTCAATAACGTCATGGTTACAGCGGAGTGGAGTAAAAGCAATACTGTACTGGTGGAGTTCAATAACGTCATGGTTACAGAGGAGTGCAGTAAAAGCCATACTGTACAGGTGGAGTTCAATAACGTCATGGTTATGGCGGAGTGGAGTAAAAGCAATACTGTACTGGTGGAGTTCAATAACGTCATGGTTACAGAGGAGTGCAGTAAAAGCAATACTGTACTGGTGGAGTTCAATAACGTCATGGTTATGGCGGAGTGGAGTAAAAGCAATACTGTACTGGTGGAGTTCAATAACGTCATGGTTACAGAGGAGTGCAGTAAAAGCCATGCTGTACTGGTGGAGTTCAATAACGTCATGGTTATGGCGGAGTGGAGTAAAAGCAATACTGTACTGGTGGAGTTCAATAACGTCATGGTTACAGAGGAGTGCAGTAAAATCCATACTGTACTGGTGGAGTTCAATAACGTCATGGTTACAGAGGAGTGCAGTAAAAGCAATACTGTACTGGTGGAGTTCAATAACGTCATGGTTACAGACGAGTGCAGTAAAAGCAATACTGTACTGGTGGAGTTCAATAACGTCATGGTTACAGAGGAGTGCAGTAAAAGCAATACTGTACCGGTGGGGTTCAATAACGTCATGGTTACAGAGGAGTGCAGTAAAAGTCATACTGTACTGGTGGAGTTCAATAACTCGGCTCGACTACCATGGTTACAGAGGAGTGCAGTAAAAGCAATACTGTACTGGTGGAGTTCAATAACGTCATGGTTACAGAGGAGTGCAGTAAAAGCAATACTGTACTGGTAGAGTTCAATAACGTCATGGTTACAGAGGAGTGCAGTAAAAGCCATACTGTACTGGTGGAGTTCAATAACGTCATGGTTACAGAGGAGTGCAGTAAAAGCCATACTGTACTGGTGGAGTTCAATAACGTCATGGTTACAGAGGAGTGGAGTAAAAGCAATACTGTACTGGTGGAGTTCAATAACGTCATGGTTACAGAGGAGTGGAGTAAAAGCCATACTGTACTGGTGGAGTTCAATAACGTCATGGTTACAGAGGAGTGCAGTAAAAGCAATACTGTACTGGTAGAGTTCAATAACGCCATGGTTACAGCGGAGTGCAGTAAAAGCAATACTGTACTGGTAGAGTTCAATAACGTCATGGTTACAGAGGAGTGCAGTAAAAGCAATACTGTACTGGTGGAGTTCAATAACGTCATGGTTACAGAGGAGTGCAGTAAAAGCAATACTGTACTGGTGGAGTTCAATAACGTCATGGTTACAGACGAGTGCAGTAAAAGCCATATTGTACTGGTGGAGTTCAATAACGTCATGGTTACAGAGGAGTGCAGTAAAAGCAATACTGTACTGGTGGAGTTCAATAACGTCATGGTTACAGCGGAGTGCAGTAAAAGCAATACTGTACTGGTGGGGTTCAATAACGTCATGGTTACAGAGGAGTGCAGTTTAAGCCATACTGTACTGGTGGAGTTCAATAACGTCATGGTTACAGACGAGTGCAGTAAAATCAATACTGTACTGGTGGAGTTCAATAACGTCATGGTTACAGACGAGTGCAGTAAAAGCCATACTGTACTGGTGGAGTTCAATAACGTCATGGTTACAGACGAGTGCAGTAAAAGCAATACTGTACTGGTGGAGTTCAATAACGTCATGGTTACAGAGGAGTGCAGTAAAAGCCATACTGTACTGGTGGAGTTCAATAACGTCATGGTTACAGACGAGTGCAGTAAAAGCAATACTGTACTGGTGGAGTTCAATAACGTCATGGTTACAGAGGAGTGCAGTAAAAGCCATACTGTACTGGTGGAGTTCAATAACGTCATGGTTACAGAGGAGTGCAGTAAAAGCAATACTGTACTGGTGGGGTTCAATAACGTCATGGTTACAGAGGAGTGCAGTTTAAGCCATACTGTACTGGTGGAGTTCAATAACGTCATGGTTACAGACGAGTGCAGTAAAATCCATACTGTACTGGTGGAGTTCAATAACGTCATGGTTACAGAGGAGTGCAGTAAAATCCATACTGTACTGGTGGAGTTCAATAACGTCATGGTTACAGACGAGTGCAGTAAAATCCATACTGTACTGGTGGAGTTAAATAACGTCATGGTTACAGACGAGTGCAGTAAAATCCATACTGTACTGGTGGAGTTCAATAACGTCATGGTTACAGACGAGTGCAGTAAAATCCATACTGTACTGGTGGAGTTCAATAACGTCATGGTTACAGACGAGTGCAGTAAAATCCATACTGTACTGGTGGAGTTCAATAACGTCATGGTTACAGACGAGTGCAGTAAAATCCATACTGTACTGGTGGAGTTCAATAACGTCATGGTTACAGACGAGTGCAGTAAAATCCATACTGTACTGGTGGAGTTCAATAACGTCATGGTTACAGACGAGTGCAGTAAAATCCATACTGTACTGGTGGAGTTCAATAACGTCATGGTTACAGACGAATGCAGTAAAATCCATACTGTACAGATAAATGAAATACATGCAGCCACACTATCTGTTCAAATAGGAAACATGAACGGTTCAAACTCAACATGTACCGTATCAGTTCTGATAGCGTCTAACTTAAGAGTAATAATGTAACTAAACTATTCCATACCGTAGCCACGCCAGCGTCCCAACCTCGGATAACTTCTCCCATCTCAAGGCGGAACTTGAATGGTTCATTTCGATCACGTGATGAGTCAAACTTTTCTCCATTTGATTGTAGTTTTCCTGATATAAAATATTCAAAGTACATGTTAATTGTTTCAGTTATTTTGAATGTTAAAAATGTTCAATTTATAAACAAATACGTACAAACATGTGCCGAAGTGTAGATAAACCATGTTTTGAGCCGTGACTAATTTATGCAGGAAGGTTGATTTGCCCTCAAAGGGTAGGTTTTGGATATGTATAAAGACTTAAGCAATATTATGTGGTCAATGAGAGTAACCAATCCATGGCCCACAGGATCAGGCATTTTGGATGTGCATTCCATGGAATAAATTAGTTAATAAGCAATGTGTATGTCCGAAATAAATGTCAGTCCTATAAGTTGGACATATACGCTAGGGAAAAGATAAATTGTAGCTATATAAGTGTTTTACGTCACGTGAGTGTGTACATTATGTTGCTTATAAGCATGTACGCGGGTTGATCAATAATGTATTCAATACTAAGCCAAACATTATTATTTGTAAGTATACAATTTTCAACTCCAGTCTCTTCCATGGTGTAAGAATGTAGCATTATCGTCGCCAATACATGTAATATCAACCATTACATGTGATGAAGTATGTTTGTTGTTATATGTGGTGGGTGCATATTGACCAAGGAATCAAATTACAAAATTTACCACCTTCATAAAAACTAAAACTGCATGATAAGGAATATCCATTAACACGAAATCGACGATAATAATAGTTTAATTGAACTCTTTGAAATTAAATACGTTTGGTAACAAAAATGATTTTACAGTAATAGACAGAAAATTCATGAAAATCCAGAAGAAACTTAATAACCGAACGGAACTTTTCCCATGACACCCTGTGTTCTCAACAATAAAGAATGCTTATTACAAAGATTTAAGAAAGCTTGAAGGCTGTATTGTGTTATCTAATTTCAAATATATTTCATACAATTTTTACTGTTACGGCTGATTTGAATAATCATGGGTGTCTGTATTATTATTGTGTCATTTAATATAAGGTAAGCAATCAGTTACTTTATATCAGTGTATTTCAGGCCCCCAATTGTCTGTGAGTGATTTAACTGTATCGGGAACCAGTGCTCTCCAATCAGTCATATTTGAAGGTTTCAAATTTCATCGATTGTGGTAAATTATCTAAAAATGACAGTTTCTAAGGGTGGTAATCCTTCGAAAATATATAACATCGAAAGGAACCCCATATAACGTTAAGTATATTATAGATCAATTAGTGATGAATATTAAATTTCACGATAGGATTCGCCCAGGAAAACAATGATACTTTGTTGCTCGTGGTAATCATTTGTTTTACATTATATCTCTAAAACTTCAACAGTTTTATGTCTTAACTAGCCACCTAGCTAAAAGTATATATAGCTACATTCTTACAGTCATTCAATGTCAAAATAATTACTTGCATCGTGTTAAGTATGATATTAGACTACCTTAATTGCAAATTAAAACTTTGAATGGGTTCTGTGTACTTTGATTCAATCGTCGAAAAATAGACAATTCTTATAGTTTCATAGGGTGTTCTAGAAGACTTTCGTATGAAAATGGACAGGTCGAATGTAAAAAATATATATAAAAAACAACCTAGTAGCTTTAGCATACACCATATGTGAATATCAAAAAATGCATTTTATTTAATGATAAGATTGACTTATATCCAGACAAAATGAAAGACAAATGATTATAATGAGCTCCACTTCGCCGCTTTGATATATTGACAAAAAAACGTAATTTTTATGTGCACACAATTAAGTTATGTCGAATAACTCTATCAATTTTCCTGGTGATAGATATGCTTTAATTTATCAAACCCCGAGAACGAGGTTAACGACAAAACTGCAGATACAGATGGTAAATAACATTGAAGTTGTAAGAAGAGACTATATATATATATATATAAGATGTGGATTTTGTTTGTTTGTGCATGTAGCAACTCGAATGTATCTCAGTAGCTCAGTGATAAGCGCGCTTGTCATATATTCTAGCGCCCCGTGTTTAAATACGGATTAGGGCAATCATATGCATGTCTTATTTTAGCAGAAAGTTGACTGTTTAATGCTATGCTCGGCATCGAAGAATGAAGAAAAAGTTCAAAATAAAATATTATGAAGTGGAAACACCTTATGATGCAACCAAATGTTGTAGTATAGAGAAAACATAACAAATAAACATACACTTACCTGTATAATGGACAATAACTGTTTGGTTCTTCTGAGGTTTGGGACCTGCAATATAAAGAGATGGTACATTAGCAAAGTACTCATTTCAGATCATATCTTATTCTGACCTTTACGTATCTGTGAAATACGGTAATACACTTAATCGCTTTAACAACGCAATACTGGGTTTTTGAAACAGGATGCTTCAATTTTATTGAAATTTGGCACCTTATGATTTCAATACATGAAACGTCGTATGTGCAAATTTCACTGTATTCAAGGTTTAAGAAGTCACTGAATCGAACCACGAAATATAGCGACTGAAAAAGTAAAAGTCACAAAATTGTAAATTTATTGGTAAGTTGCAATCTGCTGTACAAAACATGCGCAATTTGGAAAATATAGGGCATTTGAATGTTATTCTACACATTTATAAGTAAAATATGTAATTCCCTAAACGCTCTGAAGTTTCTGGTTGATGATGCCCTTTTTGGTCTCCCTCGGAGTCTGCCTTCACATTTAGCTGCATCAGTAAAATGCAGTGATATCCACAGTCGTAACTGTCAATAAGATTTTGCCCATCTAGCATATTCTGCATTGTGCCTGATGGTTGCGATTATACATTTCCTTTGTTCATGGCATCTTAAATCCATAACCGGAAGTCAATAAAGAAAAAAGGTACATAAGAAAAACAGAAACAGTGAAGAAATTTTCAAAATGGACCACAATTATCTTTAATTAAAATGTTACGGAATGTATATATTTGCAAAACTTCTTAATCTTACACTCCATTGACTTTAAGCTATAGGAATAACAGTAAACTATGTTGACCGGAAGTGATGTCTTCAAATAAGCATGTGTATGGTGCCACTATGTTTACGTGCTTTTATCATCAGTTTACCTCATGCAGACTGTCGTAGATGTTAATTGCTTCTTGAAATACACCGTGCAGGTCGTATAAGTCGTCAACAGACGATAATTAAACAACTTTGCCACGACAAACGTCACATATCAGTTTAAAGCACGTCGATAGCAAAAGGATGTTCTGTATCCTTAAAGAGTGGCAACGTATGCAACGCACTTTACGCCTTATTTGATTGCATTTCTGTCGGGGTATTGTTAGTCGTCAATTGCTCGGTCAAAAAATTACACCCATTGTAACCGTTCTGGCGTCACATGAAAATTATGAAAATGACGTCAATATAGAATTATGGGTTAAATTAAAATATTTCTTTCGTGAAAAATCATACCAGGCATAAGACTTTCATCCCATTGATCGATTTGTCATCCAAAAAAATAAAAAATAATACTTTCTACCAGAAATTGAAACCCTCAAAAACGTTGCGTTTCTAAAGCGGTTAAGTGTACTTCAAAACGGTGGAAAGCGGAACACCACAAACTTACGACTGTCTTAACGCAGCCTTTGTGAATAATGTGGCGGTCACATGACTCAACCGTTATGCTCATTTATCACGTGATTGGGTCTTGAATATACATCGCTGGCTTAGAATGAGACGGTCGTTAGTGCTTATATCAATTATTTACAATCTACATCATAAGGCGCTTCTTATGAGCCTAATTTCATGAAAATCGGAAGTTTGAAAAACCTATTTTACCATAAGTAAAGAGTGATCGTCAGACATTTGTACTTGTTTTCTCAAAGTCAGCGACATGTACCTTCGAGTGTTCTCGTATATTCTCGTCAAATCTCTCAAGTCTTTTTATAACCGTTGTGGTTACTTTTGTTGAATGTTTGCTGTTAGTTTTGGTGCAAAAAGATAACCTAAAGTAAGGGATCAAATGTAGAATGTAACACGTGCTTTATAGCTTGTAAAGCTTGTAATCACGCATAACATTGATACATTAACATTGTAACAGATGTTGTAAATGCAGATGGTAAGACAATATATTTCCCGGAGTTTGCTATAAATTGCATTCAAGGCGTAATATGTCCTTATATATAAATTAAATGCATTAATCATTGAAATTGATTAGACTATTACAAGTAGTAAATAACGTGCAGGTGAGCAGGTCAAACTTCAAAGATCAATAAAAATGAGGTTGTTGTACCACTGTCATTAAATGACACTGATATGTGCATCATCAGATTCATTACATAATCAATTCTCTATTACATGTTCTAACGTTATCTTTTGTTTTGTTGTTGTTGTTTTTGTTTTTACACGTACACAAAACGGACAAGGAAGGCTGCAAGCACTCAACAGGAAATACAGAGTGCAAATTGTTTTGTCATTAACACATACTACTATTTATATACATGTAAACGACAGTTGTATTGTTATATCATATACTTGAAACATTTTATATACTAAAAGCCAGCTTGCATTTTTAACAGTTGACACACAAGCAACTCAGAATCATACATCACCTAGGCATCCACATCAGAAACATACAGAAATGACGATAGCACCTAGGTATCAACATCAGAATCATGCAGAAATGACGATAGCACCTAGGTATCAACATCAGAGCATACAGGAATGACGATAGCACCTAGGCATCCATATCAGAACCATACAGAAATGACGATAGCACCTAGGCATCCACATCAGAACCATACAGAAATGACGATAGCACCTAGGCATCCATATCAGAACCATACAGAAATGACGATAGCACCTAGGCATCCATATCAGAACCATACAGAAATGACGATAGCACCTAGGTATCAACATCAGAGCATACAGAAATGACGATAGCACCTAGGCATCCACATCAGAAACATACAGAAATGACGATAGCACCTAGGTATCAACATCAGAGCATACAGAAATGACGATAGCACCTAGGTATCAACATCAGAGCATACAGAAATGACGATAGCACCTAGGTATCAACATCAGAAACATACAGGAATGACGATAGCACCTAGGTATCAACATCAGAGCATACAGGAATGACGATAGCACCTAGGCATCCACATCAGAAACATACAGAAATGACGATAGCACCTAGGTATCAACATCAGAGCATACAGAAATGACGATAGCACCTAGGCATCCACATCAGAAACATACAGAAATGACGATAGCACCTAGGTATCAACATCAGAGCATACAGAAATGACGATAGCACCTAGGTATCAACATCAGAGCATACAGAAATGACGATAGCACCTAGGCATCCATATCAGAACCATACAGAAATGACGATAGCACCTAGGTATCAACATCAGAGCATACAGAAATGACGATAGCACCTAGGCATCCACATCAGAAACATACAGAAATGACGATAGCACCTAGGTATCAACATCAGAGCATACAGAAATGACGATAGCACCTATGTATCAACATCAGAATCATACAGAAATGACGATAACACCTAGGCATCCACATCAGAATCATACAGAAATGACTATAGCGCTTAGGTATCAACATCAGAATCATACAGAAATGACGATAACGCTTAGGTATCAACATCAGAATCATACAGAAATGACTATAGCACCTAGGTATCAACATCAGAATCATACAGAAATGACTATAGCGCTTAGGTATCAACATCAGAATCATACAGAAATGACGATAGCACCTAGGTATCCACATCAGAAACATACAGAAATGACGATAACGCTTAGGTATCAACATCAGAGCATACAGGAATGACTATAGCACCTAGGCATCCATATCAGAACCATACAGAAATGACGATAGCGCCTAGGCATCAACATCAGAATCATACAGAAATGACTATAGCGCTTAGGTATCAACATCAGAATCATACAGAAATGACGATAGCACCTAGGTATCCACATCAGAAACATACAGAAATGACGATAACGCTTAGGTATCAACATCAGAGCATACAGGAATGACTATAGCACCTAGGCATCCATATCAGAACCATACAGAAATGACGATAGCGCCTAGGTATCAACATCAGAGCATGCAGAAATGACTATAGCACCTAGGTATCAACATCACAATCATACAGAAATGACTATAGCGCTTAGGTATCAACATCAGAATCATACAGAAATGACGATAACGCTTAGGTATCAACATCAGAATCATACAAAAATGACTATAGCACCTAGGTATCAACATCAGAATCATACAGAAATGACTATAGCGCTTAGGTATCAACATCAGAATCATACAGAAATGACGATAGCACCTAGGTATCAACATCAGAATCATACAGAAATGACGATAACGCTTAGGTATCAACATCAGAATCATACAGAAATGACGATAACGCTTAGGTATCAACATCAGAATCATACAGAAATGACGATAGCGCTTAGGTATCAACATCAGAGCATGCAGAAATGACGATAGCACCTAGGTATCAACATCAGAATCATACAGAAATGACGATAGCGCTTAGGTATCAACATCAGAGCATGCAGAAATGACTATAGCACCTAGGTATCAACATCAGAGCATACAGGAATGACGATAGCACCTAGGTATCAACATCAGAATCATACAGAAATGACGATAGCGCTTAGGTATCAACATCAGAGCATACAGGAATGACTATAGCACCTAGGTATCAACATCAGAATCGTGCAGAAATGACGATAACAAATAGGCATCTACATCAGATACAGAATGAACCATCCCTACACCCCCAAAAAAGATACTAGTTTTTCAAGTATGCGTATACGCCACACTACATGGCTTTTGGAGTTAACATATTACCATAAAGGGAGGTAACTACAAATGATAACTACACTGAGGTAAGAATGTGTAGCGAATCTTCAATCCTGTCCTTCTAACGTCTTGTTTACCCTTCATTGATTGATGATGACAATAAGTAGAACAGCTCATCAGTCCATCGTTCATTACCACGCCTAGTTTTTTGCTTAGGTTGTCTAAGGTTAATTGCCATTAATAATACAATTAAAACATACGCTAGTATTGGTCCAGTGCGTAACGTATAGCCCAGTTAGGATAAAGTGGATTAGGATTTTTTCCCAACTGGACTGTAGTGTATTAATACATGATTATTATCTTTTGGGCTAACGTAATGGGTTATTCGTTTATATTCCTTATTGTGTAATATAATTTGTTACATCCATAAGCCATTGATGAAGGCATATCTTATAATTATATTGAATGTTAATTTCAATTACTCCTTACTTCATTATCGTAAACAAACGTATGACGCTGAAGAGTACATGTTCGAAACCCACCACGAATCATGCCTGACTAAGGTATGTCTAAAAATCCTCAAAAACATGTTGATTAACGTTTGACATGCTGGTATAACTGACAATCATCCATCAATAATAATGCTAAAATAAAGCTATTGAAATAAATAATAATAATATATGCTAATTACATGTAAAAAGTATTGTTTAAAGTGCCTAGATGGTTGAACAAAGTTTTGGGACATTTTTCAATATTTGATGTAGCGACCCGCAATGCAAATTATCCCCTTGTCAAAATACAAGATCACAGTTCAATACCAAACTAAACTCTACCTGTTTAGGCAATGGTTTTACTCTTTTAGGGTAGACATTAACGATGGCGTCACTGTCAGAATACCCTAACTGGACTATATTTACATATACGCGTACAATACACGTCATCTTCCATTAAAACAACATGATAGTAGTTTAACATTGAGTGAGTAGTGCTGGTTGATTGAACCACCATGTTGAGGACCGATCCATATTATTTTAAGTACGGAAATACATAAACCTGACACGTTGTTTTATATATAATTATATGTTTTCCATATATAGTATGTTGTAATAACCATGGACGTATGAATATATTTCCTGGTCCTACATTATTAATCAAAGCGCTGATAGCGCTACGAAAACAGAGTTTAAGGCTTCCAATATGTAGGATAAAAAGAATTAAAAATATTCTAGAGTATACCCTTGATATTTAGTACACAAAGTATTTCATCCATAAAGAAGAACTTTTCTATTACATAGTATAGCGTAACGGATTTTACACCTACATGAAGAAAATAATCCTTCAAATACTGGTAAAATTGACAAAATGTATATGTACAGAAGGTCATTCAATTGACAAGTGCGAACTAGATCATACTGTAGCAGTCAAGTCCGTTTCGTGCAACAACTCAGACCTTTCGCCTTAAAAAAGATCATCACATGACATGTATATAGGACGCATTTTACAAACTGCAGATATAATACTCCGTTTATTTTATTCAATGTAATTTCCCGTGACGTCCAAATCAAGGAAAGTAACCACACTCTGTACATAATAGTATGCTGTACGAGTTATTCCCCTTTGTATACTTAATATAAGGGCGCGTACTATAGCTGTGCTATAAATAGAACATGGAACACGTTCATGCGATAAATATAACATGGACTAGCTAAAAGGCACAGTTTAGTATTATTTACAATTATAAGCATAATTTTTTTAATTACTGCAAAAAATATTTTCCATCGTAATACAGACATAGTTACTTTTTGTTTTATTTTGAGTTCCCATCTGCAGAGAAATGTGCAATGAAGCACTATCGCGGAACTACTTCTTTGTATGTAAGCTTATTTTGTGTGTGTGCTAAAAATCAAGTTGCAAGAGTCAAATATGCCGTCTGTCTACTCAAAACAGCGGTCGCTATCGACCCTGTTTAAAAACGATGTACAGAAATATTTGTGGTCTTGACAAAGTATTGTCGCATTTGCGTTTATGTCGATAAGTACTGAATCAATATGGCTGTACAAGTTCTGAAGGCTAATACATTACGTTATGAGTCGACTGGTACACGTATTATGTTTATCCATTAGTCGACTGGTACATGTATGATATTGATCCATTAATCGACTGGTACACGTATGATGTTGATCCATTAGTTGACTGGTACACGTATGATGTTGATCCATTAGTCGACTGGTACACGTATGATGTTGATTCATTACTCGACTGGTACACGAATGATGTTGATCCATTAGTCGACTGGTACACGTATGATGTTGATCCATTAGTCGACTGGTACACGTATGATGTTGATCCATTAGTTGACTGGTACACGTATTATGTTGATCCATTAGTCGAGTGGTACACGTATGATGTTGCTCCATTAGTCGACTGTAACACGTTTGATGTTGATCCATTAGTCGACTGGTACACGTATTATGTTGATCCATTAGTCGACTGGAACACGTATGCTGTTGATCCATTAGTCGACTGGTACACGTATGATGTTGATCCATTAGTCGACTGGTACACGTATGGTGTCGATCCATTGGTCGACTGGTACACGTATGATGTTGATTCATTAGTCGACTGGTACACGTATGGTGTTGATCCATGAGTCGACTGGTACACGTATGCTGTTGATCCATTAGTCGACTGGTACACGTATGATGTTGATCCATTAGTCGACTGGTACACGTATGCTGTTGATCTATTAGTCGACTGGTACACGAATGGTATTGATCCATTTGTCGACTGGTGCACGTATGATGTTGATCCATTAGTCGACTGGTATACGTATCATGTTGATCCATTAGTCGACTGGTATACGTATCATGTTGATCCATTAGTCGACTGGTACACGTATCATGTTGATCCATTAGTCGACTGGTATACGTATCATGTTGATCCATTAGTCGACTGGTACACGTATCATGTTGATCCATTAGTCGACTGGTGCACGTATGATGTTGATCCATTAGTCGACTGGTACACGTATCATGTTGATCCATTAGTCGACTGGTATACGTGTGATGTTGATCCATTAGTCGACTGGTATACGTATCATGTTGATCCATTAGTCGACTGGTACACGTATGATGTTGATCCATTAGTCGACTGGTACACGTATGATGTTGCTCCATTAGTCGAGTGGTACACGTATGATGTTGATCCATTAGTCGACTGGTACACGTATGATGTTGATCCATTAGTCGACTGGTACACGTATGATGTTGATCCATTAGTCGACTGGTACACGTATGATGTTGATCCATTAGTCGACTGGTACACGTATGATGTTGATCCATTAGTCGACTGGTACACGTATGATGTTGATCCATGAGTCGACTGGTACACGTATGATGTTGATCCATGAGTCGACTGGTACACGTATGATGTTGATCCATTAGTCGACTGGTACACGTATCATGTTGATCCATTAGTCGACTGGTACACGTATGATGTTGATCCATGAGTCGACTGGTACACGTATGATGTTGATCCATTAGTCGACTGGTACACGTATGATGTTGATTCATTACTCGACTGGTACACGAATGATGTTGATCCATTAGTCGACTGGTACACGTATGATGTTGATCCATTAGTCGACTGGTACACGTATGATGTTGATCCATTAGTTGACTGGTACACGTATTATGTTGATCCATTAGTCGAGTGGTACACGTATGATGTTGCTCCATTAGTCGACTGTAACACGTTTGATGTTGATCCATTAGTCGACTGGTACACGTATTATGTTGATCCATTAGTCGACTGGAACACGTATGCTGTTGATCCATTAGTCGACTGGTACACGTATGATGTTGATCCATTAGTCGACTGGTACACGTATGGTGTCGATCCATTGGTCGACTGGTACACGTATGATGTTGATTCATTAGTCGACTGGTACACGTATGGTGTTGATCCATGAGTCGACTGGTACACGTATGCTGTTGATCCATTAGTCGACTGGTACACGTATGATGTTGATCCATTAGTCGACTGGTACACGTATGCTGTTGATCTATTAGTCGACTGGTACACGAATGGTATTGATCCATTTGTCGACTGGTGCACGTATGATGTTGATCCATTAGTCGACTGGTATACGTATCATGTTGATCCATTAGTCGACTGGTATACGTATCATGTTGATCCATTAGTCGACTGGTACACGTATCATGTTGATCCATTAGTCGACTGGTATACGTATCATGTTGATCCATTAGTCGACTGGTACACGTATCATGTTGATCCATTAGTCGACTGGTGCACGTATGATGTTGATCCATTAGTCGACTGGTACACGTATCATGTTGATCCATTAGTCGACTGGTATACGTGTGATGTTGATCCATTAGTCGACTGGTATACGTATCATGTTGATCCATTAGTCGACTGGTACACGTATGATGTTGATCCATTAGTCGACTGGTACACGTATGATGTTGCTCCATTAGTCGAGTGGTACACGTATGATGTTGATCCATTAGTCGACTGGTACACGTATGATGTTGATCCATTAGTCGACTGGTACACGTATGATGTTGATCCATTAGTCGACTGGTACACGTATGATGTTGATCCATTAGTCGACTGGTACACGTATGATGTTGATCCATTAGTCGACTGGTACACGTATGATGTTGATCCATGAGTCGACTGGTACACGTATGATGTTGATCCATGAGTCGACTGGTACACGTATGATGTTGATCCATTAGTCGACTGGTACACGTATCATGTTGATCCATTAGTCGACTGGTACACGTATGATGTTGATCCATTAGTCGACTGGAACACGTATGATGTTGATCCATTAGTCGACTGGTACTCGTATAATGTTAATCCATTAGTCGAGTGGTACACGTATGATGTGGATCCATACAACCCGGCCTTGCTTTTTAGTAATTGATGCGCGGATACATGGTTATACAATTTACACAGATTCTTGAACATTTAGGAATATTTGACTGCTGAGACTATGACTGTGTTCTATATTATTTCTGTTTTCGGTTCTAAGCTGCTTCTGTGTAATGCTGCCTTCTCTGTCTGAGTTTTTCAGGTACTTTCAGGTAAACAATCGTTATGGTCATTGAGCATTCGTTTGTGTATGCTCTCATTGGATGACAACCTTAACAATCTGGCTGTACTGTAACCAGACAGGGGAATCATTTCCGACATTATGAGAGATTATCAGAGATTATGCAAATCGACTATTCGTGTATTCATGTGTTTGTATTATACTGGCCATTGAACAAGTCCAGATATTAGTAACACCATAATTGGACACATCACTACAAAGAGAAACGTTTCACTGTTTGAATTTGCATCGTAATCCCGTAAGCAGTGAAAAGACTGATTTTACGAAACAAATGTGAAATTACTCAACTTGCCAAAAACAATAGAGTTCCAACGAAGTATTCATAACCAATCCCCCTTGTTACGGTTCGACACATTAGCATACGGCATGGACCGACAAACACAGGTGTTAGTTGTTGCTCCTATACAACGTATGCATGGATTTCAGTGCAGGGCAAAGGAGCAGGCACCAAACCAAATACATGTACTGCAAATGTGTCCGACAAAAGCACATGCCGTTCAAGACTTAACTGCAAGGAGTTACCAGTAACCTGCAGGATGCAAAGCAGATCTTCACCAGATCCAAACTGCATCCAAATAGAGGAAGGTGGAACAGAAGAAGAATAAAGTGATGGTTTGATCAAAATTTGTTCTGCGGTTATGTAACAAGCCAAGCTTCTGCACCAAAACATATGTCATTAAAAAGTATGTTAACCTTGTAAGACTTTAAAGCGGAAAACTTACACAACTACAGTAACTTATGCTTGGCTCTATCTATTCATTTTATGAAGACAGAAATGTTTCGTACGAGTATAATCATCATATTTTTGGAAGGACGAGTAGAAGGTAAATCGCTAGTCATTCTTATCAGCTTCGATGCGTGCTTAGTAATTACTTTGTACTACAACCTGGAATATCGCTAATTCTTCAACTATCTTAAATCATTCTAAATCGGTCCGAATTTCCGTATTAAGACAGGTATCATAGCATGCCTACGAAATAAATCTCATCTTTGTCAACCTTTGTTAAATATTAATAAGTAGTTGCCTAGACGTGGTAAAGCACTACCAAAAAGCACTCGATTGCAGCTTGGCTAAGCAACGGGCTCCAGCATACAGCTGTTAACATGAACCAGCCAAGTCGTCGAAAATGCCAATTGACAGCCAGGTAATACGGTGGTCGGGGCGTTTAGAATGATAGGTTCCTGGTCTGGGTAGTGTAAGCTTGGACACTTCTGGATGGAGTTTGATCTCTATCCTACAATCTATCACAATATAGGTACACTTATTACATTTCGTTGTTAGTCGCCCCGGGTGATGTGTCCTATAGTGATTGGTACAAACTGAACGAAGTGAGAATACGACCTTGTATTTAAAGACGGTTTAATGGTAGATACAAGGAGAAAATAAATAATGAGCAGTATTTACAGAAAGTTTTGGACCGAATCAGTACAGTTAAGGTCATTATATATTTTGCATATAGTCATACATAGTGAAGTGATGGCATTTTGAGAGTGACGCAGCCGTATTTTTGTACCCAAAATTGTACAACTATTGCCTTGATATGTAGAGTTTGCTTTATTATCAAACTTATATCGTGTTTGTATAAACCTTTATCATTAGTTTTACATGGTAATAGTGGATTCTACCATGGCGACACTTTAGTCAACCCTAACTAAACTGTACCAAACAGTCAACATAAGCTTATTGGCAATTCTTTAGTAAATACTGATGACAATAATTGTTGTTTTGTGTATTGTAACCGTATTGTCAGCGTGTTGTCAGCGTAGCGTACGATCAGTGTGTTCACACCTTTTCCCACATTCTGTGCAATCAATTGTCTGTATGTGCATACAGTATCGATATATACTGTCCGAATATAAGCCCCTAAGGGCTTTTACTAATTATTTGATCACTAATTGTGAGTAAACGTCTAGCAAGGCGACAAGTGTCATCCATCAATATGTCGGTACATAGCCAACACTTAGTCTAACTATCTACTTATGTTGAATATTTATGTGTTATGGTCAGTATACGAGATTTATAACGATAACAAATCACTGTTTCCGTGAGTTAATGGTGCAAATCGCTAGCATACTAGTATATGCAAATATGCCCTTATAACATAAAGTTTAAGCCTTTAGATTGAATAAATATTGAAATTGATTCAAATGGGTTCAGTTTAATTGTCCTTACCTAATAACTGTACCTATTATGAAATAATTATGATTACAATGTATGATTTATCGTACTCAATATTTTAAGTCTTTATAATTGAATAAGTATGGTATTTGATACAATCGTGTGCAGTTTAATTGTTCATTAAGTTATATCACGGTTTTTTATAGAAAATACCACAAAACAATAATTAAGGAAACGATTTGTCAGATATCCATGTAAATTGCTTGTTATTTATTACGATAAATGACATGTTATGTTTTTTTCTTGTTACAACTATGACTCAGCTTTCTTAATATTTAGTATGTTATACAACTGATTAACTATCAAGTCAGAGTCCGTCCCGACCGACTGTACATAAAGCACCGAGCATTAGAGACACCTGAGAAAAGTGCAACATACAGATCACTCTCAGCGATATTAAGCAGGGGCAAAGTTGAGGATCGAGCCTGGCCATCTCGATCCCAAAGTGCGCGGCTAATCACTCCCCACAAAAACAGCTATAAAGGACATCACAAAATTAAAAAATCCTTTTGTTTGGTATTTGTGTAAGTATGGTCGTATTTTATAAAATATAAGTATCGCTATGCCTAATCGATATGTCAACCCGATTAAACAACCATTTCACTACAACGACCGTTCGTATGTATGCAAAATCAGAAGGTGTTTCTGTGATTGAGCTTTCAATGTAAACTAGTACACAGTAAAACCTTTATTGTAAGACTATCTCAATACTACAGCGGTAGAACCTCTACAATTATATAACCTCAATATACATCTGTAGAACCTCTACAATTACATAACCTCAATATACAGCCTTTACAATTATATAACCTCAATACTACAGCTGTAGAACCTCTACAATTATATAACCTCAATACTACAGCGGTAGAACCTCTACAATTATATAACCTCAATATACAGCTGTAGAACCTCTACAATTATATAACCTCAATACTACAGCTGTAGAACCTCTACAATTGTATAACCTCAATATACAGCTGTAGAACCTCTACAATTATATAACCTCAATACTACAGCTGTAGAACCTCTACAATTTTATAACCTCAATACTACAGCTGTAGAACCTCTACAATTTTATAACCTCAATACTACAGCTGTAGAACCTCTACAATTTTATAACCTCAATACTACAGCTGTAGAACCTCTACAATTGTATAACCTCAATATACAGCTGTAGAACCTCTACAATTATATAACCTCAATACTACAGCTGTAGAACCTCTACAATTATATAACCTCAATACTACAGCTGTAGAACCTCTACAATTTTATAACCTCAATACTACAGCTGTAGAACCTCTACAATTTTATAACCTCAATACTACAGCTGTAGAACCTCTACAATTTTATAACCTCAATACTACAGCTGTAGAACCTCTACAATTTTATAACCTCAATACTACAGCTGTAGAACCTCTACAATTTTATAACCTCAATACTACAGCTGTAGAACCTCTACAATTGTATAACCTCAATATACAGCTGTAGAACCTCTACAATTATATAACCTCAATACTACAGCTGTAGAACCTCTACAATTATATAACCTCAATACTACAGCTGTAGAACCTCTACAATTTTATAACCTCAATACTACAGCTGTAGAACCTCTACAATTATATAACCTCAATACTACAGCTGTAGAACCTCTACAATTTTATAACCTCAATACTACAGCTGTAGAACCTCTACAATTTTATAACCTCAATACTACAGCTGTAGAACCTCTACAATTGTATAACCTCAATATACAGCTGTAGAACCTCTACAATTATATAACCTCAATACTACAGCTGTAGAACCTCTACAATTATATAACTTCAATACTATAGCTGTAGAACCTCTACAATTATATAACCTCAATATACAGCAAATACACAGTTCCAAGTCCAGGTAACCTCAATATACAGCAAATACACAGTTCCAAGTCCAGGTAACCTCAATATGCAGCAAATACACAGTTCAAAGTCCAGGTAACCTCAATATACAGCAAATACACAGTTCCAAGTCCAGGTAACCTCAATATACAGCAAATACACAGTCCAAAGTCCAGATAACCTTAATATACAGCAAATACACAGTTCAAAGTCCATTAACAACACATTGACCTTTTTCAAACTCAGTATCAATACTATCACAATGATAAGAACACTCTTGAAGGATCAAACTTAGGCGTTACTTTATAAGAAAGTCTTATTCTGGTGAAATAGTATTATAGAAATCATGAAACTTGTTGAATAATAAATCAGCACGCCTTCAATATTCTCTATATAACAATGATTATATTCATGTTTTGCAACAAATTATTATATTTGTGTTCAGCAATTGAATACAAACTTATGACAGAATGCTTGTCACTGCATTTTCAACCATTTTATTCATGGCACGTGGGGATGGCGGCAGTTGTAATACAGATAGTTTTGACTGACTGAAATTAACATAAATAACGATCATTCGTCTCAATAAAAGCAACAGTTTTTGTTGTGCTCCCATTATTGTTGCTTATATGCCCTATTAACTACATTTGTATTATTCATGGTTCATATAAATCAACTAACATTGATGATGAATGAGCCTGTGTTGAAAGATTATCAAGTACAACTTTTATAATATTCAAGTTTACCAACACAAAATATGAAATAGGATCGGGGGGTTTTTTTTGAAGAAAATAAAAACACTCCAACCAATGATTCCCTCCGTTGTTTTGAAAACAAGATCGGTTAAAAATGCAATATCAGTATGATTCATCACATGATTAATTTCACTGATTATCAATTAGGCTATATTTATAACAAGCTTACTTACAACCCGACACACTGGAACAACGAGACAATTCATATTTAAAATCTATAATATAAGGCGCTTCTTATGAGCCTATTTTCATGAAAATCGGAACTTGTCATGTTGACCAAACTGAAGTTGAAAAAAGCTTGTTTTACCATAAGTAAAGACTGATTGTCAGACAGTTTTTCTCGTTTTCTCAAAATATTAATTTTGTAGTTACAACCTTCTCATTCTAAGCCAGCGATTTGTTAAATGAAGTTAAATGCAATAATGTAGATGTTCAGTAAGTTAGGCTTCTGAGCACTTGGTATATATGTTATACGACAACGAAATTGTACCAATACCTAAATTACTGTCACCAACCGGTGGGACATTAACCACTGTAACATTTTTCTGCCAAAACTTGCTTGCAGTCATATAACAGCTATGGCTGCATATTTCTGGTATACTTGTACATCAAGTATAACGCTATAACCTATGTACTTAGTAGACTGTAATATATGTAGTCTATCCATCTCATGAAATTATAAAGCTTAAAAAGTACAACTGCTTTAACATAACATATTCTTGAGATGATCACATACACGGGCAAGTTTATTATATGTGTTCAATGTTATAAAATTTACTGAAAAAAAACAAAACAAACGAAAACTGAAAGTGGTTACTCACCGCGTCCTTCTTTCTTGATGGTTTTATACACCGTTCCAGCGTCTACTGTCCATAGTACAACTATTAACAATCCAAGAAATCCAATTAGCCGCATTATTTGAGATTATAAAAAATGAACAAAATTTGAAAAAAAGAACAACGACTATAGATCTTACTTAATGGTTAAATTGTAGATAGTGTGTATTTAACTTGTTAACGTAAGTACAGTTTGTCAGTGTCTAGATGTACTGGTTGACGCAAGCAATCCCGTCAGGTAACTAAACGAATGACAGTTGAAACGTCTTGACGAAATTGATCGACCAATTCATCACGGTTTTCAGTTCGATCGTAAACATGTATTTTATTGTCTGTATGGATGTTATTCTGTCATGTTAATTAATATTATACTAAACAATGATAAGGTACAAGAGCTAAGTGATGGCGATAAACATAATTCAAACGTTTTTATTCGTAATTGTTTAATTGATATTAAGAAAACAGTAGGTTATGGGCCAGTGTACGTTTTATTGGCCGGTTAAAACGTCGTTATGTCATTTACTGGCGACGTTGAAGGTTATGTAACTCCTTATAACTGTGGTGGTCGGGATAAATATAGTTCTTGAGAAATATGCTATCATTATAGCTGGAATGACCGCCAAAACACCACAAAACTATAATATAATTATGTACATTTGTACACTGAACGAACTCTGCAATTTCCGTATACCGACGACCTTAGTTTTTCCAGCCAAATGAATGTTTCATTTTTTATTATTCGGTTTCTAAGGTCCTTACTGCTTTCTGACACTTGTTTGGCTGGTCAATGTCGAAATTTCCAAGACAAGAAATATTATGTATGTATTGCCTTCTTTGACCACGTGGCATGTCAGTTAAAATGACCAACTGAGGAAGGGTCCCTTTTGGTACGATTGATTGATGGGGTCGCTAGTTACATAAACTGCGATAATCCCTGCCTGTGTGATACCTGGCACAAAAACGCCAGCATTGCAGAGTTTACGTAGTTAAGAAAATTAAAGCACAATTATGCTGCTGTCACATTTGCCCTACGAGCTCCGTGCGAGCTGCGTACGAGTTGATATTGCTGAACTCGCACGACATCCGTGCGGAGTCCGTACGGAGCTCGTACGGATACGGCTACTCGTACGAGTATCGTACGGATTTGTACAACTCGTAGAGAACTTGGCGACATGTTAAAACTTTTTCACCGAGCTCCCAGGTTGTCTACGGGCTATTGTTTACGAGCTCGTCTATGTTTTGAGACGTCTACGTATTCGGCACGGGACCTGAACGGTCAATGTCATAGGATTAGATAGTGAACAGTATCAGTGTGTAGAATCACGTGATCAAATGAATGCAGTTTAACACTCAAAACTATTGCGATTTCGTCTGCTAACGGTGAGTTTTTTCCTTGATTATAACGACCGTGCATTTAATATGGTTATATTATATAGCCTAAAGTACATTCCGTATATGTAAGAGTACCTGGCAAGTACCGAGTTCGCTCTATCTTTAGCTGTTTTTAATTGATGCTCGACCAAATTATTACACTCGGTTGGAAACTGCATTTGGTCGAGCATCAATTAAAACAGCTTAAGATAGAGCGAACTCGGTACTTGCCGGGTATTCTTACATATACGGAATTACCCTGGCCGCGATCACTTGATGCTACACAATACCACTGATCTACAGCCTGACAACGTTCGGCGTCAGTCAAATTAGCCAAAATGTACGCCGACCGATCATTGTAAAATATGAAGATATTCAACCAATTATTTTGCTCGGTCCGACCAGCTAATGTTGGTACACACAAGAATATTACCAAAGACGTACTCATCTCTTAATGTGCCATGGCTATATTTTACCATAATTCCAGGAGCCCGGACCCCACCTCATCCAATATGGATCCGCTCACGCTCAATGTAAAATGAATTGACATATCCGTGATTCGCGTACACATATCTATAGGTACACATACATTTTTGTCTATACATCTACATGTATGTGGTTTTTTATCTTTTAGTTAATGAAAAATATGCAATATACATGTAATCCATGTACTTCAATGCATATATACTCAATGTACTATACAAAAAATCTCTCACTCTATATATATAGCCCTGGTCGTTCAAAAAGGTATGAGAAAATCCGACAGGGAAGGAAGCACTCAAGCTAACAAGCCGAACACAGAAATCAGAAACACCACGAATGCCAAAACGGAGACCAAATGAGGCACAACAACCCCGGGGCGTGACCTAGTTTAAAACACTAAGGACAGTGATCTAACGTTATGCAACCTAAAGAGGCACAACTGTCAAGAAGTAATTAAACGTTTTTCCTTGCATTAATGAACATAGCATGAAAATTCCATCATTATTATGTAGGATGATTATAGATATAATCATCCTACATAATAAAATTTATAATACTAATCAAAAACAAATGCTTCCTTTTGAGTTTCTTACTTCAATTATACCTACAAGCTCGTAGACAACTCGGGATTTCGGTGAAAAATTTTCACCGAGCGCCCGGGTCCTCTTCGAGTTACAAAAATCCGTACGATGCTTGTACGAGTTTATGATGTCCGTACAGACCTCATACGGACTCCGTACGGCATTGTTAAAATTCGACTCGCACGGAGCTCGTACGATTAATGTGACAGGAAAAGTTGAAGAATGACGAAGAATTTTATTCTTGTCGCACGGACCTCGTACGGTCATCGTGACACCGTACGGACATCGTACAAGTGACTTTCGAGCTTCGTTTGACCAACGAGTACCGTGCGAGCCCCGTACGATCGATCTCCGTATGAGTCCCACACGATCTCCGTACGAAGATTACGTATCCGTACGGTCCTCGTACGAGACATTCTCTTGTATTCGTACGAGGTCCGTACGAGCTGTGACCAGAAGGTAAGAACCTACAAATACCGTTAGAATTTGAAATATTTTGTACTCGTACGAGTTGGTAAATGCGTACGGACATTGTACGAGCATTGTGACCGTAGCATTAGGCGAACTATTTGGTCCTTTAAATGGGACGTGACACTATCATTAACAGTTAGGATAAAAATCCAGTGACGCAGTGGAACAATCCACTAGTACGGTGCAAAAAACAAGTATAAAGGATTATATATATATAAATACTAACAGTTTAATACCAAACTAAACTCTACCTATTTAAGCAATGGTTTTAATCTTTTGGGTACACATAAATGATGACGTCACTTTCACCATATCCTAACTGGACTTTAGTGCCGATTTTCAAATAAATTGATTTGAATTGATATTGATACATGAAACACATATCACGATTTGAACTTGTAACTTGTTATTGCTGCATTAGAAGTAAAATACGCCGATAACATATAAATAAATAATATATGCACGCAGTCTTACTGTATTTCAAGCGACGGTATGAAATGAATGTCATATTTAATGTGACTGGATGCATATCTCATTACAAATGAATAATCATTTCCATTAAAAACGGAATAAAGTTGAAATTCGTTCTTAAACTACCGACCTGGATGTGAACAAATTATCAAGGTTTTAATTAATTGCAGGTCAACTTATACGCCGAAACTTGACAAACAAATACCACAAACCAGAGATAGAAAGTTATGCATTCGCATAAGCGTAAAGAAATTAACGTACGATGCATTTTCTAAAATTGTGTTAATTTGATTCATGGTAACGGCTTTATGCACTTATTTTGAAATTCCTTAAGGTATTATTATAATAATTTACTATAAGTTTATTTAATGTGTAGCTAATTGAGCCCAATCACAAGTATCTGCTTAATTATTTCATGTTTACCATCAACAATATTGCTGCTGCAGGTTTTACACTTTTTAGTTGCTCAATTGTTGCTCAACCGAACCAAAATTCAATATATTCCCTTTTTATAAGATGAAAACAAATAGCTCATCAGCCAGATTAACAAAAGAAAAATAATTTATTGACTGTTTTAAGCCGAAACTAAACATGCGAAACATTTAAAACAACATCAATGAATGCGTGACGTCACAAAATCATAACGTCACAACGGCATGACGTGACAACGTCATGACGACATGAATGACCAATTCTGACGTTAGAGTAACGTCCCTTGTTATCATGACGTCTTTTTATATATCTATTTATAGCCACACTGACGAGCCGATAAGGTGAAACTAGTTTGGGCACATTTTAAATTAAAATACTGAAAATACAGTTAGTGCGAAACATTTTAAACAACATCAATGAATGCGTGACGTCACAAAATCATAACGTCACAACGGAATGATGTGACAACGTCTATCGTCATGAATGACCAATTCTGACGTTAGAGTAACGTCCCTGGTTGTCATGACGTCTATTTATATATCTATTTATAGCCACACTGACGAGCCGATAAGGTGAAGCTAGTTTGGGCACATTTTAAATTAAAATACTGAAAAAAACAGTTAGTGCAAACATTTTAAACAACATCAATGAATGCGTGACGTCACAAAATCATAACGTCACAACGGAATGACGTGACAACGTCATGACGTCATGATCGACCAATTCTGACGTTAGAGTAACGTCCCTTGTTGTCATGACGTCTATTTATATATCTATTTATAGCCACACCGACGAGCCGATAAGGTGAAACTAGTTTGGGCACATTTTAAATTAAAATACTGAAAATGCAGTTAGTGTGAGAAGTCATTTTTTTATTTTCACAATAGATCAATTTATTATTAGCTTTCAATGGATTATGGTGATTTTCAGTGAAAATAAAAATGACAAATAACAGTGAAATTATCGTTTTGTTATTTTCACTGTTTAGGAGCTGGTTCCAGTATCGTGTAGAAAAAGAAACGCAACGTCAACAGCGCCGGGCTTCAAAATATGCGTTACGTCATTTTGACGTCATAGTTGTCACGTCGTGACGCTCTAATTTCAACGTAATTTTTCCAATTTAGCCAATTACTGTACCGTTTTACGAGATAATGAAGCAAATAATAAACAGAAAATTTGTTGATTTTTGGAGAAAGATCTTATTTTATTTCACTCGTGATCACAGAAAATTATATTTTCACTCGTGGCTACGCCACTCGTGAAAATATTGATTTCTGTGATCACTCGGTGAAATAAAATTCGATCTTACACCAAAATCAACAAATATCCTCTATATATTAAAGCCGTTCTCCAGGAAAACCGGGCTTATTGACATAACAATAGTAATTATGTAATAACATTTAGAAATAGGTCTAAAATGAGAAAAAAGTAATGTTCACCGATTTAATCTTAAGTAGTTGGATAACATAGTACTATCTTAAAGAGTTAAATTTTCTGATAAATTATGAAAAAAATGCTTCCGTCGTTGCTACGGTGATCAATTTCCGTAAACTACCCGAATTAAGAAAAACACGGATTTAGTGGTTAAACATAGCAGCTACTTTTCCCTTTAAGCAAATACTCACAATTTTATCGTGTTTTATTATAATCAGAATATTATTCTAAAATGTGACAAAAATTTGAAAAGTTTACGTCAATAATTTAATAAATACTAGTTTTATGAAATGATGGTTAACGTTACGTCAAATAACGTTCGAATGACGTTTGCGACGTCACTCAAAAACTACGCGGGAGTGGTTAGTCTAAAAAGTCTATAACTTCGTTAATATATGTAATAATGCGTTCAAATTTTCAGAAATTGTTCATGAGAGTCTCGTCCTTCAAACGATTTATTATCATGATTTTCGTAATTTTGTCAATAAGCCTTGTTTTCCTGGAGAGCGGCTCATTTATTTCTTCTATTTTTAGTCACGTAAATATCCTGCACTTGCATGCTCTTTCGAAATTCACGTAATATTCACGAATGATAACCTTAACTTCTCGGACAGTATTGGGGATATCTTGGATATTATCACGGAAAGCATGGAAATGTAGTAAATTCACGGATTTTCAAAGTAATTCATTTTTGTTAAAATCGCGGAAATGTTATAACGTTACTTTTATTTATATTTTACCAGAAATGTCTACACAATATGACCATATTTATACAATATGTAATCCGTGATTTCCGTGACGTCCGTGAAATTCCGTGTTTTTACATTGAATCCGGTTGTAAGGAAATTAACGGATTTAACACATTGGCTAAGACACAATTTCGAACCAATATTTAGACGTTAATTTCTTTGATAATCGCATAATTCGACCTTGTGCAAGTACATATAAAAAAAAAATAATAATAGAAAGCATATAGTCCCACAATGTTACTATCCGACCAACAATTTTTGACAGTGACGTCATTATGTAAACAATCTATAAATAAGCAGGGTATATCCCTAAAAAGATTGAGGATCATACTATATAGAAGTATGTCCATACCAATTGATATATTTCAAGCAATACATGGTTCTGTGGATGTGCTTGTGGACTCTCGCTCAAGCGATCTAAGTTCAAAGCTAGTGATAGCCATTAATGTATTACATTTTTTTTCTTGTATTATGTACGAGAAACATAATTTGATAAGTTTTTTGTCCTATTATTATTAAAATTAGACCAGTGGAATTCGTGTAATTGAAAACGCGTTTGGGATAGCTGTTGGTTTCTCTTAATTATTCAAAGACTCCCTAGCAACTATCATTTAAAACTTGTTCTTGGCTATTCAATAAAGCCATTTGAAGATGAGTAAAATGCAAAGGTGTTTTTTACTCAAGCAGCATTCTCATGATTCTGTACACATACTTTGTATGCGATTGCAAAAAAAGTAAAATAAAAATTAGCGTTAAAAGTTCTGCTGACGGGGTTCGAACTCTGAATGTTTCAGTTACTAATACTGTACCGTTATCCTCTCGGCTACTAATTCATGCAGATTACAGGTAAAGAAATATACTGATTATCCATATTTTTGCAGACGATATATAAAGAAAACATTTGATTGTAAACACAACATGACGTCACTGTCAGGTATCCCTGGTCGGACTGTACGAAAGGTCATATATGTACATTGACAAGTATTACACAAGTTTTCTGTGACCTGTATTTGTAAAACATGACATACTGCGTGTATTATACAATATATAAATGTACTGAACACATGTACTTGTCCGGGTCATAATTACATAACATCGCATTGTTCATGGTTGTGTGTATGTAAAATGTATGCATTCAAACCAAAGGGACAAACGTGAAGCCAACAATACACTTGATTAACAACCAAAGTTGTATGTATGTCTATATGTTAAAAGTGCAAGCTAACTTTGGTTCGGCAGTTATGTATTGTTGTTTAAATGATCATTATGTTTGCCTGCTGATTACTGTTTTGGTATATTGTGTTAAAACATTTAAGTACGTGAGTTCATACACACATATCTCACTGATCCTGGGTGTTTGCTAAGAATAAACTTATTCTATATAATGTTACGATGAAACGCTGATAATTTATAATAAAAGAAGACATGGCGAAGTTTTTGGTGGCGTTTAGCACCGTATATGTTGTATCTTACCTATGACGTCAACACATATTATATATAGTTCGATTTCGAGCATTGAGCCGTGACTGCACTTTTAAAGTTTAATCAATTCGCCGATAAAGCTTGTTACGGCATTGACTAACTGAGTTAAATTGCCAATTGATAAATTACACATATTAGTAAATAACCATGACTATTGAAATCAATAAATCACGGGTTATCCGCCAAAATAGAATCGTCTTTAGAAAAGGTCATGGCTCAGGGTTCAAAATTGAACTTATACGTGTTCTCATTTATCAACTACAATGTAATAGCAGAGTGTAGAATCACGTGATCAAATCGATTGAAATGAATGCGGTATTACGCTCAAAACTATTGCGATTTTGTCTGTTAACGGTGAGTTTTTTCTTGATTATAACGATCGTGCATTTAATATGGTTATATCATAAAGCCTAAAGTACTTTCCGTATATGTAAGAATACCCGGCAAGTACCGAGTTCGCTCTATATTTAGCTTTTTTTAATGGATGCTTGACCAAATGCAGTTTCTAACCGAGTGTAATAATTTGGTCGAGCATCAATTAAAAACAGCTAAAGATAGAGCGAACTCGGTACATTTTATAACATGATACAAACAAGATACAAGATAAGTGTGAAAAAAGCAATAAAAGAAGAACAAACAAGTATATATGCGTGAAAAAGACATAAGACAAGACAAGACAAGACATACATATACAGTATAAACTCTCTAATCCGGACTCCCTCCGGACTGACCAAAATTTCGGATAAGAGAGGATTTCTGATTCTGGAGGTGTTTAGTATTTCATTGTCTGTAACCAAAATACTCTACTAGTCTCCGAAGGAGCTGTAGAATAAAATGCGTTAACGAGCGTTCTATAAGGTTATGTGATAAATAGAATCTTACATTCGTGCTAATTACATACGAATTTCATTAAACACGTCGACAAAAACAATATGACACGAGGCTTTCCATTCGTTTAATAAAACTCGTATGTAATGAGCACTCATGCAAGATCCTCTATATAATAGATTTATTTGCAATCATTGACCATGGCTTAAATATAAATGACAGGGTAATTTAGCATATCACGTACTAAATCTTATAACAAAAACAAGACTTTTAAAACTCATAAGTATACACAATTAACTTAAAATATAACATGTTATGTAATTCAATAATATTTAACTTACATGATATGTATCATACATGAGCAGGTGAACTACACGGTCAGAATGTCAGATAATAAACACATATATCAGTACCTACGATTTGATTATAAATGTTGCATGTGGCCCAGCGACCATTCGACTGAACTATAACCAAAATACACTGTTGGCATTTTGCCACTTCCATGTTTCTTTGCAAACTCTACCATATACAATTATATTGTTGTCTTTCTTTCTTTTCTTTTTTCCATTTAATTTACAGGGCCTGCTGTGGGGCATTATCGCATTAGGACAGAGTTGGGATACAAGGAATCCGGGTGCGATACCCTAGCTCGTTTCCAATAGATTCCTTGGTTCTTTAACGTACCCGGTGTAAAGCACCGATACACGCGAGACTACCTCTGGGTTTCCTACCAGGATCATTTCTAGTTGGGTGGGAAACACGTTTCTGAAATGACCAAGTGTCCGGCCCAGAATCGAACCCGATTCAAGCGACTTACCACTAGACCACCGTGCCTCTCTTGTAACCTCTCCAAGTTTGTAGAGCAAAGTATCACGGGATGTAACTTTGTAGGAGTTTGGCCTCAACTGGGTATAGTTAGCTAGGGGTCGATAAGTTAGCCACTATTCCACAAGTTATGAAGTGCCCAAGAGAAGAGTGGTGTAAAGCAGGCAGACCACGAAACAAGGATTCACTTGTGCGCCAACATTACAAACGTCTGAAAACCGAGTTTAGGCGTCGTCATAGACAATGTATACAACAGTATTTACCATCTCTTGACCAGAAGTTAGAACATGAGGCAGAAACACATGATGTAAACTTTTGGAAAACTTTAAAATCACGGAACCAGGCGGATAAATCTTCAGCTGGAGCCGGAATAATGTTTAATGGTGAAATGTGTAGGGGTCGTGAAAAGTTATCAGAACAATGGGGATTGTACTTTAAACATTTGTACTCGCGGTCCCACGCGAGCGCGTTTGATGATGAATGGGAGCAGTTGATTGAATCTACCGTGAAAGAACAATTTGATGTATTAGAGACAGATAAAAATGCAATTGTGAGTACTGAAACAGTAGCGAAAGCTATACAAACTTTACCGAAAGGGAAAGCCGGCAGTGATGACTATGTCGTGTACGAACACCTTATCTATGCCAAACGTGAAATTTCACCGGTATTATCTCATTTGTATACATATATGTTAAGACTGAGTTATATTCCTAAGCGTATGAAAATGGGCGTCATCATTACCTTGCATAAAGGAGGCAGAAAACGCAAGGATGATCCGAACAACTATCGCGCTATAACATTGTCGTCCACTGTGTTAAAATTATACGAAATGGTTCTATTGAATAGATGTCAAGATACATTATTACAGAAAATCAACAAGCAGCAAGGAGGGTTTCAACGTGGACTTGGCTGCATGATAAGTTCCTTCGTTTTGCGCGAATGTTTATATCTCGGTTATGAACAATCTTCCAAAGTGTATATGTGTTTTTTGGACGGCAAACAGGCATTTGACCATGTGTGGCATGCCGGATTATTTTACAAATTAATGGAATACAATGTTGATGCAACCACACTACTATCAATACGTGAAATGTATACAAGTTCGACGAGTCGCGTAAGATGCCAAGGTTTGTTATCTGCGGAATTCCCCGTGCTACAAGGTACGCGACAAGGCGGCAAAAGTTCACCACTAATGTATCTCGTCTTCATTAACGGATTGATAGATGAACTTGAGGCAAGCGGTTTAGGATATTGTATGTACAGGGGATCCGTTTGTTCACCTACAGTTGCAGATGATATGACATTGGTTTCGCTTTCAAAGTCAGGCATGGACAGTATGTTGGACATATGCTGGAATTATTCCCAAAAATGGAGATATTTTTACAATGCTTCGAAATGTAAAGTGGTGGTATTTAATGACCGAATATCCAAGGGAGACAATCGCGTATTCTCAATTGGACCAGAGAGAATCGAGGAAAGTGAAAGCTACTGTCATCTGGGTATCACGTGTTCGGATACGATATCCATTAAGTCAAACATACAAGAGGCATGCACAAAGTTACGCGGAACATATTTCAGTGTAATTAACAATGGTATTGATGCAGCATCAGTAAATCCGATCACAATCAGAACTATATACCAAACTGTTGTATTACCTAAGGCATTATACGGATGTGAATTATGGTCATCGTACCTGAACAATGATATCATGAAACTTGAAAGGACACATCGCTTCTGTATTAAGCATATGCAGCAACTCGCTAAAAGCACTAGTACCTATATATCGTTGGCATGTTTAAACTTGGTCGGTATAGAAACAACAATAGACTTTAAGAAGCTTCAATTCTTTGGACAATTATGTAGACTATCTTGTGATTACCTTGCAAAGTCAGTTTTTGTGCAGCGATTAGTACGATTTGTTAATGGTGACAGACAATCAAAAGGATTTATTCCTGATATCTACAGACTTTTGAAACAATATGAATTAGTATACTATATGGACTCGTTTATACAAAATGCGTCTTTTCCAACTAAAAATGTATGGAACGGAATTCTTAAACGAAATGTAATGACTGCTAGTCACACCAGAATATTAGACGATATTATTCAAGGCAAAAACAAGTGGTTATTTCCGAGTGTCATTGATAGTAACCGTTGTTCCCCTTTGTGGCACGTCTGCAAGAATTCACCAGCTTCATCGCGTATATGTAGACAGATTCTCAATATAGTCATGAAATTTACATCAAGACAATACATACAACGATGCAGCAAATGCACATTAGTAACTGATAATATGGTAGTGCACTGGTTATGTTACTGTGTTTGTAATGACCATAGAGATCTATGGAATTCTGTGATTGATTGTATAGGTTACGAAGAGTTCAGAAAACTTATAAACATGAATGTATTGGAGCAGTGTAAGTTAATTCTCGACCTCGCTGTTAGAAATGATGGTGTTATGTTACTTAATGCACATATTGCCTTAGCAGTATGTAAGCTTGTATAGCTTGCTATACATATATAGCTAGTTAACATTCTTAATACGAGCAGTTGTTTACTGGGGTAGTGTCAGTATCTCACTTGTTTTATCTTATATTTCGTTTCGGTAAGGTAAAACATTCAGTGAAATTAGACACGATATGGAGATACATATTTTGAACCATCTATGTATGTTACGAGGGATATGTATATACTTAAGAACACGCAATCATCGTACTTATATAATTGTTGATATCGGTATGCATATGTGACTGCGCCTGATAAAAGGGGGCTTATGGCAAAAATTGGACATTTTCATTTTTTATTATTTCTGGAAAGAACACTATCTTACGGATATAGAATTGAAAAAAATGGACGAATATCTCAAGTCGTTCCGATTTTATGGAGGTTTTAATAAGATAACTAATTGCTTTTTCGGTGGAAGATCTACAAAATTAGTGTATGTGTCAATTATGAAGAAGTAGGGTCAGGGAAGCCAATATTGGTTTCATGTCTCCAACTTTATGGAAATGGTTTAATGAATTGTCAAAACATCACTTCAAATGTTTTGAAAAAACATATTTTTGAAAAATAAAATTAAACTGTTGCCATGGCAACAAAAAAGATCGTTTTGCCAAAATTTTGAAAAACAACACATTCTTAAAAAAATACGTGACACAAATTAGTTTTATTCCACAAAATGTTCATTAAAATTATAACATACCTTTTTAAAATTTGGTTGCCATGGAAACAGTTAAAACAATAATAAAACACATTTTGTGCCTCAACATGAAATTCAACTTCACCATAGAGATTTAACAACTGAAAATGCTTCAATTCACATCCCTATGGAACAGAAGCTTTTTCATGGTATGACATTACATCATTTAAAAAAAAAGTTGTCTGAAATGTTATCATGGCAACTTAATTATTTTTCACAAAAATAAATAAAAAAAATCCATTTTTCACAAACTTGAATGCAAAAAATAATGTTGTTTCCAAAGAGTGAAGAAAGTTTTTAATGTGCAGGTAAAATATCTTTCTCTTGTTTGCACAATGGGTTCATTGCTGTGAGGGAGTATGCTGTGCTTCAAATTGTTTTGTATCACTGAAGAGGCATGTTGTTTGCAGTATAGTCATAGTCTAACATGATCAGTATTTCATAATGTGTTTTGTGTATTGTCATTCTAATTATAAGGTATTGTTTGAAGCCAATAGTTTACTTCAGTTAACCAACTGACAGCCTTACTCTTGTATACTTCAATGGGTTGTTAATAGAACACTGACTGTGACATGCACATGTTTGCCTCTCATGTGAAATAGTACACCATCAAAAAAGAGGGCCAATGTGGTACTTGGTTATCTTTAAGGTAAACTAGTTAGCCATTCTTCATAAGAATAACAAAAATCCCAAAATGCTGCCTCTACTACATGCACTTTTTTATTCAAGATAAGGCTGAGTGAGTGACATCTAAAAGCTGTACATTTATACATTTAGTTGGAGAATGATAATTCAACATGCTACTTTTGACACTTTTTAAAACACATGTAGTGTAATATTTCTAGTCACAGGAAATCCATGTACATGTATAACAGTCTTACCAGTGCTATGAAGGATTTAATGAGTAATGATATATTACAATGTAGTAATTAATAAAAAAATTGATGTGCTATTTAGTGAGGACCTAGCATAAAAATTGACCATACATAAATGTATACATAACTTATACTTAAAAGTGCAGAGAGCAGACAACACAGTTATAAATAAACACAAATTTATTGCTGGCAAATTAATACAGAAGTAGAAGTCAAGTGAAAACAGTGAAATCAGACAATTTTCATCTTCCATTCATAGATTCTTCTTCCCTAGTACCGTTTCAGCTGAAAATATACCAACATATAACACATAATTATACTTTTCTGACATAAACATACATGTCATTATTTGCATTACCAGTTTCAAACTGGAGGGGACTATAAGTTTCTTAAATACTTTTTAAATGTATTACTGACTCCATGGGTTCTAATCAATGACTTGATAGTGTATACCTGAAATTATAGTAGTTTTTCAGAATCTTACATATGCATATTATATATTTGTTATAATGTAAAGGGATTAGTACTTTAAAAATAATATAAATGTATCAGACCTTTTTCTAATTTTCTAAATTGGGATGCAATTTAATCGAATAAATTGCAAAAATTAGGATTTATTTGGTCAATGATTGAATATGGGAATTGAAAATAGAATGAACTTAACTGTTCCAATTTATTGACACCAATGGTTTCATTTGTGTATTTGTTAATAGTGCATTTGTTTAACTTAAAGAAACACTTTACTTGGCTTTCATGATTTTGGTTTCATTATTTTGGGATTGTTTTTTCAATTGGGATTTTTTTCAGCAATTGGGAATTTTTTTCAGCAATTGGGAACCAATTTTGAGGCAGAATAAAGGCCTCAGACAATACCAAGAAAAAGGTCTGTGTATGCAGTATCTTTAGACATTAAGAAAATTGTGTATATATGCAATACCAATTTCCATTGTACCTTTGAATGGTGGCATGTGTCCTGAATACTTTTTGTTAGTACTTAGGTGTTGATTCTACCATATCTTTTTATACAATCCCACTGTGTGATCAATTTCCATAAGACATAAGCTACCAGCTACTCATACATCCTCCTCTGCAAAAAATTAAAGTCAATTAGTAAATTATAAGTTAAACCACTGTCTGAATTGTGACAAATAAATGCATAGCAGACCAAAAAATACAGTAGTTTGAAAACAGTGGCTGTTGTGATAGTGAACAATCAACATGTATAATCAGTTGGATGACATATTAGGATAAACCAACAAACTAACTGTTATACAATGCAACTTTCCAATATGTGGTATTGAAACCACATACCCAACTTGAAATTATACATGATTTGGTCATATGTAAAGAAGATCAATACATATATGAAATTTGAACAGTTGGCTTGAACCAGGCTAGAATGAACATTTAAATATGCCTACATAAGGACATGGGAGCAAATACATGATATTTAATCAAGCCAAGAAATTGCAATTAAATAATGTGAGATATTTTATGTGTGAAAATTGCAATTTAGATGTGTCTGGAAGTGTTAAATGAGAGTAGAAAATAAAATGCTATTTCATTTCTTTGACATACCTATTAACCCAAACCAATATTACAAGTATAACATGCAACCAGTATTGTACCCACACTTAACTAACTACTTAGGGGCAATGCATGTTTAGTTGCACATCTAGACAGTTGAAAGTTATGCTATAAAATTAACCAACCTAATTCATTTAATTTCACAAAGAAAACTCTGGGAGGGGCTACAAAAATGTACATGTATATGTCTGCGCTAATACATGTGCTGAGTGAATCTGAATTTAACTAGGTGTGCAACTAAACAGACAATGCTCATATGTAGTTAACAGTTATTTCAGTCAATTAGTGTGGTACAGTTTTGAATGTAGCACCTTGAAATCAGAGTAGGGAGGAGTGTACTGTCAGCTTGTTATACATGTATTGTATAAAACATACTTTTACTCAGTAGATGGAGTGACAGTATTAAAACATTTATAAGCTGAATTCTGAATTTCAAGCATTCATCAACACAACTTAATTACCTGTACAGAATGGAAGAGTATATCAACATGATGTGTTAGGAATTTTCCATATCCATCTACAGTTCATCATCCATGCAATGTGTCAGATAGTTCAGCCATTTCATGGGTTTATAGTGTTGATCTACAAATGAATTAAACAAATAACTTCATGATTCAATAATAATTAATTAAACAAATAACTACATGATTCAATAATAATTATGTTCTATTCAATGTAAGGTCCATATAAATGTCTAGGTACAGTTCGTAAACAGATTAGATAAGACCATCTACATAAATTCCAGAATGCGTTTACTGAGTATTGCTCACATTCAGCGGAGTACGAAAGTTTTGAGGTCGAAAACATTTAGATTTATTGGCGATTCATAAGACTTGCTCTGCTGGGTAAAAGCTTTATGCAGCAAGTGTGCATGATATTGTTATGTTTTAAATCATGTTACAGCCCCAAAGATTATGCCTACCAGTTTTAAAACATCGATTAAACCGGTAAAAGTTATGGTTGCTATAAACAAAACATTCACTTCCGGGTGGGTCGGTTTATTTTTAGAAGTCTTCAATGATGCAAATGACTATTAACCAAGCCGCTAATGCATGGTAAAGTATGGCAGAACTAATCTTTAATCTCTCTTACCTTCAAGTAAACAAGACTCATGCTGAAACATAGTTGAAATACGTAAAACTTTACAACAATCTTTCGCACACCAGCATCGCGTGGATTCAGTAGCAGTGACTGAGTTCAAAGGTCGTATGACGATTTTTATGACGTATTCAAGCGGATAAAACCACAACAAGCCGTATCACGGTATTATTTTGTCCGTCAACAATTTTTAAGGGTGTAGGTGGAGTAATTTTGTTTTAATCATGCAAACAACGACATCATCATGCTGACAAAACGTGATAAAAAGTAACGTCGATAAATTGACGTTTTTCTCGGAACGACGTCAAAGTCAACAAGCCCCCTTTTATCAGACGTCGTCACATATTATAAACCATTTCATTTGTATGTAAATATATTAGCATGGTATAGTATTTGTATGTAAATATATTATGTATATACATGTATATCTTCAATATTGGAGGAATAAAAGTAAAATAGTATGAATAATTTGACTTTTATTAAATAATATTTGTCAAAAAAATGTGTACTTTTAATGATAGAAAATATAATATATAAATAATTTGACTTGACTTGATTAATGAAAATAATAGCATACACGATAACAAAATAAAACAAACTGTAATAGATAGCGTTTGTAGCAAAACACCCTAGACTCAAATTTTCGACCTAGCGGTCTTTTTCAAGAGTTATGTTTCACTAACAATTGCTCTGCATTTTTTGTACAGCTTAACTCTGGCAAAGAGTGAACCTTGATATTATGCGCCTGTTTGAAAGAATCAAACACTTCAAACTGGCTATCGTTTACATTTAGTACATTGTCAATTTCTGTACATGTTAGGGGAAGTAACTGCATGACCACAAACACTGAGACAATCGGCAAGAGTTCCCTATACAAAGGATGATAACCTCACATATTTGTATTTTAACTTTAACTGATTTATCACCCGTTGGTTATATCGCACTCGAATCAAAGGGATGATATCTAGTCCTATCACTTTAAACTGTTCTCAACTTTAAAAGAAAAGCTCCGCTCTTCCAATGTTCACATATATTTTCTCCATTTTCTTGAGTTTTCTTCACTTTACAGTCGGTTGATACCACCAGGTGATGACCAGTTACTATAATTCAAATATTATTTATGTAATACCATTCATCCTAGTGTGTATATCTTCTTACTGACTACGAATCTGATATTCTTCATGTCGGTTTAATCTTCGTCGTACTAATCTGCAATAATAAAAATATACTTAAAATATAGCAACCGTATAAAAGTAATTCCTATCCATGACGATGATTCGATGACCACCGCGAATAAACCAAATCACTGTATGTTTTATTATGATACAAATGTACTATAAAATTCAACTTGTATGGTTTGTTGCGCTTAAAGCACATGTAACTTCCGATAACTGTATTACTAATTGGGATACTATGCAATTCAACGTTTATGCCTTAATGCGATAAAAGGGAGTTGACTGGTCTATACGATATGACTTATTTATAAGGCCTATCATTAATGCTATACGCTGGCTGAAAACAACAAAGACGTCAGGAAAACTATTTAGACCAAGCAATGATCAAGATGGACAACGCTCTTTCGTCAAATATCGAATTTTTACGACTGATTAAGCTGAGTCAACGATGCAAATGAGTTGAAAAAACACTATCTAGCATTCATTGGAACTTATTATCAAAATTTGCAAAATACGTGTTTTAGTAAATAGGTTTGAAATAGTTTCAAATCAGCGTAATGTATAATTGTAAGTACAGGATATGGTCCAGAGTTACCTCCCTTTATTATTAAACTTCTGACACCATTTTGTTAGGATGACATCTTGACAAAAGAACAAAATGGCACCAAATAAGCAAGTACACAGGGATACAACTTATGATATTACCTTTGTACGACGGTGGCTACTAAGACAATAACCGCTATGACCGACAGAATGATAACTCCTATCATCCAGGCTGGCATTCCTTTCTTGTCGTCTGCTGGCTGTCTCTGTCTGGCATCTTAAAATATAATTTAGGCCCAATGGATCATGAACATCATTTAAGTGTATTTCTTCTTTTTCATAACTTTTGATCGGGACAAGATATTCCAATTCCGACTTCAGATTCGTATTCAGCATACTTGATTCACCTTAAAACATAAGTTTGAGCACATTCGGGGACAAAAAAAAAACTTATGCCAAAATATGCGTTTTTCACGCATAGAGCTTCCAAATATGGAGATATGACCCTACTCATATATATTACACAAATCGCTAAATCCAAAAGAAATATCGAAATCGATAAGTTCTGGTATGAAATATAGCCAAACTACTTACCCGTCATCAGTATTTACCTCGGCCGTGGACGCATCACTCGGCAGAGGACGCATCAGGTTACACTGTGTGATGCTTAGACAGCGATTCCCTGATGCAGCGAGCGCTCGGTAACACAATGCTTAGGCAGCAATTCTCGGGTGTACCGAGCGCTCGGTAGCACCATGCTTAGGCAACAATTCTCCGATGTAGCGAGCACTCGGTAGCACCATGCATAGGCAACGATTCCCTAATGTACCGAGCACTCGGTAACACATTGCATAGGCAACGCTTCCCTGATGTACCGAGCACTCGGTAGCACCATGCTTAGACAACGCTTCCGGATCGTAGCGAGCGCTCGGTAGCACCATGCATAGGCAACGATTCCCTAATGTACCGAGCACTCGGTAACACATTGCATAGGCAACGATTCCCTGATTTAGCGAGCGCTCGGTAGCACATTGCTTAGACAACGCTTCCGGAGTGTAGCGAGCGCTCGGTAGCACCATGCTTAGGCAACGATTCACTGATGCAGCGAGCGCTCGGTAGCACCATGCTTAGGCAACGATTCACTGATGCAGCGAGTGCTCGGTAGCACCATGCTTTGGCAACGATTCCCTGATGCAGCGACCGCTCGGCAGCTACATGCTAAGGCAACGATTCCCTGATTTAGCGAGCGCTCGGTAGCACCATGCTTAGGCAACAATTTACGGGTGTAGCGAGCGCTCGGTAGCACCATGCATAGGCTACGATTCTCGGGTGTAGCGAGCGCTCAGTAACACCATGCATAGGCAACGATTCTCAGATGTAGCGTGCGCTCGGTAGCACCATGCTTAGGCAACGATTCCCTGATGCAGTGAGCGCTCGGTAGCACCATGCATAGGCAACGATTCCCTGATGTACCGAGCACTCGGTAGCACCATGCATAGGCAACGATTCCCTGATGTACCGCGCGCTCGGCAGCACCATGCTTAGGCAACGATTCCCTGATGCAGTGAGCGCTCGGCAGCACCATGATTAGGCAACGATTCACTGATGCAGCGAGCGCTCAGTAACACCATGCATAGGCAACGATTCTCAGATGTAGCGTGCGCTCGGTAGCACCATGCTTAGGCAACGATTCCCTGATGTACCGAGCGCTCGGCAGCACCATGCTTAGGCAACGATTCCCTGATGTACCGAGCGCTCGGCAGCACCATGCTTTGGCAACGATTCCCTGATGCAGTGAGCGCTCGGTAGCACCATGCATAGGCAACGATTCCCTGATGTACCGCCTACTTGGTAGCACCATGCATAGGCAACGATTCCCTGATGTACAGAGCACTCGGTAGCACCATGCATAGGCAACGATTTCCTGATGTACAGAGCGCTCGGTAGCACCATGCATAGGCAACGATTCCCTGATGTAGCGAGCACTTGGTAGCACCATGCATAGGCAACGATTCCCTGATGTACCGAGCACTCGGTAGCACCATGCATAGGCAACGATTCCCTGATGTACCGAGCGCTCGGCAGCACCATGCTTAGGCAACGATTCCCTGATGCAGTGAGCGCTCGGCAGCACCATGCTTAGGCAACGATTTCCTGATGCAGTGAGCGCTCGGTAGCACCATGCTTAGGCAACGATTTCCTGATGCAGTGAGCGCTCGGTAGCACCATGCATAGGCTACGATTCTCTGATGTACCGAGCACTTGGTAGCACCATGCATAGGCAACGATTCCCTGATGTACCGAGCACTTGGTAGCACCATGCATAGGCAACCATTCCCTGATGTAGCGTGCACTCGGTAGGACCATGCTTATGCAACGATTTCCTGATGTACCTAGCACTCGGTAGCACCATGCATAGGCAACGATTCCCTGATGTACCGAGCACTTGGTAGCACCATGCATAGGCAACCATTCCCTGATGTAGCGTGCACTCGGTAGGACCATGCTTATGCAACGATTTCCTGATGTACCTAGCACTCGGTAGCACCATGCATAGGCAACCATTCCCTGATGTAGCGTGCACTCGGTAGGACCATGCTTATGCAACGATTTCCTGATGTACCGAGCACTCGGTAGCACCATGCTTAGGCAACGATTTCCTGATGTACAGAGCACTCGGTAGCACCATGCTTAGGCAACGATTCCCTGATGTACCGAGCACTTGGTAGCACCATGCATAGGCAACGATTCCCTGATGTAGCGAGCGCTCGGTAGCACCATGCATAGGCAACGATTCCCTGATGTACCGAGCACTTGGTAGCACCATGCATAGGCAACGATTCCCTGATGTACCGAGCGCTCAGTAACACCATGCATAGGCAACGATTCCCTGATGTACCGAGCACTTGGTAGCACCATGCATAGGCAACGATTCCCTGATGTACAGAGCGCTCGGTAACACATTGCATAGACAACGATTCTCTGGTGTACCGAGCACTCAGTAACACCATGCATAGACAACGATTCCCTGATGTACAGAGCGCTCGGTAACACATTGCATAGACAACGATTCCCTGATGTACCGAGCACTTGGTAGCACCATGCATAGGCAACGATTCCCTGATGTACCGAGCACTTGGTAGCACCATGCTTAGGCAACGATTCTCTGATGTACCGAGCGCTCGGCAGCACCATGCTTAGGCAACGATTCCCTGATGTACCGAGCGCTCGGCAGCACCATGCATAGGCAACGATTCCCTGATGTACCGAGCGCTCGGTAGCACCATGCTTAGGCAACGATTCCCTGATGTACCGAGCGCTCGGCAGCACCATGCTTAGGCAACGATTGACTAGTGTTGCTATTTAACTCTTGCTAAGCTCGCAATTGATATGGGCAGTTACAATGGATGGGTCGTTGTAATGTGAACGGATAGTCCACTTATAACTGAGCTACTGACATATCAGTGAGGCTTCTAAAAGAAACACCATTGTTTTGTAGGTTTCCGTTAATTGTACCTACCTTGTGGTTTCTTTGTTGAAGGAGTGGTGGAACTTCCTAACACTATACCTGTAAATAGAATATTCAGTACTTAAATGACAATTCCTCTAAATATGGTGGACTCGAGCGTTATGAAAATACACTGGAACAGCCCTAAATACTAAATAATGTCCTAAACGGCTATTTTCAAAAAGCAAGTTTGTACTTGGTAACCTATCTCCAGAATCGTGTATATTGAGCACTTTTAGTGTGGTCCCAAAGGTATAATAACTCCATAAAAGAGAAAACAAAAATACAAAAGCAACGCATGCATATTTTTTTGCCATCCATACAGTTTACCTAAAGTGATTTTTTTATTACTATTTCGACAAAATTTAAAATACTTGATATTCTTCAACCATTAAATCAGTAAATGGCAATTTGAGAAAAGCATTCCAATTGTACCATACTTGATTGTATTTATTGGATGATCGGAAAAACATTTGTTAGCAATGGTGTGGTTATAGCCCGCCTCATGATGTAGTCCAATAAGGAAATCCGGCGCTATATTATTTTACTTTAAGCCTTTACCAAACAATCCTGCCGAAGCACACCTTAATAAATGAGACTATTCATGATCCAGCGCTGAAAATCTATAATACGGCTCAAAAGAGAAATCATGGTGTCGATATTTCCTATAGGGTTGCAGAATGTATTGGTAATTCGATGGCTTAGAATAAGAACGTCGTAACTACCAAATCGATATTTTGAGAAAACACGGAAAAAACTGTCTGACATTTACTCTTTACTTATGGTAAAACAAACTTTTACAACTTTAATTTGGTCAACATGACAAGTTCAGATTTTTATGAAGCGCCCTGTGATGCTTATTCTAAATATGTATGAATCTACAAAGGTCGTAAGTGGCACTTACGACCTTCTAATTCTAAGCCATCGAATTGTACTTTTATGTTGCAAACAATACCACAGATATATATATATTTAGAACCATTAATGTCTTTGACAATACTACCGTGCCAAAAACCAATATTCAATTGCATATTATGTTTCAATGGCCATTGTAATATAAAACATATTAACAACCATTTCTATTTATGTTATACATGAACAATGTAATTCCGCCGGATCAAAATCCAGGGGTAATGCTAAAAAGGTTAATAGTATTGTAAATTCGTGGATACTAAAGTTAACAAGAAATGTGTGAAGTTTAAGGTATTAAACTCCATTTCGATGATAAAACTTTGTAAAACCATTTAGTCACAAAACTATGTTTAACGAATACATTAAGTATTCTTACAATTTACATTACGACCAAAGGCGCTATTGATGAAAACTCACGGTGGGGAATCACGTGGTTTCGATGGTAGGAGCCACCACAAAAATGGCGGCCAAATAGCGTCGACTTAACCCATATTTTGAGGTAAATATATAACATCGATACTCGTTTATTTATGGACACCCGGGCCAGCACGCAATGGCTTCTCAGCTGAATCTTTTGGTACCCTACTTTCCACGATTGATCCCATAGTTTCCTCAAACACTTCCATATTGTTCCAAAACACTAGCGGGGTAGACCTTACGATAAGGCCACACCAAATTAATTTTTGGTTCTACGGATTTTTTTGGGAAAAATTAGGGGCGAGCGAGCGAAATATAAATTTAAATATTTATTTTTGAAAAACCTGTAATTGAGAGCGAGCGAAGGAGCGAAATAAAATTTTATAAATTTATTTTTGAAAATGCCATTTTTGAAAGCGCGTGAAGGAGCAAAAGTGCCCTATTCATTTCTGATGCACCCATTTTTAGGAAATAGTGTCTATTACAATAGCTTTAAAAAGAAATTAGGCCAAATAAATGATTGTTATACATTTCTTGTTATGTTTTGTAGGATTTATCAAATTATTTTACCAGAATACATGTATTCAAGGTAATTGTGAGCAGACATTGTCACATACATATAAATTATAATGAACACAAATGCACTGAGTGACTAGTGGTTAAAGATTCGAATCAACTAAGCATCAAGCTAGTCAATGATCACCATGTACAGTTTTGTTCTTGTAGTGATACATCATGCTCAGACGGCTGTTTATTTAGCACTGTTAGTAGCGCACTGATGCATAATGCTATGCAAGGTTACCGTCATAGGATCTAGCCCAACATTAAGGACACTTCCCTTAGGGATATACAAGGTCCTTCCTTTCTTCCATGTAATTTGCAGGGCCCACTCTGGGGCATTATCGCAAATTATAATAGCTTGTTTCGAATAATTTCCTTGGTTCTTTAACGTGCCCGGTGTAAAGCACCGATACAGACAAGACTACCTCTGGGTTTCCAACCAGGATCATCTCTAGCTGGTTGGGAAACACTTAAAAGCGTTTCTAAAAATGACCAAGTGTCACGTCCGAGAATCAAACCCGCGACCTCTCGATCAGGAGTTAAGCATCTTTAAATACCACTCGACCACCTTGGTAAAATGTTATGACGGTTGTTGAGAACTGCAGCATGTAATCTTACATAAGCTGTGATTTATCCAGTTGTAATAGATCCAGCTGGAGTTTTAGCAAGTGACTGAAAAGTACAGCATTTGGTGCAATAATTAGAGCAAACTATGTTTTATCAAATATTTTGAACTCTTCATGAAAGTACGACCTTCTGAAGGTTTCTCTATGTCCAGTATCTAAAATCACTGATGAAATTATGTAGGATACAGTATAGAAACTTATTAACAGGTGCGTTGCGTGTCCGGGATGCATAAAACTGTTAATATCACATACCACGGACCATGTACGAACGAGACGTCATTGTCGCGAAAATGGGTGACAATTCATGATTTCGTCGGTAGTACGGAATACTAGTAATAATAATGAATACAAACATATCTAGATACGCTCGTTGGTTCATTCCGCAATCGTAATTCTTCCCATTTTACTACGTGTATACACTTACGCGTGTTTTTTGTAAAGGACAGAATCAGGAATCGTTTCACCAGACGCTCGCATCGTAAAAAGTTACACGATTTTTGTGTGCAACAATTTACTGCTAAATTAGTCGAGTAACTAACAACCTCAGCAGAGCGCGCTTTCCCAGAACATATTCTGTAGTAACAGTGAAAAATTATAAACAAGTTGGCTTTATTTTTCGTAATTTGTAAATATTGATGCTAGCGGCAAAATAATAAAAAAAAATGTAGGAAAAAAATCACATGCGCGTGGTTTTCTCAGGTGCGGGCGCAATAATTTAAATTTAAATATTTATTTTTCATTTTGGAAAAATCAGGAGCGGGCGCTCCCGACGAACGCATGATCAATTTGTTGTGGCCTAATGACGATTTTTACCATATTATGACCATATCTCCTTTATATCATCCGTATTGCAAGCGATTCCAATGTGCGAACATTTCGCCAACATGTTCCAAAACTATAACCACCAGCATATCATGAATTTTGGTTTACTGAAAAATGTAACAGTCAATTTGCATGAAAGATAGGATCCACGCTATGGGTAGGACACACGATTGAACCTTAGCAGAGCGCATCCATCATTGCGGTCGGTAGTTTTCTGCGGTTCTCTCGATCGGAATATGTGGAACGGACACATAATGCTCTTTTATACAAGTATGCTATTAGTCGACAGCTTTCTACGCTTCTATCGATCGCATGGAACGCTTATCGATCAGTTCACTTAGTTGACTGTAACCGTGACATGACGGCCTACTCGATCTGTACTAATTCATCTACAAACAAGTCAGATTATAATTAATATATCTAATTAGGTATTACACGAATAATTTAATAACGATGATGACTAGACAAATAGCATGAACATTCATATATGTGGAATTGAACAGCTGGTCCAGTCGTAATTTATCGTTTGAGATATATCAATGTTCGCTGTGAGATATTTTGTAATATTTTATTATAATTGAAATATTATATTATATATTTATGGTACCATTATTTAACCAAATAGTCTTTGCATTGCCGCTGGACGGCTAAAAGTGGGAATATGGGAAGTTATAATTCTGTAATGGTGGTATGTTGTGGAAAGCTGCTGCTAGCTGTGCGATGTAGTTTGCTATAACTGACGCCTTGAATTTTCTCTTTTGGCAACTTTTACCACTCGGAATCCCGGATTTAAAGAGTCTACTTTTCAACAAATTAGATCTCATCAATAGTTACAAAGGGCGATACAATTTAACATCTGTTAAAGCCAACGCTTCTTTGCGACAGTTTTTAAACAATATTGGCAGAAATAGAATATAGATAAAACATTTATATATTTATAAGACCTGACGTCCACTAGGACCCCGAAGGATTCTCGAAGCAGAAATTCACCAGACCGAGATGGTTCGGCATGCCATTGCAATGTTATGGAATCCTTCCGTATAATTCCGCAACGCCTCTGGTACCCTTCGGGACCGAAAGTCTTCGTTTTAAAGTTTAAAAAAAATGGTCTTGCTTGGAAGTGCTTGGGAAAAGTTTCAGTAAACCATCGGCATTCACTCCGCATCATCGGGACGCCTTCTGTGAGGTTTTGTATTCATTAGCCATCCCGAGATGGAAAGCCGAATCGGTGCCGAACGCTCCCCGAAAACGGCGAAGTGACAAGTTTAACACGCGGAAACTATGATGATCATGTTATGAACTTGACTGTGTGGTGCAGTGGTACAGTGGTTATCGCTTTCAACCGACTATTTTTTATTTCCAGTGTAAGTTCGAACCCACTAACGAACAGTTTCTTTTTATTTAATAAACTTATACTTATGTTATATGTATTAATTGTTTTATATGATTACGATATGACCACATATCATCATATTTTATCTATTCATTTTTTCTATATTCTCATTTCATTTTTAGTTTTTGCATAATTATACAATGTATCAGATTCAGTGTAAGTATCCGTTGGGTTACAAGTTACAACTCTGAGATAATCTTATATGCATTCTATTTGCTAGCTCCTGTCAGTCCGACAACCATCCCTCACGCACTGACAAGCAAAAATTCAATCCTATTCCCTTCTCCTCTATACAAATCCTATATACGTTTCCGATGACATTTCTCGCGTCGTCGCTATATAATTATGTGCACCAGCTTAGACATATTTCTAATGTGCTTTTTACACGCCATAACGTTAAATACATATCTGTGTAATTAAACAAACACGAAAAATGCTTGCTGAGCGATTTTTTTTTTAAAATACCAGAATGGGAATCGAACCCATTCGTAAAGTTCTGAAGAACTCGTATTTATAGTTGCTTAGCCAACTGCGCTATGCGCACTACATCATCAAACCATTCTCCAATGTTTAAAGTATATTTACGCCCGAGTGATTGGGGTTACTAACTTACGAATTTGCGTAAGGTAGATACAGTCCAGTGAGGATAAATCGACACTGACGTCATCGTTTATGTGCACCCAAAAGATTAAAACCATTGCTTAAATAGGTAGAGTTTAGTTTGATATTGAACTGTTGGCATAATACTTTATACTTGTTTTTACACCTTACAAGTGAAATGTTCCACTGCGTCACTGGATTTTTATCCTAACTGGACTGTACATATGCGGTAATTTACGCGACATTATCCCAGTTGTATATCCGGAATGACAGCTGAAGCGATGCCGTCAGTTTGCCTCAAGGTCGAGCTAGTAGTTCGGCATCGCCTTTACATCGACAACCTTTCGGCAACCTATCGGCATCGATTCGTAAACCCTTCCTCATATCACGCGGTCGGGGGAAACATTCGGGACTAACTCCTGAACTGACGGCATTTAGTCGCGATTCGTTCGGCTACTTTGGATAGGCTTCGGCATTTATACTGCGTGTACATGTATACAGCAACCATTCTTATCCCGAACTGCGAATATCGTACTTCCCGAACAAGCACGATGACACGGCTCCGCATATTTTTATTGATACATGATCCCGAAGGGTTCCCGATGAGCACATTGTAACCGGCATCCCTTCCGCGTAGCATCGGGTCTAGTGGACGGCAGATCTAACAGCAACCCGGCTTTCCTCACGATTGGATCTACCATTCGGCTATTTCGGATAGGCTTCAGTATGCTGACTGCGTGTATACCACAACAATACAATTTGTATACCGATCCGCGAATACTTGCCGAACAACCACGATGACAAAGCTCCGCCCATTTTTATTGATAAATGATCCCGAAGGTTTTCCGAAACGAGCAGACTGTAATCGGCATCCCTTCCGCATAGCCTCGGGGTCTAAGTGGACGGCAGGTATAAAGCATTATTACACCTAAACTTAAATTCTTTCTCAATGTATTCATACTGTACATATATTATAACCTAATGGAAACAACTTAGCCTTCAATTCACCCGTGAAATTGTATACTAGATTACTACATACAATATAGTGCAATAGGATACCGGCGATTATCGGTACCGGAGGATACCGGTATTTAGCTTTTAGTTAGACGTATAATACTCGCAGAAATTAGTCATCAATAGACCAACTCCGGATTTCCACTAATCTGTAGGTACAAATAAAGTTTTACCGTTATAATCCTTGTGACGCTTGAATATTCATATCTGGACAATAGAGTTGGGGTCAGTTGTGTTTGCATATGAATACAAAACCAGTCTAACTAGGCCAGTTTTGTTTGTACCTACATGTAAATTAAGGGGAAAACCACCTTGCACAGAGTTCCGGATATCAACTATATATAAGCGTCCTTGATTTATAATTGAACTTTACGAACTGTCCTCGGAACGACCCGTCGATTTCAGATTGTATACAACGGGGTATTTTGTTCACCACACAAACTAGTAAATTGGCGACTTGCGGAGATGATTATTCTAAGGATGAAAGTAAAAATAGATCATTCTATGCCATTTAGGGAGCTCTATAACCTGTCAATAACCTGTCTTATTAGGTTGTAAAATATTGCTGTTTCTGAAACTTTGTGGGACTTTAAGCTAAGGTGCGACTTCTTCAACGCATTGCTCTGAAAGAAGTGAAAGAAAAAATCAACGTGATGACCTATTACATAGAATATTAGACAATATGTGTTAAAATATAACTGATTCATATACGATTAACTGGATAGTCAAGCTATTTCACACGGGCTTATTAACACCAAATAGTACTATCATTAGAAACATATTTTTGCAACACATTGATCGACACACATACACGAATTACGTGTATTGTTTATGCATCAACATTATTTGTTTTAAAAAATAGCTGTCAGACTAACATACCCCGTCGACAAAGGACCACTTTACATTTGTATTTTCAAAATCAATCCATCACTTATTATATCTAAATGTCAAGGTTGTTCATACTTTTAGGAATAACAGTTACTGTAGGTCGAGTTGTGTTCAATAGAATTCGTCTTTCGAACAGACTGACTGAAGGACAGACAATATACACCCTATAACTGTTTTGTGTGAGCTTATAAAATTCAATTATAAACAAAATATGCCAGGAAGCATACTAATTACATACATGCACTTGTACATGGACAGTATACTGAACTTATAGCTTCCCGACTTGTATAAATGAACACTGTGTGCCCGTTCCGCATATTTCGATCGATAGTACTGTAGAAAACTGCCGACCGCGCTGATAAATGTGCACTGCCCAGGTTCAATCGTGCGTCCTACCCTTAGCGTGGATCCTATCTTTCATGCAAATTGACTGTTTTATATTTCAGAAAACCAAAATATATGATATTCTGGTTGTAATTTTGTTGGAAAATTTTCGCGAAATGTTCGCAAATTGTAATCGCATGAAATACGAATGATATGAAGGAGATAATAAAAATGATGTTCATGGTAAAAATCGTCATTATCGTGAGGTCTACCCCGCTAGTGTTTTGTTATTTACGGAACAATATCGAAGTGTTTGAGGAAACTACGGGATCAATCGTGGAAAGTAGGGTACCAAAAGATTCAGCTGAGAAGCCATTGCGTGCTGGCCCGGGTGTCCATAAATAAACGAGTCTCGATGTTATATATTTACCTCAAAATATGGGTTAAGTCGACGCTATTTGGCCGCCATTTTTGTGGTGGCTCCTACCATTGAAACCACGTGATTCCCCACCGTGAAAACTACCGTACATGTTTAACCGTCCGTTAATTTGGTAACAGCTTTTCTCGGCATTTAAACACCACGATACGCTTCAAAACGTTGAATAGTATATTTTAATGCGTTAGTCACGCAAAAGATTTTTTGGTTTTTAAATTTAAAAAACAGACGTAATGCGATTGTTTTCTTCTAGAAGAATAAGTCCAGATTCGTATATAAATGTACTAGGTAGGTCAAGTAAAATAAGCGATTTTTAGAGAGCTTTTTAATAAATTTTGCAATTTAACCAACTGGAGTTGAGTCCATTAAGTGTATTTGCCTTGTATTTCATGTTTGAATTCTGCTCACCATATAAAACAAATCAAACTATTTGAGTGTATATCTCGTGATTTAACGAAACTTTGTAGCAAAGAGTTCATCTGATTAGAATGTTGCGGAACTTATTGTATGTTCCCTTATCGGTCAATATTGTTTATTCACACACACAGTAGTTAACGGTTTCTTATGGAAGGCTAAGTTACTAGTGAGTATGCAGTCCATGAAAACATGTCAGGATACAGTCCATGAAAACTGGTTAGGATGTAGTCCATGAAAACATGTTAGGATACAGTCCATGAAAACTGGTTAGGATGTAGTCCATGAAAACATGTTAGGATACAGTCCATGAAAACTGGTTAGGATGTAGTCCATGAAAACTGGTTAGGATGTAGTTCATGAAAACTGGTTAGGATATAGTCCATGAAGACTGGTTAGGATACAGTCCATGAAAACTTGTTAGGATGAAGTCCTTGAAAACTGGTTAGGATACAGTCCATGAAAACTGGGTAGGATGTAGTCCATGAAAACTGGTTAGGATACAGTCCATGAAAACTGGTTAGGATGAAGTCCTTGAAAAATGGTTAGGATACAGTCCATGAAAACTGGTTAGGATACAGTCCATGAAAACTGGTTAGGATGAAGTCCTTGAAAACATGTTAGGATACAGTCCATGAAAACTGGTTAGGATGAAGTCCTTGAAAACTTGTTAGGATGTAGTCCATGAAAACTGGTTAGGATACAGTCCGTGAAAACTGGTTAGGATGAAGTCCTTGAAAACTTGTTAGGATACAGTCCATGAAAACTGGTTAGGATGTAGTCCTTGAAAACTTGTTAGGATACAGTCCATGGAATTGTTGAGAAACGACATTATACCCCAATACATGTAAATAAACACCCTCCATCAGTGAGATACCTGTCGGGCACAGGAATTAGAAGACAATATAGAAAAGACCTACTAACGAACAAATTATCAAAAAGTAGTGTATATCACTATTAGTGTGTCATTAAGTAAATGTATTCTATCTGTGCCACATGTTGTATAAATCTCAATGTGGTGCTTTTGAAATAATATCGGGGACTAAAGTTAACTCAGTTACAGCCAGTTATACCTAAATAAACACAATTTACCTCACGGACGAGCTTATGTTTATAACCGTTAACAATTAACTTTGAATGGACTCTATCTTTATGGTTCAATGTGTTCAATAATCTATATATATGTTACAAACAGCGACATAAACGTCGTATTATATTATGAACTATAACAGATTAAAAAATCAATTGTGTTTTGAAAACATAATTCTATTCAATAATTTAGTTGAGCGTTGTATGACCTATTATGCTCGCGAATTAGTGTATTGAATAAGTTAACAGACTTACCCGTGTATATAGAAAATACCCATAGCATGATCTGTAAGAAATTTGAGAAATAATCCATGATTATAATCAATTAGCTTTCTCAAACACTAAATATATCGCAATATATCGCAATACCCCACATGTCATTTACTACTAGTACCCGTGTTTCAAGCACACTGTCACATTTTAAGTACGTGTAGTTCTATTAATTATTTAGTTGGCACTTTCTATAATGTCCATTGAATGTAAAGTATATTAGAGGAGATGTTGTTGTACTTGCGGAAAGTTCTCCTAACGCTAACATATATACACAAACAGTGCTGTGCTAGAGTAACGGAGACGACGCATTATCCACGATATATTGAACACAGCAAGTTATTTGGTATTTCAGGCTCTAGTCACAGCCTCACTATTATCTTTCACAGTGTCTTGCTGTGTCTGTACAAAAGCTTGTATGCCAGTCACACCAGGTATAATAAGCTCTCACAGAGTCCTGTAAAACAAGGTAATATCAATTTAACATTTACGTAGATCTATGTATAAATCCTATAGTGCATTCAAGCTATTTACGTAGATTTATGTATAAATTCTATAGTTCACCCAAGCTCATGCAAAAGGTGAGACATGTGATGCCATACAAATACAATTTGACATCACAAAAGGCTACAAATCCAAGAAGACTGAAATGTGTCAACATTGGGAAATAAAATAACCGTATTATATTTCTATACCGATTTATATTTAACAATGGTGATTATGTTAGAAATTTACCAAACCAGTTTTTAACGGAACAACTCACTTATAATATCAGGATGAAACAATTGCAGAACGACTTGCTTTAGTAAAGAACAAACTCACAGTATTAATAACGCGGCAAAGCAATCATTTCAACAAGCTTGACACCGTCCTATTCACGAAATCATTATTCCATAATATAACGGTTGCAAAAATGTGCAAAACATTAGCTTAAAGTGTACACGATAGACTTTATATATAATAATACGAAACTATTACACTTAACGGATTTTAAAACGCGACAGTGTGGTTATGTGGACTTGTTCAAGAAAAACAAATTTATTTCTTACATTACTATGCATCATCGTTAAGGTGAACTTTATGCAAACATTTTAGTACCACGGTTATAAAAATCCGATCTGACTAGTTGGGAGCGGTGGCCTAGAGGTAGGGCGCGCACTTCTGGATCGAGAGGTCCTGGTTTCGATTCCCTCGTGACCACTGGTTAATTTCTCTGAGCAAGACCCACATACTCCACTCCATCATGGTGTAAAATGGCACCTGTGAGGGCAGTGTCTAATCCTGAGCGCCGCAGATCGATGTTGGCTGCCACACCACAGGAGAGAAAAAGTCTCCCCAGGGAGACACGAGGTAGCCCAATGACCAGGGGAAGTTGAAATGTCAAAGGGTGCTTGAGCGGCCTAACAGCTGAAGAGCCCTAGAAATTTGGTAACTTAACGTTTAAACTTTTTATCTGTATTATAGAAAATAATCCGCAATAAGGACATCGCTCCAGAAAATGAAAGTCATACTTGTTTGCCAATTATTAAGTGATGGCGTATAACAGATTACCAAAGTGATGTTGACTTCGGCTTGATGCGAAGCAGTTCCTTTACTTTATTTTGTTACGGTGACATCGTAAGCATTTGATAAGCCATCTTCTTTACTAATTTTACCACTGGAATTGTGGTAACATGATTTATTTTGTCTTTCTATTAAAAATATTCGGCATCAAGACAGGTCGATCATATTGAGCGTTGATCCAATTTTCGCAACAAACCTGAGACTTTCATTTTCTGAGTTAATGTCCTATTCATATAATGATTCCATTATTACCTATCCGATTTCAGATATTCGGGTATCAAACTGTCGGCATTAAATTGACTTTCAAGACCATAATTATTATATGATAATAAAATATATTAATTAATATTTCTGGTAAAAGTCGACTTATCCCAGTGACGCGTTTTTAAATCCGTTAACCATAAGTGTCAACTTAGGCATTATAATACAAGTCAAAATATTTATCACGGCAATTGTTTGGCAACCCGAAGTTTTTCTTAACCATTTTGTGTTGTCGATTTACTAATACATGTAAATTTGAATTAGATCGCACCATTGATTTTTAAGCTGGCGATGTCGCCAGATCTATTACAGTGCCAAAAAAAGAATTCCACTAAGATGTATTTACTCCCGAAACAACGCAGAATCTATACACTCAATGAAAATAGTTCCTCCTCGTTAGTTTTGCAAGATTAGAACATTAAACTTTCCTTGTTTCATTTAATCTGTTCGATTGTAATATATTACAGTAGTTTCTTCTTGTAATGGAAGGAAATTGTATGAAATTAAAAGTAAAGGTGTTTAAATGCGTTGATAATTATTACTACGCGTTACGAACGCGATATAGCGCGTGCATCAATGATTTTATTATGTTAAAATTATTTATTTCCTTATACTCTAACGACATCGTGGCCGAGCGGTTAAGCAACTCGCTCAGTAATTTTCTGATGCTAAGGTCCATCGATCGGATCACGGCGGCTCCAAAGGAGCAGGTACTATAACGGGCGATTTTGGCCCAACTCTCATTCTTTATGAAACTTTTGTCATTCAAAGGTATGCTAATCCGGTATGTGATTTTAATACTTTTGATCTTTTTTGGTCATTTTTGTTGCCATAGCAACCATTTTTGAAAATCTCACATTAATGCCAAAATGCTCGTTTTACATGATTTTTATTTTTTTATTTTTGAAAATAACGTAAATGAAACATCTTACCTTGGTAAGCATGATTCAAATAGTTTTTCTTTAGAATCACGTCTTTTTGTTGCCATAGCAACCATTTATTGCGAAAACTTAAATATTAAAATAAAACAAGTTTAAGGACATAAATTTTTAATGAAAGTATTGTCAACGGCACAAACAATATTCAGTTGTGTGCTGCAAACTGTTTATGTTATTATTGTATGATTTTGTTGCCATAGCAACCACTTTAAAATATCAAAAATACCCAATTTTGAGTTTTTCCCTTAGTTTATGTGAATTTAATAAATATATTGGCATATTAACCTGCATATGAATCCGACCTGTTTTCTTCATTCTCACTGGGTTTTTTTCCATAGCAACTGTTTTTATTGGTTTAATTACGTAGGTAATAACCAATTTAAATATCTAAATAATGCTCAATTTTTAGTTTTCTCTTAATTTATGCGAATTAATCAGAAATGAAGGGCTTAACATCGTGGCATATGAATCGAACAATCGTTTTGCCTTTTTCTCAATCTTTATTGTTGCCATAACAACCATTTTTGTCCCATAGCAACCATTTTAGAAATTACAAAAACTGCCGTTTTTGTTTGTCCTGAATTCATTTGAATGGGACATTAGGACTTACGATCCATGAATATCAATTCAAATGCGTGCATCTTCTCTTTAATTGTTTATTTTTCCACAGTTACCATTTAAGTTCCATAGCAACCATTTTAAAAAATCTCAAAAATGTCAATTTTAGTTTTCTGTTAATTTGTGTGAATTTAACATGTTGATTTACCACCCGTGTATATGAGCTCTGTATACACTTCATGCAACTTCAATTCCATTGGTTATTATGGTCGTAGCAACCATTTTATTACCATAGCAACCATTTTAGGAAACTTAAAAAATGCATTTTTAAGTTTTCTTTCAATTCATGTGAATTCACATCCCATGCATATGAATAAATGAACCATGTATCTTCAATCCCTTTGTCTATTTTTGCCATAAAAACCATAGCAACCATTTTTGGAATCTCAAAAATGCCGTATTTTAAATTGTTTCCTTAGTTGGTGAATTTACCGTGAAGACTTACCATCCATGGATATGAAAGATGCAATATCTCGCTTGACATGGTCAGATATTGATGGTGACATGTAGCGTGTTAACAGTCCAAATGTTTAGGACGCACAACCAATGGGAGATCACATTAGCTCACCTGAGCACAAAGTGCTCAAGGTTTAACTATGATATAATGAAAGTTAGCAATTTGTTGACTTCGAATGAGAAGGTCGCAGTATAAATATATACTTCTACAATACAAGGCGCTTCTTAAGAGACTATTTTCATGAAAATCAGAACATGTCATGTTGACTAAACTGAATATCCAGAACGTTGGTTTTTCTACAAGTAAAGAGTAGTGTGTAGACAGTGTTTTCTTGTTTTCTCAAAAATTGATATCGTACTAACGACCTTCTCATTCTCAGCCAGCAAATTGTTGATAAAGTTGCAATGCAATATCACCATATATAATAGTAAGATGAATGCAAAGTGTTAGCCATAGTGTGACTCCGACACCCAAGCAACAAAGGGCACATGGGCGACCATAAAAGCTTTCCCAATAACAGCTCTAGCTCCTAGTTCTTTGAATAGCTGTGGTTAAACAAGCAAACATGTATGGCATACTTAATTTTATGAAAATAGTGTCGATAAAAGACAAACACTGTAAATATGTAAAACATGAACAATTTTATTTTTGGGTAGATCTAGTCTTATTTTATGTATTTTATAATTCTCTATACAGCAGACAAAATAACAATAAGAGATGCTTATAAAACATATATGCCCCCATGTCAGCCAAATAGTTGAAATGGTAAAGGCCACAGTAACCTGGACATTAAACTTCTGACCTCAAAAGCAATAGGGGCCATCTACTGTTGCTGACCAACTTATTAATGTGAAACCATTTGGCATTTAGACCCACAGAAATATGCAAAGCAATATAACCGTTCATCAAAATTGTAGGAAATAGTTATGTCAAAGAACAGCAACATAATCACAGGATGACTAGTACATGTAATTGATACAATATCACATCATATAGGCAATGATTGTCACAGCAATCAAGCAAAAATAGATAATTATGTGGGTTTTTTGCTATGTACAGTCCAGTTAGGATAGGAGTGATGCAGCGGTAGAATTCCCTATTACAGTGTAATACATATTATGAAGGCTTATAACAACATATGCAATTCTAAACTAAACTCTACATGTTTGTGTAATGTATGTAGATATCTTAATGGTAGACATTTATTGCTATTTCATTTGCAAAATATCCTAACTGGACTTAATGTATAGGTTTGATTACTCACTCCAGCTGTATACAATATAAACACTTCTAATGTTGATTAACTACTTAGGCTTAATTTATTTCTTTCATAAAAATCAAATAATTCAGCTACTATTTAATTAGAAGCAATGTAAGTGGTCAATCTAGATTTAAATACCAATCATCCAATAAAGTCATTCTCTTTATAAAACCAACTTAAAATACAAGAACATGGTATTTGTTAAAGATTTACAATAACATAATACCGAATCATCATCATAGCAGCCTTTATCAGCGTTCACATTGCACTATAATAATTGTGGTTTTATTGCATATGTGCATGTACATGTATATTATTTAATATATGCATGTATATGTGCATGCTATATGTAATTCTGTTACAAATGTTTACATGTTTTTAACTAAAAACAACAAATAACATATACATAAATGGTGTAAACTTATCAACATTTGTAAGTTGACAAAACAATTAAAACTTCATAAATCATAAATATATGTATGCAATAAACAACATGTATGTAATAACACACCAAATATAATTTAACAAGTGATGTAATGAACATTAAACAACATATCATCAAATAGATGAAGAAGTCCACTCTTTAGAATGGAAAATCAAACCTGCCAGGTTGTGTAAGGACAATTTCTAAAATTCAGCTACCATACTACAGCGGCTATTCTAAATATCACAAGTAAGGTGACAATATTAATATTTACCAAAAGACAGAAGAGAGCTTTGAATGACAACAAACACTTTTTAACTAACCAATTGAACAAAACACTACCAGTTCCAGTCTTATATATAGTAATTTATAGTAAAAGTTCCAGTTTATATCAATATAATTATACAAATAACACTAATGAAGTAGTACACAGAAGACATGTATGCAAATTCATAATGCAAGCTACAAACAATTTTTATTGCCATTGAAACAAACTACTTTTGAACACTGTTAATATTACATATCATGATAAAAATAGCAGTACAATTCTATATCAATTTCCTCAACAAGTATTTCTTTGTTAGAGTCTGATATAGGTACAAATTCAATGGTATCATACTTTTTATGCATCAAGTGTTTTGACAAATGAGTTCATGTAAAAATTAATGTCATATACATTTATATTTATTGCACAGTACTTGAATTAAACGGAGTCAGAAATAATAAATTCAAGGAAATAAATTTTCACATATTTCGGTAACTAGAAATGTCAAGATTATTATATAGGAAGATAATTACTTAGTCACAATTAAATGAATCAACATAGAATGGAGTGGCTCAGAAATAACAAAAGTCACACTTTGTCAACAATTGATCATTATTACATGGTTCATACAGAATTCTCATACCAAAATTAAAGAACTTTCTCATCATTTTAAATATGGTTATTATACTAGTATTAACTTTTGATCTGTTGAACACTTCAGCTTTGATGTCATCAGTTCACTGAGAAATATTTATGAAAAAATAGTGCATACAGATCCTTTAACTTGATAAGTTAATGGCCAAGTGAACTTTGCTCAACATACAAAAAATAAGATATACTGTACAATTAAAACTTTATGTGGATATATATGATTAGAATAGGGTCACAGACACAATTGCCTTCCCTGTCTAATTTCTTAATATTATTATTTTACAATACTGGTCACATTACTATTGAGTGCTGCCTTCCCTGTATGATTTCTTAATATTACTATTTTACAATACTGGTCACATGCAAAGAACAATTGAGTGCTGCCTTCTCTGTCTGATTACTTAATATTATTACTTTACAATACTGGTCACATGCAAAGAACTATTGAGTGCTGCCTTCCCTGTCTGATTTCTTAATATTACTATTTTACAATACTGGTCACATGCAAAGAACAATTGAGTGCTGCCTTCTCTGTCTGATTACTTAATATTATTACTTTACAATACTGGTCACATGTAAAGTACTATTGAGTGCTGCCTTCCCTGTCTGATTTCTTATTTTCTTTAAACAAACATGTGCAAACATGTGTGCATGTTTACTGGACAGTCCTTCACAGTTAAGTGTAGGTCCTCCATTCAGGATACATGTAATACAAAATGTATTATGTCGTATTAAAACAAAATAATCATGCATAACCTGGACTCAGTTAGCATACAAACATATAAATGTGACTATCAAGTTAGTCTACTTGTAATAAAAGCTGTGGATATGTGTATTAACTCGGAACATATATCTGAATAAAATGTTAAGCGACACTGATGCATATATATATGGAAATGCTGGCTATCGATATCATCCATGAATTAGGTTATAACACCCTCAACACCTGTAGTGAAGTGCACCAAGGATAATGTGATATTTACAAACATTGACTGGAGTTGCCTACTGCTGAAAAATAGGGTTCTATAGTAAACACATACTGAAATTTCTATACTAAATTGACACGGATAAATCGTGCACACTTGTTTGAACCACCTATACGGATTATTACAAAATTTCCCGCTTTTCACGTTATCCTTGGCACACTATATTAAATACCCAACCACAAATATGTGTTAAACTAGCTCTAGTTTCAATATATAAAATAAGGAGGGTCATTGTCCAGTGAATGTGTCGATAAGTATCATTTGGAATATGTTATTTATACATAATAAAAAAGTTTGACCTCTGAGTGTGACCTTGACCTTTGGGCTAGAGATCTGCATTTTGCGCACTGCACACCGCCTCATGGTTTTTAACAATTATGCCAAGTTATTTAAAAAAGAGTCAATGCATGAGTGAGATACAGCCCAGACAAGGTCTATAATGGCAACTTTTTACCTTTGACCTCTAAGTTTGACCTTGACCTTTGAGCTAGAGGCCTGAATCTTGCAGATTGCACACCGCCTAGTGGTGTTTAACAATTATGCCAAGTTATTTTAATCAAAATCACCCAACAAATGAAGAACATATGGTCCGGACAAGCAGTATTATGCCCATTTTGGACCTTTGGCCTCCAAGAGGGACCTTGACCTTCAAGCTAGGGGTACTGGTCTTGGGCGCGACACGCCGCCTCAACACGGGGAACATTTGTGCCCATGTATTTCAAAATCACCCATTGAATGATGAAGAAACAGCCCGGACAAAATCAGACAGACACACTTAAATGGATGGACGCACATACACTGAACAGCCATTGTGACAACTATATCGAGCTCACCGCCAGCGGGCTTGACAAAAAATCAATGTATTAAAAAATAGTTGCTTCACATGAGTGTTATGCTAATAGTGTTATGACAGACAAGTAAGTATACTTATTTTTGGTGGGATATTTATGATGTACATCATGTATGAACAAAAGCATTCTTGTGACTAACTTACAGTGCAGTAAACCGTACAATAGGATATTGCGAGTAAATGAGTAATATGGTCATGATGTTGTTAAATATTTGGTACACTGACAAGAAACACTACAATACTCATACACTACCGTCGATTCATTAAGTAATACTAATGAGGAAACTATCCACTGGGAAAGAATAACCATGTTTATGTTAACTCAAGTATACCCAATTAAACCCAGATAAACATAGTTTACCCGACGAAGGAGTTGATGTTCACAATCGCTATCATTTAACTTTAAAAGAACTGCAATGTATATAATGATCACTAATTAGGAGTGAGGAGTGATTTAACACAATTTAAACACTTAATTTAAAAATATATTTTACACTTAGATGTTTTCAATATCTACAAAAATATATAAAACTGTTAAAGACCCTTTGTAAGAAAAAAAGAAATAGTGTGGCCCTTTATGATCGAAATTGCTAATAGTAAAGCCAGTACTCATCTTACTTGCAATACTTCAGTGTATACCTCTATGTGCAATTACAGACAAATATGAAAACATATTCATCAAGTTACTGTAAAATCATTAATTTTCATGGCAGATTAAATTTCGTGGATTTCGTGGTTCACCTCAACCACAAACTTTAATCCCAATGAATATTTATTTTGCCCCTTGTTTTATTACCTGAAACGCAAAATCCACGAATTAAAGTCCCAACGAAATTGTCTTTTTTACCAAAACCACGAAATTTTATCCCAACAAAATTAATTGATTTTACAGTATACACCTGGAATCTTCACTATCATTGACAATGATATTGTTAACCAAAACTTTCAAGTTGTTGTCCATTTGCATTGAGACATTGCTTTCATCATAAACACATTACATTTTCAAAGCCATGTAACACTATAAAAGATTTCAACAGAGTAATGGTCAAAGAATTAACTGAAGCTAGTTATTACGGACAAGGCTTTCACAGGGGCACATATTAAAGCATAAAATCGAATGCATGTAGTCTTGTTTACATTAGGATGAGGAACATTTCAATAATGATGTAATGGTTACATATAGTTTGTATAAAGTGGTAAAATGCAACACACAGACAATTCAAATACACCACACAGACAGGTAAAATGCAACACTAAGAGTGTTAAAATGCATCACATGGAAAGGTAAAATGCAACACTAAAAGTGGTAAAATGCATCACACAGACAGGTAAAATGCATCACATAGACAGGTAAAATGCATCACACGGACATGTAAAATGCAACACACAGACGGGTAAAATGCATCACACAGACAGGTAAAATGCAACATTAAGAGTGGTAAAATGCATCACACGACAGGTAAAATGCACCACACAGACAGGTAAAATGTATCAAACAGACAGGTGAAATGCATCACAAGGACAGGTAAAATTCCTAACACGGACAGGTAAAATTCCTAACACAGACAGGTAAAATTCATAACACGAACAGGTAAAATTCCTAACACGGACAGGTAAAATTCATTACACGGACAATTAAGATATATCACACAGACAGGTAAAATGCATCACACGGACAGGTGAATTGCAACACACACACAGGTAAAATGCATCACACGGACAGGCAAAATGCCCCACATGGTGTTCACTGTTTGCCTAACTTCAAGGATTTTCAGTTAAATTCAAGTACCATTTTTCGCATTTTAAAGGTAGCGTTAAATTCAAGTACTTTTCAAGGTTGAAACCTTGTTTTAACATGATTAATGATCAAAAGTGGTCCACTTTACTCCTCGAAGCAGTCACTTTCTTCATCAATCTGAAGAGGCTCTGATAAATTTTTAGCATCTTGCAAATACATAGTCCAGTCCACGGATGCATTTAACACGTTACTGTGGTGACGAGCATAACCCAAGAACCAAATTACAGCTGAAACATGTGAGCAGCTACCAACAACTCTTGCACCTGCTCTACATTTACAATACCAACCAGTAACCATAACATCATTATACTCGATCCATAACTTGTGTGATTTACCAGATGAATGTCGGCTTTGAATTTTATAAATATTTGATAAATATGTCACGTGATACTGGGCGTAAATTGATAGGTATGTTTTATGGGGGTAATAATACATTGTTAGGTCCGCTCTATATTTAAACGATTAATCCGCAGATCGTGTTAGAATGTTCAATTTATAATCTTATCTATTATTATTACTATGATACCATATTTATACATGTATAGCCCTTTTTCATGTATACACACGTTCAACAACGATCTCAGTAATAACAGGAACATAGTGTCTAGGGAACTGTCGAATATAAACACTGATCTCAGTAATAACAGGAATATAGTGTCTACGCAACTGTCGAATGTAAACACTGATCTCAGTAATAACAGGAATATAGTGTCTACGCAACTGTCGAATGTTAACACTGATCTCAGTAATAACAGGAATATTGTATCTAGGGAACTGTCGAATGTAAACAAAACATGACAATGGACGGCCTTGTCTGACAAAAACACATTTTCCGAAAAAATAAATCTATTAGAGTGTAGGACATTCAAGAGTTCTTAAGTGTGATATTATAAAGCTATGCTATATTAGTCTCAGAGCTGAGGGCGATTTATTAACAATCAAAATCTGAAACTTTCACCAAAGTTAGTAATATCACCCAACATTGTCTCATGATTTGCACATACATAGTTCTAAGTCAATGTTCGTCCGTTTTGGTGTCCACCACATACTTCATGCATTGCGATGCATATTTACCGGAGTTAAACGGAAATGGCCGGAGACGAACGGAAATGGCCGGAGATAAACGGAAATGGCCGAGTTTTCACAAATGGTGTTCGAGTGGTGTTTTATACATGACATTTACTCTAATCACGTAACACCAAGGTTACATCAAGTGGTTGAGCATTGTTGGAGGAAGAAATATCATAATTTGTTATAATTGACTCCTTCAAATATCCCCTTTATATTCCCTTCGTAGTCATGCTCACTTACTTGAGATGTTTTTAATTTACACGATGTAAATTTATCATCAACACATGAAAACACTAAAAATTGTATAATCTTTCTTTCTTTATACATTTTTTAAAAAAAAGTATAGATCTAATTAGCACTACTTCATTATTTACATGCCACGGGAATATATAGAGGATCTATCACGAGTTGTCAATTGATATAAATTTACATTAAACGAGTTTCGGAAATTCTATAATTAGGCGAGCCTCTGGTGAGCTTAATAATATTTCCTACACGATTTTAATATAAATATATCAATTGACAACGAGTGATAGATTCTATATATCAATGGGGGAAACGTATTGGGGCGGAAGTGGATACACCGACTATTTCAATGGCCGATTTACGTCGATTCGGTAAGTAAATCTTGACTTTTCGTTGCTTAGTAAGGCGTTTGAAATAAAAACAAGCTGACCAAAGTACCCGGCCAGGTTTTTAGTTTGCGACCCATGGTTGTTTTCCCTCCAAGCACCTATAATTAAGCAGAACACTCGCGCAAAGTGCCGTTTTGGTTACAGATACCCTGATTTGTGAATATTGTTATCTGTAATATTTCCTATTTCTCCCGATTTTCATGGTTTATGGATTGTTTATGGGCCTAGATTCATTATTTATATGATTATAAGTATGCATGTGCAAAAAAATGGGATTCCATGATATATTGAGGCAAAACACACGAAAGATCCGCTATGATACCCCTGATTTATGCCGTTTGGGGCAAACACCCTGACACGTAAGAAATGTGGTATAATAAAAACAACATTCGAATTGATCATTAACTGAATTTTACGCGCAAATGATAAAAAATGTACATTGTGAATACTAGATAAGTTTATATAATGCCAAAACAGGAATATATTTTCAAGCTATACACATATATCTACTTGCCATACACATTTAATCTGCCACTGTGTTAAATTTTAAATTATATATTCACAATGTTTATGGTCATTCTAAGAGTGTTTTCTATTTGCAGAACAGCCCGTAGACTGATCACGTGATGTAGTTGATGCTGCCTGCTAAGACCTGACAAAGAACACATACCTACAACAGTGGATTCAATGATAGGACCAAGCATTTCAACGATTAAATAGTTGACAATGACATGGGTGATGGAGTTCGATAGAAAGTGTGAAATTCTATACTAACATGAGAAATATCAAATAAAACCCTTAAAAATCTACTTTGTTTTGATAATAGCATGTACATGCTTGTGTGTGAGAACAGTTCACGGTGTCTATCCGTATTGTCACCTTCTCGACAGGAGAGGAACGAAAACCAACGATTTTGCCAAAGATATGTACAGAAAGTCCTTGAACCAATCAGGCCTCTAAATGCTAAAATATTGCAACTTTCATGAAATAACATTAAAAAGAGCCTACTTTCCGATTCATTGTAGCAACCGGAACCCTCTCTGCTCTGGCACCGGCACCCTATCTGTGCTATAGTTATTGTGAGCACAGCGAGGATTCCCGTGCCAATCAGCTGAACCACACAGAGAGGATGCCGGTGCCACAACAAAACCGAGCGTAGGTATTTTACGTAATTTGATACGATACAGCGTTTTGTAGACAGGGTGCTAATACGGGTAGGGGATACCGGGGCAAGTCAGAACGGTCATTTGTTTTTAACGAGGGCTTCTCACAAATTCTGCAATTGTACAAACTAAATACGTATTTTTATCAAGCATGGCATCTACTCATATAATATAGAGGCACTTCATAGACTGGACGATTTGTTATCAAAATATGAGCATACATATGGACGGGGCAAATCGGAACATGGTCGGGGTTATGATGGAAAAATACTTTAATCATACTTTGTCCTATCCTGTATCGATCAACTTCCACCGGACAAGAACCTATTTATTGTAGTAATAGGTACTCATCAGAACAAAATACAGCAATCCCTGACGTATTCGGTTACTAACCACCAAATATAACTTCTCACACAACCACTTAATACATACATATCATATCTCATTTTGGTATTCAGCACATTAAACTAAAGCCACAATATGTCCTACGAATATTTACAACCACTGGATACAGCCGAACAAGGTCGTTGCCACCCTAGAGATCAGTTTTATTTGTCCCTATTTTAGTTGTTCGTTCTTGCCACTGTCACATACACACTCACATGCTAGCTATAAAAATATACAACTAATGTACTCACCACCAACAAATACAGCCATATCAGGTCCAATGCGGTGCTCAAACCCACATAGAACAGTCACCCCGAGGCTGGGTACTCGCAAACATCAACTACAACCATACCAGACTCGAAGGGGTCTCACAACAACCATATAATACCCATTTTTTCAAATCAACTCATGCTATAGCTACACCAGGTCGTCATTGCCACCGGGAACAACCATACCCGGGTTTATGTGGTGATTATTCGACACACTTAACCCATTCTAGGTAAGAAAGGGTTCTCAATCTCGAACAACCACCGACTATAGCCAACCTATTCCCTTAGGTACAACCATACCCGACTATATGGACTAGCTACAAACCATGTATGCATTGTTATGTTCCTGTCTGTACATATAGAAAGAGGAAGTACCGCACGCGTGGTTGGTAGCTATTCCATATACGTGTAGTCGGGTATTAGTATTCTTGTGTGGGTAAATATGCATAAGGTATGGTTATACTGATTTTAAAAAATGGGTAGTATATGGTTGTTGTGAGACCTCTTCGAGTCTGATATGGTTGAAGTTGATGTTTGCGAGTACCCAGTCTTGGGAATGAATGTCCTTTGTTGGTTTGAGCACCGCATTGGACCGGATATGGCTGTAATTGATGGTGGTGAGTACCAAGCAGTTTTATATTTTTATAGCACGTGTATGTGGTAGTGGCAAGTACGAACAACTAAAAAGGGACTAATAAAACTGATCTCTAGGTGGCAACCTACCGTAAACGACCTTGTTTGGCTGTATCCAATGGTTGTAAATATTCGTAGGACATAGTGTGACTTGAGTTTGATGTGTTAAGTACCAAAGTGGGATATGCTATGTATGTATTAAGTGGTTGTGTGAGTATTTGTTTCAAGTAATAGGGTGTATTTACTTGAGTTCCGTGGTGGTGAGTATCCGAATACGTCAGGGATTGCTGTATTTTGTTCTGATGAGTACCTATTACTACAATGAATAGGTACTTGTCCGGTGGGAGTAGATACACGATAGGACAGAGTATGATTTAAGTATTTTTCCATCTTAACCCCGACCGTGTTCCGATTTGCCCCATCAATTTGGATGCTCATATTTTGATAACCAGTCGTCCAGTCTATGAAGTGCCTCTATATTATGTGAGTAGAGTCCATGCTTGATAAAAAAATACGTATTTAATTTGCACAATTGCAACATTTGTGAGAAGCACTCGTTAAAAAACAAATGTCCGTTCTCACTTGCCCCGGTGTCCCCTACCCGTATTAGCACACTGTCTGCAAAACGCTGTATCGTATCAAATTACGTAAAATACCTACGCTCGGTTTTGTTGTGGCACCGGCATTCTCTCTGTGTGGTTCAGCTGATTGGCACGGGAATCCTCGCTGTGCTCACAGTAAATATAGCACTGAGAGAGTGTCGGTGCCAGAACAGAGAGGGTCCCGGTGCCACAACGAAACGGAAAGTAGGCTCTTTTTAATGTTATTTCATGAAAGTTGCAATATTTAAAGCATTTAAAGGCCCGATTGGTTCAAGGACTTTCTGTATCTTTGGCAAAATCGTCGGTTTTCGTACCTCTCCTGTCGAGAGAGTGCCAATACGGGTAGACACCGTGAACTGTTCTCACACACAAGCATGTACATGCTATTATCAAAACAAAGTGGATTTTTAAGGGTTTTATTTGATATTTCTCATGTTAGTATAGAATTTCACACTTTCTATCGAACTCCATCACCCATGTCATTGTCAACTATTTAATCGTTGAAATGCTTGGTCCTATCATTGAATCCACTATTGTAGGTATATGTTCTTTGTCAGGTCTTAGTAGGCAGCATCAACTACATCACGTGATCAGTCTACGGGCTGTTCTGCAAATAGAAAACACTCTTAGAATGACCATAAACATTGTGAATATATAATTTAAAATTTAACACAGTGGCAGATTAAATGTGTATGGCAAGTAGATATATGTGTATAGCTTGAAAACATATTCCTGTTTTGGCATTATATAAACTTATCTAGTATTCACAATGTACATTTTTATCATTTGCGCGTAAAATTCAGTTAATGATCAAGTCGAATGTTGTTTTTATTATACCACATTTCTTACGTGTCAGGGGTGTTTGCCCCAAACGGCATAAATCAGGGGTATCATAGCGGATCTTTCGTGTGTTTTGCTCAATATATTACGGAATCGCAATTGTTTTTGCACATGCATACTTATAATCATATAAATAATGAAACTAGGCCCATAAACAATCCATAAACCATGAAAATCGGGAGAAATAGGAAATATTACAGATAACAATATTCACAAATCAGGGTATCTGTAACCAAAACGGCACTTTGCGCGAGTGTTCTGCTTAATTATATGTGCTTGGAGGAAAAACAATCATGGGTCGCAAACTAGAAACCTGGCCGGGTACTTTGGTCAGCTTGTCTTTATTTCAAACGCCTTACTAAGCAACGAAAAGTCAAGATTTACTTACCGAATCGACGTAAATCGGCCATTGAAATAGTCGGTGTATCCACTTCCGCCCCAATACGTTTCCCCCATTGTATATCATATGACACTAAAAACGCAAAATACGCATTGATTTATTAGAAAAACGCAATACCTTATACTTCATCACGCGTTCTTAGATGTCATGGAGAAGAAACTAAAGTACAAACTTCACGTGTGGAAACGCGATGCAAAGAACGGAGCTTTAGTTGATGTTATATTGGACGGAATGTATGCATCGCGTCAAGCTATCATTATTGTTTCAAATAAATCCATTCGAAATCAATGGTGTAAGTTTCAAGTTGATGTAGCTATAGATAGGAGTGTGCATCTAAACAAACGCTGTGTACTTCTGGTCGTTCTAGAAGGTTCGGACTTTAAACACATGAGTAAATCTTGGTGTGTGATGATGGCTAAAACTCCTAAAGCCTATTGGAGCAATGATTGTGATGAGAATGACATAAAAAGAAAGTTATTTAAACAGACTGTAATACAACATTTTGGACCTCCTATATTTGAGCGTGGTCGGTGTGCTCATACCATAAACTGAACCGACACTCTTGACATTGCATCGCTTGTTCATTGAATTCCATAACAGCCTTCGCATTACTAACTGTCGCAGTCATTTTATTTATTGGATCTTTCAGCGGGTTTTTTTTACTATAGAGCATCTCTTTTACAAACATATTTTGCACGTTAGGTAAGGGTAATGGCATGTACATATCGCTAGCTTAGAATGAGAAGGTCGTAACTACAAAATTGATACTTTGAGAAAACAAGAAATAACTTTCCGATAATGACACTTTACGTATGGTAAAACTAGCTGTTTAAACTTTATTTTGGTCAACATGACAAGTTCCTATTTTCATGAAAATGAGCTCAAACATTGGCTCAAAACAAACACCTTGTGATGCAGATTTTAATTATGTATCAGTCTTATAAAGTCGTAAGTAGTACTTTCTCATTCTAAGCCAGCGATATAGCCAATTTATAATTACATACCATAACGTGTAATTCTATAAGAACATCGAAGTATTTATTGTAGGGTGACAAACTCAGAAAAAATAAGTCGGGAAGATCTGTCTGCTAATAAGACATGTCAATATTATACCAAAATGTTCGGGAAAGTATGTAGTATCCTAGAATGCCGGCATAAATGGACAATTTTTTGTAGTGGCATTCCGAGAAATCCAAGATGGCGTCCAAGGTGGCCGCCTTTTTCGTAGTACTAGCTTGATATTAATGTTATGAAACATTTTAAGAATATGATCCCTCTTTTAGAAATAACTTCATTCAGATACTACATACTTTCCCGAGCCTCTGGTGAGCTTAATAATATTTCCTACACGATTTTAATATAAATATATCAATTGACAACGAGTGATAGATTCTATATATCATATGACATTAAAAACGCAAAATACGCATTGATTTATTAGAAAAACGCAATACCTTATACTACACGTGGTACGTATAACTTTATACGTACTGGCTATACTAACCTGGATACAAAGAAAGTCATGTGATATATAAACTTACTATTGTTATTCATTATATATTTGTATTTAGATATTTCTTCTTACATCTCTGTTGGACCTAATGTAATTGACATTGTGCCAGAGCAGAGATCGCTCCTCCTGGTTGTCTGCCGAAGGCTGCTTGGTGAAGGTTTTCAAGTTAATCCATTGGACCATGTGCTTATGATTTTCCGTTCAAATTGATTTAAAGGGTATTGATTGACAGCGTAATGCCAATTGCACATATTAAGTGTTAAACTAGGTCTACATGTTTTGTATTTATATTTTCAGCCATAAGACCATAGACATGCTAGAGTACCAGAGATATATCACAAGACGCGCCATGGTGTACATGCTGAACTTACTGTTTCTACATGTGATTGTTGTGTCCACTCAATACTGCTACTCACCATATACCAGACGTAATATCTTACAAGCCAGACCAAACTGTGGGGACCAGCAGTGTTATTGTTCCGGTACCAGAGCTGTTTGTGTAGGAGATGATTTCACTGACACTATACCATTCACTAATGACGACATAACGGAACTACATGCATTCTGCTATAACCTGAAAAACGCCAGCCCACAATCATTTATCAACGTACAGGAAACTACGAAAGTCATTCATCTAAAGGACAACCATATCAAAACTATATCGTCAGATGTGTTTGAACCGTTTCACAGTTTATCCGAACTCCACATTGAAGACAACCCCGAGATTAACACCACACAGCTATGGGAAGCATTGGGAAGTATACAGAAGATGAAACCTTTTAACCTGGTACTAAATAACATAGGATATGTTAACCTCACGGAAGAAACGTTCGCAAACATCAACCAAACAAACGTACATGATCTCACACTAACTGGAAGCAGATTGAAAGAAGTACCATTATACCTGTTCAACAATTTCACGTCTTTACAAAATCTAAATTTGGCGCATAATTGGATAAGTCGTTTAAATATTGACGATGCAAGCCCTATTGACAAACTAACCACACTTGACTTGCAAAATAACAAAATGGTATTGGAAAGTTTAACATTTTGTAAAGATAACAATTTCACCGATGAAAGCTTGATTCCAAAGCTGTCAACATTACTTTTGAACACGGACTTTATATCGTCAGATATACCTTACCGATGGACATGTTTACCAATGCTTCAAGAATTACACTTACGGGGTAACAAGATCAAACACGTGACTATGACGTCATATTCTGATCTTACATCATTAGAAAACATAAACCTCAGACAAAATTGGATTCAAAATGTGACACCAGGAGTTTTCCCGCCAAAACTAGAAGTAATAGATTTACAACAAAACGAACTTGTCACTTTTCCTCCATTGTTGTGTGAACAAAACAGTACGAAGTCTTGGAACAATAATGTGAAATATTTGAACCTAAGTGGAAACTTCATACAGAAGATAATGATAGATAAATGGGAGTGTTTGCAGAAGCTGATATCACTGGATCTCGGTAAAAATGGTGTATCTGAATACTGGAATGACACATTCTATCCATTAGTATCATTGACACACCTTTACCTCGACAACATGATGCCACACGTGACCTATATCGGACAAGACGCGTTCAGAACGAGATCAGCGAGTCTGCAAACTCTTATATTACGCTACAACCATATTGACTTCACTAAGTCTATGGTGCAAGGAATCTTCAAGTCTTGTACAAATGTTACATTCTTAGATATCTCCTATAACTACATTGGACTTTCCGAGGAACAGTTTGTTGGCATTCCGTCTCCTATGAAACAACTCAGAAAGCTGAAAGCTTTGTGTGTCAGTCTACAAACCTTCCCATCGTCGATTCTTACTATATTTCACTCGTTAGAATATTTGAATATTGACCAGAATCATCTGAACACCATCGACTTCCCTGACGAGTTCAGTGACGACACAATGCAGCTTTCACTACGTGAACTACACGTGTCTCGATGTTCCATAAACACCATTGACGACAGAGCATTTCCGGCGGCCATTGCGCGTAGTTTAAGAACGCTTGATGTCAGTAAGAATGAGTTTGCTTGCTGATGTAAGCTTCGATGGTTTCGGGACAAGATGACAGAGGATGGTCGCATATTTCAGATACAACTCTTAAACTGGCCGCATGGATACACTTGTCAAAGTCCAAAGTCTTTAGTCAACGTGGAGTTGAAATCGTTTCAACCTGACGAGATTTGCGATCCATTGTTTGTCATTTTAACATCAGTTAGTTTAATCGTTGTAGGATTTTGTATATTTGTTGGTGCTATCTATTGGAAATGGTGGTATATAAAATACTGGTGGTTTAGAATCAAAAGACGCAGCAAAGATATTTGGATAACTGATCATGAAAGATGTCCGCTGATTAATCAGATATATTATGATGGTTACGTGGTACATGACGCAGATGACGATGACGTCATTCATCACGCGTTCTTAGATGTCATGGAGAAGAAACTAAAGTACAAACTTCACGTGTGGAAACGCGATGCAAAGAACGGAGCCTTAGTTGATGTTATATTGGACGGAATGTATGCATCGCGTCAAGCTATCATTATTGTTTCAAATAAATCCATTCGAAATCAATGGTGTAAGTTTCAAGTTGATGTAGCTATAGATAGGAGTGTGCATCTAAACAAACGCTGTGTACTTCTAGTCGTTCTAGAAGGTTCGGACTTTAAACACATGAGTAAATCTTGGTGTGTGATGTTGGCTAAACCTCCTAAAGCCTATTGGAGCAATGATTGTGATGAGAATGACATAAAAAGAAAGTTATTTGAACAGACTGTAATACAACATTTTGGACCTCCAATGTTTGAGCGTGGTCGGTGTGCTCTTACCATAAACTGAACCGACACTCTTGACAGTTGCATCACTTGTTCATTGAATTCCATAACAGCCTTTAAATTACTTACTGTCGCAGTCATTTTATTTATTGGATCTTTCAGCGGTTTTTTTTAAATATAGAGCATCTCTTTTACAAACATATTTTGCACGTTATGTAAGGGTAATGACATGTACATATCGCTCGCTAGCTTAGAATGAGAAGGTCGTAACTACAAAAGTGATACTTTGAGAAAACAAGAAATAACTCTCCGATAATGACTCTTTACGTATGGTAAATTTACTAAAACTAGCTGTTTAAACTTTATATTGGTCAACGTGACAAGTTCCGATTTTCATGAAAATGAACTCAAACATTGGCTCAAAAGAAACACCTTGTGATGCAGATTTTAATTATACATGTATCAGTCTTATAAAGTCGTAAGTACCTTCTCATTCTAAGCCAGCGATATAGCCAATTTATAATTACATCCCATAATGTGTAATTCTATAAGAACATCGAAGTATTTATTGTAGGGTGACAAACTCAGAAAAAATAAGTCGGGAAGATCTGTCTGCTAATAAGACATGTCAATATTATACTAAAATGTTCGGGGAAGTATGTAGTATCCTAGACTGCCGGCATAAATGGACAATTTTTTGTAGTGGCATTCCGAGAAATCCAAGATGGCGTCCAAGGTGGCCGCCTTTTTCGTAGTACTAGCTTGATATTAATGTTATGAAACATTTTAAGAATATGATCCCTCTTTTAGAAATAACTTTACTCAGATACTACAGACTTTCCCGAACAGTTTGGTATACGGCATATCCTGTTAGCAGACAGAGCAGGGTTTCTCATTGATCAAATAGAGGAGTTTTGGCCATATTCTCGTGAAAATCGCCGGTCAAAGAATAAGGTACTAGCGGTTTTTTGTTTCAACTTTTGCAAAAAGTCACGTGTTATGTTCAGTCCGAATACATACTACATACATAAGCATCAATAATACTTCAGACATATTTCATCAGTAAATACTCACATCAGTAAATAATGGAAATACAAATTCCTTATAAGGGGAAGAACTCCTACATGCAGTCAGTTAAATGGTTGTAGTTGTCTCCCTTGGATGAATTAAAAACACCACACAGAGTAATGTATTTTTGAAAAAAAGTAGCAAACTCCTTTTTAAGTTAAGTTTACTCAATTTACTCAATTTGATCAATACTTACATGTATATAATTCTTTATGACTATAATCAAATAAAAAAAATTAAAAAAATCTTAAAGTCTTTGGGTATACCAGAGATCCTATATAATACCGACTATGTAGAATGATGGAAACTATACGTGCTCGACTGTTTCTGTTGTACTTCCTGTCACATGTGTTAATATATTTTTGTCTGCTGATTTAAATGTCCATTTGATTTTATGCGAACTGCACGTGCAGACATGCACCTTCTTCATTACAAAAAACGGGGGTGTATCAACAAGTGCATGCATTGATACGTTCAGGTCACAAACCACCAAATAGAGTTGTTCTTTAACTCAATGTAAAGTGACCTAGGTCAGCCAAAAAAAATGTCAACTTTTTGTCCATGGGGCCCTCTCAAAATCTTTTAATCAATAGAAATAGCATCCAGCTTGAAGAAAATGAAAACAAATCAGGGGGTCATGTATCATATAAGAAAAATTTGGTTTGTCAAACGCGGTGAACAGATTTTCTCACATGTACGGATTTACTTACTGTCCGTTAGCCCCAACCTTACTTTCACTTTCATATTTAAGCCAGAATACAAAATATTTCTGAATAAAACCATTTCACTACATCACATACATGCATACAAAGCATTTAATACCAATTTCATGATTCTGATGCTGATTTGTCAAGACATATCCCCATTTTCAGCCGCTTTAAAGTTTTTTAACGGACTATTTGACTGTATCTGAATTTGGTCCGCGTAGGCATTTAGTGGTTATTTACCTTCATTTTAATATGCGTAATGGACCAGTCAGTTGAATCCACGCCCACCATCCCCGGGGATGGGTGGTGGATAGTCGGGGGAAAGGTCGTATGTTTACCGCACTGCCGGTCGACTGCAGGGGTTTTTATTCCCGAAACAGCGGGGACGTATAGTCGTGGATTTTACCGGGCAAAACGTTCAATACGGATTTTCCGTGCGACGGCATCCCCAAATGACACTTTGTTCGGTGTTGACTAGATACGAAACACTGTAGTCAGTAGTATTAAGCAACACTATACACACATCATGTTATGTTTTGACACAAGAGAATAATAAGGGCGTGGTATATTACCATCAGAGTGATTTTAAATATGACCGGCATCCATCCGACGTTCCACGACATCATTCTACGTCAAAACCCCTGCAACGTTTTGATCGTTCAAGGGATCACCAACTTTGGAGGGTAATTTTTGATCGCACATTCTTCTTTGACTTTTCGGTAATAATTGATTTTACAAGTGACAAACGCATTTTTGGTGTATGAAAAAAAGACACAGCAGTTCAAGGGCATGCCCCTTTAATAATATTCATTAGCTACTGAAATTCCCTGCTCGGATGGCTTAAAGTATTTGAACCTCTCGATGATGACATGGCCGTAACTAGGGGGGTGCGTCGGGTGCGAACGCACCCCCCATTTTCGCCAAAGTAGTCTTTTCGAGGGTGAAATATATTCACTTTATAACATTCTAATTTGTTCTAGCTCGCTACGCTCGCCAATTAACATTAATACTTCGGAACCATGACCGTAACTAGGGGGTGCGTCGGTTGCGAACGTAGTCAAAGTATTTGTTTTCTTAAGGATGAAATTTATTTACATCGTTGTTTTGAAAGCTCGCTTCGCTCGCTAAACAATGAATATTAGACAATATCATCAAGTTTAGAATGAATAATTTATGTGGAATGCTGTTCAATACACACTGAGTTCTTCGAGCTCACAATTTTGTAATAGTTTAATAAAGAAATCCATATTTTCTAGCGCCCTTCCCCCAATCAATTAATTCGTCGTAGATGCAGTATCAACAGTTGAATGCTGTCAGGATAAAACTGTATGCATATACGTTGCATCTTTCTGGTATGCAACTCTAAAAAATAGGGCAATTTTCTGGCTTGCCTCGCTCGCACAATATCAAGGGGTATAACCTAAAGCATGGAGATTGGTGGTTTAAGTAAGACTTTCCATGGAGATTGGTGCCAATGGCCGATATTTTGATGTTTTTGTCACTTGATGGACACATTTCCACCAAAGTAAGTTCATTTTCTTGTTTTATATGTGGTGTGTATCCGATAACCACCTAGCCATAAGTTTAAGCCACCTATCGGTGGTCTGTTTTAGTCCGTCAGTGCAGTGATAAAAGCCTGAAAGAAGGGATGGTGACATCGGGTGTCCGTAGTCTGCATTGATTTGTATTAATTCTGACGTATCTGGGGCATTCTGGAAGGTTTTTCTGTGTTTGCTAGGTACTTCATGCATGATTTTATGGTTAAAATACTGTTTCTGCTTATTTAGGAGGCTCCAAGTGCATATTTTTAACGTTTAAGACGATTTCATGGAGATTCGTCAACTTTAAGACCCGAACTGTGGAGAATTAAATCAATGTAAGTATTCTGTTCTAAAATGTTTTGCAGCATAGTGTGTTACCTTCATTGATGTAGTTTCTATTTATTTTTCAGACTCCTGGTTTGAAGAAAACGTACCAAAAAGACGATACTTCGTTCAAGGAGGAAGTGGCACAAAAGAAAACGAAAGAGAAATTTTAATAAAATCTCATTGCCTAATAAAAGTGTAATGAGAAGCTTTGTGTCGCAATTTAAACACTTAATACGCCGTTACCATTTAGATATTCGTCATCAAAAAAGAAAACGATTAACTTCAGCACCACCTTGTCATTTGTATCGACCCGAAGAACCCCAGTGAAAAGCCAGAAAATAAATATAGAGTAAAGTCTCATGATAACATTCTATTCACGTATTTTAATACATGTTCAAGGTTATGATTCTGTAAAATAATAAAATAACATGAAATGATGCACATCAATGTCTGTTTTGTTTTGTTGGAAAGTTCCAATTGCACAGATTCTGGTTGTATTCTTTGTTAAGATACTTCCTGGAACATTTTGGGTCACAAAGCATCAGATCACGATGCCTTTATAAAATTGACCATCTTCGCTAATGAACCTTTAAAACTACAATTTGTAAATAAAAACATCAAACAAATTTACGTAATTATTACTATATTGATTGCACAAAAAGTGACCATCGGTCTACCATGACCTCTCAGCAATGACCCCTTTATAAATAGTATACACAGTATTTACTATGGTGGCACTGTGGTCGAGCGGAAAGCCCGCTTGACATGATCTATTTGGAAGGTGACCCAGAGGTAGTCTCGCATGTACCAGAGCTGTACACCAGGTACGTTAAAGAACGAATGTCTGTAGGGCAGTTCGCCCATATACATGGAAACACCATACTGTGTTCATACTGCCTCTTTAGCAAAAACCCAGGAACCATTCAAAATAAGTATCAATGGTACGATGCATTTAACAAGATGAATGCATCATAGAGACGAGAGAGATTATTGCAATTTCACTCTTATGAATGTAACAAAAAGTAAAACTTCACTTAAAGACCACCTCAAAATTAAAACCTCCAGTTCGAAGTCAATTCACATGATTACATGTTGTACTTTTGATTTAAAATATAACCAACTCTTAAATAAGCCTTTATTAATATATAAACAGATATGATAAGTATGTTTTATATATAAACAGATATGATAAGTATGTTTTAAAATAAATAAGGGTGGTCGGATAAGTGAGGTTTCATTGTGATGTTTTGAACATTGACCAACAATAAACTGCCACTTATAAAACTGCTGCAATGGTTAACGCGCAGTGTTTGTAACAAGCAATCTTGGTTTGATTCCAAGTTGCTTCAATTTGTCAATGCTGGTTTTACTCCACATGCTGAGAAGTTGTTGGTTCCTTGTGGATTGTAAGTAAGTGTTTGAAAGAATACTGATCAGAAAACTGATTACAAATCCTCTATAATATAAATGCGATGAAGAAAATGGTGGGAGTTTCAAACACATTTGAAACCACAATCTACCAAATTGATGTGGCCTGTAGCCCACCTTTCCGAAGAAGATACTATCCATCTAGTAGAGAAGACGGCTACTACTAGGCCTTTTGTCAGTTCAACTGAATATCATAACAGATACACAATGCACCAGTCAATTGAAAACCTTAGCACGGGGAATAGAAGGGACGGGTTGACTTTTTAAATCATGGTAAAATCCCTGCCCGAGAGCCTTACAAAAGGTAACACCCCCCCCCCCTTGAAACTTATTCCCGGCTGCATTTCACATCTACGCATTTAGGTGCGGAGCAAAAGTCCTGCTCTCATTCGGCAGTGCGGGGACATCAAAAATTAAAAACTCGTGACTACTAGTATACTCCGGGTTTGGGGAGTCAGGGTTTGATTTGACTGGTGCATAATAAACAGCGCACAAGATTATGAAAATCATCCTTTATTACTTATATGCATATATCTTTGGAGTACAAATAAGAAAGTCACAACAATTGTTGCAGCCAGGTGGTGTTTTCACTGTATTTGGTTCCAATTATATGTTACTTGCCAAGCCAAGACCCTCTGTAAGACGGTAGCCCTGAAATTGGTACAAAATAGAGATTACTTCCATGTTTATAATACCAGTACACATGGTTTACAAAATAATAACAAATCTCCATGAAGAGGGTCTTAAAGTTGACGAATCTCCATGAAATCGTCTTAAACGTTAAAAATATGCACTTGGAGCCTCCTAAATAAGCAGAAACAGTATTTTAACCATAAAATCATGCATGAAGTACCTAGCAAACACAGAAAAACCTTCCAGAATGCCCCAGATACGTCAGAATTAATACAAATCAATGCGGACTACGGACACCCGATGTCACCATCCCTTCTTTCAGGCTTTTATCACTGCACTGACGGACTAAAACAGACCACCGATAGGTGGCTTAAACTTATGGCTAGGTGGTTATCGCATACACACCACATATAAAACAAGAAAATGAACTTACTTTGGTGGAAATGTGTCCATCAAGTGACAAAAAACATCAAAATATCGGCCATTGGCACCAATCTCCATGGAAAGTCTTACTTAAACCACCAATCTCCATGCTTTAGGTTATACCCCTTGAATATATTAACAAGTAAATAGATCAAATATAGAACAAACGTGTGTAGCATGCAGCTTGGATTTTTTTTTGACACTGCATTGTTTCTGGCCCGCTTTGCTAGCAAGTAACTTTAATGTTCCTTAATATTATGTAGACAACGACAAGTTTGTATGACGTGCAGCTCGAACTAATATTGAAAGATGCATTTTTTCTAGCTCGCTACGCTCGCAAAATATTTTTAATGATTAACAATATCTTACAGGGGAACGAGTATATAAGGCATGCAGCTCGAACTAATAATGCACTTATTTCTAGCTCGCTTCGCTCGCCATATATTTTTAATGATTGCCAATATCTAACTGGGGAATGAGTTTATAAGGCATGCAGCTCGAGCTAATAATGCATTTTTTCAAGCTCGCTTCGCTCGCCAAATATCTTTAATGATTAATAATATCTGACAGGGGAACGAGTTCATGTAACATGCAGCTAAAACTAATAATGCATGTTTCTAGCTCGCTTCGCTCGCCAAATATTTTTATGATTAACGCGAAATCGCCAGCTAAAAATGGTTGATAACTTAGTAATATCTTCCAGAGAACAAGGTTTTTTTGCATGCAGCGTGAACAAATAGTTTTTCTGGCTCCCTTCGCTCGCCAAGTTACTTTAATAGTTTATTATATTAGGTAGAAAACTAGTTTGAGTGACATGCAATCAATACGAGTTTGTGTTGTATGTTGTTCAGATAATATGCATTCTTTCAAAGCTTCCACGTTTGTATGTAACAATGGGTACAATGTACGTACACTATACCCCTCAGATAAACCGTGTATTTTGCAATACTAAGAGAGCACTTAGCCACAGCTTCGTTAGAAGGATAGGCATTTCATCTTATAACGTCTAAACAGCCCGGTCATCTCTACAAGACCCGATCATTTCGCACCCCCTTTGAAAAATCCTAGTTACGGCCATGGATGACGTTTTCTTGGTAAGTATGTCCACGACCTGGAATGTCGAGAATGCATGATGTGTGATGTCGACGCTTCCAGGACATTTAAGTTATATCGACAGAAACCAAAGTGACAAGACTAACATGGAAATAGATATCCCTTTTCTATTATCATATTTTGTAAGACACCACATGCAAAATCCCAGACCGCCACTTCCGACAGCTAGAACTAGTAGACAGTACTACAGAAACTAGGTCATTTAGCTAGGCTTTCAGATTTTTGATAAGCGAAGTATTTATGTTTTCTTTGCTCGGGTTGTTTAGGTTGAGAACTGCCTCTCAGAAATTCTCTAATATTTTGGTAACTATAAGTCATCACATATCAGGGGCGAATCCAGAAAATTACCAGAGGGGGGGCTCAACCTGGGGAGGGTTACGGGAGGGGTGTCCCCTCCCGCTGTTGCTTTTTTTTAAAGGGGACCCACTAAATTGGTGCAATTTCCTGATATCCAATCACCATTATGCTTGACAAATGAACATACAATGCTTGAACATTAAAAACAATCAATTCATTGAAAATGTTAAATGTATAAACTCAAGAAGTTAAAAATTGGTCACATATTTAATGTAGATTCTTTTTTTAAGGTTGTGGACCTAAATATAGGGTTGTACTCCTCTTGTTGTGGAAAACTTATCTATCTATCTACCCTTTTCTTAGTCAGTCTGTCTTGTGCGAACAGACTTAAAAATAATCTGCGAACAGACTTTAAAAAAATGTTTTCATGGGGAGGGAGCTTAACCTGTAGCGGGTCGAGGAGGGCTCCCCAGGGTAGAAAAAAAATAAACTGGCAAATTGAATAGGTGCAATTTCCTGCTATGCAATAACCATTGTACATGCAGTACAAACATGAATAACATCAAAGTTATAGGCAGTGTTTCAACGCACAAACTTGAACAATTTGAGTCATGTGCGGTATTTTTTTAGAGCGATCAAGGCCCGATTCTCTGTTACTCTCACTCAATTGGTCTGGGACTTTTTTTCTCAGACATATGATTTAGATCTAAAGTCATGTATGTGTTTATAAAAAATGTCAATTTTCTGTATTTTGAAAATTAGTTATAAATTGCAAATTTTATATAAAAAAAATCACCATCAACAAAACCACATTATTTAATATAGTAGAAATTATATCACAAAATTCATAGTTTCTTAATCCCATTACTATCAGTAAATACAGAAAAAAATCAGATCAATAATTTGCGTATACAGGGGATTTCAAGCCCCCTAGCCCCCCCCCCCACCTAAATACGCCCCTGTAATTTTAGTCGACATATTCTACTTTCACTTTGCTTATTTGCATGGCACACTGAACTAGATAAATGTTACATACTCTCATTTAAGTTCTTTGGTACAGAATAAGCTACGTTATTGAAACAAGAGTAATTAATATGTTCACTATCATGATATAAATTGACTGTCACTAAATTGGCGAGTAGCTATCTACAATAATTATATTATCCGAATTTACCCATTATCCGAAATACGGGACATTTACATTAAGCTTAATTATATGTGCCTCATAAATATTGTGCTTTATAATATTTATTACAACTGTTATAAAGGTGTATCAAAGTAATAAAAAATGTTGTGCAACGTGAAAATGTGTAAAAACTTCAGCATACCACCATGTTTGTAGTTGTTGCTTTCTAAGACATTCGCCCCCAGACGCGTCGTCTGCCGTCTGCACATGGGCGGCTTTCATAAAGATTATGGCACTGTAGACCATTGCATAATTTATATTAATTCACTCTAATGCAGGCGCGTAGCTGGGCTACAGTTAACAGACACAGTCAACCATTCCATTTTACTTATGAAACTTAAAGCTATGGGTCTAAGTGAATCATCTATCAGGTGGTTCTCATCCTACCTGTCCGACAGACGCCAGTTAGTTGAAGTTTTAGGTGTTTTGTCATCAACAGAAAATATATTTCATGTGGTGTACCACAGGGATCAATACTTGGACCGCTTCTCTTCTTAATATATGCCAACGACATGTCTGCTGTTATAAAGAACAAGCTGCTCTTATATAAGAAAGCTACCAATGATGCCATTTATGGAGAATTAGGTAGATTCCCTGTACTTATTAACGTAATTACTACCACTGTTAAATACTTTAGTAGATTGATAACCTTAAATTTAGATACATTATTAAAGAGTGCATTTATGGAAAACAATATGTTGCATGAATCAAAGAAACCTTGTTGGTTGACCAGCATTGAATTTCTTTTTAAACATCTCGAAATTAGCGCTGTAGATGAATATAAGAAGAGTTTATATATAGTATTGTTAAATCTAAGCTCATAGCCATGTATAAAAAGCAATTCACGGATAAAATGTTAACCAGTTGTAAAAATGAAACAGGTAAATTAAGAACCTATGCCTTGATTAAAACTAATATAGTAAAGGAAACTTATCTAGATGTTATCCACAATAGAGATATCAGAAAATGTTATACAAAGCTTCGAATCAGTACACACAAACTCAGAATTGAAACTGGGAGATATCTTAAACATGACAAAAAGAAATTAGAGGCAAATGAAAGAATATGTGAATTTTGTAGCTTAAATGAAGTTGAGGATGAGATCCATTTTATTACATCCTGTGAATTTTATAAAACAGAGAGACAGTCATTGTATAAACGTATCGATACAAAAATGATCAATTTTGTCGCCCTTAGTAATAAAAATTAAATTTATTTGGCTTATGTCAAATGAAAATAAAGAAGTTATAATATATCTATCAAACTATATATATGATTGCTTTCAGAAAAGAAATAGTATTACACACATACGATAGATTGTAAAATTGAATTTAAATTAGAATGATATTGATATACCTCCTGTAGCTTTGGATTTTAACATTTATTTGTTTACTGTTCTATATGTTCTTAGTTGTAGTTATTAGTGTTGTTTAGTAGTGTAAGAATCGTTATTTGTTATTTGTTAATGTATATTTCAAACTTTAGGCCATGTATATTTCAAAATTGTATGCCCATATGTGGGCCCAAAATTGGAAAATAAACAATATCTTATCTTATCTTATATATATGCTGACGACTCTGCTATCCTCGTGTCCTCGAAAAATAAGTCAACTATCGAAAATCAACTGAGTCAAGACCTGGATGTAGTTTTCCAATGACTTATATGTAATAAGTTGTCACTGCACCTGGGTAAAACGGAGTCAATATTGTTTGGGTCTCAGCATAGGTTAAAGTCGCAGTCATGTATTAATAGTTTTTGTAATGACCAACGCATTGAGTCTAAGACGTCAGTCAAATATCTGGGCGCAACCATTGATCAAAGTTTGTCTTTTGAGTTCATGGCATGGTCTGTCATTAAGAAATCAAATGCAATGCTTAAGTTTTTGTATCGGAAGAGAAAATACCTTCCTGGGCACACCAAGAAGCTTCTTGTCTCATCACTAGTCCAATGTCACTTTGGCTATGCTTCATCGGCATGGTTCAGTGTCGTAACACAGGATTTGAAGTCACACAAAATAAACATATTCGATTTATGTTGAACATACATCCGAGATCGCACGATCATTTTTTAACTATTAATTGGCTGCCAGTTGCAAGTCGAGACTCGGAGTCAACCAAACACCTCTTTGACTTGTATCTAAAATTAATTCGAACCTTGCATCTCCTTATATGAGTGAGCATATTACCCCTGTTAATACAGTTCATAATTACCCTACAAGATTCAGGGTAAAGGCCAGACAAACCTCAGGTGATATTTCCCTGTCAGACAGCAAAAGATTTGCAGTTCGAAAGGTCAACGGCTTTGGACTCAAATCTTTTGCTTATAAAGGATGTTCCCTGTGGAATAATTTGCCACAACATATCAGAGACTCTGGATCATTATCAACTTTTAAAACCAAATTCGGAAACATCACTTTTTGATTGATATTTAAATCGTTGGGAACAGGTTCATTTTTCATTAATATTTGGATTATTTTACGCTCAGGGGATTTACTTAATATTTTTATCTACTTGTTAACATTTCGTACATTACTAATCGTTGTTATTTTTTTTTATATATTTACATGTCACATAATCATTTCACGATCATTAAATTATATATATTAAGGACCGCAATGGAAATAAGAACTTCGTGTATGTGTAGCTCTTTTTTGCGCCACCCTTTACATGTATTGTTGATTTCCATGACTTTATTATTGCTTAGGCTGTGCTAGTTTATTGTTATTGTATGTTGCGATATTTTTTTCATGTTTAACTATGCATTATGTGTAGAAATAAGTCTAAATCTAAAATCTAAACTAGTTTGTGTTTCCAAAAAATACAGGTTTTCTGGCTCGCTTTGCTCGTCAAAATAACTTCAAGATTAGTATATTGAAATGCATAGAGAATTAGTTTGTGTGACATGCAGCTCGGACAAATACATGTAATGCATTTTTTTCTGGCAGCTCGGACAAATAAAGCATTTTTTTCTGGTTCGCTACGCTCGCAAAAACCTTTATATACAATAACGAGTCATAAATTCATGTAGAGAATGCAGCTCATACAAATATTAATTAAATATTAGTTAATAGCACCAAAAAGAGAACAAGTTTGTGTGATGGGCCATTCACAGAATATGCATTATTTCAAAGCTTTCGCACTATTTACGTAACAATAAGTATGTGCCTTTTACCCGATTCCCTCAGTTTAACGATACTCGTGTGAGCACTCTGCCACAACCTACACACCTTCCTCTAAACCAATCACCATTTAAATACCTGATTTCTCACCCCCCCCCCCCCCCTTTGGAACATCCTAGTTACGTCCACAAATCTATAAAATTATGATAAATTTGTTGACATCGCCATGGCCCAATTAATTGGACATAGAACCATCACGACCGAGGGCAAACAACAATCGACGTCATTAACATCACCAGAATACTCCTGCAGACACTGGAACCGCTTACTAGGCTGGAGAATAAATGTATACTTGCCATCTGTGAATAATCTTGCTATGGAATTGTCGGAGCGACTTATAAATATAGTTGATAGGTTCAATGCTTAATACATACTTCCAAGTCATATTAAAGACATAATTCAAATATTGTGTAGTATTTATAATCATGTCACCTTTGGCTTTCACGATGATCTGCCAGCGACGCCGTTGGAAGTTTTTCAATGATATGTTTGTCGCTGGAGACCAAGGTGTGATGGTGCTGATGCCTTGTATTTTTGTTTTGTATATATATATATTCTTTATTTAAGTCTCATTCACATATATACAAATACAATCACATTATATTATATCACGGAGTCATTATTATGTGACCATTCTAACAGAGAATTATAAGAGACTGGTAAAATTATTCACAAGAAAAGTACAAAAATAAAACTACATATATTTATACACTGTATATATAATTATTGTTGTTACTATACATGTATTCATATTATATTATATTACAATAAAAATCTAGCTTTAAACCGACAAAAGAGTTAAAAAGTAAAACTACACTTGCTTATAAATAATAAAAGAATGCTAGACTTAATCTAGTTATTAAGAATACATGTAATAAAAACAACAACAACAAAGTTATCTGCATAGATAAGAAGTTCTACGATTTAAAATATTACAGCAGGTTTTGGCACTTAAACGAATCAAATCCGGGTGAGTAAATATCACGACTAGTTTATCGTTGTCTGACAAATCATAAAATATATCACAAACTTCTGTAGCTTGTTGTACAAGATTAAAACGTAAGTCTTCATATAAACTGCAGTTAAGTATTACATGGCATTCATCTTCAATAAAAACATTACAGAAAGGACAAGTTCTTTCATCAACAGGCAACCTTTCATATCTACCAGTTTCAAGCCTAATTGGTGCAACGCCACATCTGAATTTACAAAAAGCCGATCTATGATTAAATGGCAAGATCATTTTACAATACTTTTCAACAGTAATATGTTGTTTGAACAGGGCATATGTGCGTAGTTTATTTCCACCCCTACCACTACGACTTGAAACTTGTTGTACCAAATTAAGCCATTCTGTTTTAAAAATATTGAACATACGTTCCTTCACAGAATTTAAAACTAAGTTTAGGTATAGTTATATTGATGTCACTATATTGATACAAATCAAGCTCAAACAATTTTTTCTTTTAACATTATGATGCCAGTTTTTACAAGAATTATTTGCTAGAGAAATTGCCTAAAGTGCTATACGTTTAGTGAGACGAGATGCATGTAATGAATTTAATCTTGTCCAATATGTAGAGATACAGCTCCACTGCCGAACTATAGGCGGCGTCCATGCCATTTCGCCAGTAACGGCCGAATTCGGGGTGTACTTGCCAACCCCTAAGAAGTAACGCATAGCTTTATTTTGAACATCGTCAATACATGAAAATGCTTTTTGTCCCCAAATGGCCGCACCATACGCTATAACTGGCCAGTCAACTGAATCATACAATTTGGTAAAAACATTATACGGGACTCCACCCAACAATTTACATTTGGCAATAACCAACCCAAGCGCACGATTAGCACTCTGCGCAACAACTCTAGCAGTAAAATCAAAGTTTAAATTTTCATTAAGAACAATACCAAGATACGTGTACTTGTCAACAACGTTTAACACATTATTTCCACATCTAAAAATGGCATCTGTTTTCACGCAAGAATTAGGACGAAAATGAACTATATTACTCTTTTTGCAATTGATTGCCATATGATTCATATTACACCAGTCGTTCAAATCATCAAGCAAACGTTGCAAATCATTACTAGTTTCCGCCAACAATACTATGTCATCTGCATATAACAGTATAACGTTACAAATACGATATTGATCTAAATTTACACCAATATTAAAAGACTTCAAGTAAATGGCCAGGTCATTAATATATAAATTAAACAGAATATGAGACAATATACAACCTTGTCTCAATCCACAGTGAATATCAAACCATTCAGTTTTGAAATGATTGACTCTGACACATGATGCAACAGATGAATACAGGCTTTTGATTGCACAAAACATATTTCCGGAGATACCTGCAGCTTTAATCTTTATCCACAATTTTTGCCTATTTATAAAATCATAAGCTTTACTAAAATCAATAAAAGCGCAAAATGTTGACAAATTGTTCTTCTTTCTACAATCTATAATGCTTGTTAAAGACAAAATATGATCAGTTGTACTGCGATGTTTACGGAAACCGTTTTGTTCATCGACAATTTTTTCGTTGGTTTCAGCCCAATTACGTAGTCTAGAATTGAGAACACTACAGTAGATTTTATACGTTGACGATGATAATGAAATGCCTCTATATGAGAGTGGGTCCCTGGGATCAGCATAAGACGACTTAGGTATTGGATTGATAATTGATTTCCCCCAAATTGAAGGAACAACGCCAGTGGTAAAGCAAACATTAAACAATGAATGTAAAAACAAGACTGAGGTATCAGTTTTTAACACTTCACTAGGAATACCATCAATACCGCTAGCTTTACCTCTCTTAGCACTATCTAATGCCTTCTTAACTTCCAATAGAGATAAATTATCATTAAATGATTCATAATTAGGTTCTACAAAATTGCCATCATCCTGGCTAGCATGATTAGCTACGTGATTTTTATTCAATAAAGTACTAAAATCAGCTTTCCATTTTTCCAGCACATCTGTAACACACTGAGAGGTAGAGCCATCTGGTAACTGAATCTCCATAGGGATAAGTTTGCGACTAATATTACCAATGCCTACTTTCCCGATGGATTTCCAGAACTTCGAATGATCAATGTTACACTCCTCCATCAAATCATTTTGAAGTGAATACCAATGTAAACGTTTCGAACGCTGTACTTCACGATCAAATTGCTTACGAACTGAAATGTATTCAGTTTTTAATTTCTTTTTAGCATTGGTATTAATACAAGAAAGCCATTTTCGCACAGCTTTGTTGACATTAGTATGACACCATTGGAGGTACTTCGGTACATGTATAGAAAGTTACACACTGCCCTCATCACAAATATTTGGACAATTACTACTTTGGTATTAGCAAAGAGCTAAAATACAATTAGGTCTTTGGTATAAGTTTTTCCAGTTTTGCCATTCAAAACCACAAATTAACTGTGATGTACTTACGAAACACGACAATTATTGTCATGCATTTCATTTCTCTAGGTATGCCAAATGCGGTCTGAGGGCTTTTACAGAACAATTTTTCTCCGAGGGAGCATGCCCCCGGATCCCCCTACAATGGTGCTGCGTAACATTCATTTTGCCCCAGCTACGCGCCTGTCGACAGCTTCATCGGCTTACGGCGTTGCCGGTTGTATCCAGTTTGGTTACATTTTATTCCTACTTCAATTTTATGTTACAAAAGCCCAGGCGCGGATCCAGAAATTTCTGAATGGGGTGGGGGCACGAGGTATGTAGGGGAGTCGGACCCCATACTGTTATTTGGGGATCCGGGGGGACTCCCCGGGGCAATCGACTATTATGTTTGTGAAAATGCATAGGAAGGGGTCCATTGTTTCAGATGTGGATGAATCCATATTTACACGGTTTATGTTATTAGCGTAGATGTATGGTTTAAAGTTTGTGCAAATTAGCAAGTGTTGAGATATATTTTTTTAGATAATGGCTGTCATAATTGTGGCAATTAGAAGATTAATATGTAAGTAGGGGGGTCCGGGGGGGAATTTTCAAAACAATTGGTAAATCTGGGGCATTCTAAGACTATCTGGGAACCCTAAAATATCTTTTTTGTAATAAACCTGATGCGCTTTCTTACAAAATCAAGCACATTCAAGTCTTTATTCTGTAAATCATCTTACTTTTAGTGCTTGCTCAAGTGACCGAATTTTGAGAGTTTTGTAAGGATTATTTAACGAAAAATGCTCATCTTATACTTTTATACATAGAATACAATAGTAAATGGTGTATGTTGCACACCTATAAATACCGTGACAATGAGTCGCTTTTAATAGTTATTTTTTACATTATTCTTAGGTTATTTTTGGGCCTCGTGTGACCTGAATGTTTGGCAATGATGAACAATCTGGGCTCGTGGTAAGAAGTACTTTTCGCAAACTTTGATTACGGTAGGAATATGGAGTATTTCTTCATTTTCTGTAGGCTAGTCAAACGAGTAAATTGAATATTTATTAAAAGTTATTTTCTTGCATTTCATTCATTAAAGAAAAAAGTGTGCCTGTCACTAACTGATTAATTCTTTATTCAAATTAAAAAAAATCTCAGCCAACTGGGGGGATGGGCCCTCGTGCCCAGTGCCTGGATCCGTGTCTGAAGCCTGTGGTTCAACCATGCCCATTTATCAGAACACAACATCCTGTGACCAGAATGTCTGTGTTAACACAATAACAATAACATAAGTTTATTGAGTTAAGGCCTCCGGCCCATAACAATTAACAGTTACAAGTGAAATGTTGATGCTGGGCATCAAAGATGCCGCTAGTTCTTTTTAAGTAAATCTTTTTATTTAGTAAAAGGTATTGGTAGAAACTTGTAAACAAACTAAAATTCCGGCGTGATGTGTGATGCACAAGGGAAGTTATTCTCATGTGTTGAGTGTACGCTGCAAAAACTTAAGATTGCTGAAAATGGGTATTTTTCACTAATTCAAGGGCAAAAACTCTGGTTGTACTAAATTGAAAGGGGAGTGAAACCCCAGGTGCACTAGAGTACATGCTGTCAAACATTTCTATAAAGGTTTCATGATCCTAGGTCAAATACTTTTTGAGTAGCATGTGAAACAAGTCAAAAATGGCTATTTTACACCATTTCAATGGCTAATAACTCTGGATGTACTAAACTGAAAGGGGAGTGAAACCCCAGGTGTAGAGAAAACATCCTGACCATTTCTGTGAAGGTTTCATGACTCTATGTCGTGTACTTTGAGTACCGTGCGACATAAGGAAAGCGGCCAATTTTTTCTGTTTCAAGGGCCATAACTCCGTCAAAATTGGTTGAATCATAAAACCCTGATAATATGCACCAGGTCACATGATGACAATCATTCTCTGAAAGTTTGGTTGAAATCTATGAAGAAATGTAGGAGGAGTTGTGCACAGAAGAAATTGTTAAGGCCCGCCGACATTCAGCAATCTAATAACCAGAGTTTTCCTTTGGAAAACCTGGTTAAAAACTTGAAGGCAGTGAAACACCAGGAAAGAATAGAAAACATGAAAACATTCTATTTTCTATTGAAATATTTATTCAAATGAACATAACATGTTTTAGAAATATGAGCACCATTATAATATTGATAAATGCTTCACAGATGGCATTTAGCATGTTTCATAAAATAACAAAGTGTATTCCAATAACGTGGTATAGCCTGACAACGTGAAACTGACACTAAAGGACATTGTTATTTCGTGGTTTGTGAGCTTGATAAGTAAATTTATTGCGAATTAATACGTTCAACATAGTTTAAAATATGCATAGAACTAGTTCCATTTGGCAGGAGTATAGGAGCGCATATGAATATTTTGTAAATAAGAAGTGTCAGTTCAATGTTGGCAAGCTATATTTACCCGTTTAAATTTTGGCAAAACAAACTATTCTGACATACATAAATAAAGAAACATAGAGATTAAAAAAACACTTGCATTTATCAAATTTAGATTAAGACAAAACCTAAGAACTGGAAAAAATCGAAAATCATAACTAAAAAATATCTGACAGACATGAAAGTATTTAACATGTTCCATAAAAGTTCGAAAGGAAAATCGCCGCTCCGCGCAAATAGTTTTTTTTTACTTTTTAATAGCCCCTGCTAAGACCCGCAAATTGCAACATATGTAGCCGTTATATAAACACCCGTTCCGAACTGATTTGGACTTTAGTACCTACCGAACATTTATCATCCTATTTTACCCCTGACGGGCGAGTCCAACAGCGTTATAACCAATCAAATCTTGTATCCTCCTGGGACTTGGACTTTAGTACCTACCGAACATTTATCATCCTATTTTACCCCTGACGGGCGAGTCCAACAGCGTTATAACCAATCAAATCTTGTATCCTCCTGGGACATCTGCTTGCACCCTTTCATACTCGATGCCGCCTCCTGGCGGCATCGAACAATACATTATAATACAATGATGTCAGCACATGTGTGACACATAAGTCATGTTATTTAACAATTATTACATGGATAAGAACAGTCTGTACACTACTTATTTGCATCCAGTTATAATATATGATATATATACAAAAGTTTTCTTATCTTAAAATATGAATATGAGCATACACATATACATAGCCTATATCAACCACAAAACATACACAATTAATATACAAATGTATTACATATACATAATTAATCATTATTCATTTATCAATACTTGTTTTCTTAATTCAAATGCGTAATATAAGTATGAAGCAGTTTGTTGAATAACTTTATTATTAGTAGATGCCATTAATATTATAAATTTATTGACAGTAGCAGGTGTATAAAACTTTGTATGGATATATTGTTTTCTTAAATCTATATAGCGTGAGCATTTCAGCATAAAATGGTATTCGTCCTCTATTTCATTTTCGTTACAAAGTTTGCAAAGCCTACGGTCCCTTTCAATATTATTATGTCTGCCTCGTTCAATTTCTAGACAATGAGCACTGCTTCTAAAATTGGCCAAAGTATGCCTAAATTTTCTTATATTTAAAAAATCAAGATATGTTGCATAGTCATACGAATCCTTATAGAGTTTGTAGTATATAGACTTATTCGACTGCCACACATACCCAAACCCATTGATTTGAAGGCAAGTTTTCAATGCTGTTACCCAGTTTTTATGCCCAATATTATCTTCATAGACTAGCATTTTATAGCACATCTTTGGGTATCGGCTGTCTGGCATTCGCAGTAGTTTATACCAATATTTGACACCACGTTTCATTGTCTCTATATACAATGGGTAGCGTTTACAGTCCCCTAGAACTACAGCATTGCAACTTTTCTTACTAGCACACATGAACCGTTTACATGCATAGTTCTGAATTCTTTCGAGGCACTCATGTCGTTCCATACCCCAAATCTCACACCCGTAAAGCAATTGTGCACATATTTTTGTATCAAAAATTTTAAAATACGCGTGGTATGGGATTTGTCCACATGAATATAATCTGGATAATAGTGAAATTAGAACGCGTTTACCTTTACATGCCAAGTCATTCACCATTGAATTTAGAGACAACTGTTGTGTAAATTTTAGACCAACATAGTGATAAGAATTTGTAACTTCTAAGTTACCTCCCTTATAAGTCCATTTTTCACATCTCGACAGTTTACCACCGTTCTTGAAAACAATAACTTTTGTTTTATTTTCATTGACATATAGTTTGTTTTCATCACAAAACTGTTCAAGGATATTGATTTGTCTTTGTAAACCACACACAGTGTCCGACGTGAGCGCAATGTCATCTGCGAACATTAGCAGAAATAGTTCAATGTCATTTGGTAGTATTTGGATCCCATGGAATCCACTATTTTGTAGTATATCATATAATTCATCAATGAAAAAAGTAAACAGAATAGGGCTTGCTAAACAACCTTGTTTAAGCCCAATAGTACAGTCAATGTTTCGTGTTTTATCCCCTTTACATAATATACATGATTTTACAGAGCTATACATACTCCTTAGTGCAGCAATCAACTTTCCATTAACGCCTTTTGCGCGTATCTTTTGCCATAGAATTTGTCTGTCAACTGTATCAAATGCTTTGCGGAAATCTACAAAACATACGTACAGTTTTCCGCCTTTTCGGGACAAGTATTTGTCAATTAGAGATTTCAATACAAATGCATTATCTACAGTAGAGTATCCAGCTCTAAATCCACTTTGCGCTTCCGAAATTCTCGAATACATTTGTGAATAGAAGTTTAAATTCATGTATTCACTAATACAGATGTATATATTTTGGTAAGCACATTTTGTAAAGAGATACCTCTGTAGTTATTTACGTCGTCCACATTTCCCTTTTTATGAATAGTTACTATAGTTGATTCTCCCCATTCTCGCAGGGAATTCACCTCTTGAAAAGATCCTATTGAAAAGTTTACATAGAACGGGCAAGAGAATATCCAGACCGTATATGAAGAATTCAGGAATAAGTGAATCCGGTCCTGGTGATTTTCCTTTTTGTAGACCTTTAACCGCTCTTACCACTTCGTCAGCGGCTATTTCGCTATTGAATATATAGTTCTCTATTTCGTCTACCGGTTCAATTTCATCAATATATATATTTTCGTTGATATTGTTCATACTAATATTCTGGTCGAGAGGGTTTAGTAAAGTGGTAAAATGGTCAATCCATTCTTCCGTTGAGATATTATTGCTATCTCGCTTTACGGTAGTTGTCACATTTTTCAATTTTGTCCAGAATGATTTTGGGTTATTGATTGAATCCATCAACGAGTTTAATTTATTTTTATAAAAAAGATTCTGCTTGTTTTTGCAGAGTATTTTAAACTTCTGTCGGTAATGTGTATATTCGTTAAGATGAATATCACTTGTTGTTTTCCTATATGTACGTAGACGGGCGTATTTTTCTCGTTTCAATGATTTACATTCTGCATCGAACCACTGAGGTTGATTTTTAGTTCGAACTTTGCGTTTACGCGTAAACGATGTTCCCACCTGTTTAAGTGCACTATCTATCTCATCTATGATAGAATTTATGTCCGTATTCGCGTCCTCAATGTTTCTAGATGTATGTATTACCCAGTCTTCGTCAGCAATATTGTTCAACTCCATGATATACTTGTCAATATCAGTTGAACGAATACAATATCTTATTGAATACACAGTGTTATGCGCGTGGTATACTGCAGTGTAGTCAAACAGTCTCGACTTAGAGTATCCACTTCTGCGATGGAGATAAAGGTCAGAAATTAAAAATCTCCTAGCAGATTGCCCCACATCTAACTGCAGTGCTATATGTTTTCATTGTGCATTTAATCCGTACTATTCTGTATCGAGCCATTTAAAAGTCACCCAAATGTGTTTGGCTTGAGGGTGTGTTGTTTTACGTCACCTGAGAACGCACGTGACTTGGTTTTGAAATATCGAGGCTTTGTTCACTTGAGAGCATTTTAACTTTGAACAGCGGACGCCATTTTTACAGGTAATTTTTTGACATTTTAATTCCTTTGTCTTAGGCATAAACTAAATATTTACTTGAAATGCGGTTGTTGTGAATGCAATTCGCTGGCTTATCACCGCTGAACATTATCAATGTGTTTTTTTTTACCTGAGAGTCCCACTCACAAAAATCAGTGAGGATGCAAAGTTTAAAATAGTTCTTAGTCGAGATTGTTTGACTATTCTGGATACCATAACTAAATGACCTTTTATTGATGCTGACATCGATCTTTGAATTGGAATATTCACTGAAATGGAATAATCGTCGTCTAAGAAGCTTGGACTAAGTTTAAAATTATGTGAGTCCCAGATACATCTACATTATACTCCCGAACAATCGAACTCGATTATGATTGGGAGGCGCGTTGTCTGGAAAACAGTGTTATAAATAGTTTAAAAATTGTGTTATGTGCTCAAATTAAAGGTTAAAAAGATCAAAGATCATAGGTGAAAGGGTGCAGGATAGAAACAGAATAGTACAGGCTAGAATGTGATCGTCGCCAGCCTGTTAGAATAGATGTCTAGGCTGGGACTCGATTTGACCTGGGATGGGAGACTGTTCCAAAGTCTTATTGTTCTCGGGAAAAAGGAGTTGATATGATATTGGGTATTTGACTGCGGTATTAGAAAGTTCTGATTGCGGGTTGGGATGAGATGATTATGATCAACGAAGACTAGGCTATGTTGGACTTTATATAGAAAGATTAAGGATGATTGCAGTCTTCGTTGTTGCAGTGTCACCCAGCCAAGATCGTTTAGCATAGTGGTGACACTGCTCTGATAGTCATAGTTCCCACAGACGTACCGAGCTGCAGCTCTCTGGACACCTTCAACCTTATTTATGAGATGTTTCTGCCAGGGGTGCCAAATGACGGAGCAGTATTCTAGTTGGGGCCTTACGTATGTTGTGTATGCAGATTCTTTGACCTTTTTGTTTTGTGTTTTGATATTTCTTTGAATGAATCTGAGTGAATTTTTGGCCTTGGAGGTTATGTTGTTTATGTGGGGGGTCCAGTTTAGATCTTTAGAGATAGTGACTCCAAGGTATTTTGCATTGTCTGTAGTGTTCAGTATTTTGTTATGGAGAGTGTAGGGAAATATGATTGGGTTCTTTTTACGGGAGATTCGGAGTACCTCACACTTGTCGGGGTTGAAATCCATAGCCCACTCACGTTCCCAAAGCTCTAGTTTACGTAGGTCTTCTTGTAAGGCGTTTGCGTCCGTCTGTCCTTTAATTGTCAGGTAAACTATGGTGTCGTCGGCAAATAACCTTGTTCTACTTTTGACTGTTTCTGGCAAGTCATTTATATATGCCAGAAACAAGCAGGGTCCAAGAACAGAGCCCTGAGGGACACCAGATAGTACAAGTAGTTCGTCAAAGAGACGACCTTCAACCGCAACCCTCTGGCTGCGGTTGTTCAAGAATGACCTGATCCATGATGTAACATGTGTGTCTACTCCCATATGTCTTAGCTTGTGGATTAACTTGTGATGGTCAACTTTGTCGAATGCTTTGGAGAAATCCATCACAATGACATCTGTCTGTTGACCATCATCCAAGCTGTCACACAGGTGGCAGTACAGTATCAGTCATAGACTTTAAATATTTTGTTTTTCACTATTTACTATAAAACAATCTATTTTTACTTAATTTCCCCTGCTGAAATTGAACCTATCAGTATGTAACCGGTCAGAAAAGAATGAGATAATTCCAGTCTGCAACAGCAAGTTTTACAAAATGTGTTATACTAAATTGAAATTATACATTTACATTTATGAAATTGATTTTTAAAAAAAGAAATATTCTTATAAAGTGTTTTATCTACAATTGAAATTTCTCATTTTTGTGTCAAAATCCTGTAAAAAGTACTCACTCGAAATCAATATATTACACATTGTTGTGTTCTCCAATTCTATTATTCAGGTGATACTATTCCACTTATCAATTTAATTAATGAAAATTGCTAAGTTGTTTTAGAAGGGATTTGATTCAAATTTGGCATTTGCATACATACATACATATCTCATTGATGTTATTGAGCAAAGACCTAAATTTACAATTGTATTGAGATTTTGTGTTGAAATCAAACCATGGCAAGTTAACAAGAATTTTCAACAATCAACATCACTGATAATTGAAAAGTCGCAGAAATAAGACATAAACAATCTTGAAAAACTGTGTGAAATTTTTACTAAAAGGTTCATCACAGTAAAATGATCGAATAATGATATTGCAGTAAATGTTTATTTAAGCAGCTTGAATGCCTATCCATGTCATATGTGATGTATTTATACAACAGCAACTTCGATAAATCATCAATGGGTTCTTTTCAAAAATTCCTAAAGGTTGAAATGTTTTTGCAGGTTTTGTAGTGTTGTTTGTCGTCTCATTGGTAGCATACATATCTCATTTCAACTAATTAAAAATAATATTGTAATCCGAAGACTTTGATGATAGTGTCGTCTTTTTATGTTATTATTCTGTAATATTGCTTGTATTTTACTTGCTATGGGACCCAAAGCTTGGTCATGCAGTATTTTCACATGTCGCCATTTTTGTGATTTTTAATTTTACAGTGATGCTCATTATTTCGTTTGATTTTTATCTTATAATGAACTTATTAACTCAAAAATTATTGAAAACATCCAACGAGTATTAGTTAATTCACAGCCAAAGTTTGAACCAGATCCGTTTACTAATAGTCGAGAAATCATGAAAAATACAGGTGTTGCGTTGGGAGTGTGCATAGGTGTATAGTCAAAACGTTGGGTCACTTTATTACCAAATTTGTAAAATAACATCTACACATACCTGATTATTTTAAATGTGTAAGTATTGGTTTTCTAAACAGAAGACACAATGGGGTGACCGTCTAAATTCAATAGATTTGACCATGACTTGTTTTGATAGTCCTAATCCCATGAATAGAAAATTGCAATACACATCTTCATCTTCAAATGTGTAATACAAATCAGATTTATAAGTTTACCATGGTTAAATATTTAGTGATTTATGGATAAACTATGATTAATATGCAATAATTCTATAGTCTATTACCTTGATATTATGGATTGGAGAACATAGCAATGTGATTTATATTGAATTCGAGTGAGTACCCTTTTCAGGATTTTGACACAAAAATTGGCAATTTTCAACGTGGTATAAAACACTTTTTACAAACTGCATTTTTATTTCTTGATACAAATATTCATTGTAGATGCTATAAATATTTCAATGTAGTATAATGATTTCAGCTGAAAATTATATTGCAGACTTGAAAAATCTAATTTTTTTCCAACACAATTACACACTGGTGACTTCAATTTCAGCTCAACAAATTACCTCAAGTCTATTTTTTAAAAGGCGCTTGCCAGTATTGATACTGCCAGCTGTGATAATGCATTGAGATTTCTAAAAAAATAATGATTTTCAATTACTGTACTTATAGTGTTACAAGCAGCCTAGCAGATGTCCACATTTCTTTAACAGGTTGAGTTAATTTTTAATGTTTAATGAAATATTTGGACTCTGGACTAGTTCTTTGACTTTTTGACACAGATTTGCAAGTTATTGAGTTCAGACTCATTCATTGAAATTTGTAAAAAAAATCACCATCAGGGCAACAGACAACCAGCGTTTTGCGTAAATACCTAATTAAAATTGGCCAAATACCCAATTAAAATTATTAAGCAGCGTACGAAAAAGCATTCAAAAAGTCATGTTACCCCAAAAGATTCTGATAAATGTGTAAAGGACCCGCATTTCGCGACGATGCCCCAGTTGTGACTTTCCGTGCAATGTCGACCGGGCGCTTATTAATAAACCATTTAGTCAATGTCTAAAATATCAAATAACGTTAATTTGAATACTTATAATTTGAACTGACTGTTCACTTTAACACAGAAATACGAATCTAAATATATACTGTTAATTAGTGATCCGACGATAGTCACGACAATCAAACTGTCGTCGCTGTAAGGTCGAGGTCGCCGACTATCGATAGTGAATTGAAACAATCGATAGTCGCCAGTAATTGACTGCCAGGTGAACGGGTCAGTGGCAATTGAAAATAAGAACCATTTCCCCTAATTTTAAATAAACATATCACTCATTTACTTGTATGGATCATTTTAATGGAATCAATATGCGTCACGCTTTGGTTTGCCTCATAGACCACACCGCCATAGCTTGTTTGTTCATATTTTGACGCACACATGAATAATCTCTTATTGAATCGCTAAATCACAATTTTTACAAGGCGTATATCCACAATCCTTTTAATAGAATGATTTACCGCACATTGATTTTGTGAGTTTCTGAAGCGAGGAAAAATAAAAATTATTTGTCTTGCTTTAAAAAATTTACAGATGAGATGATGGACCTCTGGAATGATGAAATGAACGTCTAAGGCCAAACCTAAATGAGAGACATCTTCACCATGGACGGAATTCATCAGCATGGATCAGGTAAGTATCTTAGTATCTTAAGTGATGTTTTCAATCTTTTTGTAATCCTTTAGTAATGTTTTACTTCGTTAAGTAATGTTTTACTTCATTAAGTAGTGTTTTAAATCTTTAAGTAATGTTTTACTTCGTTAAGTAATGTTTTAAATCTTTAAGTAATGTTTTCGTTGGATTAGCAATCTCAGCCAGTTTGTGCAGATAATTTACACTTGGTGTAGGCCTGAGTGTCATGAACAACACACCAAACATTTGGTTAAGCTGCAAACAAAAAATCAGCTGCATGAGGGGCGCCTGTGTGGACAAGGCCTTTAAGTTGAATGTGTTGTAAGACGCATGAATAGTCATCATGTAAATTGTGTTCACTGTGCACATTCAAATACACTCAACAAGAGTTATAAGTACACACTTTTTAGTTGGTTATAACTTTCAGTCTGCTCTGAAAAATTATGTTGAAATGTATTTAATAAAAATTAAGTTTTCCAAATCTCGCTCATGTGGGATTATCAAAAGGCTCACTTGGGCAAAATCCATTTTGCCACATGTAAATCTCATACAATTAATAAAGTTACCTTTGGCACACTCATTTGAAAAATGTTACATGAGAAAAAACACAACGGCTAGAATTAATTGATAATAAAGTAGATTAAAATTGTCAGGTTTCCAAACTATATGGAAATGCCTTGGAAATGAAGGAACTAGTCAAATAGATCCTTCTCACTCTTAACAAACCATTTTGCTAGATTAATTGAGCACAGAATCTATAAATGGTTTTGCTGAAGTAAATTAGCCAAAAGCTGGGGTGTGTACTTACAACTTTTATTAGCTCATCTGTCATGAAGAGATAAGTTGAGCTTTTGTGTAAATGATTTCTTAGGTGCCTTCTTCCACATGTGAGCAACGTTTTAAGTACGGTTTTACGCCCTTTTGTTTACCATCACTTGGTAGGTCAGCAATGGAAGAACGCTCTTTACTTGTGGTTTTCCATTCATTGAAAGTTACTAAGGTAGAGTTCAGGTATAAACCTGAACAGGTTTGTGCATTGCTATTGAACATCTCTTGTTGTGATTTATTAGAATTTGAATGTCAAACACTACTGTCTATTCAGTATGTTATACTAATGAGGGAATTATCCCATTCAAAAGAATCGTAGGCATTACAGTTAATTTAAGTTTCACCCGGATTAACTTAGATAAACATAGAATACCTGACTCACTGACAAGGTTATGTTTATAACCATTATCATTTAACTTAGAGCAGACTGTACTGTGATTTTGTGAATCAACACATACCACTGTTTCCAAGAAGTGCCTATATATATCTGTTAAAAAACAATAGTCTCGTCAAGCTCCTCAATAATATCTAATATAATAATAAATCCTCCAAACAGAAATACCCAGTAATGATTTGCTCTATCTCCATAAAATAAGTCCATACTTGACTCTTGTACTGTTCTAACTGCATGTGTTGGAGCACTTGACTTGTTAACAATATATCTAGCCAGTCATATTGAGTAACTTGCACATTGCATACAGAGCAGTTCACCTTTAAGAAAAATGAAATATTTTGAAGAAATTGCTCTATGTCCCGGAGATTTCCCTGATGCTGGTTTTCTGCGTCCTTGACGCTACTTTGTGGCTTGGGACCCTTATTTCTGCATTACTATTTAAAATGTATTTGTTTCCCTCTGAACTTGAGATGAACTGGTCAGAAACCCAGTAGTTTCTCGTGTATCGATGCTTTACACCAGGCACGTTAAAGAACCAAGGAATCTCTTCGTAAAGGGCTAGGGTATGACGCACCCGGATCCCTTGTATCACACGGCTCTTTCTTCTGCTAATAATGCTGCCTCTTCAGCGAATACAACTGGACTATGTTTTCTTTAAGTATGCTTCTTACTTATGAATTAATATGAGTTACAACCATTGGTGTAAATTGGTTAATACATAATAAAACATTAAGGATTTATATTTGCGCTTAACTTTACAATTTTGTGCAATTACAAGTGCTTCTATCAATAGAACATTACTATGGTGAATGAACCAATGATGAGGTTGGAAAGTAAAACTACATGACAACATTAGAAATCAATTTGTCACTCACACTTATGTCCTTTGCCGCCTTCATATTATAGAGCGTCATGTCTGATAATAAACTTATAATATCCAAGAATATTATAAATTATAAGTAATTATGCCCTTTTTATGCCCCCGTATCAATAGATCGGGAGGCATATAGTGATTCACTTGTTCGTTCATCCGTTCATTCGTCTGTCCGGCCTGGTTAACCCAACTTGACCACTTCTTCTTAGCCTTAATATGGCTTGCTACAAAGCTTTCAAACTTGCATGGATGTTGTATATGACCACTCTCCACACGCCTGTATCACCTGACTCCATTTTGACCTTCACCTTGACCTAATTTTGGACTTAGACTTATTGAAATGGCTTCCACCGGGGCATAAGCGTTTATTGAACGCAGTCTTGTTAATTTATGCTTTATACCCCAATAGAGGCACACTGGTAATAACTGTGACATTGATAATGATTCTTGGTGTCCTCTCATGAAGACTGCATATCGGGCAGCTAACCATAGTGTTCCTTTTCCAGTATGTCTCCTGGTTGTCATCTGTCTCCTGTTTCCTGGTTGTCGTCTGTTTCCTGGTTGTCGTCTGTTTCCTGGTTGTCGTCTGTTTCCTGGTTGTCCTCTGTTTCCTGGTTGTCATCTGTCTCCTGTTTCCTGGTGGTCGTCTGTTTCCTGGTTGTCGTCTGTTTCCTGGTTGTCCTCTGTTTGCTGGTTGTCTTCTGTCTCCCCTAATAATAATATGATAGATAATAATAATAATAAAAAAAATTAGGAAATGGCAGTGTCCTCTAATGAAGACTGCCTAACCATAACACCAACAACAACAACAATAATTACTGTGACATAGGTAATAATGATAATAAAAATAATAATAATGAAAAAAAAAAATGGCGGTGTCCTCTCACGTAGACTGCATATCCATAATACAAACAATAATAATTACTGTGACATAGATAATAATAATGATAATAATAATAAAGATAATAAAGATAATAAAAATAATAATAATAAAAATATTAATGGCGGTGTCCTCTCACGTAGACTGCATATCCATAATACCAACAATAATTACTGTGACATAGGTAATAATGATAATAAAAATAATAATAAAAAATAAATAAATAATGGCGGTGTCCTCTCGCGTAGACTGTATATCCATAATACAAAGTGGCGTGAAACGTTTAAGGGTGCGTCTGAAACCACATAACACTGTCGAATATTCTTGATTAGAGTCTCATCGATGAGTATATGGTCAATGTAAGATGGATTAGCACCATTGTACGGGTGAAAAGTGTGCTTAGGGCCACCACATATATCTGAATTCGTAGCGTTGATCAAGTGATATCCTGTAGCGAATCGAGATACGTACAAGTCACGTGGTCTAAGGCCACTGTTATTTTCGACGAACTTTACGTTGAAGTCTCCTATGACTGTGATATGGCTGTAAGCGCAGTGGATAGCACAGAAATCCGAAAGTTTATCGACCACATCTTTAAACGTGTCCAGGTTATGGTTAGCGGAAGGGAGATACACTTGTACAATGATTATCGATACATTAGGTAAACACAGCCGGATGGCAACCAGTCTATCGCTATTGATGTCCAATGTTTCAACATATTTGTCCAGAGACTTATGCCATAGTAAGGAAACACCGCCTTTACCAAGCAGTCGGCCATTAAATACACTTGGTGAAGAACATGTCACTGTATGACATGAATAGTCAGGATCAATTTTGTCCAAAATATGAGCATTATGGGCAAGTAGCCAGTGTTCCGATAGTCCACAGATCGACACTTTTTTACGTTTAAGTTCATGCGCTAAATACGGTATGCCTGTCATAATGCCTGTTGCATTCCATGACATAATATTCAGTTTCATTTCATTGCGGTTATTCCACATCGTAGTCTTTATCGCGATAATCGTTGTTGTATCGTTGGCGTCAAGCAATATAATCAGAGTGTTTGAGCCATTGTCGACAGGACACCCCTTCGGGCCAGTTATCTGCGTCTTCGACAATATATGCCTGGTCAGCATTAACAACAATTTGTGCGACCTGGCAATCAGTACGTCATGTATACTGTAAAATCATTAATTTTCGTGGGGGATTAAATTTCGTGGATTTCGTGGTTCACTTTAACCACGAACTTTAATCCCAACGAACATTGATTTTGACCCTTTTTATGTTACCTGAAATGCAAAATCCACGAATTCAAGTGCCAACGAAATTGTCTTTTTTACCAAAACCACGAAATTTCGTCCCAACGAAATTAAATGATTTTACAGTATATGAATTTTGCGAATTTGAATGTAATGTCTATATCATTAAGGAAATCTTTCAATCCTTCTTCGTTACTGTCGAGAGCGATTCCAGTCACTATGTAAGTTCTTGCACGTTTACGTAGCACACCAGTGAATTTAACTGCAGGAACTGTGCTTGTGTCTTGCCCTTTCATCGTTATCTACAACAGTGTTAATTTCCAAGCAATCGTTTTCCGGTTCGTGGTTGATAACAGTTTGTGAGGGATAACTAGCAGGTTCCCCTTGTTCTTCACAAGAATGCGGATGTGTACGTTGAGGAGACCGGTCCCCTGTTGAGGTAGCATAAGAACGCTTGGAGCCAGTACTATCTTGTGGGCTATCTACGATAGTGCTTGTTGAAGGTTTTCTGAAAACGTTCCATCTGCTATCCGGTTCACGGTTAATGTTATATGTCGAGAGTACAGATGCGTTACTATCGTGAGCCTGTACTGGATGGTACTGTGTTGGACTTGGTCCTGTTGTACATGATCGAGTTACAAGATTACATAGCGAGGATTCCATCGTTGAGCACAATGTATCAAATTTGGAGCCCAGCTCTTTTGTAAACCCATGAAATAGTTTCTCCAGGTTAGTCTCACTAGTTTCAGACTGTACTTTATGTTCTAGCGATTTAATTTTTGCATTCATTACTTTCACTGTTGCTTCATGATCAGTTGTTTTCACAAACGCTGTAGTTGCACTGTTAATGTTTTCATTCATTTCGTTGAAACGCATTTTGCAGGTATTATTTTCAGAGGTTTTTTAATCGTTTAATTTCTCTATATTGGAACTATTGTCTCTCACAGAAATCCGAATATCATTTAGGTTGCGCACAAATGATTGTCTTGATATGTCCAGTTTTGAGACCGTTCGTGACACGGCTTTTAGAGCAGACGATAATTTCATTTTATCGCCTTCGTCCTTATTGTTACTGATACTAGACGCTAAAACGTCGGCACATGTATCTAACTCTGATTTGAGATCGTATATGTCTGATTTCAAATGTTCACACAGCTTTGTAAGATAATTAAGATAATAAAAAAATAAAAAAAAATAATAAAAATAATAATGGCGGTGTCCTCTCACATAGGCTGCATATCCATAATACCAACAATAATTACTGTGACATAGATAATAATAATGATAATAATAATAAAGATAATAAAAATAATAATAATAATAATAAAAATAATAATGGCGGTGTCCTCTCACATAGACTGCATATCCATAATACCAACAATAATTACTGTGACATAAGTAATAATGATAATAAAAATAATAATAAAAAATAAATAAATAATGGCGGTGTCCTCTCGCGTAGACTGTATATCCATAATACAAACAATAATTACTGTGACATAGGTAATAATGATAATAAACATAATAATAAAAAATAAATAAATAATAGCGGTGTCCTCTCGCGTAGACTGTATCTCCATAATACAAACAATAATTACTGTGACATAGGTAATAATGATAATAAACATAATAATAAAAAATAAATAAATAATAGCGGTGTCCTCTCGCGTAGACTGTATCTCCATAATACAAACAATAATTACTGTGACATAGATAATAATGATAATAAACATAATAATAAAAATTAATAATGGCGGTGTCCTCTCACGTAGACTGCATATCCATAATACCAACAATAACAACAATAATTACTATGACATTGACAATAATGATGATAATTATAAATAATAAAAATGAGAATGAAAATTTTACTCATATTAATAATAATAACAGCATAATACACTATAATGCACAATATAGTAATAATAATTGTGAAGAAAAGGTGCTCAGGGATCAAAGTTGTAACATGTGTATCAATTACATTTAACAAAACAAAATATAGGACACTTTTTTAAAAAATCATGGCTCCAAAAAATGTTTTGTGTGAAATCAAAACTTTCTAGTTTATGCAATGCAACCAGCAAGGGTACTTTGCTTTGTGCCATGTTTCTTTCTATAGTAAATTTGTTCAGTGCTCGGAAAAGTGTGCTGAATTCCGCTAGACCTTGTAATAATTGGTCAAATGTCAAAGATTTTTCATTAATATTTGAATATCAATTGAACTTAATAGTCAGATGAGATTTTAGGTAGTTTATATTTTCTCTTGAATGGGGTTACCCTTGTGGGCCCGAAACGAAAAAAAAAAGAAAAAAAAAATTTTCTCTGGATATTTTCACTTATAATTGTGTCTGTACTATTGCTTAATATTGTCAATCGATTAGACAGATATGAGTATAATAATAATTTAAACATTTGATGCCATGACTCTGTGTATAATAATAATTTAAACGTTTGATGCCATGACTCTGTGTCAAGCGTGAGTGGTATTAATGTTATTTTTCTTGTTGTTTTTGATGTCTTAAGTCCAATGAGTTGTGTAGAACAATGTTGTCTCTATAGTGTAGTGGTACCATACTGGATCAGCCAATCCAGGGACCTGGGTTCAATTCCCAGTGGAGACAGCTAAATTTTCACAGTTTCTTTGGAGAAGAAATATCACTGAATGAAATAACAATGAGGAACAATAACCCAAACTGCTTAGGTTTTATCAGTAGACATTATGTTGCCATAATTATGTAAATTATGTATTATAAATCTCCACACCACAGATCTTATAAGAGTCTTTCCTATAGTATACAGTTTTCATGAACATAAGTCATAATAATTGCTGATGGGCTATCTATTACCAGTAGCGTAGCTGCCGCTAGGCCATTAGGCCCGGGCCTACACATAATTTCGAGAAAAAATAATATATTTTTTTAAGTTTAACTTGAAATTTGATCTCCTAAATATTCGTCAAAACGCACCTGAACCTTTCAAGGAATAAAAAAATCCGGGGTGCATCGGAAACCCCCTAGGCCTACTTGTTTCATGTTTACCTACGGGCCTACACATTGTTAAGGTCCTAGCTTCCCCCCTGATTACTGCTTTTACATTTATATGTATATTTAGATCCGTGCATTTCAATTCAGATAGAATTTTTTTTTTTTATATAAAGCGTTATAATGCTTCATAACAAATTCTTCAAACATAAGGCTTATAGAAAATGGATCAAGAACTTTTAACTATTGTAATGATTATTTGTAATGATTATTTCATGTTATCATTGAAGGAAAATATTGGTTGACTTGCAGTAATTATGCATATATGGCTCTTCTTGCAAAAAATATTTGGATATCATTTCAAGTGGTTTGTTTAGTTGGTGCACGACTAGTGGCAAATGGTTGTGTATTGGTTATTCAGATTTAATTGAAATTTCAAATGAATTGTTCGATTGGCTTATGACCAGTTGCCAATGGTTATGAGTTAATTGTTCAGTTCTTTGATAAAAATAGAATGAAATTATATAAGAGAATTTTGACCAAAATGGGTCATTAATTATAAAGCATTAATTTTGTAGAGTCAACAATATTGTAAAAACTTAATATACTAATAATCATGTTGAAATAATAGTTTTGTCATGACTAATTGATATAATTTATTTAAAATTCTTGAAAGCTATATTTGTTAGCCATATAATAGAAATAGGTGTTATGCCTTGGGTTTTTTAAGAGTGTTTTGTTTTTTGTCTCAGAATCATAAAGCTAGATTTTTTTTCAAACTTAGGGTGGACACTAAATGAAAATACAATTGGGTATGGCCTTATTCATATCAAAGGACATAAAATCTGATCTGACTGTTGAGTGCAAATGATATATCTAAATACTAATGAAACTGCTTTAATTGTTATCCAACCAATAATTTCAGAGAAATATATGCAGAAAATATAAGTAAGAGCTATTACTCCTATAAAATGTATCCGAAAGATGTCTGCTCATGATATACGCAAATAGACTTATGGTGCTTATCTGCGATACAAGGTTTCCATGAATTCAACAAATAACTCAGTAGTTAGTGCACTGGCCCTCTAATCTGTCGACTCGGGTTCAAATCTCCGTGGAGGCACTGGGATGATATATATATGACTGCCATATTTTAGCAGAAAACTACTGGCAAATAAAGGCTAAGCTCAGCATTTTAGAAATAGGAAACTGAAAAACTTGCAACAAGAAAATCAATTTCTGATCAATATATTCAATTAAAGGTATGAAATATTATGATAAAACTTGCTGCATTAAGTATTGTTGGTTACTATTACAGAAAAAGATTAACATGAGGACTCTTTATGTAGAAGAAGGTCAGCCTACACATTTAACATTCAAGCTGATGTAGAATCAACTTAAAGTTGTAAACATTACAATCATTTAATGGATATTTTTGCTACAGTTTTTGATAAGGTGATATTCAAGTCTTTAATTTTCCTGCACAAGGTATATCAAACTGTTTGCTTGGCTAGTTTTTAAGATATTCTTTTCCCCTAAAAGCTAAAATTTCATTTTACCGAAAAGATGTAATTTTATGTCTTTGAACAAAAATAAATTAATTATGAAAATTGTTGAACAGCTTACAAGTAGAATAACATTTGTAGATATAGTGTTTAAAAACATTGGTATTTTCATTTGTATTGCACATAATAGACCTACTCCGGATCTCCACTAATCTGTAGGTACAAATAAAGTTTTACCGTTATAATCCTTTTGAGTCTTGAATATTCATATCTGGACAATAGAGTGGGGGTCAGTTGTGTTTGCATATGAATACAAAACCAGTCTAACTAGGCCAGATTTGTTTGTACCTACATGTAAATTAAGGGGAAAACCACCTTGCACAGAGTTCCGGATATCAACTATTGGAAATGGGCTTGCCTTTTAAGTAGTCATAGTGTACTTGAAATTAAAGTTGGCATATGATACAGTAAAACTTTATTATCTCAAAGTCTGATCAAGACAAGCCAAATGTTAGAGATAAACTGGTACCCATTAATGGGCTTCCTCTTGTGCTCAACTTGTAATAATTGTGCTTGACATATATAGGCCTAATGGTGTAAATTATGTACAACATAGAGCAGTTCATCAGTGCTTTGAATATTGCTTGACATAAATCGGGTGCTCTTGATATCGATGCTTGTGATAATGAGGAGGCGTGTCATGCCCAACCCCAATGTTCCTTTGTCAAAGGGCAAGGTCACAGTTGGAGGTCAAAGGTTGTCTGGACCATAACTTTGTCATGCATTGACAAATATATCTTTTTATTTGGCATGAATATTGATCACAATGAGGCAGAGTGTCATGCCCCATCCCCAGGCTTGTTAATATCAAAGATCAAGGTCACAGTTGGAGGTCAAAGATCCAATTAAGGTGTCCGGACCATGCATTGACCAATCTTTCTTATATTTGGCATGAATGATCACGGGGCAGAGTGACATGCAAAGCCCCCAGGTTCCTATCTCAAAGGTCAAGGTCCCAGTTGGAGGTCAAAAGTAAAATTAAAGTTTGACTTGACCATGTAAACTCCACTCATACACTTTAAGAGACACACTGGAAGAAAAGGGGTATTTACCTAATATCTGGTACATGGGACATACAAGCATCCCACAACCAGAATACAGAGTGTGACTTTACAGTTGGTGTATGGAGCACATGGGATGTATCTACAGACTTGTCTCTTGTAGAGGGGATGGCATGCATATTGTTTCAACATGGTATGTCTCTTATCACATATGTACCACACTGGTGGAATCTATAGGGTGTATCTCTTACAGGGGATGTATAGTATTGCAAGCTACAGTGTGTCACTGAATGAGGTGAAGCATACAGGCAACCTACAATGTGTCTCTAACATGTGATGTAATACACAGAATGTGTCTAAATGGTAGATCTCTTTCGGGGGGATGAGACCTACCTTGGTGACACATTCTATGTGATACATTCCATGTTAAAGACATTCATTGTAGGTTATGCCTGTATGTTACACCTCATTCAGAGATGCACTGTAGCTTGCATACTATACATCCCCTGTATGAGATACACCCTACAGATTCGAACCTGTGTGGTACATCTGTGATAGAGCCATCCATGTTGCACAACATGTATTCTACACCTTCTACAATAGACACTTCTGTGGACACATCCATTGTGCTCCATTCATCAACTGTAAGAGTCACACTCTGTATTCGGGTGGTGGGGAGGTTGTTTGTCACATGTACCTGATATAAGGTAAATAGCCCCTATGCTTCCAGTGTGTCTCTAACAGTGTGTGTATGGAGCTTACATGGTCATGTCAAGCTTTAATTTTACATTTGATCTCCAGCTGTGACCATGACCTTTAAGATTGGTCAATGGGTGGTCCAGCCACTTTTGGAAATCACCAACTGTTTTACTCGGCTAGTTTTTAAGATATATAGGATCTACCAGTTTTTGTTTAAATAAACATTTCTTAAATCAATCTTCCCAAAATCCATTGGTCCGTCGGTCCTGACCGATGATCAGTCCATTGGATCGACAAAAAATCTCGAAAATTTGACAAAGATTTGTCAAAATTTAATATTAAGAGGGTAAACTATCCCAGGGGTTTTTCTCCTTATATAACAGAGGCCTGTAAAAGGCTACTTCCCAATTGGAAATTTCTTTAAAATCATGCAGTTTTCCCAAAAGTCCCAAGTTATACCTACTTTTTTGTTTCCCAAAACAGGAAATACACCGATATTTTTCCCAAAATTAAGAGGCTAAGGCCCCTTCCCAATTTTTGGAAAAAAGGCCCTGTATCCGTGTAAGAAAATACTGCTGCACCGGTCACTGTCCGAGCAAATGCCAATTAATTAACCCCTCTAGGGCGTAATGATAGCTGGAACCCTAGCATATGGTAGTAGTGTGTATACAGCTTGTAAACTAGGAAACTTATAGGTCATGGTTCATTAAAAATATGTTTTTACCAAAAATGGGCAACTCAATTTGGAATTCGGCTAAAATATGCACAGAAGAACGATTCGAGTGTCTCCTCGTAAAAAGTATTCCCAATTTGATTTCTGTATATAAACACTAAAACAACGCTTTAAAAGCTGCTAACAATTAACATTTATTGAAATTACAATAATTAAAATGTTTCAACATATTACTTTGAATTCATAAAGAACATAAAGAATTCTAATTCAGTGAATTTTGTGTATAAATTATGCAAATTTTTGTTGTCCTCACCTGGAATATCATAGTGTTTATGTGATAAATTCTTTTCACATGTTTTTGTGATAATTTCTTTTCCCCGTAATTCACCTAAAAGTTTTTACTACAGCATAAAACTGATTATGTAAGGGATTCACAAAATAAAGTTTATGTTTGACTGTGCCATTTATTTGCACTTTTAATTAGTAGTTTAAGATACTGTATAGCTAGTATATTTCACGGGGTACAATTTTCGCGTTAATTGTGTCCTTTTAAATTCATGGTGTCTTGATTTCATGCTAATGACCTCATGAAAAATGAAACCTTGAGGTATGTTTCTCTGTATTAAATAAAAAAAGATGTTTAACTAAGTAACTTTGCTATTTTAAGTATATTGATTCTTAATTTGACAAACATTGACACGTTCCGCGAAAACTGTTGAACTTGTTGAAAATTTGAGAAGTCTAAGCAATAATGATTCTCATTTAATGTATAGTATTCCTGAATCGATTTAAAAGAGCGGAGTTGTAGGAAACGCCTCTTTAAGATGACATTACTATTATATATTGCACTATTATATTACTTATTATTGAATTGTTTAGTTTTTTTTTCCTTTTGACATTTTTAATGTGACTGTTGTTGTATATATTATGTAAATGTGTTGAATTTCAGAGGCTCGTAGGGAATATTGGGCAAATGCCTAACTACGTTGCCTCTATAAATAAAGTCTTTATTATTATTATTATTATTATTACTGTTATTAAATTGAACAAGGTTGGTGCACTGGCTAACAATTTACTCTTCCACCCGATGCATCCTTAAGTCTGTTCAACTGTGAACATGTTGGCTAGTCCTTGTCTAACTTTAAATGGGAGGTGCTTTACTGTGATGTTTTTGTCTTTTTGTTACCTTTAATTGGACTGTGGTTCATATAAGAATTATGTATATGTCTAATTTTCTCTTACATGTCTTGTCCTTTTTCATCCACATGTTATGGATATGTTCCATGTAAAAGTATTTATCTTGTCTTACCAAACTCAGTTTAAAATTTAAAAGGATGATATATATTTTTTGATCACCAATAATTTGGTGCCATGTTTCCTGCATATTTTAAAGTAACTGTAATAATCCAATCTTTGTTCCAATAAGATCATATCTCACTATCTTTTAAAGGGATATACTTTTCTAGAATTCACTAGGTCAACTCTAATTTAATGCAGAAGTGTTTGTTTTATAAGTGTTGCCCTTATTGTAACGACCAGCCAATTTTGCTATACATATAGGCAGATGTGCTTTTGTCAACCTGACTTAAATTTTACTTTTTATCTTAAAAATGGGGAAAATGCAAAAAAAAAACATATTTTATCTGTTTGATTGTAACAAGTTCTATTGTTTTCTCTGTTAGTGGTGCTTTAAGTGTATTTGCAGTGTCTGTTATAAATATGCCATTGTCCAGATCTAATTTATTTATATACTATCACAGTACATATATTAAGAAGGCAAATTTATTTGTTAAATGTCAAGGAATGAGTAAAAAACAAATAATTCATAATTTCAACTTTTCATCAATTAAGCTGAATGATGATCATCTGTGATTATTAATGACTTGCCAAAATAGGTAATCCCGCTGACAAGGGTAAATGAATCTTACTTGTCTGTCATTATTCAAAACGATCTTAATGATTGTCAAAATGATCTGTAACTTTAACCGAAATGCAGTTCATGAACTCTTCTCCAGTTTGTAGTTCAAGGACCACTTATAAATAATAAAAACCAACATGGAATTCATGAGCTCCAGGAATTCATGCAGTTTATGAACTTTGTTGTTTCATGAAATGTCTCATTTATAGTTACTTCACATTCATAAACTCGTTCATAAACATGTTCATGAACTATTTATGAAATTCTCACTGGGGATTTTTCTCCCATGACCATAATGCTATACCATTGATAGAAAATGGTAATCTTTGACAGTATCTTCCGAGAACATGATGTTAAAGGCTGCTCTTGGTTCGTCTGTACCTAAGTGGTTAGTGCGCTTGCCCGGGGTGAAATCCGGGTAGAGGTACAAACAAACATATGTGCCTGCCATGGTTCAGCAGAAAGCTGACTGGCAAATAAAGGCTGTTCTTGATGTGATTTGCAAATGTTAGGTGGACATTGTGTGTTAATTTCACAAATAGTTCACGAAAAACATATTGTTGAACTAATTCATGATTGTTAATGAACTACAAATGTGACAGTTCATGAAATAACAAAGCTCATGAACTTTATGTATTCCTGGAGTTCATGAATGCCTGGGTAAATCAATTCCTAGGGTTCATGTAACACCAGGTTCATGAATTTCTTTTTTTTTAAATTAATGAGCTACTCATCAACTAAAAATTGGACAAAAATTTATGAAGTATGAAATTAAAGTTGCTGATTATTTTTGACAATCATTCAGATTGTTTTGAATTATAACAGACAAGTTGAATTTATTTAGCTTCTCCAATGGGATAACTCACTTGGACGAGCATTAATATTGACTTAAAAAGAGCTAGCTGCAGAAACCTTATAAAACTGGAAAGTGACAATAGCATGCAGCTGACAACAGCATTGCACACAAAAGCATATAAAACAGAGACCGCAATAGATCAATCTGAAACTACACAGTGACAAATATGTCCTGTACTTTGTTTTCTTTTAATCTTGACAATTAAAGATGTGTATGACATTACGCTCAGCTCATAATAGTGGCTGTATGTACCTTAGAATTAGTAGGTCGAGGTTTGAACCCTGGCAGGGCCCGGCTAGGGTTTGTTCTGATATGACCAATGGTGAGTAACCAGCTTGATACTGTATTAGTTCATTATTCATGCCACTGGTTACTGACATTAAAGTATATAGAGGTCACGTAGATATTTTCAGAAAATAGCTGTTTTAACTCTCAATTATATAAGCAAAATTGGCTGATGTTTAAAATTGATTAACACTTTTAATAAAACACTTCTACATTAAAGAGGCATTCCCTATAACTAGCATAAATTTATCTACTTTCACATTAAATGAGCTAAATGTACAAAACACTATTAATTATCATAATTTGTCAGACGAAAGTGTGCGCAAATATGTCTCTATAATAATCAAAATACATTCAAATCACCATAAATAATTTATCGCTTCCAGCGATTTATTATTACGTGGTCAAAGGGAAACAACTCGGCTCGTTACGAAAATATGTCTTCATTCTTTTCTCGGTAATTAGTTGGAATTTTTTGTTGAAAATTTGAGGAGTTTTAGCAATAATGATTCTCATTTTATGTATGATATTCCTGAATCGATTTAAACGATCAAAGTTATAGGGAATGCCTCTTTAAAGTAAACAGCGTATATCTTTCTTCTTTTATATCATCATTTATTTATTGCAGCCTAGCTTTCAGACACAAAAAATCTAGAGCCATTCTTGCATTTTATTTCTTTTATCAAATTATTATGCTCCCTGATCTCAAATCTTTGACATGCAACAAATTCCTCCTAAATTTCTATTGATGATCTGATGATGTATGTTGCTTTCTCTCATCTAGATAACATTTGACCACTGATGATGCAGTGATCCTTTCAAATTAATACAGTAAATTGGAGGGAATTTTCTGATGAAATTTGGCCCAAACCAATGTTCCCTTTAATAAACTGGTTGACTTTTATTGTCAGTGACACCATTCGACATAAGCCAACCCTTTCCATCTAATGTATACAGTCAACATCACATTTATGAACTGAAATAAGATATTTAAACCTTATTTAACTATGCATCATGCAAATTTTAAGCCGGTGCATCAAACGTGTTCAATTTTAATAACAAGTTTTGTTTGTGGAATGTGTAAATGTTTGCCGAATTAATTATTTGTTTATGAACACATTAATAATAATTTTAATAAAAATAAAACGCATGTACCATCTAAATCGTTTATAATCTTCAAATTAAGATAGAAAGTAATGCGTACATGTATTATACTGATGGTGAGAATAAAAATATAACATTGACAGGGTTTTTTATATCATCATATTAACAAGTCTCACTTCTTATTAGCCTGCACTTACCATATTGTATGCGTGTCCGCCCTAACAAGATAAAACGGTTAAAGCCAGTCGCCATCGGTGTATACACATTGTTGAGAATATGATGTAGATCTAATATGTTTTGGCATATTCGGAAGCATTTAATTTATTTTGCAAAAAAAATGACATGGGAAGTGATGTGTTAATTTAAAATATCATTGCAATTTTAAAATCAAATCTTAATGAACAATCCGTTGTTACAGTCCGTTTTCATTCTGTATTGCATTTACTGATGGCTTTGATTGAAATGCTATTTTTACGTCCTTACACTGTGAAACTTACGCAAAAGGAACCTCCAAATTTCATTTATACCAACAAGGTTTTATTTTTGCTGTCAAGGCCCTTTGCACGTAATTAAGACACCGTGAATTCAAAAGGATCCAATTAACGTGAAAATTGTACCTCGTGAAATATACCCGCTATACAGTATCATTTTGAGAAGGTGTGTTTTTCTTCTTTATTAAAGGCATTAATGCCTGGTTCATCGCTTCAGCTGGTGTTCCTCAAGGATCTGTTCTTTGGTCTCTCCTCTTTAAACTTTACATCAATGACCTTCCATTACATATCAAACGATCAGAAGCTGACATGCTTGCTGATGATACAACACTTTATGCTTGTGGAAAAAACTCCAAGGATGTGCAATTGAAGTTGCAAGATTTCTTGAACGCAGTTTCTGAATGGTGCAATTACATCTCAATGGTTTGAAACAGCTCAAAGCTAAAATCAATGGCTGCCAATGTACCCCTCACCCTTCAAAATGACAATTTATGGTTTTCTGCAACAGAAAGTACGTATTGAAGACCATTTAAACTTCAACACACATTCCTGTAAATTCTAAAAAAATGTAACTCTTCTCTTCAAATCTGTATAATCGCAGTAGATTGCGGTTTTTAGCAAACATCTTTTCTGCAATTAGCGTTGACGAATATCAAAACAACGTGACGATGGCGTCTAACCCGGACCGGCTCATCGTTGAAAGTAACTTATTACTTTATTACGATTAAAAGTATATATTGTGATTGTTATGTGTGACAGAGACATAATTAGACCCGATCGCAACCATACTCTGACCAGTTGATGTGTTTAATAGGAGATTCCTGAAGGTGTCCGATCAAGACGTTTCAAACCTGTTCCTTTTCTCTTATGAATGGGTGAACATCAAACTTTATTGATAAAATACAATTTTCTGTGTTTAGGGGTTGTCCCTTAAATCTAAGAATATATTATAAACTAGCCAAGTAGAACTGTTTTTTATAATGTTTGGCATAAATGGGTTCTTCATAAATGTAACAAGTTTTATATACCTTTTATAAATTTATGACTTGTGAAACGCCTTAAAAGAACTAAATACAAAATATTTAAACTCTACAAGCCATTGTGATTTCTAATCTACCATACTGTCGATTCAATAAGTAGTGCTAATGATGGAACTGTCCCGTTTGAAAGAATACCAAGGACTATATTTCACTCAGTTTCACCTAGTATAAATATTATAGTTTACCTGAGGACAAACTTATGTTTATAACTATTCTCATTTAACTTTGAACAGACTGTATTTTATCTACCATAGGTGGTTTTGATAGCAGTTATTTTTTATAAAATAAGAGTTTTCATGTTGTGGGATATCATTTTCATAAATCCTATCAATTTTTTACCTTAAATTCAAAATCAGGCTAAATCATGGCCTATTTGCCCTTTTAATTACTTGAAATGTGATTTTGCTCTTTGAGATATTGATATAAATTTTACATATTCGCAACCTCATAATGGCAAAAAGTTTGCACTAAATTGTTTTATAATCCCAATATATCAAACTAACAGTAACAGTCAGAAAAGCTAAAACATGACCTTTGACCTTCCTATATTAGAATATGGGGTGGTGTTTGACACTCCCACTCATTGAGGTTAACATTCAGACATTCTTAGCTGCATTATTTACATTGTGTAGTTGAAATAAAGTGATACCGGCACTTATTGGAGTTACAGCTGGATAAGGTGCCTCACAAAAACCACAGTAGCATTGGACATTCAAATTATATCCAATCTTAAAGAGAGCAAGCAATATGTAATATGTCATGTCCAGGTTTCCCTGAACTCTGCCAATGGAGAATCATGACAAATCAATGTTTTTCCATTGTTGACCAACCGAGTGATGATATTTGTATGTGCACAGTAAATCCAATTTACACAATGACTATTCCATGTGTCTTACACATTCAACTTGAAGGTCATGTACATGCAGGCTGTCCTCATGTAGCTGATGGTTTGCAGCCTGGCCAAATGGATTGGGTGTTGTTTGCGTGGGCTGCCATGATGGACGTTGCCATGACGGCTGAGACAATTTTGATGCAAGAATGCATTGGTGTTGTGCTAAAGTATTTTTCTTATTTTCTCTTTCCGGGTTCCAAGATACGATGGTTCCAACAGACGAGGATGGCTGATGTTCAGTTTCAAGTATCCAGTCATATATGGCTTAACCCAAGGTAAATGATGATCACATGACCATGACCTACCTTGGTAAGTTGGTAGTTCATAGTCGTACAACTAAAGCAGTAATAGGCCATGGTTGACCATGTTTTGTTAAATGGCACCACAGAATTTGTTGGTGGCTGACCATTGGGATTTTTTATTTTGTCAATTTAATTTAATTAGTACATTTAATTTTATTACAATAATGGTACTGTAAACCAAGAAATTATTTCGAGCGATTTTATTTTGCGGGTTCTTAAGTGATAGAAATTCGCGAAAATAAATAGCTGCGAAAGTTTTCAAAACATTAATAAGGACATGGCTGGAGGCTTAAAAGTTTGTAGTCGGGAATATACATTGCTATCAGCAAATCGCGAAAGTTAGTATTTGTGGAAATAAATTGGTTTACAGTATATTCCCTATTTTTTGTTTCTAAGTGTTGTACGTGAGTTATTTAAAAATAATGTATTTTTTGTTGGGAAATAACAGTGTTAATAACAAACTATTGTCAACCATGGTCAGTTGAATATAACTTCGTTGACCATCTAGTGGTCCCCTACCAAGATTGCTCAAACTTTGCCCCTGTGTTCAAAATTGGCCATGCCCCGGGGTCACCAGTTTTACATAGACTTATATAAGGAAAACATAATTATAAAAATCTTCTTGTCTAAAACTACACTGCCTTGAGTTTTGATAATTGGTATGTAGCATCATCTACTGGTTTTCTACCAAGATTGTTCAAATTATTCCTTTGGGTGAAAACTTTGCAGGGCTTCCTTTATAATCAGGCCCGGTGATTATGAACATCGGAGTACGTACTCCATGCTCCAACTCATACTCTGTACTCCAACTGGAGTGTTTCTTAGTTACAAAAACTGCTGTAACTTCTTTATTAATGAATGGAAACATGTAAAATGTTCATTTTCTTAGTTAGACCATTTGCTACAAGTTGGTGTTGGTTTTGAAGCAAAATTCTTAAATAAGCTGTTTTTCATGTTTGAGCTTGGAGTTTGGAGTTGGAGTATGAGAATGTGAAATGTTTATAATCACCGGGCCAGGTGAGCGATATAGGGCCATCATCGCCCTCTGTTTGCTGTTTCTTAGGCAACTTTGCTTGCAGCTTCAGTTACCCGTGTGGTTCTCGGGTTGTAGAATCGGACCACTGTTTTCTCCCTTGCAGGTCGTAAGAGGCGACTATAAGGGAGAGCATGTATTGGGTAAATACGCCCTATGCTCCTAGGATGTCTCCTACAGTGTGTGTAATGAGCACTTAGGGTGTTCCCACGGGAATGTTTCTTAAAGAGGATATATCATGCATGTTGAGTCAACATGGTATGCCATCTATCACAAAAGAAGCACAAAGATTGATTCTATTGCTCGATCTTGTACAGGTCAGGTGCAACATACGAGCTTATTCCACATGGGTGTTCCTCTGTATGAGTTGTGGCCTACAGAATGAGCCTATAATGGGTGTCTTTAACATGGGATGTAGCTAACAGGGTGTGTCTAAAAGGTAGATCTCATACAGGGGGTGAGACCTACCTTCCAGACAACATCCCTGTATGCTCCATTTCATTTTAAAGACACCCATTGTAGATTAATTCTGTAGGCCACATCTCATACAGAGGAACACCCATGTGGAATAAGCTTGTATGTTGCACCTCCTGTAAAAGATCTAGCAATAGAATCAATCTTTGTGCTTCCTTTGTGATAGATGGCATACCATGTTAACTCAACATGCATGATATATCCTCTGTAAGAAACATTCCCATGGGAACACCCTAAGTGCTCATTACACATACTGTAGGAGACATCCTGGGAGCATAGGGACTATTTACCCAATACAATAACAGGTACAGAGGACAAACAAGTCCCCCACAACCCGAACACAGAGTGTGACTCTTACAGTTGGCGTATGGAGCACAATGTGATTTTTCCACACCTGTGTCTTACGTAGGATGTGCACATGTGATGTCTCTATTACAGATGTATCACACAGGTTTAATCAATGGGTGTATCTCTTACAGGGGTGTATCATACCAGCTGCATCCACATGATGTTTCTCTGGATGAGGTTTAGCGTATTGGATTAATCTTCAGTGTGTGTGTCTCTAACATGGTATGTAACTACAGGGTGTGTATAAAAGGTAGATCTCAAACAGGGGTGAGACCTACCTTGCTGACACATTGTGTATGCTCCATTTCATGTTAAAGATACCGATTGTAGATTCCGCCATATGTTAAGTCTCATCCAGAGAGACATCTCATGGATTAAGCTATTTTGTTACATCTTCTGTGCAAGATAACATGCTATAGATTCAATCTTCCTGCTACATTTGTGATACAGACATCACATGTGCACCTCTTACATATGACACACCTGTGCAAAAATCACATTCTGCCCCATACTCCCACTGGGAGTTCCAATCTGCACTCGGGTTGTGGGTGGCTTGTTTGTCCTCATACACCTGTCTGTGGGGAATGTAATTCTTTTAATTTTGGCAGTTTAAGTTAGTATATTAATTAATGTAAGTTTGGTATAATTTGGGGTAATGTAATTGTCTAAATTTGCACTTATTGCGCTAAGTAAAAAGGGCTTAAAATTATAACTAAATTTTAAATAATTTAAGTGCATGTCTGTGGATCTAAACTCTGCCCTGAGATCTTGCAATCCATAAACACCACCCTGCACCAGTCGGTTTGTCTGAGCCGGTTGGTGTTTAGACTCTTCACAGAGTCAATGGCAAGGTTGGTGGAGTGTCACCGTCTAGTGTAAGGCCCTGACCCTCAATGGCCGCTATCAGCATAGATCGGATATGTAAGTCAGCCATGCATATCAAATGTGTGTCATCATCATGCTTCAGACCTCTTTTTGTGTGCTTAATGGTCTTTGGATGCGACTTATGTGGTAAGCTGCGTGTTGTGTGCTGGTCACCTTCATTCAGCCTCCACCACTGGCTAGCTCAGGCTAAAAGGAAGCGTAAGCGTTCTCTGCCAGTACATAGCCTCTCCTTAGACAAGCTCCATGCAGTGCCTTCCCGTGGCAGCACATGTCAATTGAGCCCTTTGTGGCCTCAAGCTGAACTGCAGGAGACTCGGAGGTGGTCTGCCCCCAGACATGCGGTATGCTAGGCCCACTGTAGGTGGACATGCCCTGATGCCCATGAACAGACCTCCAGCTATGGGTAAATAGCTTTACTGCCTTGCTGATAACCAGGAATGATTGAAGGCTAAGGGAAACAACCCTGACAGAAATATTGTTTAAGACGTAAACAAATGCATAATATGTACCTAATGGAAAAAATCATCTGCAGATGGAAACTGTCTTTTTGATGCTATATTAATGTATATAATAATTTATACCTAATAAATATCAATCCATGCATCAAAGTTTCGGCAAAGTACATGCATGAGCTTCAAAAACTTCAAATAGAGGAGGATAAGCTTAAAATGTAAAACATAGGATATTTAATAATTATAATATGTGCGAAGAACCAGCATGTGAGAAAAGCTGAATGTTGTTCAAACCAAACAAAAAGTTTGGTCCCAAAATTTGAGGTCATATAATATAGTCATGATTAAGAGGTTACAGTGGAACAGTTATAACGAAATCCTTGGGACCAAGCAATTACTTTTGTTATATCCGTTTTTCGCTATATTCAATTTGGTTATATCAGGACAACGAAATTTCATTATATGAGATTGGATATAACGTATTTCATTATACATTGTATATTAAAAGTATTGTGTTTGTCATTTATATGTTCAGCATGTACAGCCTGCTTCGAAATGTTTAAAGAAACAGCATACACATTTTTTTGGGTATGATAAACTGATAAAAAATCGTAATGAATGAGTTCTATTTAATATCTTACATTGAATATATCTATCCTTATTCTGAGCAAAGTAAGGCATTATTTGAGCAGTTTGACAAGGTATGCTTATATTAAAAGTCCTTTAATTAGCAAGTTCTAAGCACGAGTCGTTGTATCTTTAAAAATTTTCAGTAAGTAACGATGGCAATTGTGACATGGTTGTCGAAGGCCCCACTTATTTCATCCTTTGCCTAATATTTTCGCTTTATAGTTGCAGCTACAATTTTGCACAAAAAAAATATTTACAAAAGTTAATAATCTTGTAAAGTCAACGAAGTTTAGGGGTATAATTATTGGTTAGGTCAGTAAATATTCACTGATGAATGCCCGGTGCGCAACTACTTTTAAGATTGTTTGCACAAATCAAATTCACACTGTGGTCCTTGTGTAGAGGTTGTACTCAAAGGTCACTTTATGGAGATGGTACTGTATGGTTAATATACAGAGGTTGTATGGTAAGGTCACACTATGTGGTCCTTGTGTAGAGGTTGTACTCAAAGGTCACTTTATGGAGATGGTACTGTATGGTTAATATACAGAGGTTGTATGGTAAGGTCACACTATGTGGTCCTTGTGTAGAGGTTGTACTCAAAGGTCACTTTATGGAGGTCGTACTGTGTGGTTAATATACAGAGGTTGTATGGTAAGGTCACACTATGTGGTCCTTGTGTAGAGATTGTACTCAAAGATGACTTTATGGAGATGGTACTGTGTGGTTACTATACAGAGGTTGTATGGTAAGGTCACAATTGAGGTCACACTATGTGGTCCTTGTGTAGAGGTTGTACTCAAAGGTCACTACAGGAGGTGGTACTGTGTGGTTATTATACAGTGGTTGTATGGTAAGGTCATAGTTAAGAGGATGTACTGCATGGTCACTCTGTAGAGGTTGTACTGAGAAGTCACTATCAAGAGGTTTTATTATGTGGTCACTTTAGTTTTAATACATAGAGGTTATACTGTGTGATCACTATGTAGAGGTTGTTGTGTAAGGTCACTATATTGTTGTACTGCATTGTCACTCTATAGAAGTTGTACTGAGTAGTTGCTATATACAGGTTATACTGTATGGTCACAATGTGGAGGTTATATAATATGGTCATAATTAAGAGGTTGTATTGTATAGTCGATACAGAGTGACTGTATGAAGGGTCACTATTGAGGTCATACTGTGCCATCATTATGAAGAGGTTGAACTTTAACGTCACTTTATATAGGAAATACTGTGTGGTTACTATGTAGAGGTTGTAGTGTAATATCACTTTGTTGAGATTGTACTGTATGGTCATTAAATAGAGGTTCTATTATGTGGTCACTATAAAAAGGTCGTTTTTTGGGTCAATACAGATTGACTGTACAAGTCATTTGAATGAGGAGGTACTCTACAAAGAGGTTGTACTTGGCGGTCAATATATAGAGGTTCTACTGTGTGGCCAATATATAGATGTTGTACTGTGAGGTCAATATATAGAGGTTCTACTGTGTGGCCAATATATAGATGTTGTACTGTGAGGTCAATTTATAGAGGTTCTACTGTGTGGCCAATACATAGATGTTGTACTGTGTGGTCAATACATAGATGTTCTACTGTGTGGCCAATACATAGATGTTGTACTGTGTGGTCAATACATAGATGTTGTACTGTGAGGTCAATATATAGAGGTTCTACTGTGTGGCCAATACATAGATGTTGTACTGTGTGGTCAATACATAGATGTTGTACTGTGTGGTCAATACATAGATGTTGTACTGTGTGGTCAATACATAGATGTTGTACTGTGTGGTCAATACATAGATGTTGTACTGTGTGGTCAATACATAGATGTTGTACTGTGTGGTCAATACATAGATGTTGTACTGTGTGGTCAATACATAGAGGTGCTACTGTGTGGCCAATACATAGAGGTTGTACTGTGTGGTCAATACATAGAGGTTCTACTGTGTGGCCAGCCAATACATAGAGGTTGTACTGTGTGGTCAATACATAGAGGTTCTACTGTGTGGTCAATACATAGAGGTTGTACTGTGTGACCAATACATAGAGGTTCTACTGTGTGGTCAATACATAGATGTTCTACTGTGTGGTCAATACATAGAGGTTCTACTGTGTGGTCAATACATAGAGGTTCTACTCTGTGGTCAATACATAGATGTTGTACTGTGTGGTCAATACATAGAGGTTCTACTGTGTGGTCAATACATAGAGGTTCTACTGTGTGGCCAATACATAGAGGTTGTACTGTGTGGCCAATACATAGATGTTATACCGTGTGGTCAATACATAGAGGTTCTACTGTGTGGCCAATACATAGATGTTGTACTGTGAGGTCACTTTTGTAACATAATGACTACCACACACATGTTCATTGCATATTTTTTGCACGCTTCGGTAATAAAGGCCATCTTTAATGGAGTGGACAGGTGGTTTAAATGTCTAATAATCGACTTTTATTGAGACAAATTGGCTATTTGATTGAGTATTAACATGTTTATTGTCATTTGAAATGTTTTATACACCGAAACTTCGATTAAAATGGGAAATTATTATGTTTTTAACACATTGATCACTAGCAGAAATACAAACGAAATTTGGATTTGGACGCCCGATTAAGAATTCAATTTTACCCCCTCAAATAGAAAAACGAAATTGTTTCATTAACACAAGTATTTTCAAGACAGTCAAAAGATTACAAAAAGTAATATTCCATAAAATAGCGAGTACGAATAGGTCTAAAAGAATAAAAAACAAACCGCTTAATTTGTTGCGGGCCGATTCGTCAGTTCGAAAACTCCATTTCGATGACTCGCACAAATCTGAGGTTTATTTTAATATATCGAACGTATCATACAAACTATTGTAACTTAAACATAAATTACATATTTTATAATCAATAAATGCCCATATTTGTTCAGTTTGACTGATGATTGAACTTGCAAACTCGGATTTAAAACGAATAAAAATCTTCTCTCATCCGAAAAAATCCAAGATGGCGGATAGCGTTTTTTTCAATCGTGTGACGTAGGTAGATCACGTGACTGATAATCTCGGGTCAGCTAATCAGAAATGCTCCAAGAAATACTCTACTTTCATATCCAGTGTTGGACGTCTTTGTCACTATGTAGAGGTTATATAATAAGATCATTGATAAGACATTGTATTTGGTCGATACATAGTGGCTGTACAGCATGGTCGATACATAGTGGCTGTACAGCATGGTCGATACATAGTGGCTGTACAGCATGGTCGATACATAGTGACTGTACAGCATGGTCGATACATAGTGGCTGTACAGCATGGTCGATACATAGTGGCTGTACAGCATGGTCGATACATAGTGGCTGTACAGCATGGTCGATACATAGTGGCTGTACAGCATGGTCGATACATAGTGGCTGTACAGCATGGTCGATACATAGTGGCTGTACAGCATGGTCGATACATAGTGGCTGTACAGCATGGTCGATACATAGTGGCTGTACAGCATGGTCGATACATAGTGGCTGTACAGCATAGTCGATACATAGTGACTGTACAGCGTGGTCGATACATAGTGACTGTACAGCATGGTCAGCGTGGTCGATACATAGTGGCTGTACAGCGTGGTCGATACATAGTGGCCGTACAGCGTGGTCGATACATAGTGGCCGTACAGCGTGGTCGATACATAGTGGCCGTACAGCGTGGTCGATACATAGTGGCCGTACAGCGTGGTCGATACATAGTGGCCGTACAGCGTGGTCGATACATAGTGGCCGTACAGCGTGGTCGATACATAGTGGCCGTACAGCGTGGTCGATACATAGTGGCCGTACAGCGTGGTCGATACATAGTGGCCGTACAGCGTGGTCGATACATAGTGGCCGTACAGCGTGGTCGATACATAGTGGCCGTACAGCGTGGTCGATACATAGTGGCCGTACAGCGTGGTCGATACATAGTGGCCGTACAGCGTGGTCGATACATAGTGGCCGTACAGCGTGGTCGATACATAGTGGCCGTACAGCGTGGTCGATACATAGTGGCCGTACAGCGTGGTCGATACATAGTGGCCGTACAGCGTGGTCGATACATAGTGGCCGTACAGCGTGGTCGATACATAGTGGCCGTACAGCGTGGTCGATACATAGTGGCCGTACAGCGTGGTCGATACATAGTGGCCGTACAGCGTGGTCGATACATAGTGGCCGTACAGCGTGGTCGATACATAGTGGCCGTACAGCGTGGTCGATACATAGTGGCCGTACAGCGTGGTCGATACATAGTGGCCGTACAGCGTGGTCGATACATAGTGGCCGTACAGCGTGGTCGATACATAGTGGCCGTACAGCGTGGTCGATACATAGTGGCCGTACAGCGTGGTCGATACATAGTGGCCGTACAGCGTGGTCGATACATAGTGGCCGTACAGCGTGGTCGATACATAGTGGCCGTACAGCGTGGTCGATACATAGTGGCCGTACAGCGTGGTCGATACATAGTGGCCGTACAGCGTGGTCGATACATAGTGGCCGTACAGCGTGGTCGATACATAGTGGCCGTACAGCGTGGTCGATACATAGTGGCCGTACAGCGTGGTCGATACATAGTGGCCGTACAGCGTGGTCGATACATAGTGGCCGTACAGCGTGGTCGAAACATAGTGGCTGTACAGCGTGGTCGATACATAGTGGCTGTACAGCGTGGTCGATACATAGTGGCTGTACAGCGTGGTCGATACATAGTGGCTGTACAGCGTGGTCGATACATAGTGGCTGTACAGCGTGGTCGATACATAGTGGCTGTACAGCGTGGTCGATACATAGTGGCTGTTCAGCGTGGTCGATACATAGTGGCTGTACAGCGTGGTCGATACATAGTGGCTGTACAGCGTGGTCGATACATAGTGGCTGTACAGCGTGGTCGATACATAGTGGCTGTACAGCGTGGTCGATACATAGTGGCTGTACAGCGTGGTCGATACATAGTGGCTGTACAGCGTGGTCGATACATAGTGGCTGTACAGCGTGGTCGATACATAGTGGCTGTACAGCGTGGTCGATACATAGTGGCTGTACAGCGTGGTCGATACATAGTGGCTGTACAGCGTGGTCGATACATAGTGGCTGTACAGCGTGGTCGATACATAGTGGCTGTACAGCGTGGTCGATACATAGTGGCTGTACAGCGTGGTCGATACATAGTGGCTGTACAGCGTGGTCGATACATAGTGGCTGTACAGCGTGGTCGATACATAGTGGCTGTACAGCGTGGTCGATACATAGTGGCTGTACAGCGTGGTCGATACATAGTGGCTGTACAGCGTGGTCGATACATAGTGGCTGTACAGCATGGTCGATACATAGTGGCTGTACAGCATGGTCGATACATAGTGGCTGTACAGCATGGTCGATACATAGTGGCTGTACAGCATGGTCGATACATAGTGGCTGTACAGCATGGTCGATACATAGTGGCTGTACAGCATGGTCACTATCGAGGTCGTAATGCAAAAGATCAGGTCAAATTCATCTAATAGTCCGGCAGAACTTGCAAGGTACCGTGCAATATCTTCTATACAAAATGTTTTTGCATTTTCTTGTTCTCTGGACCATACCATAACAGAATCCGAGTGATGCCACCTTGTTATCATTGAGCAATTCTCAGAATGAGGCCCCAAAGGGGGTATATGAATGTGCATGAATTAATCAGTATAAATACGAGGGTCAGTCAAGAAAAACTGAGAGTTGTTAAATTTAGCTTTCGAAATGTATTTACAATTATATTTTCTGCCATTTATCGTCAACTATTATCCATTGCGGGTATACTGATAAATTCCGTGATCGAATATAGGTTTATAAATAAAGTTGCCAAGCAACCAAAGAACATCACTAAAGGGTATGCGTTCACGCCAGCGACTGGGAGACTGATTTTGTTGTCAATTCGTACGTTTATATCAATTTTATATAGCGTAATTTAGTACAACTAACATGTGTATCTTGTAGAATCGTATATATCAAATGATAATTGGCATTTGTTAAAGAATGGTCACTAATGCTGTATTGTTTAGTTGCCTAGCAACAATTTTAACCGTATTTTGTCGATTTTCTCGGCATGTGTTCTTTGCGTTGCCATGGTATTCTAAAACTAATCACTGAATTCACAATTTCTGCTCAGGAGGACTATGCATGTATCTAATGGAGTCCAGTGACCGTAATAGAAATAAAAAATATAACTTTGCTTTTGAAAAACACCATGCGTTCTTTTGGGTTGGGTAAAATTGTGGTCTCAATATCAACAAATAAAGTGACAATTAATAATTCCATCAAGTATGTTTTCTACATTGGAGGAACAAATCAACCATAATTTAGTATATCTGATAGATTAATGTATTACAAAATAAAAAATAAGTTTGAAAATGTTCGATATAACTTTATGTTTCCATAGCAGCACACAATTGTCAGGCCTCGTCAAATTTTTCCAGAGCCACTCGTCCTACCGGACGAGCGGTCTCAAAAAACCACTCGTCCTGCAGCAAAATCAACTCGCCCGTATTTTTCAGTCAAAGATAAATGTGCAAATCTGTTTTTGACGATGTGATTCTCGTCTAAAACGGTCAATAAAATTGTGAAAATATAAATGTGTGTCACATTTTTGCTCCTTTCTCCATTCTGAAGCAGACATCTTTTGATCAGCTTGATTGGTAATAACACGGTGTCTATACGAACTTTATTATTCATGTGATGACCACTATGTTGTCATTAAATTTTTCCTTAATTACGCAAACCGATGGAAGGCGTTTGTTTGTTAGTCCATACATTCATACATTACATTCATTTTGCGCACTGTGACGAACCGAAAACCTCGCTTTAACGCTTATAATTATGTTTCGATCGATTAAAATAAGAACAGCGTCATTTGTTAATCGAGCATGACCGGGGAATTCCCGTGACGTCACAGCGCACCCATGTTTTGATTATTCGAACTTTCGTTTTTGACTGACAGATGATCTGGTGTTCGTATCAAATACGAGATATTTTTTATTATTGTTTAATACGCGATTAATTATTGAAACTTGATTGTTTTCTGACAGAAATATTGCACTCGTCCTGCAGGACGAGCGTTGGTGGATGTTGACTCGTCCGATGTGACTTTCTACTCGTAATTACGAGCGGACGAGTGGATTTGTCGAGCCCTGATTGTGTTCTACAGACAGCGCGAACGCATGCCTTTGAGTTGTCTTCTTTGGTTGCCTGGCAACAAGAATCAAAATTTCATACCCAAAATTGGTATTCGCCATAACATGGATGAGATATCATATTATACGATAATGTATAGACAATAAACGAATACTAATTCTCCTGATCAGTATTCACCAACTCTCAGTTTTTCTTGACTGACCCTCTTACATTATTATTTTATCAAATGTACAGAAGAACACACTAAATGCTGTTTATAGTATGCCGAATAATGTGTTTATTCATTTTATAAACATTTGTAATAATAAATTGTGAAAATGAGGCCCCACTTGTGGTTTACACATAAAACGAGGCCCGTTATTAGACAAACAAAATGGTTTAAATTAGTAAATGATGCATGTTAAACAAATGTTTCATTATATATATTATTCGAATTGAATTCAGTGACATTGGTAAGTATCAACATAGCTAAATATAAGATTATTTTACTTGAGGCCCTGCCCTCATTTAGTCAATGTGGCCCCATAGGGGTATAGTAGGGTTAAACACATATACTTTATAATGTTCAATCAAATGTAACGCAAAACACCTGACATGTAGTTCATGGTGGGTTAAGTTTTGCGTTGCAAAACATCATAAATAATGTTTATATATTGCCAAATAATGTGTTTATTCAATTTATCAACATCTTTTTGTAATAGTAAATTGTGAATATGGGGCACCATTCGTGGTTTACATCTAACACGAGATCTGCTATTAGCCAAACAAATGAGTTAAACTAGTAAATGATGCATGCTCACACATTTTTATATTTGAATATATTTTATATTGAATTTAGTTGCATTGACAAGTGCAAACATGAATTAACAATGAAATTAATTGAATTAAGGCTCTGCTAGGGGTAAGTTTAAATTATGTGTTGTGGAACGTACTTTTGTGCCGCCTTTTGTGCGGTTACGTAATGTTCTATAGTTGGCTTAGTAGAACAGCGTTCATAAAACGCTTGATTTACAGTCAGAGTTGCTGACTCGTCAGGATGACACCACTCTGTTTAATAAAACAGAGAAAATATAACAAAAATGTATTTAAGTTTAAATACCAACCAAATTTTTAATAGTTCTAAGTATTTTACAAAGTTCCAAAAACAGTTTAATAGTAACAAAGTTCTTAAATAATTTCTAAAATAAACAAGTTAAAAATACTAAGATCTAATCTAACTTAACAAAGTATTTGTCAAATCTATCTCATTGAATAAATAGCTAAAACAATGTTACTATGATTCTGTCCTTAGTTTACCTAATTATAGTAAATCTAACGAAATAATAAAGTCCTAAAATACTCAAAAATCTAACAGTTTTAATCCTAATTAATTAGATAAAAATATTAACAATAATTTACTAAATTATTAATTAAATAATTTACTTAAATCTCCAAGTTAAATGCCAAAGTATTAATTACTGCTAATTAATTAATTAAATAAATAAGATTATACCCTGGAGAAGTTTCTTTAGATGTTGTCAGTTCAGCTGCTACTTACAGAATGACCAGACTCTCTGAAATTTCCACAGAAGTGGCAATTTCTCTACTAGATGGCAGCACTGGTCAAGAGCCTTCTGATTGGTCAATTACAAAATAAAGGGATCATGTGACTAATGGTTAAAAATAGACATTACTAATAAGATCTAAAAATAGAGCAGGATAAGCCCCTGGCTGCATAATTAAAATCAGCAAGGGAGATAAGCTTGTAAGACAAAAAGAATCTAAAAATAGATTACAAAAATATTGACTTAAAAACAACTGTAAACTATCATAACTAAATCATTTCAAAGTATTAAAATACATACAAATAAAATGAATACAATAAAATGCATACAAATAAAAAGAATACAATATACATATGTTTAATATACATATGTTTACAAAAGTGGTTTAAATGCATGCTAATAAACAATACAAAATATGCAGGTTGTTTAAATCTATGATCTTATATCATTTCTAATACACTTATAGACTAGCTAAATATAGACATGATGACTTAAAATAGACTAGCTAAATTCCAAACAAAATACAGTATATAAAACTCTAGAATGTTAAATGAAGGTAATTATCATAATTAAATGATGTAATCTTGGTAATATTATGCAAAGACCTAAATTACACAGATTGGACACTCCACTGAAAATTTGGAGCAAACGCAAAATAGCAGGCAGCAGATTCAGTTATTGTGCATAAAACATTTTTAAGTCATCCAGTTTTAATGGACAATGTGTCATGTTGAAGAGTTATATTTCTTCTATAACATGAAGTAACTCATTCTTTTTTACCTGTTATAAAATACAGAAAATTTAGGTCTTTGTACTATGTAACATGCTGGAGTAAAGATCTGACTTTACAACATATGAAATTGATGAAATTCGCCCAAACTATTCGTAATTATGTTTACTCAACCTTACGGAATGCAACTTTAACCATAACTATTATTGTAAGAAAAGTGTTATTAAAATTGTCATGCACTAAATTTTGAAAAAGGCAAATGAGGCAATGAGGGTCTGCGTTTGGTTAAACAATGAAAAAGAGAAAATGATACATAGACCATGTTCAATTCAACATTTTATTATATGAAAATTGAGACTTGCTTAATAATCAAATTTCAGTAAATTATCTATATTCACATAAACAACTAAATTATAGATTGGAAATGAAATGATGAATTGAGGCCCATAATGTATTGTTAAACCCTTATATTTTACATCAGATGTTATACCACTTAGAACTAGACACTATGAGATACTTGTAATGCACCTATCAATATGTTTAAGAGGGTTTTCGAATGGGAAATGATTCAGAATGATCCTGGGTCCCTGGAAATAGACTTCAGTCTAATTTTCGAATTAAACCACTAACGATGACCGGCATGTACCCCAGACTATTTGACGAAACGAGCTTCTCCAATGTGAGGATTCAGACCAAATGTTTGGCTTAAGGGTGTAGAATTAGACCTCCAAAAAAAATCAATGTATAATACCCCTTGGTATTGGTCAAAATATTGAAAGTTGCATCAGGGTCAGTGACTATATGCCACATGGCCTAAGACTGCAGTAAATAGGCTGCCGTAAGACTGCAGTAAATAGGCTGCCGTTACCCAAAATACGGAAGTGCCTACACAGAAAATAGTGCCCCTGTTGGATGGTGGTTATTGGTTGAAAGTTGAATGAACACTATGCATACAATGTGAATTTTAGATTAAAATCATGTAAAGTAAGTAAAAAATAGCAGATTTGATATAATCTGAATGCTAGATTTTATAAACCAGTGGTTTCCATGCGGTCCTCAATTTGTGAAAATGAGCCGAATACTACACATGGCGTAGGGGTACGCCTGTTGATAAACAATAACTTTTAAGAATGCAGGTATTGTTGCCCATTTGTTTGGTCAGAATTTTGTCTCTAGGATAGTTCAACAGGATTCAAGTAAGAATTTTGACCTGAATCATCGATTAATTTTTGTATCATGACAAACATTTATATAGAACATAGAGCAAAATTAACTGTAGTCTTAGGCCACATCCGGTATTATCCTTATAACAATAGAGGACGGCCATTCTGTACATAAAGGTACTAATCGCTATCAAGAACGGACATTTCAAACCGATTGAGTTCTCACCAACATGTAGAACATCACAATTAAGTATTCGCCACCATCAGGTTTAGCCATTTCTACTCAATATAAATTGTAATTCCCGGTTTGGTATAGTCAAGCTCTATTGGTCACAGATCAGGGTCCTTATTCACCAACGTTATAAGTCTAAATCTTAGACTTTGTATTGCCAAATGTTCTATTCGCTCACATGTTGTTATAAATGTACTGATTTTGATATAAATTGGCATACATATTCCGTGGGTAACAGCAAATAATCAGATTCAATTTCGCATGATTAAGTCTAATTGTAAAGGAATGGCAGTGATTATAAATGTTGTCAATTTTAAGTCTAAGTCTGAGTTTTAGGCTTATAACTTTGGTGAATAAGGCCCCAGGAGCGACTGTGATCATTCCAGTCCCTTATGGGTACATGCGACTACGTAGTAGAGCCATGGGAAACTCAATAAAGAGTTAAACTATACAACGCCCAAACGTGTACTCACTACCACCATTTACTGTAATTCGAGGCTGAATAGGGTGCTTGGTCATTAAATCATCCATCAGCGAGTTATGGCATGTCCACTATGATTATGATGTACTCACTTTACCAGTAGCCAAATAAATCTACACCATCCCCATATGGTACTCGCCACCACATAGTATTGCAAATCTTGAAAGGCATGCAATTGCAATACATACGTGGTGGTGGTGAACAGTTCATGGATGTGTTGTGTACTCAATGACGCCAGGAATACAATAGCCTGGTTCTCACTGGTGATCAGTACTTAAAGGTTTATATTTCGGGGATAAAGAGTTAGCTATAATTTCATGACGTGGAATGGTTGGTGGTCGTGTGTGCCTCTTAGAGCCTGGAACAGCAGTGCATAGGGTGGGGAGTAACCTTTGTGGTTTAAATAGATTCATTTGTGGGCGGTTTATATGCCATCTGGCTTGGCATTGCGTGAATTGGTGATGCACAGTCTGATTGTTCTACCGGGTACTTGTTAATGCCTGCTCTGAGAGGCTGTGAGAAACCCAAAGCGATCGGAATCACATTAGGCAGTGGTCATTGATACACATGTAAAGCCAGTAATGATTTGTTTGGTAGGGGTTAAATTCCGCAAAGTGACACAAATGCCTGTAGTCAGTGATTATATGAATAACGCTTTCAGAATGAAAAGTGGTGATAGAAATACTGGTAAGAAGATAAAAACCACTGGCATTGATGTTAGAGTAATATTTATGGAGCGGTTCATACAAAATGATGCTTCCTATGCAGTCTATGTAAAACGACGACCCCGTGGTGGGGCCGCAGGGGCTTAAATTGAGCAATCTTCGTAGATGATGTTACATACCAAATATCAAGCTATTTAATGTAATTGCTAATATGCATACACAACGCTTTTAGTATTAGTATATACAGAAATTGTGTGTAATACTATGTTCAACATTTCATATAATGCAATGGTTTGTTAATTGGTCAACTATCACCAGAATGCAGTACAACGTATTCGTCATTTTGGCTGTGGCAACTTCAAACAAGCAATTTTAAGTTGTTCTTTTTTGCATATTGTATTCTGCTGTTTCAGCTGAGAATTGCCTTCTCTGTCTGTTTTAGGTAACACTTTGATCGAATACTGCATATGTAGTAATCACTAGCAGAGATCCATGTCCCCGTGTTTATATTTCCAGAGGTGGTGTTATGTCTTACCTTAAATTGTTTATACGTTATTCACAGTTTAATTAACACTTACAAAGACCTCATATCTATGAAATGCCATATTTATAAGTGTAATTGATGTTATGAATACTTATCGACGCTACTGAATTCATTTGAAGCGCCACATTCCTAGTACATTCTTTATTTATCGTTCTTCACTCTAGCAGGGCCTCATTTTCTCAATTTATTACCGGTATTTCAAAATTTTATACCTGTATATTTCATTTAAACTTTCATAACTTCAAGTTATCTCCTATACTAAAAGTGGCATGACCAATTGATTTTGAAATGATAATATATCTTTTCAAATTTTGATTTACCCTTATTAGGGCCTTAATGCCATTAATTAAAGTATTACATCAGCTAATCAAAGCTGTTGTACATTTGTATTCATCTATGTTGTTTTAATTTTGTGTTATTCGCAAATGAAATATGTGTTTTAAACGTACACGTATACTTATCTAATTAATATTCTGTGTATGTCTACTACCAGGACACATTTATTAGGTGTCGACCACATGTTGGGCCTCAATTCAACAAGTTACTAAGGTTAAGGTATAATTTGTATAACACAATTCTTTACACAAACTGAACTACATTTCAGGTGTTTTGCGTTAAATTTGATTGAATATAATAAATTATATGTGTTTAAGCTGATTATTTCAATAAAAGCCTTATGTATCTGTATTCCCATACAAACTTTGGGGCCTCATTTGACAAATGCTGACAGAGCCTCAAGTAAATTAATTCAATGTTTGTACTTATCAATGTCACTGAATTCAATTTGAATAATAGATATAATGAAACATTTGTTTAACATGCATAATTAACTAATATAAACCATTTGTTTGTCTAATAACGGGCCTTGTTGTAAGTGTAAACTACAATTGGGGCCTCATTTTCACAAATTACTATTACAAATGTTTATAAATAAAATACACACATTATTTGGCAAACTATAAACAGCATTTAGTGTGTTTTTCTGTATATTTGATAAAATAATAATGTATTTATACTGAATACTTCATGAAAATTCATATACCCCTTTGGGGCCTCATTCTGAGAATTGCTCAATGATGACAAGGTGGCATCACTCGGATTCTGTTATGGTATGGTCCAGAGAACAAGAAAATGCAAAAACATTTTGTATAGAAGACATTGCACGGTTACCCCAAAATATGCTGTTTATCTGCCGGACTATAAGCAAATGTGTCAAATCAAAGACTTAAATTACATAATTTTAGGTCTTTGGTCAAAAAGTGATGCCCAGTACCTGCAACCTCCAACCTTGATTACGGGATATTGGTGTGATTGCACCTTTTCTTATACATTTCTTTACTTTTGTTTTTTACTCAACAGGTTTTAACTGGTGTTTTGGGATGAATAATAACCAAACCCTAATTATTGCTAATCTAAGACTTCGATTTTAAATTTATACACTGTACACTTAACCGATTTATAAATGCAACATTTTTGGGGTTGTTATTTCTTGTATAGATTATTAGTACTTAAAATATATCAATTTAACACATTACTTCCTATTGACCTCATTTTTCATGATTTGCATGTGACGCCAGAACAAATCCACCGAGCGTGACAATTTGATCGTCCAATTGATGACAGACAATACCCAGACCAAAATGCAATCAAATAAGGCTAGTGAAGTGTGTTGCATACGATGCAACTCTTTTATGATAGTAAGTAAGTAAGTAAAGTCTTTATTTTACAAGGCTAACATATTTACAATAATGCAATCTTCCATATGGGCCTCAACATATATACATTAAATATAAAGAGTACATTACATGAAAAATAAGTATACAAATATAATCAACAAAGTAATAGTTACAAAGGTAAGATATATTAACAGGATGAGTCGTGTTTTATGTCAATGTTTGTTTATGGGTATTGCCATTTAATGTATGCATTTTGGAATTTATTTCTTGTGTCTGATTTTCGTACTGCTTTTGGTATTTCATTCCATATATTTGGTCCTGAGTAGGCAAGTGATTTTCTGGAGAATTCAAAATTTGGTGATGGTACATATAGTTCTTCATTGGTTATGGATCTGAGATTACATGAATGAACTTGGTTTAGTTTTGTGAATCTGTGTTGCGTGTATCTTGGAAAGTGGTTGTCATTGAGTGATTTGTATACTAGAATTGATTTTTTATATTCAACTCTTTTGCCAAATTTCATCCACTGAAATTTATTGAACAAAACGTAAGAGGGAGTGTCAAAGTCTTGTACATCAACAAGGTTGATAGAGAACATCCTTGTGCTATTGACATAATTTAAAGTGATATGTGAAGTTTATTCATGGCAAAGTTGTTTGACTATATGGTAATAATAATAATAAAGTCTTTATTTTCAGTGGATAATATAACTGGTAAACCAATTTTCATTATGGTCCACAAGGTCTGTCGACTATATTTAGACTTGCACAGTGTTTTTTAAGAAGCAGTTTACACTAACATGATGGCACGGTACGCATGTTTATTGGAAGACCCCACTTCCAGTCAACACTTTTTACTAGTATACCTGTAGCTTAAAGTCAATTGAGCGCAAGATTTAGAAATTTCACTAAAATATACATTCGGTAACATTTTGAAAATATCATTTTTCTGTTTTCTTATCTACCCTGACATACTGTAAAATCATTTAATTTTGATGGGACAAAATTTTGTGGTTTTGGTAAAAAATGCTATTTAGATGGGACGTTAATTCGTGGATTTTTTTGCATTTCAGGAAATAAATACAAGGGTAAAAACTATCGTTCGATGACATTTAATTTCGTGGTAGAAGGTGAACCACGAAACCCTTTGACACAGTGCAGCATAACATTTTTACTGACGAAGCTAAATTTCAAGGCAGCCTCAAATGGCCGTCAAGAAGTGCATCATCAACCAGAAACTTCAGAGTGTTTAGGGAGCTACAGGTTTACCTTATAGGGCATTTGGGTGTTGTTCTACAAACAGATTGCAACTTATAGATATATTAACAAATTTGTGACTTTTACTTTTTTCGGTCACTACATTTCCTGGTTCAGTTCTGTGACTTCCCAAATACGTTACTTCATGTATTGAATACATATGTTGCAAAATTGCAATAAAATTGAAGCATTAATTGACTTAAATATTTCAAAAACTCACTATTGCATTTTTAAATCAGTTAAGTGTCATGATTTTGTACTTTAAGTGACTCACATTTATACATTATGTACATTATGTTTCATCTCAGGAGATGCCAATTTGAATTGAAGGATTTCTCGATACTTTATTTTCTTTAGAATTATTAGATATCTAATCACAAGACAAATGAGTTTAATTACAAAACTGCAAGACTGTGTAATCATGACTTGGAGTTCTGAATTTTTTAGTATTTTGTAATATTTTTATGTACCAAGGAAGACAACTACTACAAATTTACTAACTGTCCTGAGGAGTTCTCCCCCTTATTTTGATTTTGTTTTTCCATTATTCATGATTTTATAAAATTCTTAACGCAATAATCTGCAATGTCAATATAAACAGAAATAACTGATCATTACATCGATTTAGGGGGAGCAGGAGTTTGTTTTATCTATTTTAACATTTTTACCAAATTTTGTAGTAATTATTACGTCTTGGCTTAATGGAATAGATGATCGCGTACCAATCTTGTGGTCTGAGTTTGATCCTTCACCTTTTCATTTTTTCCTTTTATATTTCTCATCCTTTTATAGCTTTTTTCTCGTGATTTACATGACATTTTAATTAATTTTTACGCAATCAGTAGTGTTTTAACAGACGGGAGATTAAAATATGTTTTATTCTATAAACTATTGACAAGGCTGCGTCGTGGTCACATTTGTCTTGTATGATATGTTCATGTTATAAAATGAATTGGTATTAGTATTTGATTGATGTGAAAATAATGATTTAAGAAAGAGATAATTTAACATTACACTAACGAGTGGTGACCATACATTTAATGATCAATCTAGAAAAAAAAATGTATATATGCATGTAAGGCTCCATTGTCTCAAAAGTATATATTTCCCATCGCTAATCCACTGAGCTATTTTATCAGACGAAATGGATGATCACTTTTATTCACCAAGTAAATTCAAATTACAGTACGCATTGAAAAGATGTCCATTTTCCAATATTCTTGTTGTTTTTTTTACATGATTTACCTGTTTACTTTTAGTGGCACATGTCTCAATACCGCGTTAGAGTTATATATGACTGATTTTAAAGTGTCTACAAGTGAATTGAATCCTTTGTATATCTTCAGGTATATCTCTGCCTTAGAATGAGAAGTACACGAAAATTGGAACTTGTCATGTTGACCAAAAAAGGTATGAAAAAATCCAACAGGGAAGGTAGCATTCAACCCAACCAGCCGAGCACAGAAATCAGAAACACCACGACACAACTACCCTGAGCAGTGCCCACAGAAACCCATGTCAAAACGGCGATCAAATGAGGCACAACAACCCCGGCGCAAACTGAAGTTGAAACAGCTTGTTTTACCATGGGTATTTAGCAGAATATTTTCAGGTAGTTTTTTTCTTGTTTTCTCAAAATATTGATTTTATACTTACGACCTTCTCATTCTAAGCCAGTGGTATACATGTATGTTTATAACTGTGTTCAGCTAGACTATCCATTGGGAGATAAGAACATTGCTTATTGGATGATTCAACTTGTAACTTCATTTTAAAATGTTTGAATTATCGAATGGTTAATCTTAAATGTTTATCTAATTGGCTAAAAAACACATCACATATTGTGTAAATGCAAACTTGCCATGCATGGATCATCAGATATGCTCTCTTCATAATAATCATGTCATTCTCAATTTTCAACTTTTTTTGGTCAATAATTAGCACTTTTAACTGCAATTAATATTATACTGATGTAACTGGTAAACTTATGTTGACTATATTTGATATGTAGTTAGGGAACTGCAAATTTTTTGCAGGTGCCCTAAAGTAATCACCCTGTCCGTCTGTCTGTCCGTCCACATTTTTCACGTTTTTTCTTAATAACTTGCAAACCGTTAAAGGTATCGACTTCAAACTTTAAACATAAGGTCACAGCAACAATACACTATTGTATGCCAAGTTATGTTACTCCAGCTGGAATATTGTAAGAATTATGGCCCTTTATAAAATTACTCATTTTCCTCATTTTTCGTCTTTTTTTCTACATTACTTCAAAACCGTTACAGATATTCAAATGAAACATCTCCACCTCCTGATCTTTTAAATGAGGTAGCTAAACATGCTATAGAGTCATTTTTATGGCCTGGAAGAAGCATTTTGATGTAAAATATCAAGTAAAGCTATGCGTTTTTGTCCAGAATACGCGTCTGTTTTCAGCTTCATGGGAACATTTTTTCAGGCGCAATCGGCACATAAATATTCGCCGCGTATTTACGCGCCACGCTCCATGGAAACCCGGCTTTAGTAGTATTGGTAAGGATATAGCCCAGAAAACTTTAAAAGTAGTATAAATACAATTGGATGCCCCTGCAGTTTTCAATTCCTCATAATCTTTCTGGTTTGTGAATATTTTATAACGGGAAACAGCGGGAAATAAAATTACACAATTTTTATTAAATTTATAACCCATAACCCCCCCCATAAGAGGATGTTTATCTAAAATGACGCCATGACGTTGGGTTTATTAAAACTGGTGTCTCTCTGTTTCGCTAATTTTACAATAACAAAGGGTCACCAAAAGTGGGTGGGTAAACTATAAGCCTCTTATCGATCACGTACAGCAGTCGCTGCGTTCCCTTGCACTAATTTGTTTATAATCCCAAAATACTAAATAGTAATTATGCCCATTGCAAAAAAATGAATAAGTGGTCCAAAAAATTGAACATCCCTGGCTTTTGATTGGACAAAGACGTAGGGTAAACTATTAATACTAAGATAGAGTGATTTGTCTAAGTGCACAGTTATAAGTGCCTCAATGTATATAATGCAAACCAAAAAGTTATTATCTATTTTACTTTTAGGTGGATATATTGTGTTCATTGGGTGACATCTGTTAAACGTATTGGGAAATTCCAATTGATCATCTTTCTGATTTCATTTGATATCACCATCACTTATTCTACAATACAAACGCTCAGTGCCTCAATGCACGGTATACATGTATTATATGTATATAGAGGATCTTGCATGAGTTCTCATTACATATTAGTTTTATTAAACAAGTGGACAAAACAATATAACATGAGGCATTGCCGAGTGTCATATTGCAGTGTGGTAAGTAAGTAAGTAAGTAAGTAAGTAACGTCTTTATTTAACGAGGCTGACACATTCAGTTTCCCGATCTTCCATGTGGGCCTCAACATTTGCAAATTACATAAGAATATACAATAAAAATAGATAACATTATATACATAAACATCAAATTAACAAGAATCAGATTTGTTCAAGAAATTAATTAATTTATGATCATGAATGGTTTTTCATGAAGCAATATTCAGTTCTTGACAATTCAATATGGAAAAGAAACAATATATGATACATCATGCAAAAGAGACAATATATGACACATAGTTAAAAACATAAAACAGTATGCTGTATCAAATAGTACAATGGATAGCTATGGAGTATCTACAAAATCATATTTTACAGGAGTAATTACATTTAAGAACTTGAATATTTACAGTTATTTTAATTAGAGAATTGCCATTTGATATAAGCAGATTGAAACTTATTCTGGCTATCCGCATTTCTGATATATATAGGTATGTCATTCCATATTTTTGGACCTGAGTAAGTGAGAGATTTTCTGAAGAATTCTCTTTTAGGTTTTGGTACAATGAGTTTTTCATCTTGTACGGATCTAAGATTTAGGTTATGTCTATCATTTAATGTTTGGAATTTATTTACCATATACACTGGAAAAGTTGGTTCCTTTATAGATTTATACATGAGAATTGCTTTTTTGTATTTTATACGTTGGTCAAAGGTCATCCAATTTAGTTCTTTGAATAATTCACTTGAGGGTGTGTCGAAACTTTTGTCTAGGATTATTCTAGCAGCTCTTTTTTGAAACTTGATGACTTCAGAGAGCAGCTCATTGCTGCAGTTCCCCCAAATTGTACAGCAATAATCCAAATGTGGCAGTATGTAAGCATTAAAAAAGAGTTTCCTAGAGTGAAGATTCAGATACTGTTTAATTCTAAGAAGTAAGTAAAGTTGTGAATTGCACTTTTTTATAGTTGTTTGAACATGAGTTTTCCATTTAAGATTGTTGTCTACATAGATTCCTAGTAATTTTTCAGTGTCTGTAAATTCTATTTTTTGGTCTTGAAGGTGCAGAGTAAATGGTGTTGAGTTTTCTGATTTGGTACTTTTCGTTGATATATTCATAGCTTTAGATTTTTGTGCATTTAATACCATTGCATTATGGTTGCACCATGTGCTAACATTATCAAGATCTGTTTGAAGATTATCGTTAACATCCTGTGCTGTATTTCCAATAGCAGTCAAAGAAGTGTCATCAGCAAACATGTCAGCATTTGACATTTTTACATGAAGGTGTAGATCATTAATATATATAATGAATAAAAGGGGTCCAAGAACTGAGCCCTGTGGTACTCCTGAGACAACTTCTGCTGGCTCAGACAATACTCCAGAAATATTTACTTTCTGTGACCTTTCTGACAGGTATGATTTAATCCATGCTATGGCTTGTGAGGAGAGGTGGTAAAAAGGTAGTTTTTCTAGTAGTATTTTGTGGTTAACTAAATCAAATGCCTTAGATAGGTCCAGGAAAAGTGTTCCAACTAGTTTTCCATTGTTCAGTGCATTTATCCAGTTATCAATAACATTTGTGAGTGCTGTTTCACACGAGTGGTTTGCTCTAAAACCTGATTGTGTTATGAAAAGAAAATTGTTTGATTCTAAGAAGAGCTTCAAGTGGTCTGATACATGTTTTTCAAATATTTTAGAGATTAGTGGGAGTACTGAAATTGGTCTGTAATTATTTTTGTCTGATTTTGGTCCTTTCTTGTAGATGGGTGTAACCTTCGATTGTTTAAGCTGGGTCGGAAATTTTCCGTGTTCTATACTCAAATTTAATATGGTACATAGTGGTTGACATATGATATCTGAGGCTGTTTTTAGGAATTTTGCACTTATGCCATCTAAACTTGTTGCTTTTGATTCATCAATACTATTTAGCTTACGTTTTACATAATCAATTTCAACATAGGGTATTTCAAATTTGCCATATTGAGTTGCAGCGTTAGATTGCAGGGATTCATTTAAAGCAGATTTAATATCTGTTGATAATTCAGTTATATTTTCAGCCTTTTTAAAAACATTTGCAAAAAATGTGTTAAAGGTTTCTGCAGTTAATTTAGGATCAGTTATTGGTGATCCATTCTCATCATTTATATGATTTGTTTGATGATTTTCAGTTTTACCAGATAGGGTTTTCAAATTTTTCCATAATTTTTTTGGATTTTTCTTGTTTGAGTTTATTTCCTGATCAAAGAAGTCTGTTTTTGCTTTATGAATTAATAGTTTAACTTGTGATCTCCAGTATTTGAAGTCATTAGTATTATTTTTCTTTGTTGCATAGTCCCTATTTTGCATAGCATCAGCTATAGCCTCATTGAACCATTCAGCTTGGTTTTTATGTTTTACACGCTTCTTCTTGTATGGAGCATGTGCATCTAAAATCTGTATAAACAAATTGTTAAAAGTATCTAATGCATCATCTGGATCACTGAACATGTCAATGAGAGACCATGGCTGGTTTGACAAATCAGTTAGAAATTTATCTTTGTTAAAGGTCTTTAAGTTCCTATAGTTTATTGTGATATGCATTGGGCCTTTTTTAACATTTTTATTTGTTTTCCGTGTGAACAGTAAAGGGTAATGGTCACTAATAGATAGTATAGGGACTGCAGTGTATGATATATTTTGTGGTTGGTTGCTATAGATGTGGTCAATGATAGATGCTGATGATGATGTTACTCTCGTAGGTTGTGTTATAAGTTGAGAAAGATTGAATGTGTTAATAATATTTTTCCATTTTGACATATTTGAGTATGTAGCAGCAAAATTATAATTAAAATCTCCAAAAAGAATTATTTCTTTGTTTTCAGAAAATATTTTGTCAAGAATCTCTTCAATTTTATCATTCCATGCCGCCAATGATGAGGGTGGCCTGTAAATATAACCTACTATAAAAGGCTTCTGCTTATCGAGTCTGATTTCAAGCCATATTGATTCAATATCATCAGATTGTATATCATATCTTAACTCACATGGTATTGTAGATTTAACATATAACACAATTCCACCACCATTGGATTTCCTGTCATTTCTAAAGAGTTGATAATTTTTTAAAGATATTTCTGTATCAGAAAAAACATCACTAAGAAAAGTTTCTTGTAATCCAAATATGTCAATGTCTTGATATTTGTCAACCAAGAATTTTATGTCATTTAACTTAGGATATAGATAGTGAATATTCAGGTGCATAAAGTTTATTCCTTTCTTATCAAACATTATTTCATTTAAGTTAAGTTTTTTGTCAATATTTTCATCCGAGGCAGTAACATTTTGGGAACTTGTTTTTGTCTCATTGTCAAAATTCTGAGTCCGTTTGGTATTTTCAGTAATTGATATTTCCAATATATTGTTTAGTTCCAATGTGGCTCCATCCAGGGAGGCATTGGCCAGGGATTCCATGGGCCCTGATATAGTCTGAAGCTCGGGTGGGGTTGCTCGTGTCTCCTGACATTGCTGTGTCTGTTGTTGGCCTGCCGAAAATTTACAGGCTCTCTGGGGGTGTTGTTTACGCGCTCCCTGGTTGTAATGTTGTTGATGCCAAGGATATTTCTTATTCCTGCATTGAGTTGTTTTCCTAGTCTGATGGAGCCTTCTTTATTTAAGTGAACCTCATCATAGAAGAGGCTTTGATCTACCTTGTTTCCTGTCATGAATGCAGTGGAATTGTTTATGAAAATCAGGCCTTGGTTATTGCATAGCATTTCTAAGAGGCTGTTAGTCTTCATGATATTTTCTCTAGACAATAGATCTCTCTTCTTTGGCAGGATTGACGATATTGCAATTTTTGCTTGATGATTGATTTAATGAAGTTCATTTACTGTTCTTTGAAAGTTGTCACATATTTGTGTGGGAGTTTCAGCATTTGAGATGTTGTTTATGCCGGCGTGTATGATTATTATATCAGCATCTTCAATTTGATTTTTGTCCGTCAGATCTTTCTGGATATTTTCAATTGTTGCACCTCTATTGGATATGATCTTCACATTTATTTGGTCAGTGCTCATTTTTTTCCTATTCAGTCCTTTTGTCACCGAATCTCCAAGAATGAGAACTTCATGTTTAGTCGTTCTTGGATTTGTTGGCCTACCGTTTTCCGATGTTTTGTTTGCCTGGTTGGTTGGTTTTGTATGAGATACTGATGCTGGCTGTTTAGGGGTAGCAGTACTATTCTGTGTTGGAGCCTTATCTGTATCCTGCTCTGGCATTTTTATTTTGTCCCTTACATTAGATGTCTTGTTTTCCTCTGAAACTTCTTTGTTGTGTGGAGTAGCAATTTGTGCACTGTCAGTTTTCAGTTCCTCTCGTAGAGTTTTCATTTCATGTTGAAGGAAGAACAGGTCAGTTTTTGATGGCACATTTTCAGTTCTTCTCTTCACCAGATCCAGAGAGCTGGCAAACTCCTAGAATGTTTCTTTCATTGATGAAAGATCTGCCTGAAGTGAATTGATTGTATCATGGTGCGATTTGTTGGCCGATACTTTATCACGCAGTGCCTTGTTCTCTTGTTTTAAGGATTGATTTGACCTTTTTAGTTTGTCTATTTCTTCTTCAAGTATAAGAACTGTTGCGTTATATTCACTGGTTATTGATTTGTCATTTTTCGACATTTGAAGTTTTAGGTCAGTGTTTGTTGATTCCAGTTGTGAGTTTTCAGTTTGGAGCCTGTTGTTGTCCTCAAGGCTTTTACTATATTGTGTTTTCAAGTCTGATAGATTTGCTGAACAGTTACAATCTATCTGCACACTTTGAGTTTCTGCAGTATTGGAGTGTGTGCTGATTGTTGAAGGAGATAGACTTATGGTGTCATTGTTTTCCTCATGATTGATGCTGTTCACTGATTTGGTGTTAGTCTCTTCCGGAGATGGAATTGTAGTGGCTACCTTTTTGGTTCTGTTTAGGTGAATATTCATTGGCGTCGAAGAAACTCGTTTACCAAAGCTAAAGCTGAATAGTCTATTCTTTTTCTTTAGGTTCTTTTTAGTTTTTTCTTCATGATTACAAGATGGCAGTGTGTTTTCTGATGTCTCTTGTGATTTAAGTTGAGTTTTACAGTCCTCAAGGAAAGTATCAACCCATTCCCTGCAGCCTGCACCTTGGATGACCATTGTTAGTGTGTTGTGATATATTCTTATCACAACTTTTTTGCCAGATAAATATAAAGTTGTCACTAATCCCTTTTTGTCTGGGGTCTGCACCATGAGGTATTTTTGCTGAAGAATTTTTGTCATTTTTCCATGTGTTGCTTTAACAAAGAAGGTTATTGTTATGTTATCACTGGCTGGACTGATATATATATCAAACATATTTTCCTCAGTAATTGTTCCTTTTAGGTCACTTTGTGAAAATCCTTCAAAGCTGTCCATATCAATAGATGACTGATTAGCCATTGTTATTGTTTGTATTTAAAACTATTATAATTTAACACCATCTGTTGTTTCTGATATAAAGGAATGTTGTTGTTGTTTTATCACTTGAGTCTGTAAGAATTTAAATCCCTATTTATCACTATCTGTTGTTTGTTTGTATTAGGAATGCAAAATAGCAACTTTAAGTCCAAGATAATCCTTTATTTCTTTCTATGAAGCAAATTGTTTTATTAGTTTTCGCTGATTTTCTTCTTTATTAATGAATAGTTTTCATTTTCAACAATGCTGTTAAATGAAGAAAATTCTGATGTCTCCACAGATGTAAAAATATCCAAAATATCTATATTAAATCCATTTATTTATCACTATTTTTGAGGAGCACAAAAAGCATGTCTGCACACATTGACTACCATAATGTAAATCACATGATCAAATGATTTAAAAAGAATAACATTCGCACTCAAAACATTGGCGATTTCGTCTGCTAACGGTGAGTTTTTTCTTGATTATAGCGACTGTGCACTTAATATGACTATATTATACAGCCTAAAGTATCTCCGGTATATGTAGGAATACTAGACTTTTGCCAATTTTGCTCTATATTTAGCTGTTGTTAGGTGATGTATTACACTCGGTTGAAAACTGTATTTGGTTGAGCATCAATTAAAAACAGCTAAAGATCGAGCAAAATCGGTACTTGCCGGGTATTCTTACATATACGGGAGATACTTTAGGCTATATTATATAACCATATTAAATGTACAATCATTATAATCAAGAAAAATCTCACAGTTAGCAGACGAAATCGCAATCGTTTTGAGTGCCAACGTTATTCATTTGATCATGTGATTCCCCACACTGTAATGTATTGTTGACAAGTTCAGGGTTCCCACAAATATTCTAAAACAAAATTCCCTGACTTTCCCCTAACCAGACAGCAGTTTTTTGTTAGAGCAAAATAGCGCAATAGAAACAGTGCAAAGGAGGTTGTATTTGCTTTATATGGAGCCAAAACACTTCAGGCATTTTTTTGAGTCGTTGATTGACTTAAAGTAATCGTTAATTAAAGTTATCCCGAGCGAGCATAGCGAGCGTGGATTTTTTTGAGTTTTGGGTATTTTCTTCATTGGAAATGACTCTTTATATCGACATATTAAATGAAAATTCCCTGACTTGCTGAATTTCAAAATTTCTCTAATTTCAAAATTCCCTGACTTTTGAAAAAATATTTTTTATCCCTGACCGTGGGAACCCTGAAGTTTAATAAAATTTGTATGTAATGAGCACAAAAAATTGTGTAAGATTCTATTGATCAAATAACCTTAGAGAATTCTCATTATCATTGAAAAAGGATGTTGTATGCTACATAAGTTTCATTCAAAATTTAGCATGACAATGCACGCAACATCATGGCGACGTTTGTATTTCAAGGTAGATTCAAGGTAGATGGTAGATTCAAGGTAGATGGTAGATTCAAGGTAGACGGTAGATTCAAGGCATGTATTGGCGTCAAGCTCATATAGATATTTATGTAATGGTCTGGGAGTGACATGTCAAACCAAAATCCACATAGTATTATATACTACATGTATAATGGAAGGGAGGTAACTCTTGACATTGGTTTGTGTATCATGTGGTGGTGATAGTATGCACTATAATAGTACAGTTTTATGTATTATACAGATTGTTGGTTGGTAGTGCACTAGGGTATATTTGTACACATCATTGAGACAAGATCCCTGTTGGTTGGTAGTGCACCAGGGTATATTTGTACACACCATTGAGACAAGATCCTTGTTGGTTGGTAGTGCACTAGGGTATATTTGTACACACCATTGAGACAAGATCCTTGTTGGTTGGTAGTGCACCAGGGTATATTTGTACACACCATTGAGACAAGATCCTTGTTGGTTGGTAGTGCACCAGGGTATATTTGTACACACCATTGAGACAAGATCCTTGTTGATTGGTAGTGCACTAGGGTATATTTGTACACATCATTGAGACAAGATCCTTGTTGGTTGGTAGTGCACTAGGGTATATTTGTACACACCATTGAGACAAGATCCTTGTTGGTTGGTAGTGCACCAGGGTATATTTGTACACACCATTGAGACAAGATCCTTGTTGGTTGGTAGTGCACCAGGGTATATTTGTACACATCATTGAGACAAGATCCTTGTTGGTTGGTAGTGCACTAGGGTATATTTGTACACACCATTGAGACAAGATCCCTGTTGATTGGTAGTGCACTAGGGTATATTTGTACACACCATTGAGACAAGATCCCTGTTGATTGGTAGTGCACTAGGGTATATTTGTACACACCATTGAGACACGATCCCTGTTGGTTGGTAGTGCACCAGGGTATATTTGTACACACCATTGAGACAAGATCCCTGTTGGTTGGTAGTGCACCAGGGTATATTTGTACACATCATTGAGACAAGATCCTTGTTGGTTGGTAGTGCACCAGGGTATATTTGTACACATCATTGAGACAAGATCCTTGTTGGTTGGTAGTGCACCAGGGTATATTTGTACACATCATTGAGACAAGATCCCTGTTGATTGGTAGTGCACCAGGGTATATTTGTACACACCATTGAGACAAGATCCTTGTTGGTTGGTAGTGCACCAGGGTATATTTGTACACACCATTGAGACAAGATCCCCTCATTGTTACACCATTATATCAACAATGTACTCATTAAACAAGAGCCATCACAGATGGGTGATGCTCCCCATGGGGTGTTAATGTCACCAAAAAAATGCTCAAACAAGGAATGACACATTGGAATAATTAAAGCATTTAACCCTAACCCAACGCGACTTTTCAAATCCTTATGTATGACAGCGGTCTTGTTTAAAACAGCCAGTAATACTGTGTCCAGAATGCACCATACTGTTTTCAAAACTTTGGAGGATGTAGCACATGTATGAATCAAGATGATTAAACGGACTAGATCTGTTTGCTTAGTAGTGGTCAGTAAAGTACTAAGAAGGTCATGCAGAACTTTGTGAAAGTGATAAAGTCTTCAGCACTGACAAATGGCTTCTTTCGTTTTTCGTCCATCACCTGGTATGAGAAAATGTTTGTTGGGAGCAAGTTAGTTCAGTTTAACAAATACTTAGTATTCATTTTCAAAAATCAAGGATGGAGTAGAAAGATAAGCTTAGTTTAGAAGATTGTTTCTTAGGGCATTTTGTAGTTTACTGTAATGCTGTTTGATTATCAATTCCAGGAAAACTGATAGGTTTGGTCAACTGTGATTTCCTTGGTGCATGCAGTTTTAATTTTAATGTTTTACATCCCCTTAATAACAACTCAATTATACAAATGTTCATATTGAGATAGATTTTGGTCAATCAAGGTATCATACATTTTACTATCATAGAATACATTGTATTTATAGCTTGGCTATTTTGACCTGATACTGACCTTTATGCTACGCTATCTGGGTCAGGTAGACGCCATTTTATGGCGGCTGCGATGGACTACCAAAGTAACGGGCTTTTTTTTAAATTATAGATCATCCGGTACTGTAACCAAGGAGCCAGGACTTGTGAAAATACTGACTGAATGTAAATATGACCTTCAATTGCTTGTGACAAACTTCTTTTCAATAATATTATAAATATACCAATTTGCATAAGTTTCGGTTATGAATGCAGTAAGTGTAAATCAGGACAACATTTTGGTCGTAGTTTGACAGTTGGTTGATGTTCGGGTTTTGTTGATTTTTATGCATCTGATTTGGGGTTATGCAGGTCATTTCGTATTGACCAGGCTTATTGGTAGCCTTGCATTTATCTCAACATATAAATTGACTATCATGATAATGTCGTCAATGATGAAATGATTTCTTACCATCATTTTTACTAATGTTTTATTGAATATCCACGAAAAAGGTAGTATGATTGAACTGGGCTACCATACTTGAAAAACGTTCCCAAAACTTTTTAATATATTTTGACAGTTTTTATGATTTTCTTTTACATACAGTATTTATTTTAAGAGTGTGGCTGTGTGCTGTGTGGATTTAGCATTTGTACTACTTGAAAGTAAGTGTGGACAACATTTGTACCAAAGGAATTTGTTCAATTCACATCAAATAGTGTTTTTGATAGTTTCGCATATGCACTTTTTTTTTTCAAAAGCAACATTTTGGAATATCATTTTATTGTACAGTGCCTACCAAAAATAAGTATTCACATTGTTGACAGATGCACAATTGTTATTTCTGAAACTACTGTTAATAAAGGAGTAAAAAATTGTGAGAGATATAAAGATGAACATTTTCTGAATTACAAAAATAAACTATTGGGTTCAATGGGCTGAATTTGCCATTTTTTATTATCAAGTTGCTGTTCAAAGCTGGCAAAGAAACTTAATATTTTCCCTCTAGGGTACCAATCAATGTTTGGTCTTTACACTTAATAAACACAAAATATTCCTGGTCTTCAAAAATATTGTTGCTTCTCTGATCTGCTAGTGTAATAGGGTGTACTTCATTATGTTGTATTTTAAGATTAGGAAGAAAGACAACTCTGCCTAATTCGTGGTTTGATTACTTCCCTTGGACCATTACCCCTAATGCTAATGATATGAAACACCATCTAGACCCTATCTTTTCACCATGTTTTATTGTTTAAATTATTAATTTTTCAGTAACCAACACTGAGAAAGATGCGAGTGTAATTAGAATGTGTGAGTAAGAATACAGTCAATGAGCCTTATCCACAATTGGTAGGTATACCTGTGTTGATGTATCTGTGATGTATTTGTAATGTATCTGTAATCGTATTTTTTTAATAGTAATATGATATGTGTATCAGCCACTGGATTGGAGTCCTTGAACTAGCCCAGTTATGACTATATTGTGCAGTAATATATGTATTAATGTATGTATTGAATAACCTGTATAGTATATTGTAAGTAAGTAAGTAAGTAAGTAAGTAACGACTTTATTTATAGTAGATAACATATTTGGTAATATACCAATTTTCAATATGGTCTACATAAAGAACATATATACATTAATTACATGATAATATACAAACATATTGATGATAAATACAAACAGTATCACATATAACTTAATGAGATGATCAGAATGTGAAAACACACATGTTGTTAAAGCATTAAATCATATATAAATAAATAACTTTGTACATAGTGTATACATAATAAAAAAGGTATGAGAAAATCCGACATGGAAGGTAGCACTCAACCCAACCAGCCGAGCACAGAAATCAGAAACACCACGACACAACTACCAGAGTACAACTTGAAGACAACTGGTATACAAATTACACAAACCCTAAATCCCACCCCGCACCTTTGCAGCCTCAGTCAGTCAAACTACGCGGGGCAAGAACCAAGCGACAAGACTAGAACAAGGGACAACACACATTTAAATGACACAATTTACATGTACTATTGATTTTGTTTCCATTGTAAGAATTGTCTTTTAAATTGTCATGATCTTGTATTGAGTATTGTTTATATTGTGAATTGCAGGACTTCGTTTGAGACTTGTGCTCTGATGATTGTATGTAAATAGATAGTAGAACTGGAACTCGGTGTTTGGTCTTGTTGGGTCCTGAACCTACATAAACATAGTGGTACCACCACAAGGGTATTATAACCACCCGGTATTGACACTATTACACAAGTAGTGTTATACAGGCATGTAAATGGGAGAAAACCCTCTGTATACTTATGTTGTTAGGCACTGTGTATCGTTTACCAATATATTAAAAAAAAGATAACTTTAATCTACCATCGGTATGTTAGCTTGTTATCATAAATGTAGCTGTTGAAAGCACTTATAAGCACTGGAGAATTAAATTGTTAAATACAGTTTGTACCATATCCCATTCTAAATAAACTTACTTATCCCTTTCTCATTCAGGCATATCCTCCCACACTCATGGTTGTCAACAAACGTCATTGAAAAACCCTTTGGGTTCAGGGAAAAATCAGGGAATTTTGTTCTTCATTTACTGTGACCGCCCTGACCGTTACTCCTGAAATTGTAGTTGAAAATAGACACAAGTCTGATTTAACATGTTTGAATGGGTGTCTCAACTGGTGCAGGGAAAATTTATAATGAGTTGTATTTACTTTCAGGTTCTTACCCGAATATACCTATACTGTACAGTTTACAGAAGAATTGTGAAGGAATTTTATCACTGCAACGAAATGAGTGAGGTAGGATTGTGTTTAGGTTATGTAACAGTTTATACTAAGTGATTTTAAGGTTGATTGTGAAACAACTGTCACCAAGTTAGCTATATCATGTTAGCTTTCAAGTTAACAACACCTCATTCCTGATGTTATTCACCGACACGTCAGCATAAGAGAAGAGAAGCCAGTCTCCCTTAAATGTTGAGTGTCTAGCTACTGCTAGGGAATTTTTGGTACCATTTTTATTTCGTCTTTGGGTATGATGCAACATGGAATCAAACGGAGGACCTACCACACTAGAAGTTGGTGCGTAACCACTATGCTATTGAGGAGGTTGGCAAGTAATTGTCTTGAAAATCCAAAATCTGGCAACAATGAGTTGGATGGAATCCAATGATACCCCTGCAATAAGCAGATAATACTCCATGATAGCTAAAAATTTATACAATTAAAATATAAATATTGCAATACATGGAGGGGGACCAGAAACCAAGGACATGATCTCATAAGTTTGGCATGATCAGAAAGATAAGATGTGTCTTTCCATATTAAAGATCTCATCCTGGTATCTTTTCCTTGTAGTGTACAAAGTTGTTTACATGCTTAAATTAAATCATAATTAAAGTGTAACTGACTAGGCCAAACTAAGATAAGATAAACTTTATTTAACATTGATTATAGTTAACATAAGAAACATAAGCTACAAGCTTATATTCAACATAACAAAGAAATCAGATATTTAAATACCGGTGTAACAGGCCCCATCTTCCCCCAGTCAGTTTTATCCCCCGGGGGATAAACTGGGGGGGGGGATAAAACTGACCGTTACACCTGTATATGCAAATAATATTTATATGAAAGTTACATGTAGTCTAAGAGTAGAAATAGGTGTCAGCTTCCACAAATAGTGCATTTTTATGCCCCCGTATCGATAGATCGGGAGGCATATAGTAATGCACCCGTCCGTCCGTCCTTCCATCCGTCCGTCCGTCCGCCCTGGTTAACCCAAATTGACCGTTTCTTCTAGCATTAATATGGCTTGCTACAAAGCTTTCAAACTATTATTACAACCCTATTTTTGAGTATTTTTCATGATATTACATCATGCTACATTTTGCTGTATTTTTAACATGTTTTGCATTTTACAATTTAGGGTTTAGAATTGTATTAAATAGTTGAATGTTTAAATATACACTTTGTTCATTGTTGTAAGATTTTCTCAAACTTGGATTAAATAGTTATAACTACACTAATGTCTCAGTATTAAGTGATTAAGTACATTTGGCATATTTTTTATAATTTCTAAATAAACAAACCATCTATAAAGAATTGGTACTTAACAAACAGACTTCCTTGTGGTAATGTAGTTTTTACACTTCTTTTGTTCAAAACATATGGCTAGCCACATTATGCAAACATTAGAAAGCTAACAAATTGTTATAGTACAAAATGTCATCACTTCTTCATCCCTTTTAAGTGCTTCATAAATTGAACATCAAAGTAACAACTGATTACATAGCTTCTCTGTTTGCCTGACAGTTTTTACTGAGATTAACACCTGAGACCATACCCTGCTAATAAAACCTATGGACAGAAGTTGCAAAGTCACATTATTCTATATGATTCTTACCAGTGACTTGCAATAAAGGATATTTGAAACCATACATCTGTCATCTATTATTATTTGCAGGTATGTGTATTTTTAATTATTTTCAATTGTATGTAATTTTCTTTGTTCTTACATTTTAAGCTTGGTTGTACTCATATATATATATTCTGATCTGAGTTTTTAAGATGTTGTATGTTGAAACTAAATATTAGGTTTAATATGTATTTAAGACATTTCATTACAGTTGTATTACTTGTGACATGTATAGGTTATGGTCAAATTCTAAATGATTTCTAAGTTGTTGGACATTTTAATTAAATATCTTAGTACATAATTTTGATTACATTTTTATGCAGTTGTGGTTAAAAGAATAAAAATAGAGATATCTTTAATATAATGTAGTAAAGTTGACTATCCCCGGTCACTCTTACATTTGCTAAGCGAGTAATTATTGAATTTCCCCAATTCAATGTATTTTATAAATATTTTATTAATATGCTATTTTCTATCGTAATTTAGTAAATTTTACTAATGAGTAATTATTGAATTTCCCCAATTCAATATTATTGTATAAGTTTGCAATTTTAATTGCAATGCAGTTTATTGTAAATTTTTAGTAATTGTTCATTGAATTTCCAAACTGAAGATTATTCTATAAATCTGCAATCTTATTGCAATTCAGTATATTTCAAATAATGAATAATTGCTCATTGCATTTTCTAATCCAATGCCATTCTAAGGTAAATTAAATAAGTATTGCAAGTTATTCAAGTATGATTAATTATCTGATTATTTATTGAAGTTTGAAACATTAATGATTCGTTTTCAAAATCAGATATTATAATAAATAGGTAATAAATGAAACTATCATTTGTGTCAAATATTATGTATACTTATTTTAAATATTTGACTGGTTATTATTTTTATGAAATATTGTCATATATTACATGAATGTTTTATGATATATTTCTTGTTACACATTATTCTATATGATTCTTACCAGTGACTTGCAATAAAGGTTATTTGAAACCAAGAGGATAGAATTCCATGGAATTTTTAGGGTAGTAGTAAAGCAATCACCTATGAGAGAATCTACCACATTTAAGCTTTGTGAGTCCTAGTAAAGTAACGAGGTTTCACTCGTTTTCGTTTGCGACCTTGTTTAGTATGGGTTTTGAGATAACTGTTTCTCGCTTTTTGATTAACGATGCTCTCAGCTAGCCAATGTGTTTCTCCATCTGATAGTTTTACTTTGTACCATTGTTCGTTACTATTCTGCTGGGCACCAATAATTTTAACATTATCAAACAAAGCTTCTTTAATTATATCCGACACCTTTGTGTTGATAACTTTCTTTTGTGCCTTGTCTGATTGTGTGCTATCATGAGCTTGCTTATTTTCCTGCGACTGTGTCTGCACAGGTGTTTGTATGGGCCGTGCCTGTTGCTTAGTTTCCTGCGACTGTGTCTGAAAAGGAGTTTGCATGGGCCGTGCTTGTTGTTTATTATTCTGCGACTGTGTCTGCAAAGGTGTTTGTATGGGCCGTGCCTGTTGCTTATTTTCCTGCGACTGTGTCTGAAAAGGAGTTTGCATGGGCCGTGCCTGTTGTTTATTATTCTGCGACTGTGTCTGCAAAGGTGTTTGTATGGGCCGTGCCTGTTGCTTATTTTCCTGCGACTGTGTCTGAAAAGGAGTTTGCATGGGCCGTGCCTGTTGTTTATTATTCTGCGACTGTGTCTGCAAAGGGGTTTGTGGTAACTGGGTGTTTGGTTGAACCGAACTGTCAGTTTCACCATCAACATTATCCTTATTTACCTCATTATTCTCAATTTCTATCAACCTTTCATGATAAAGCTTTAACTTGATAGCATTTTTCAAACTTTTCACCATTTTATTGTCTTCAAGATTTTTTATTTTGTATGTAAAGTTTGGGCCTGTTTCTACAATCTGGTATGGACCTATCCATTTATCAGTGAACTTTGGTGTCAAACCAACTGGTGTAGCTTCTTGTTTTAACATGACCTTATCACCTATTCTAAAAATTGGCACTTTAGCATGTACATCAAATCTAGCCTTAGTCTTTTCTTGTACCCTCTCAGTATTGGATTTAGCAATGTCCTCAAATATTTTCAATCGTTGAGTTAGTTTTTCCAAATGCTGCTTAGCCGCTAACCCTAACGATGGTTTTGGAATTAGGGTAGTATCTATTGGTAGATTCATCTGCACGCCAAACATTAGCTGAAAAGGGCTGAAACCAGTTGTTTCCGTACATGGACTTTGTCTGAATGCCATCATTATACTGGGGAGTAGGGAGGGCCAGTTCTTTTGGTCTTTATCAATGTAGTGACGCATAGTTTGCGCTATAGTACTATTTGTGCGTTCACACACTGAGTTTGTCTGTGGGTGATAACTACTAGTTTGCCATCTTTTAACCTTGAACATTTCACATAGAGCACTCACTAACTTTGACATGAAATTCTTTCCCCTATCCGAAACAATAGTATGTGGGGCGCCATATCTAGTAAAAACTTCACTGTACAGTACATCAGCTACCTCTCTGGCTTCTTGTGTGACAAGTGGATGGGCTTCGGACCATTTTGTGAAAGAATCAACAATAAGCAGAATATATTGGTAACCCTCTTTGGTTTGAACTTATTATATAAAATATTAGTTGTGAATCCTAAGACAACATCTCTTGGTTGCCTTATTATCTTGATTCGCTACTAGAATTTTATCTAGCTTCTCCCATACTTTCAGGGTTCGGTAATGGCATCATTCTGTTGAGCATTGTCATCATATTTGGCTTGGTGAACTCATGTGAGGGAACAACCTTGATACAGCGCCTTAATTATGGAGTTGCTTTTAGACAAGAACACACTGTGTTTATTGCCAATGATTTTTGGTACCACACCTTTGAAATACAGTTACCAGAGGAACTATCTGTGCCGTATATAAGTCCATGTGATACAGGAAATATGGCGTGTTCTATATTGTCGCACGTCATCACTCAACTCAACGGTATACGTTCGGAAACAGAATCTAAAATGAATGCCACAGTAAAAACTATCGAAGAACTTATCCCAGAATCGAATATCCACAAATCAAGAAGTAAGCGGTCACTTCTTCCATTTATAGGAACACTTTCAAAGGGTTTGTTTGGAACGGCTACAATGGATGATGTGAATATTCTGGCTACTCATATGCACAAAATAAATAAAATGACCATAGGAATGTCTAAGGCACTTGCGCAACATGAAGACCACCTCAGCTCATACATTAGTGCTGCTAATGTTAGGATGGATAATTTAATGTTTGGTATTACAAGTAATATGAACGCAATTAAATTTGTACAGAAAGAAATTTCGACAACGGTACACAATGTGGAATATACTTTGGAATATGTCATGGGAATACTAATTGACCAAATAAGGAATTCCAGCACCCTAAATCATGAACTGGACGAATTCAAAGCTGGAATTATAGCTCTTATTGAGGGTAAATTGTCTCCCTTGTTAATACCTGCAGATGTTATACATGCCACATTAACGGATATAAGTTCTATTTTACAAGCTAAATACTCAGGGTTTCATCTGTCGGTCTCATCAGTAAATGAGGTTTACTCTAGTTGTGGCTACTTGTTTGCTAGAAAAGGTTCTAAGATTTATGTCACTTTGAAACTACCAGTTTCAACTTACCGTAAACCACTTACATTGTATAAAGTTTTATCATTTCCGGTTCCAATCAATTCAACATCAGTGGATGCAACTCAACTTTTGCATGTTCCTCAATATATGCTTGTTACAAAACAAGAGCAACACTACACAGCTATGGATAAGATAGATTTTAGTAAATGCTCTGGTTCTGCAATTAAGTTCTGTACATTTAACATGGCTCTGACTCCAGTTACCACCAAATCTTGCATTATTGGACTGTTTGGCAATGATAGAACTACAGTGAAGTCTATGTGTAATTTTAGATATGTACAAGACACGGTCAAGTCTAGCATACAAGAGTTATCTCGTAATTCAGTGTTGCTGTATAGAACTCCACTCTTATCCCTTCAATGCATAAATGATCATAGGAAGATTGAGGGATGTGCTTTCTGTATAGTTAATATTCCATGTAAATGCTCAGTTACAACTCCAGATGCTTATTTGGCAGCAAGAATCGCATCATGTCATAGTAATAATAATAGTATTACTGTGGTCCATCCTGTAAACTTAGCCTTGTTACAACATTTTTTTAATGAATCCTTTGTACAAGATATTTTTGCAGATACATTGTTTCAGAACGCAGTTAATGTCTCCATTCCAACAATGAAGATTTATAAACATGACATGTCTGATGTGCTAGCGGATGACACAAAAGCACATTTAAGTTTATCAAAAATGGCTGATGTTGCTAAAAATGATGCTGTTATCTTCCAATCACTTGCAGAGCCTCTATTGGATAACCAAATACAGTTACAAACAAGTTGGCCAGATCTTAATGGCATATTATTGTTGTCTACAATGTCAGTTACTGCATTTTTAAGTATTGCTTTGTTTTGGACTGTCTTTAAGTTAAGGAAGGTCACTACAGCTTTGATAGTTATTCAGAAGGTACAAGTTAAGGCACTGCCGACTGAGTTTCCTTCATTTATCTACAAGCGTAACTTAGTGACTGATGAGCCTTCTCAATCAATACAAATAAACTTGTCATGGGAACAAGCAAATTTTATTTTGACAGCTACCTTGGTACTCGGTATAGTACTATTCTTAGTTTTCAAACTTTACAACAGAAAAGGTTCAAAGCTTTGCTTGGAAATAGCATGCAATACAGGCTGTGTACTTCTTGACATCATTCATTTGCCTAGGTGCTCGTCGCAATATCATGTTAATGTCCCAGCTTCTATAACAGATATTGACATTGTACAATCTAGGTTCTCATACCAATTGACTGTTTCTTGGCCAGGATTTTCTATCGTGGATAAACACTCAGAACAAACTTTATTTATAGATTCAACTCTTCCTATCAGTATGGTTACTGCCAAAAAAATTAAGTCTATCATCAATAGACCATTCTATGTATACTTGTACAAAAAGCATGATGGTTTACTTATACCCATAAGAGATTGCTGAAAATTTTGTAAATGGACAATCAGAATAACATGACTCTCCTCTGTGTAACATGTATATAATGTTCTATTTGATTTCAGGATTTCATTATTGTTGTATATTATTGTTGAATGTTTTTCTCAAACTTTGAGGGTCCAAAGTTCTCAAAGCAGAGGGGTATTATTACAACCCTATTTTTGAGTATTTTTCATGATATTACATCATGCTACATTTTGCTGTATTTTTAACATGTTTTGCATTTTACAATTTAGGGTTTAGAATTGTATTAAATAGTTGAATGTTTAAATATACACTTTGTTCATTGTTGTAAGATTTTCTCAAACTTGGATTAAATAGTTATAACTACACTAATGTCTCAGTATTAAGTGATTAAGTACATTTGGCATATTTTTTATAATTTCTAAATAAACAAACCATCTATAAAGAATTGGTACTTAACAAACAGACTTCCTTGTGGTAATGTAGTTTTTACACTTCTTTTGTTCAAAACATATGGCTAGCCACATTATGCAAACATTAGAAAGCTAACAAATTGTTATAGTACAAAATGTCATCACTTCTTCATCCCTTTTAAGTGCTTCATAAATTGAACATCAAAGTAACAACTGATTACATAGCTTCTCTGTTTGCCTGACAGTTTTTACTGAGATTAACACCTGAGACCATACCCTGCTAATAAAACCTATGGACAGAAGTTGCAAAGTCACATTATTCTATATGATTCTTACCAGTGACTTGCAATAAAGGATATTTGAAACCATACATCTGTCATCTATTATTATTTGCAGAAAATAAAGGGTCAAATTTACCGTACAGCATATCGGTCCAACGGTAGAACATATATACAGAAAAAACACCACATACAACTGCGTAAAACTTGCATGAATGTTGTATATGAACACTCTCCACGCGCCTGTATCACCTGACTCCATTTTGACCTTCACCTTGACCTAATTTTGGACTTAGACTTATTGAAAGGCCAAATTCTTGGTTAACCCAAATTGACCGTTTCTTCTAGCATTAATATGGCTTGCTACAAAGCTTTCATACTTGCATGGATATTGTATATGACCACTCTCCACACACCTGTATCACCTGACTCCATTTTGACCTTCACCTTGACCTAATTTTGGACTTAGACTTATCTCCCCTTTAGTATTTTCACAATAAAATTTTGTCTGGAGCGTATCTTCAAAACTATGCTCAGTACATCTAGAAACGCAACGTTTTCATCCTTGAAGTTTTCTTACTTCCATTGTTCATACATTTTTTAATTTTGTGTAATAATATTGTATAATCATGTAGAATGTTGGGTATTGTCCAAATTCTATCGATCGGGTTACGTAACTCCCGTGCGTCAAGAACATAACAAAACGCACGAATTCAATGTGCACCATTCACGCATGATCAATTTTCGTGTAAATTGCTTTGAATCCTTTATAAGGTTTGCCAATGGAAAGAAAATCACAAAAGAAAAGTTCTAGGCTTCGGAATAAAAATACCAGGAGGGTCAGAACATGGGCGAAAACAGGCGATTCGGATGCCAATGACGGGACGTCAAATGGGAGGTTCCGCTTCCGCTAAATTGTCATTAACGGACAATGTTTCATCTGGAGACACTTTACTAGCACTTTGGCTCCGTTTATATCCACCCATGTCTAGGTCATCCATGTGAAATAACTCTCCGACAGGACCAATAACTTCGCATTTACCATCTCTAGGCAAAGTTCACAACTAATTTATACACTGCTAAACAACTTGTTGGACGTCATGGATATGTAATCAATCAATAATTAATCAATATTTGAACTTTTCACTTAGAACAAGGATTCTGAAAAAATAGGATTTTACCAATTTGTGTTTCGTTACTTTTTAGCCGCACTATACACACAAGCACTGTTCAATCGCATCGATAGCACTTTATAAAAACAATGTTACAGTTGCATTATTCATGGAATACAATATCATCAAGTAAATGCAGTTTGTGGGTCAATCATATAAAGGTTTTAAAGGAGTTGACAGTAACCCTAGTGTTGCGTTTCTAGATGTACTCAGTATATTTAACATATTGACTTGAAATATGAAATATAAATAGATGGCAACTTGGAGAAGTGCATTGATAAAGAGCCATAACTCTGTCTGTCTTAAATTTTGAATTATCTCCCTTTTCGTGTTTTTTATAGTCAAATTTTGCTCTGAGTATATCTTCAAAACAATTTAACATATTGACTTGAAACTTGGAATATAAAAAGATGGCTACTTGGAGAAGTGCAATGAACAAGCAATATAACTCTGTCTGTCTTAAACTTTTGATTATCTCCCCTTTAGTATTTTCAGAATAAAATTTTGACTGGAGTGTATCTTCAAAATTGTTTAAGATATTGCCTTAAAACTTGATATATAAATAGATGGTAGCTTGTAGAAGTGCATGGACCAAGAACCATAACTCTGTCTGTCTTACATTTTGAATTATCTCCCCTTCAGTATTTTCATGATAATTGTTTGTCCGGAGCGTATCTTCAAAAGTATTTAAAATATTGACTTCAAACTTGGTATAGGAATTGGTGGCAACTTGGAGAAATGCAGTGACAAAGAACCATAACACCTGTATCACCAGATCACACATGAAGTCAATCAAGGCACTGCTTTCAAATGTGGCATATTCGTTTACCATCATAAGTCCCTTATAGTTCAAAGCCATGTAACACTATCAAACATTTTAACTGAATAATGGCCCCTGATTGACTTAGCTTTTTATGGACATGGCTTCCACGGGGGCATAAGCATTTATTGAACGCAGTCTTGTTCTGGCTCGTTTCGCTCGTCAAATACATTGAAAATATTCAATATATAATTATACAGAACGAATTTGGACGTCCCCTCCTGTAAATACCCTGTCACGCAATCAATACCGATTTCGCACCTTTTTGGATAATCCTAGTTACGATCATGTCCAGCCCCAAGGCATGATATAAGTAATGTTCATAACTTATTTGGCGAGCGAACCGAGCCATAAAAAAGCACTATTTGTATCAGCAAACACAATTCGTTCTCTACATGACAAATGTAAAAAAAATATAAAAATTGCACTCCTAACAAAGACCCTTGTTTGGTATTGAAACAGAAAATCAAGAAAATGCAAAGCAAACTATAGCCCAAAGGAGAAAAGATTTATATGCACATGATTTTACTCTTAAGTGTGTAGCCCACCTCATCATTAAATTAATTGTAAACAGTACCATGTGAGCGTACAGCTAGCGAAAATTGGCATATTCTTTTTTTTTTACACACGGAACATTGACCTGGATTTCGGCGATATTTAGGGGAGGGTGTGCTGCTGCCACTTTCTTTCTATACAACTGTCTGGTATACTACCATTAAGGTGCAAATCTAGTGCCTAAAGTTGTACTGTGTTTAATTACTTCCATTAAGGAGCAAATCTAGTGCATCAAGTCATTCTAGGTATACTACCATTAAGGAGCAAATCTAGTGCATCAAGTCATTCTAGGTATACTTCCACTAAGGAGCAAATCTAGTGCCTCAAGTTGCACTAGGTATACTTCGATTAAGGTGTAAATCTAGTGCCTCAAGTTGCACTAGGTATACTACCATTAAGGTGTAAATCTAGTGCCTCAAGTTGCACTAGGTATACTACCATTAAGGTGTAAATCTAGTGCCTCAAGTTGCACTAGGTATACTTCCATTAAGGTGATAAACTATGGTCTTAAGTCGCACTAGGTATACTACCAATAAGGTGCAAATCTAGTGCCTCAAGTTGCAATCTTTGTTTATAAGTTGCGAAAGCTTGTAATACGTTTTTGTTATAAAGCAGGCATTTCGTTATAAATATAAGTTGAAGACAAATTTCCACTAAAAGGTTACGTGTGCAAATTTTAGCCGAGGCAGCTGCCTCGGCTGGCCTCAGTGTAGTTACGGCGCTGATTGCCTCATTGTTTATTACATGCCACAATTTGAGACATTTTATTTTAAATATATTCAGGGATATTTTATTACATGCATATATTAATAACAAAACAAAAATGTTTGGTCCGCAAACTCTATTACCAAAAGAGATATGATTTTGAAACTTTACATGAGGATAGATATTAATGAGGAGAAGTGCAGTGCACAAGAACAATAACTCGGCCTTACTTAATTTTTGAGTTATTCCCCTTTGTTAATTTTCATACTTAAATTTTGTCCGGAGCATAACGCCATTACCAAAAAAAATATGACTTAACATGTGGATATATATATCAATTAGGAGAAGTGCAGTGCACAAGAACCATAACTCTACCTTACTTAATTTTTGAGTTATTCCCCTTTGGTAATTTTCTTATTTAAATTTTGTCTGGAGCATAACTCTATTACCAAAAGAGATATGATTTTGAAACTTTACATGAGGATAGATATTAATGAGGAGAAGTGCAGTGCACAAGAGCAATAACTCGGCCTTACTTAATTTTTGAGTTATTCTCCTTTGTTAATTTTCATACTTAAATTTTGTCCGGAGCATAACTCCATTACCAAAAGAGATATAATTTTTAAACTTTACATGAGGATAGATATCAATTAGGAGAAGTGCAGTGCACAAGAACCATAACTCTGCCTTACTTAATTTTTGAGTTATTCCCCTTTGTTAATATTCATACTTAAATTTTGTCCGGAGCATAACTCCATTACCAAAAGAGATATGATTTTGAAACTTTACATGTGGATAGATATCAATTAGGAGAAGTGCAGTGCACAAGAACCATAACTCTGCCTTACTTAATTTTTGAGTTATTCCCCTTTGTTAATTTTCTTACTTAAATTTTGTCTGGAGCATAACACCATTACCAAAAGAGATGTTATTTTGAAACTTTACATGAGGACAGATATCAATGAGGAGAAGTGTAGTGCACAAGAACCATAACTCTGCCTTACTTAATTTTTGAGTTATTCCTCTTCGTTAATTTTCATACTTAAATTTTGTCGGGAGCATAACTCCATTACCAAAAGAGATATGATTTTGAAACTTTACATGAGGATAGATATCAATGAGGAGAAGAGATTGTTAACCAATTAATTTGTCACTATACGACTTGTGTTTTGCAATGTAAGCTGGGAACTTTATATCGCGCTACTTTGTAGTGGCGAATTTGCCGACGATCAGTAAATGCGAAAATTAGTATTTGCAGAATTAAATAAGTTTACAGTATAACAAAATAAGATAAGAAAATCCCTGGAAAAAGCCACATGTAATAAACCCAACCCCCTCCAAAATTCTATCTACCGCTTTTCCATCTCCCCAAATCCCCCCAAAAAGGCACACCAAGTGACGCACTCACTATACAAAGCGTAAAACAAACAAAAATACTCTGAGGGTAAACACCTTTGAACGGTCTGGTGAGAACTGTAGGAGGCTTAAACTAGTTTAGCGGCACCAACCTCATACTACCCTGTTACAATTGGCTACCGGTAGGGGACTTTCATTGCTTGGCAATAGTCTTGTTGTTTCTATTTCAGCGTATGTTCAAGAAATTGGACGGTGCGGAAGAGCTGGTACACATGTATGTGTAATTATTTAAACCTCTCGGTAAAGGATAACCCATGAAAGTGCAAGCACTTATTTCCAATGGGGTCCTGTGTTTTTGCTGAAGGGACAGCAGGTGGAAGAGATAGTGGTGTGATACAAGGTATCCGGGCGAGATGCCCTAGCTCTTTCCGAAGAGACGCCTTGGTTCTTTAACGTGCCCGGTGTATAGCACCGATACACGCTTACCTCTGGGTTGCTAACCAGTTCATCTCTAGTTAGGTGGGAAACACGGAAAAGCGTTTCAGAAATGATCAAGTGCCCCGGCCGAGGATCGAACCCGGGACCTCTCGATCAGCAGTCAAGCAGGCTATCCGCTCGACCACCGTACCACCACATGCTCATGCCATCCTGTACTACAACACCAGTGACCTGGCTATTAGGCACATGCAAGCAAGCATGAAGGACTTTTGCAAAACAGAAAATGTAAGAGGGAACTTATAAATGAACACTTTGGATTTAACAAGTTTGATGTGCTGCAATATCTGCAAGTCAGCTCTTAGTTTGGATTGGGATTTTTCTCAGCTATCAATCAAATGAACTGAATATGAAAACATTAATTGATTGTTGCCATTCAGATTACCTCTGAATACATTTGAGCTGTTCTCCAGGAAAGCTGGGTTAAGTGACAAAATTATGAAAATCATGATCATAATACATCGTTGGAAAGACAAGACTATTGTGGACCATTTCTGAAAATTTGAAAGAATTATTTGACACATTAACAAAGTTATAGACTTTTGAAACTTACCACTTCCGCCTACTTTTTAACTGACGTTTGTATGTTATTTGACGTACCGCTAACAAGGCTTGCATAAATCCAGTATTTGATAAAGTATAGAAGAAAACATTTCTACATCTTGTCACGCTTTAGACTTATATTCTTATTTTAATAAAACATGACAAAATTGTGGATATGTGCTTTTAGAGAAAAGTAGCTGCTAGTTCTGTAACCACTGACCCCTTGTTTTTCTCAATATGTGTCACCATAGCAACATTGGAATTATTTTAACATCATTTATGAGAAAACGAAATATAAGAGATAGAACAATATTATTATTAAATTCAAATCAGTTATCATGTCTTTTTTCTCATCTTAGGCCTTTTTCTAAATCATGTTACATAATAACTATTATATTGGCATTAAGCCTGGTTTTCTTGGAGAACGGCTCATCTATATGAAATTTTGCTGGGCTGCTGACTTTATTGCCCAATCTCATAATACATATGAATTTTATGTTTCAATCCACAAATTCAGTTCATCCGTATTGACCTTTGTGATTGGATTCTTTGGTGTATTATTCATTTCATATATATTCGCCGCCCACATATATGATGAAAAGGTCTTACTGACCTCAGGTCAGCCATTAGGTGCACCTCATATTGGTATGAAGATGGTGTCTTGTGTTTTGAGACCGTCTAAATACATGTGTTTCTGAGTCAAAGTTTTCCAATATCTCATTCATTCCATGATAGGATGAGCTCCTTTTTTTCATGGATGCTTTTGACACATTTGAACACATAGATTTTAGATGGTTCTTTGTTACTCTTACGAGATGCTCCATCTGGAGATCAGCTGGTATGTGAGCATTTGTTTTCCCACCAGTGTTCACAAACAAGCCGTGCAAACTACTACTGGCAACTTTTTCACTTAATAATGCCAACTGCTGACAAAGAACCTTCAAAATCTCGAGGGTATATTTAGACCTGTTGTTGTGGCACTTCAAAAATACCATCAAGTACTTCAACGTTCTTAGCAAACGATTTCTGTCAGGCACCTTGATAACATCATTCAACTGCATGTATACTACCAGCCCAAGCTCAACAACAATTTTGCTATATACATGTATGGAGTCACAATAACGGTGTACATCTGCAACTTGTTCAATTCCATCAAGAGATTTCCTACTGCCAAACAATAAACCTTCATATAAAGGCCTAACTTGTTCACATAGCCACTTGTTGATGTCCTCATCACTCATGTTTGAACTGTCAGCTAGTTGAATATTTGGTTCACTGTCAGTATTCTCTATCTCAAAGTACTCACATGCTGCCTCTACTATATAACCTTTGATAAAGGACACAGCTAATTCCTGTCAGTCATTGTAGTGATTTTTTACATCAGAACCATCAGCATCTTTTCTCTGTAAACGAATTTTCAGAGCATGCAGGGCGTACAGTTCAGTGTTTGATGTACGGTAGAGAATTTGGTAGAAGCTAGCTAGCACAGTTATTTGCAGGTGGAACAATTTAAATGTAACGGGTTTCAAATGTTCTAGTCTCTCTACAGGCGTCAGTGCTGAGGCACAGAGACGTTTGGCTCCTGAGAATCGTTCTCTTGTGTTCACTGATCTCCACCGATATGTACAGGCTCTGATTGAATTCCAGCACTTGCATGTACAGAGTACACTGGTGACTCAAAACTATCTAGAATGCTTATAAAATCCCCATACTTCTGATCGTTTTTTACCATTATTGGAAGAGGTATTACTTTATTCTTCAATTGAAGATTTTGTTCCCCTAGTATATCCTTACTGGCTGCTCTTTTTGCAAACTTCAGCCAAGGAAAGAATTATGTAGTTCGAGCAACTAGTTGATTCAGATCATTTGTCAAGTAACTCCAATCATCATCTGCTAACAGAAAACTTGAAACAGGTAGTCCCCTCTGAGATCACATTGAGATGATTGGTCTAATACTGAACAGCTTGGATGCCGGGAACCAAGTATCGGGACATTTGAAACGTAGTCTGGTTCCCTGTCGTACTATAGTAAAACTGAAGATACTTTTTTTAACTGTTGACATAATATGGCCCAAGCTATGATTTCAACTCGTGTGCAAGCTTTTGTCAAGGTTTAATCAGCCCGTACGAACGAAGAGACTGTCAGATTTTATAAAATGACTCATCATATTGTAGACAATAGTCATACCTACAGTTCTGTATACAACGATGTATCAAATATAGCTGAAACTGAAGATATTAAATTTCAGTAGTTGACATATGGCTAATTTAACGATTTTAGCTCATGTTCAAGCTTTTGTCAATGATCTATCAGCCCGAACGGACGGATAGACATTCAGATTTTTATTAAATGACACCCTATCATATTGTAGGCCATGGTCATACCTACCCAACGATGTATCAACCATATCTGTCACGTAGTTAAAAGTGAAGATATTATTTTTAACTAGTGACATAATATGGTCCATGCTATGATTTCAACTCGTGCGCTAGCTTGTGTCAAAGGTCAATCAGCCCGTACGGACGGATAGACAGTCCGATTTTATTTACTGTTTAAATGTTGACATAATATGGCTCATGTTATGATTTCAGCTCGTGTGCAAGCTTTTGTCAAAGGCCAATCAGCCCGTACGGACGGATAGACAGTCAGATTTTATTAAACGACTCTCATAGTGTAGACAATGGTCATACCTACAGTTCTTAATTCATCGATGTATCAAAGATATCTGTAACTTAACTAAAACTGAAAATATTCAATTTTTAATAGTTGATCATATGGTAATTTAATTATTTGAGCTCATGTCCAAGCTTTTGCCACTAGTCTATCAGCCCGAACGGACGGATAAACAGTCAGATTTTACTAAATGACCCCTCATATTGTAACCAATGGTCGTACCTACCCAACGATGTATCAACCATATCTGTAACGTAGTCAAAACTGAAGATATTATTTTAACTATTGACATAATATGGCCCGTGCTATGATTTTAACTCGCGCGCAAGCTTTTGTCAAGGTTCAATCAGCCCGTACGGACTGATACGCAGTCTGATTTTATTGAATGACCCCTAATATTGTAGACAATAGTCATACCAACAGCTCAGTATGCAATGAAGTATCAAACATATATGTAACTTAGTTAAAACTGAAGACGTTACTGATTAAATGTTGACATAATAACGGCTCATGTTATGATTTCAGCTCGTGTGCAAGCTTTTGTCAAAGTTCAATCATCCCGTACGGACGGATAGACAGTCAGATTTTATTAAATGACCCCTAATATTGTAGACGCTGTACAGTTACAATGTCCCCACTCGAAAATGGGGATATTAATTGCGACGTTCTCTGTATTAGTGGGGGCGTTCTCGATATTAGTTGGGACGTTTTCGATATTAGTTGGGACGTTTTCGATATTTGAAAAAACTACTGGGGACGTTTTCGATAATAGTGGGACGTTTTCGATAATTTTGGGGACAATTCGACTGGGGACGTTCTTACTGGATTCCCAAACAGATGAAAACAATTCAACTTTTCATTCTCCAGACTCTGGTCCGTCTGTCTGCGAAATCGACGCACAACTGGACTGAACTGAAGAGGGCAGAGGTAGTCTTGGAGTATTTTTTGGTCTAGGGCATTTTACATTTCGTGTAGTAGGTATTACGTCAGTTGGTGATGTGCATTTAACATTTCATGTACTAGATATAGGCAAGTCCATTCAATTAAGAAAATACTCAGTGGTAAATTATACACGAAAACGTTGTAGGGTAACGAATTTGAGTGGGCGATTGGTGTACTGTAGTGAGTAAGATACAGGAATAGTAAAAAGTTGAAAGTTTTAGCCACACATCAGGCCTTGATCTCCCGAATATTTTTAAGTAGAAATCTCACCTGAAATTGAGATATTGTTAAAATTGGGAGTCGTTATTACAGATAAATCTGAAGTTTCTGCTTTTGAAATTTTACTTTATACAATCAGAATATTATTTCACTCAAGTGATGCTTATTTTGAGCCCAGCATTATATTGAAATTAAGATAAAAACAGTGCCACTATTTGATATGAGATTTTGCTCATATTCATAATTGAAATGCCTCGGTTGATCGGGGTCAGGTATGTTGTTTATAAGAGGGTTGATCAATAAACATCCTGAGAATGATTCCTCTGGGGTTTTTTTCAATGGCTGTTTGATTGTAATTATTAACTGTTCTGTCTTCTGTTTATTTCTTGTTGCTCCCAACAACCTGGTCTCAAAGGATTGGTTTGTGGGTATAACCTACGAAAAATATTTCCTCCAGAGTGGAGCAGGATTGTAAAATTGTGACTGCTTGTCCGCCCCACATTGACTTCCCGCTGTTTCCACAAGAAGGCTTTGATAGACGCAGTGTATCTTGACATGTACGTGGATATATCCAAAAATAATGTCACCGATGCTATGAAATCGTGCATAATGTCAGTAAAACAAGACACTTGTCACACCATTACTCGAGTATAATATAAATATAAGCTCTGCTGTGCCATGTCCAACCTCATTATTTGGGAAAGCAATATTTATTCTAGTGCAGATGTATAGATCTACAACAAGCGTCGAGGCGTGACTAGTAAACACGCGGTATTCTATCTCTATAGAGGTCACGCATCGACGATTGTTGTACATCTATACATTGTATTTTTGAGATGCAAAAAAACTGATTTTTGTTGGATGAATTAACATTATGGTTGATTAGCAACATGCTCAAAACCTATGTATGTACTTGTTGATGAAAGTCAATAATATTTGGGGTAAAAACCATAAAATCATACAAAATATAAAAGCAGAAACATGAATTATGGAATCTATAACCAACATTGCCATTAATACTTTTATTTTATGAAAGTATATTATGATATGTATGTGTATGTATGTAAAAATGTATTATATTTGTATTATTTGTATATGTATAATGTATTGACGTATAGTTTAATATACCAAACATATTTGTCCATGCTGTTGCAAAATGCGATAATGTAAATGTTAAAAGTTTTATACACTTGTTAGACCATACTGTTAAGCCAATACTGTTATATGCATGTGAAGTGTGGGGAACAATTAATGTAGATTCATGTATTGTCAGAAAGGATAATTATTCCCTTGATATGTCTTTTAGTAACTTTGTATGTGATAAGCTACATGTAAAAGCCCTCAAATATGCACTAGGTGTCAATAAAAAAGCTTCAAATGATGCTGTTTTAGGCGAAACTGGGCGTCACCCTTTATATATCGACATAATTAAGCATTATGTTAAATATTATCAGAGATTATCAGGTCCTAATTGTCCTCCGTTGTTATTGTCTGCTTTTAAAGAGAATTGCAATTTGCATAATCAAGGTACAGCAAGTTGGATATCTAGTATTTATTTCGCATTGAATCATCTTAATGTCAATAGCTATTTTAACAATTATACCTCATGTTTTAAAAACCAAAGCAGTTAATAGTTTTAAATCATCATGGCCAGGAAGAATGAAAAACTGTGAAGTGAATTGTATAGGTAAATTACGCACTTATGCTTTGTTTAAGAACATTTTCGAACATGAATTATACCTGAAATAAGATCTTGCTACACTAAATTTAGAATTAGTGCACATAAATTACCAATAGAAATTGGTAGATACAACCATTTACCATTTATTTATAGCAAATTGGCATATAACTATACCTTTAGCCATTTACATAGAAGAAAAATATGGCCTAGGTAAACATAGACACATATAAACAGCAATTTAAATATATCAAAACCAGCATCAATATAATTGTAAATAACAATATAAAGAACTTATGAAGCAGCAATCATTGACAGTATTTCCTGTCTCAATTTCATAGAACGAAAAATAAAAGTGGCCGTATTAACAAGTACCTTCTTGTTTTTTGAAGAAAGAATATTTGCAAATTTATTAAGTGAGACCCATGTCATATTTGTGAAGTACTTGATTCGGAATTCTCTATATAGAGAGCAACATAATAAAAAGTGATATTCTGACTCGACAACATTTTGTGTACAAACTTTACATATTCTATCAGCTCTGACTACATTATTATATCTCCCACTTTCAATTTCAAGACGATGCGAACTTAATCTAAATCTGGACATCTCTTGTCTATAATTTTCGTTTGACACAGCATCTAAATATTTTTCGTACTCGAAAACAGTTTTGAATTTTATGTAGTATTGCATTTTAGTTTGTGAGGATAAGGTGTCGTGCCATAATTGAATATATTGGTCACGCAGCCTTTGTTTTAATTTAGGCAAGTAATTTATGGTATCATCAAAATTGTTCAGAATATATCCAAACCCTAATCGTTCTATTTTAGATATTATTGACATAGCCCATGTCTGTGTATTCAGAGTTTGTAAATTTTGTTGCTCTTCAAACAAGCGGAACATTAGAGAATTTGGTGATTTCATCATTTTTATCCAGTATTTTATAGAACGTTCAATACAAATGAGAGACAATGGATAACGACCTAATTCTCCAAATACAGCCGCATTTGAGGTCTGGGAACGTACACCTAGAATATTCTTACAAAACTTTAAATGAATTTTGTCGACCTCGTGGTAGTTATAGACGCCCCAGACTTCACATCCATATAATATAATTGGCTTTACCAATGAATCAAAAAGCGACAGTTTACGTTTAACGTCCAAACTTACTTTATTAAAGACTGATAGAAGGCTACGGTAGGCTTTCATAGCTTGCTCATTTAGAGTTTTGACTGCACCGCCCATAGAGCCAGTATGAGTAAAGTTAATTCCAAGATAACAAAAATTATCCACTATATCAATTTGTTCACCATTTATATACCAGTTCAAGTTATTGTTAGATCTACGCTTTTCAAAAATACATACCTTTGTTTTTCTAACATTAATTTTTAAACCCCATTTACAAGAATAGGCATAAACATTATTTAGTTGCACTTGAAGACTAACTGCGTCTGTAGTAAATAACGCTATATCATCAGCAAACAGTAACATATATATGGAAAGATAATTAATATCGTTTTCAGTATGATCGAAATTTACAGATTCATGTATATCGTTCAAAAATAAGATAAACATCAACGGAGACAGTGGCTCTCCTTGTTTCAAGCCTAACGTTACATCGAAGAAGTTAGAATATGTCATTGAATTACAATCTTTAATACATGATTTAACATTTCAATATATAGACTGCATCATTGAAATGGCTTTACAGCTAACACCAGATTGAACAAGTTTAATCCACAGTGCATCGTGTATGACAGTGTCAAATGCTTTTTCGTAATCAATGAAAATACAATATAATTTACGGTTTTTCGATAGGATATTTTGAATGTAATATTTGTATAATAGAATGTAGAATGAACACACGGTCAGCATTACTGCGGTTATTTCTAAAACCAAACTGGTATTCATTAAAAACATTTGAGTCTTCGCACCATGAATTTATTCTATTACGAAGTGTTAAGGAAAATATTTTCGAAATAACATTTATCAATGTTATGCCTCTGTAGTTATTTGGGTTCTGTTTGTCGCCCTTTTTGTGAATTGGGACAATGACACCTTTGTACCAAGACTCAGGGTACATACCGCTATCATAAATATTATTAAAAATAGTGACAAGATACGGAGATATAAACTCACTAGAATCTATGAAAAAGTCTGCAATATTGTTATCATAGTCAGCGCTTTTGTTTCTTTTAAGAGAAGACAGTGTTTTGGATATTTCATTTAAGGTAAAAGGGCAGTCTAATTCATCAATCCTTAATTCGCCTGGTCTTTCTTCATGGTCATCGGAGCGAAAATCATTTTCATTTTGTATATCGGATAGTGTGCTAAAATGTTCTACGAAATCATTGCTACTAACAATACAACAATACACCTGTTTCACAGAGATTATGCAGGATTTGTGATCTGGGGAAGTGGAAGATGAACTTCATTTCATGTTTGTATTCCCTAAGTATCAGTCTTTAAGGAACATATATTTGGACGAAACATCACAGATTTGTAAAAACCTTAACTTTCTATCATTAAAAGACAAATTTATATTCTTATTAAGTAATGAAAATCATGAAATTATTAAAAGAACAGCTGAATATATTTGGTCCTGCTACAACTCCAGTCTAAACCAGCTTAATAGTCCTGCGTGATGTGCATTTCAATTCAATTGTGTATTTTGATAAAGTTTGTTTATATAATTATAACATTATGTTTGTCATTTAAAATGCCTATTTACTTTACTGTTATACTAGTCCTTAGTTAATTGTTTTACTTCTAATCAGAATCAAGCCTGTGTTACTTTATATATCTTATGTTCTTGAACATTGTTCATCTGTTATTGTGTGATTTATATGCCCGAGAGGGCCAATAATTGGTAATAAAATTTATTCTATTCTATTCTAAGGTATATAACTAAATTGCGATTATTCACACAGTCGAACATCTATGTTTTGCAATAAATTCTACTGATGTCTGATAGAAATATAGGAATATGATAATATTTATACGAGTATACATGATTCTTTTTTATTAAATGTACGTTTTTACACTCCTTCAATTGTGATGAATTCAGATTGGGTTTACAAGTTTACAATATATCTTTGGTATTTGTATAAAATTATAGGTTGCTTCATTAGTATAAATAAGTGTGTAAAAACGTTATTTATTTGTAAATTTTTGGGTACGAAGTTATTAGTGGCGAATAATATAGTTGAAATAAATTGATGACGGAAAAATTATAACTGGAGTACCAGTCAATTTTTAGCCAATCAACACCCGTGATTTCTGTTGAGCGCCAATTTTGCAGGAAATCTCTGCCATTTTTGTTTAACAAATAGTCACACGTAATCTACTAAACAAAGACACGTAAGTATTATATTTAGTAAATACAGCACTATTTCATTTACATTCACTATTTACAATGGATTAGAGATGACTAATTGCCGGACGGTCGCGACAAACGTCTATTTTTTCCATTCTCGTTCAACCAGCGTATTTTTTTTTCTAACCACTGATTTATGAGAATGATTTTTTCTGAAATTTTTGTTTCTGAAAGTTTGACCGGTGACGATGTTGAAGATGTCATCATACATGGCGATGTCAACATCGCGCATTCATGTCATGATGTCGTCGCATTTAACAGTTTAATACACAAACGTTGACAAAGGTAAAAGATGCATTCTCAACAAAACATTTGCCCAAATCCGCTCATTGAACAGTGTGGTGTTGGAACCTATTGATTCCATGGCTACTTGCAAGCGTCTTTAAATCGGGACGGTCTCAAAACCGCTTTTTGCGGCCAATAATTTAAATCATCCGTTGTCAATCATTTAGACGCTTGGGTTTTGACAACACTGAAACGTTACAACGATTAAACTTAAATATCCTACAATATTTAACAAGAAAAGCTAAATTTATTTTCGTCTGCACTCGCAAAGCTTGTTATATGCGGGGGAAGTCAAAAATATCTTCAATGCGCATGAGCAATATTACTGAACGGCCCTGAAATGTAATCTACGGCCCTTGTGCTAAATTTAGAGGTACTGGTCGGCGATCAGTTCCCGATGGCTACCAGTATCCGACCTTTGATATTTTTTCGTATTTAGCGTAGCTCTAAAATTAAGATATTTGGTATGATGAAAGAACTTGACACAAGCAACATTTGTGTGTCAGAAAATTTACAATTCGCGGAAATAAAATGAAAATATCAAGAAATACACGCAATGAAATGATAGTCGTCACCTCTTTCCCTTGGGGGATCATCTGTTTACAAAAGATGTGCATGTGTGATGAAACAAACGAGTTCATCTATAAATAGCCACGGGTTTGCCAGAGTTTTTGACAAAGCAAGGTTTAGCTCCACAACAGGTATGAGTAGTATCGGCGATCCATACAAAACTCGATGTTTGATAAATATTGACAAAAACGTCATCATTGACGTCATTATGTACGACGTCAGCGATTTTTACTAATTGGAAAAAGCACTGACCATTAGGCCTCAATTCCATTACCGGTGTGTAAACAAACAAAGAGAGACAACTCTAAAAAGCTATGTTCAGTCAACGGGAGATAATTTACTTTTAGTTGAGAGGGTCAAAACGGGAAAAAGGGGAAATTAAACCTAATTAAATGTGAAATGTCGGATACTGATACTCTACATCTAATTTACGGCCCGAAATAGTGACCCCTTCTTCGCCCCGAATTCTACGCACTGTATGACGTCACAAATGTCAAATTGCGATTATAATATCGGTCTTGAGCTCAGGATTACAAAAATGTTAGTTATTTTGTTTTAATCCGTTTAGTTTTCGAGGTAATGCCGAAAAACATGCAAAAAATGTCGGAAACTGGTCGCCGACCAGTAGGCTGGCGAGTTGTAACTGTTGTTTGTTATCAGTTTAACTTCGAAAATATCGCTTTAATAAATACTTGCCAAGATTTAAAACTTCAATTTGTAACCAAAATGCCCGCTACGGAAAGCGTTTGTTTTATATTTTGCCTTGACAAAGTTGACATCAATTTTTTTCAAGATTCAAGGGAGATAACCCCTACAAATTATGTATTTTGAATGCACGAGTTCTTCCCCTTAAAAATTATCGTTTAACGATATGTAGAAGTATAATGTGTATATTAAAAACGTAACATCACGCTGTACGGATTACAGGACCTGTTAGGCTGCCGCTTAAAAAATGGTTGAAAAAGTGGTCCCTTTATAGGCCCCATAAAACCCCAGTGATTTTTTTACCCCTGCGTCCTAGACGCAAAAAAAATACAGAGGACGCAAAGTTTAAGAATATGTGCATTCCCGGGACGCATGCTTTTTACAAGTAGCGAGTCCGCTCATTGTCGCATTTTGTTGTCATTGCACTTTTTGTGCGAGGTACTTTGTACCCCCACACCGTTTCGTCTATTTGTATTGCGCGTGATCATTGGATTATCGATGGGATGTAAACCAATGAAATTTGTCGTTAGGTCGAGATTGTTTGACTAGTACGGAACCATATGACGTTTATCCATTCTTCAGTTAAAATGAAGAAAATTATGTATCATTCGCTTGACATTACTTTAAATATATCAATTAAATGAACGGCCATCGATTTATTTTTTTAATTAATTACGAGCGCGACATCGCGGAAGCAATACTGCATTAGCGTGGAAAGTGACTCAAAGACACTGCCGCCATATTGTTATACAGAATGGCTAAATTCCGGAACGGGACCGTACCGTTCGTATTCGGGCCGAAAATATGTTCAGAATTGAAATCTATAATCAAGGACAAAACTCGTAAAATGAATTGACTGCTCATAGCCCCATACAATGGAAAGGTATATTATGCTTGAAAAAGAACTTTCAAGAAAGAATGATAAATTACTTAGATAAACTAGAGGCAGTAGCGTAGCTAAGCCATTAGGCCCGGGCCTACACATCATTTCGAGAAAAAAGTAATATATATTTTTTAAGTTTAACTTGAAATTTGATCTCCTAAATATACGTCAAAATGCACCAGTACCTTTCAAGAGTAATAAAATTCCCGGGGGACCCCCCTTCTTCTTTCATCTTTACCTACGGGCCTACACATTGCTAAGGTCCTAGCTACGCCCATGAGAGGTGACATTTGTGGGCTAAAATGAGACTAGTTAGGACTTCTAAAATTTATATTAAAACATGAATGCCCTGGATAATTTAACATGTATGTGGACTGTAGTTTCCTTTTTGATGTATCTTGAATCAGACTTCCTTTTCCCCATTTGGCCGAAAATCGTGCTTGAATTTCCCAAATTGACAGGCTAAGGCCCCTTCCCAATTTTTGCAAAAAAAGGCCCTGAACGGTGTAACAGTAAATTTCTACTGCTTGTGTGTTAAAAAGTTATTACAATTGACAATAGGTAGTGGTACTTTCAAAAGTTTGTTTAAAAAGTGTCCTGAAAGTTGTCTGGATTTTGTTTTGGACTGAAATGAATGATGTTACATGAGTGTTAGAACAGTTACATTATATTACAGTTGACTATGAACAGCTACTTTGTTTTAAAAGTTATTAGTGTTATCTTCAGCAACTTGTTTAAAAAGTGTGTCAAAACAGTCATTGCAGTTGACCAATACACTAAAGCTACTTTGTTTGATAGTTATTTTAGTAAACTAGTACTGCTATTTTGTTGAAATATAGTACAAGTAAACTACCGCTACTTTGCATTGTTTTTTCATTTTTTTTTCATTGAAATACTTTTCTCAATACTTAGGGCTCACACTTTTGGTTTGGGACTCATAGATTTTTAGGCCAGCGAGTCCTAGGACTCACACATGTTAAATTGTAAAAAAATCACTGAAACCCACTTGGCTTCGTTTTAGAAATAAACAAATTACCTCTACAGTTGAGAAAAGAACCTAGCTTGGTTCAGATTAAGTTTCAAGAATTAGAATTACATATTTTCTGAGTATTTTTTAAAGATATATGCCAAAAGTGTCCGGAATTAGGACTCCTGCCAGTATGGAAATAATGCATGAACATAGCGAAAAAGCGCATTCCGAACTTACATGGACAGAAAGCCAGGAAACATTGGCCAGATTTGTTCAAGAGAATTCAACAAGAACAGCTGAAAATCCTTACTTGAGCCTTTACTGGCAAAGAAGTGACTGGACTAAATTGGTGTATGAACTTAAAAATCGATATGTGAACTGCCCAATTCGGGGTCGAAACATGTGTACTTTTGGCGCTTTTTTCAACGATGTACAGAAGTAATGACCGGACAGTCTGTTATGAATATTTTTCGATTAAAGGTCAAATACGAAAGAATTTCTTAAGTTAACTATAGTAACACATTTACATAGATATATATCATATAAAAGGCATGGCGTACTTGTAATCCACATAATTGCAATATTTAAGATGGTTTATAACGATAAAGTTGACGATAACAAAAATACAACGTAAATCCAACCTGGTTGTCTCCCTTGATTTTTAGACCATGTGACGTCATTTTGGACATAAGTGGAACTGTTCCTCTTCAGTTTAACTAAATTTGAATGGGTCCTGTCGAGTTTTTATCGGATTAAATTCATGATCAGTGACGGAAATTACTATAATGTGGTAGGTTCTAAGCATTGTATGTGTTGTCATTGCAATCACGTTTTAATTCCTTTCAATATTTAAGAAACAAAACAACGACCACATACCGATGTGGACATTACTGACTTCAACTGCCGGGCGTGTTATACAATTACAAACGCAGCAGTGCAATACAGGGGGTATAAATATCACGCTGTTTATACACTTGACACGTGAGTGTATCACATCGGTGATTGATTTTTAATGTGTATATATATATAGCTGTCACTATTGATTTATGTATATTTATGTGTTAGGTTTTGTAACAGACCATAAGTAAAGCATTCCGTATGAGGAAAAAAATTATGTTCGCAAGAAATGGCTTTAGCTGCGTATTTGTACACGCATGTATATTAGACATATAGATACGAGGGGTGATCAATATATTCGAGGACTTTCCTTTTCAATTTTGAAATATTGGAACTAGAGTAATGAAATTACACGCTGGTGTAGATCAATCAATTATCTCGCGATTTGTCTAATTTTCTTTATGATAACGTCACTATTTACTTGATGACGTCACTTTTTGTAACCCTGGTGAAGCGCGCACCGTCGAGCATCTCGGGCGTAACGTTATTTCTGAGAAACGACACGCTATGAAAATTAACGCACAACTTGTAAATTCCTCGTGATACCTCCAAAATGACTTGACTAAATTGTGCATGGATTCTCTGCGCTCCCAATTAACCAATTTCATATGATTTCGTTGTTTATGTGATTGTAGGGTCTCTGCCAAACGATTGAGTCACTAAAATTAGGATAAACAGCAAAAATAACACCGCGTTAGGGACACTTTCCGTTAAATTCTGCGAAATGAGACGGACAGATCTCATTCAAATGTAACTGGCAAAAATGAAGACTAGTATAGGCTACAACACATAAAATCGTTGACTTCAAATCAAAAGGGTTATTTCGATATTGCGTCATAAACCTGATAGGTCCTGTTTCAGTCTTAATTGAAATAATCTAATTTTGTAAAGCCAACCACCCTTTTCCGAGTTTTGTTTCCAATAACGCATCGATACTCTTTTTATTCCACCTCACATTCAAAAATCGGCTATTAACTTCTTATTTCAGTTGTAAAAGACAACCAGTCTCATACATGGAACCGGGTATCAGCCCAGAAAAGAGCTATGTGCTGCTCCGACGGTAACGCTTGGAATGACGTCGCGTGACGTCAAACGTCACGCACCCCTTGTATGAATCAAATAATTTTATTAGTGCATTCGGTCGGAGACATCTTACCCCGAATGATGTTAAATGGCTTTGAGCCTTGCTACCAATATGAACTTGCTAGATAAAAAGTCCTCGAATATATTGATCACCCCTCGTACATGATTTGTAGTACACAGTGTTCCCGTTTACGGCGTAAACATGTCTTTTTACGCAACGAAAATCGGCGGAACGTAAAATTCTGGAGTACGTTGCGTACGTGGGACGCAATATTTATAATTACCAAAAAGAAGTAGAACAATTTCATTAAACAAACCCGAAACCTTGAATTAAAATCTCTTCCCCTTTTCTCCGAAGCGCCATAAATAAAATCATGTTTATTTTTATTTTGATCTCCTGACATGCAATTTTATCGTGACGTTACGCGGACACTTGCTTGACTGGGTTACAGCGCTGCATAAATTTTACAGTGTTTGACTGGTAATTACTCGAGAAGCGACCAGATCGAGGCCGCTGCAGTTGCTACTAGTTACGGGAGGCTGAATTATGGCGTCGGAGCGAAAGAAAGTAAAGCATAATCGAAACTTCCAAGAGCAATGGCTGAAAGATCCGCAATTCAAAGACTGGTTAGTCAAGAAGGAAAACCCTGTTGATAAAAGCATTTCAATGCACTGTCTTATCTGTACTGATACCAAGATTAAAAATACGTTCACGACGAGTGGTTGCATTGATTTCCAACGAAGCTCGCTAGTACGGCACATTTCTACCGACGGTCATCGGCGTGCCCTCGAAATTAAATCAAACCGCGGTCAGTTTAAGAAATCGTTCAAACTTGCCGAGGAAAAGGCCGAGGATTCCCTGAGTTTGCAGTTAAAAACTGTTTATAATAATCATCAACTGATTTATATAAAAATGATACTTTTCATTACAACCATTGTTAAACTTTGCTCAGAATGAGTTGATAGGTCATATACTGCTATTTAACTATTCTAAGCATATTTAAGTATCATTTTATATCAATCTTGACAGATTGTGTGCCAATTTATTGGGACTCAGTAAATTTGTAATGGGACCCAACTTTTTTAAAGGCATTGGGTCCCTGGGACCCACAAAAAATTGAGGTAAACGCGAACACTGTCATATACTGCTATTTAACTATTCTAAGCATATTTAAGTATCATTTTATATCAATCTTGACAGATTGTGTGCCAATTTATTGGGACTCAGTAAATTTGTAATGGGACCCAACTTTTTTAAAGGCATTGGGTCCCTGGGACCCACAAAAAATTGAGGTAAACGCGAACACTGTCATATACTGCTATTTAACTATTCTAAGCATATTTAAGTATCATTTTATATCAATCTTGACAGATTGTGTGCCAATTTATTGGGACTCAGTAAATTTGTAATGGGACCCAACTTTTTTAAAGGCATTACCCACAAAAAATTGAGGTAAACGCGAACACTGTCATATACTGCTATTTAACTATTCTAAGCATATTTAAGTATCATTTTATATCAATCTTGACAGATTGTGTGCCAATTTATTGGGACTCAGTAAATTTGTAATGGGACCCAACTTTTTTAAAGGCATTGGGTCCCTGGGACCCACAAAAAATTGAGGTAAACGCGAACACTGGTACACACGAAATGACGCGTAGTTGGCAGTTTCTGTACAGAATTTATAAATTAACCATAATTGTGTCACTGAATTTCTAAATTGAGAAATAAACATTATAATTCTAGACAGGAAATTATTGACGAAAAATTGTAAAAGGAAAATTTGAAAATAAGTCTGTAGATAACCGGTAAAGTTAGAGACATTGTCCATAGTTCTTGGATGCCGAGTTGATCCCATTTTATCATTTTCAATTATGGCTACAAAATCAAATGAGAATTAGCATTAACTAAATCGATTGGTACTTAATAAAAAAAAATTCAACATTACATACTGCACCAGTCAGTTCCATCATCGCCCCAAACCCTCGAGGATAGACGGTCGTGTTTTTACCTTCCAGCTTTCCGCCGCATGGCCAGTGAAATGTTGGGATATTTTGAGCGAACCAATACCCTAGTGACACTATTTAGTTGTCAGGGACCGGGGAAATACTGGAGATTGTCCCATCAGCTGTCACCTGCAGGCCGTGGAAGGCGGGGTGACAACCCATAAGCCCATCCCCAGGAGTGGGGTACCGTGGATGCTACTGACAGGTGCATAACAATGACACGTTAGAACATGTACATGTGCGCTGAAAATTAAATAATTTGGTAATGTAAACTCACGCATTTCCAACACAATAATCGGCGTAATGATCTTTTCAATAGTGTTGGTATTGCAATGCACATGTAATAAAAAGCATGGTTTCTTTGAATGACACCTCATGGTAAAATTTATTAACAATATCCCAGTATCATTAGTATTATAGTGCGATGCTTACACAGAAGTTTGAACATAATTTTTTACCTTTTTGAAGCTTTCCATTACACTAGAAAACATATTAGAGTTTACACGAATCCTAAGCTTGTCATTTTCAAAAAGTTTCACATTGATAAACAAAAACTTGGTTTACTACGCACATTCATTGAAGATATTTTTACGCACTTGCTAAACTGACCATAATTAATACTTACATTTCAATTCATGGCGTTATTTTGATTGGCGAATACAAATTGGTTTGTAATAAATTCGCCACGCCCCCTTGTACCTGCATGACCTATGGCAGGCCAGGCAGGGCAAACGATCACCCCAAGAGCTGGATACCGTGTATATTATTTAAACATAAAATAGACCGCCTGCTTTTGGCGGCCTAATATATAGTGCAGTGTCATATATGTGTCGGCCTTTTACTGATGTTTAGTCTTTAAATATACGCCGGTCTAAATTGTAGGATCAAAATGTCTGACTGTGCGTTGATATTCTGGAAAATTAGGCACGTGTTTGAACTCTCAGACAAGTATTATTTTGTGATTTGTAACAAGAATTGAGTTATATTACAGAAGCAGATTACCAACAGTGGAGTTCGCTACATACATGTATCTTGTTTGTATTGTGTTAAATCCACGATGCTCGCACTGGGTAAGGACACGCCCCGTTTTGACATATTTTAAAAAATATTTTAAACAATACTGTACATGTATACGAGTCCATGCGTTGTTCCATTCAGTATTCTACAGTTGAAGTGGACAGAACAGAACATACAAAGAATAAATCTTTAATATCGCTCTATTTTTTATATAATATATATCAAGCGTTCGATTTCGGATAGTCTGACAGTATTTTTTAATAATTACCCATAAAGCAAAACGATACACAATTTAAACACGAATTTTTAAAATCTATATCATAGGCATATGATTTCAACTGTGCGTAACTATATTTTTCCGTTATGTACTTTCTTGTTGGGGTACGTGAGATGGAAACGTGGATCTAGGTTCATGCTAGGAAGAATCATTACTGTACACACTGTTGAATTCAAAAGCCAATGATAGATCTATATCGTTTTAGAAAAATGCAATTTATTGTTCCATACTAAATTAATGAAACGTTTACCGAGTTATAAACATTTTATATCTGGTATAATACACTGTTCTTTTTTGCATTTTGATTGACAAAACTATATTATTAATACTTGGCCCGTTTCAACCCACTTCCTATAACACGCGTAATGAACACGCGTAATGTGCACGCGTCTCCAGTTGCATTGACCGTAAACTTATCTGTGTACACATACCGATTTAGGAATTTTCTCACATTTGTATAATCAATAATACGTACAGAAACAATTATCCGCTCGCCCAAATTGTCCGGCGGTTATCGCCATGACTGCATACATCATCAAAGATATTTAGTGTTTACTTAGGTTATATGATAAATAGAATCTTACATTTATGCTCATTCCTTACCATTTTTAGCTATTGCTTAAGGTGAATAATAGTGATACTGATATGTACGTCGTCCTTTCGTCGTTGTCCGTCTTCAACTTTTGACTCATTAACACTATAGGCCACAGTTTTTACTCTTGGTCACAACATTTGTCTCTATGAAATTTAGGTCAAGTTTGAAACTGGTTCATCTGGGGTAAAAAACTAGGTCACTAGGTCAAATCACAGAAAAAACTTGTTAACACTTCAGAGGTCACATTTTCAACTGAATCCTTTTGAAACTTGGTCCGAATGTACGTCTCCATGAAACCTAGGCCAAGTTTGGATCTGGGTCACATGGGGTCAAAAACTGGGTCAAATCACAGAAAAACATTGTAGTTTACATTCTACAGGTAACATTTTCAACTGAATCCTTTTGAAACTTTGTCAGAATGTTTGAAATTTAGGCCAAGCTGCTTGAATCTGGGTCAAATGGGGTCAAAAACTAGGTCACCCGGTCAACTGTTCAAAAATTTCGCAAATATATTCGATCTCACATTTTAGCTCTCCTGTCACAATTGAACAGAGCAGAACATATATTACGATAAACACAATAAGGGCAATAAACACAAAAGGTGTATACACAATAAACATATAAATATATAAAATGTACCTAAATAAGTAAATATTAATAATAATGCAGTGTTTCTTCCAGCTCTGATTTTTTGGGGGTCAAACATGACCCCCTGTAGCAGAATTTGGGGGTCATTAGAAATTTTAGGGGGTCATTATCTCATACCTTAAAATTGAATGACTACCAGGGCAATGTTGTTCGGTAGGTACTAAAGTCCAAATCAGTTCGGAACGGGTGTTTATATAACGGCTACATATGTTGCAATTTGCGGGTCTTAGCAGGGGCTATTAGAAAGTAAAAAAAAAAACGATTTGGGCGGAGCGGCGATTTTCCTTTCGAACTTGTAATAATTGACGTAATTAACACATTACATAAATAAAACTGGCATTGGTATGGCCTCTAATTGTTTATTCTGAATGAAAATCGTCGATGTATTTAGCGCCGCAGATTTTTTAAATGAAGACCGTTCAATAAACTTTATAATGAATGCGAACAAGCGTCTACCGATTGATCGGAAACGACTAAAAGCCGTATGACCGTACGCAATACGTACGGTTTTGAATAATTCGACGACGAATAAAACCCTGCGTCACGGAAAACGCACAGGCTGAATTTCATTGCGTCAAAGATGAAATACGTGCGCCAAAAACGCGCTCTGGAAGAAACACTGATAATGTGTTAGGTCGGTTTTCATGTCAACATGTCTGTGAACCTGATGCGGAGTGATACACTTCAGATGAGGGAGCTGGAATGTGACATGAAATATACCGACCTTACACTTTGTTTTTTTTGTTGCAGAGCTTTCCAACTGAGGAATTTCCAATCACTGATGGTGTCTAGTTTGATTGATGGTCACACATGGACGATGAAGGACTGAACATATTTGAAACATTGCATTGTAGATCTACACTCAACATTGAGGTAATTGCAGTAAGTGTTTTAAATTTACTTGACTTATTTGGAAGCAAATCATCTGTTCTCATGAATACGGTAAGGCCTGAATTGAAAAAAAAATTACCTGGTTTGCCTTTACCTACCCTGAATTTCAGGGGCGAGGCGGTAGGTCTGAAAAATATTTTATTTAGGTTTTTGGCCTGAAGACTGAAATTGTGTGCCTGTGGTTTTTAATTTCTCTTCAGAACGGAATTTTTCGGTACCAATCTACTCAAAGTAAATTCACAAGCGACGTGTTGCATTAGAAGTAGTTTGAAGTAGCCTTGAACCTCATGTAGCCGGTGTATCAAACGAAATTGACAAAATAGATATAAATCACTAACTCCTCGACACATATTTTGTTGGAAACTGCTAAAATGACCTTTAATCTTTAATTAGACGGCAAAATCACATCAAATGACCTTTGGAATCGGAAAAAATAAATGTAAACAAACACCATGTAAAATTTCAGGAAAGGGAAATAACCCCATCTATCCGGTGCTATAATAACTTTTTCCAAGTAAATTTGGTCCAGTTTGTTGACAAGTTGATTTTTTCCCGCTAAAATTTGCACACCCTTTTTATCAATGGATGACGTCATAGCTGTCAAAATTATGTTTGATAAATAAACAAGCGAGCATTGAATACATGCATGTCAAACTTTGCCGATTAAATAAGGATTTACTCGTAGTGAAGGCATGGTGTAAGTTTTTGTTGTGATTTCATTCAGAAATTGGTCAATTTCGTATTTATTTATTTATTTACTCGTCAGTTATTGTAAACAATCCTGCAGGCAATGTCACGAGAAAAAGAATCTACAATTTCATGAGAAAATTACATACACCGGTACCGTGGATACACCGGCTTCATGGGGTTTCACTATATCCGCCAAAGGCCTTTAACGTTTGCCGATAAAAGACGATAAAAGACGTCTAAGAGACCGACGCCACGTCTAAATATAGGAATAGGTTGCAGGTGCAATGAAAACTTACCCAGAATCTATAAATGGATTCGCATGTTTACGTATCAACAAAAATTACAATATTTCTATTGTTAGCGTAGTTTACTTTAAATTATTTCACCATCATTTTCTATGGAATAACAGATTTAGATTTATATAATTATTATTTAAGTACCATTTCTTCATATGCATATTTGCACTTCAAAATACGCGGCGCGTATGATTGACGTTCGAATGAAAAAAATAAAACCGCAAGGATTTCTGAAATAATTTTTTTTGAGTCAGCGGGATTTTTTCAGGTCGGTCGGTAAAGGGCAAACAAACTTAATTAGGGCCCTGCAAATTTTTTGCAGGTGCCCTATCACCCTGTCCGTCCACATTTTTCATGTTTTTTCTTAATAACTTGCAAACCGTTAATGGTAGCGACTTCAAACTTTAAACATAATGTCACAGCAACAATACACTATTGTATGCCAAGTTATGTTACTCCAGCTACAATATTGTAAGAATTATGGCCCTTTGTAAAATTACAATTTTCCTCATTTTTATACGCCCTTTGAAAAACGGGATGTATTATGTGAACACCCTTGGCGGGCTGGCGTGCGGGCGGCGGCGTCCAATAGTGAAATTGGCCTTGTCTGTACTCTAGCTCAAACAGTTTTCATCCGATCATCTTCAAACTTGCTGACAATGCTTATGGGTGTAATATCTAGGCCAAGTTCCATTATAGGCCAAATTGGTGCAGGTTCTTCTTGGGTTATGGTCCTTCGGTTACCAAAAAAATGTGAAATTGGCCTTGTCTGTACTCAAACAGTTTTCATCCGATCATCTTCAAACTTGCTGACAATGCTTATGGGTGTAATATCTAGGCCAAGTTCGATTATAGGCCAAATCGGTGCAGGCCTTCTTGGGTTATGGTCCTTCTTTTACCAAAAAAATGTGAAATTGGCCTTGCCTGTACTCAAACTCAAGCAGTTTTCATCCGATCATCTTCAAATTTGCTGACAATGCTTATGGGTGAAATATCTAGGCCAAGTTCGATTATAGGCCAAATAGGTGCAGGCCTTCTTGGGTTATGGTCCTTCTTTTATCAAAAAAATGTGAAATTGGCCTTGTCTGTACTCTAGCTCATTCAGTTTTCATCCGATCATCTTCAAACTTGCTGACAATGCTTATGGGTGTAATATCTAGGCCAAGTTCGATTATAGGCCATATCGGTGAAGGCTTTCTTTGGTTATGGTCCTTCGGTTACCAAAAAAATGTGAAATTGGCCTTGTCTGTACTCTAGCTCAAACAGTTTTCATCCGATCATCTTCAAACTTGCTGACAATGCTTATGGGTGTAATATCTAGGCCATGTTCGATTATAGGCCCAATCGGTGCAGGCCTTCTTGGGTTATGGTCCTTCTTTTACCAAAAAAATGTGAAATTGGCCTTGTCTGTACTCTAGCTCAAACAATTTTCATCCGATCGTCTTCAAACTTGCTGACGATGCTCATGGGTGTAATATCTAGGCCAAGATAAGTTTCCGGATGATTGTTCAAAAATGTTTTGACATAATATGGGCTTTTATTTCATAATCAATATTTTTTGTCACTAGCACAACCAAGACGGGCGTATTTTGTGACATTTTGGCATCTTGTTCATCTTTTTTTATGCCCCCGGAACCGATGGTTCGGGGGCATATTAAAATCGCACCGTCCGTCCGTCAGTCCGTCCGTCAGTCCGTCCGTCCGTCCGGATTCGTTTCCACTCAATAATTCAAGCAGTGTTTATCCGATCTTCACCAAACTTCATGAAAATGTGTAAGGCCATGAGATCTAGGTCAAGTTCGATAAACAGTCAAATTGACCTAGCCGCTTCAGAGTTACGGCCCTTGACACATAGAAAAATGGCGTTTTTTTTGGTTTCCGCTCAATAACTCAAGCATTTGTCATTGGATCTTCACCAAACCTCATGAAAATGTGAAAGGCTACGAGATCTAGGTCAGGTTTGATAACCAGTCAAATTGACGAAGCCACTTTAGAGTTACGGCCCTTGACACATAGAAAAATGGCGTTTTTTTTGGTTTCCGCTCAATAACTCAAGCATTTGTCATCGGATCTTCACCAAACCTCATGAAAATGTGTAAGGCTACGAGATCTAGGTCAAGTTCGATAACCAGTCAAATTGACCTAGCCGTTTTAGAGTTACGGCCCTTGACACATAGAAAAATGGTGTTTTTTTTGGTTTCCGCTCAATAACTTAAGCATTTGTCATTGGATCTTCACCAAACCTCATGAAAATGTGAAAGGCTATGAGATCTAGGTCAGGTTTGATAACCAGTCAAATTGACGTAGCCACTTTAGAGTTACGGCCCTTGACACGTAGGAAAATGGCGTTTTTTTTTGGTTTCTGCTCAATAACTCAAGCATTTATCATCTGATCTTCACCAAACCTCATGAAAAAGTGTACAGCTATAAGGTCTAGATCAAGATCGGTCAGGTTCGGTAACCGTTCAAATTTACCAAGACACTTCAGAGTTGCGGGCCTTCACACATAGAAAAATGGTGTTTCTTCCCGTTTCCGCTCAATAACTCAAGCATTTGTCATCGGATCTTCGTCAAACCTTTTGAAACATGAAAAGGTGTACGGCCATAAGATCTAGGTCATGTTAGATAACAAGATTTCAAATTGACCTACACGCTTAAGAGTTATGGCCCTTTACACAAAGAAAAATATGTCAATATCACATTTGCCCAATATATTATGACACATCTGTGACGGTGCTGATATCTTAACGTTACGTTACTATCAAAGCATGCACGGGGGCATGTGTCGTCCTATGGAGACAGCTCTTGTTCTACATTACTTCAAAACCGTTACAGATATTGGAATGAAACTTGCTATACATATTGACAGTGACAATACGCACATGTGTAGCAACGGGCAACAACTCTAGCTTTAAATAATTTTGGCTTGTGCCCCTTTTTCGATTTCAAAACTTTAACATTGGCCATAGTTCAAAAACTTTTCTTCAAGATATTCAAATGAAACTTGCAATACTTATTGACAATGATAACGACAGGGCCCTGATCACGACAGTGATGGTTCTAGTTTTAATTAAGCCTAATGAAGCCTGTTTGCTTTGTTCCTCGTTGTAGATGCAGGTTGTAGGTGCTAGCTTGTCTACACCAAGTGTAGAAAGTGTCCGGTTTCATGCTAGGCGTTGTCATACCAAAGACAAAATTAAAATAGTACCAGAAATTCCCTTGCTAGAGGCTCGAGAATTTCTGGCTTCTCTTCTCTTTCTCATACCCGCGATGAACTACAACAAGAAATAAACATACAAAAGGCCACAGAATCAAACACAGCAGAACTGATGTGACAATAAACACAATAAGCGTTAACTCAATAAACACAATAAGCGTTAACTGAATAAACACAATAAGCGTTAACTGAATAAACACAATAAGCGTAAACTCAATAAACACTAAGCGTAAACACAATAAGCGTTAACTCAATAAACACAATAAGCGTTAACGCAACATACATATAAATATATAAAATGTACCTAAATAAGTAAATATTAATAAAAATGTGTTAGGTCGGTTTTCATGTCAACAGGTCTGTGAACCTGATGCAGAGTGATACACTTCATATTCAGGGAGATGGCTTGTTGACATGAAATATACCGACCTAACACTTTGTTTATATTGTTGTAGAGCTTTCCAATGGAGGAATTTCCAATCACTGATGGTGTCTAGTTTGATTGATGGTCACACATGGACGATGAAGGACTTAACATTGCATTGTAGATCTTAACTCAACATTCAGGTTAGTGCAGTAAGTGTTTTAAATTTACTTGACTTATTTGGAAGCAAATCATCTGTTCTCAATGAATATGGTAAGGCCTGAATTAAAAAAATACCTGGTTTGCCCTTTACCTACCCTGAATTTCAAGGGCTGAAAAACATTTTATTTAGGTTTTTGGCCTGAAGACTGAAATTGTGTGTCTGTGGTTTTTAATTTCTCTTCAGAACAGAATTTTTAGGTACCAATCTACTCAAAGTAAATTCACAAGCGACATGCCGCATTAGAAGTCGTTTGAAGTAGATCACAATAACGTTTAATGTTTGCCGATAAAAGACGTCTATGAGACCGGCGGCACGCCTAAATATAGGAATAGGTTGCAGGTGCAATGAAAACTTACCCAGAATCTATAATCGGACACGTATAAATTACGTATCAACAAAAATTGCAATATTTCTATTTTTAGCGTAGTTTACTTGAAATTATTGCACCAGCATTTTCTATGGAATGACAGATTTAGATTTATATAACTATTATTTAAGTACCATTTCTTCATATGCATATTTGCACTTCAAAATACGCGGCGCGTATGATTGACGTTCAAATGAAAAAAATAAAACCGCAAGGATTTCTCAAATAATTTTTTTTTGAGTCAGCGGAATTTTTTTGGGTCGGTCGGTAAAGGGCAAACAAACTTAATTTTAATTAAGCCTAATGATCCTTTGGGCACTTGTGAAATATATCTATGTTTACAAGAAATGTTTCAAATATGTATACTGACCAGATGAAAAACAACATGGTTTTTATGCCCCCAAATCTATAGATTGGGACATATTTGGTATGTAACATCATCTAGTCTCACTTGTGTAAATGATTTCTAAGGTTACCAAATGTGCATTTACACATGTGAGCGACCTAGGGGCTCTATCTCTTGTAATAAGTGAAGGGTTAAATTTGGCATCCTTGAAATGTTTGAAGTTGTTTTTTGTAGGCCTAAGATGATACATTACCAGAGATTGATCCATCTAAACAGTTCTACTTAGGTCAGCGCCACAGGCGATGCCATGCTGTCAAAGGTCATTGGTGCTACATCATTAAACATTGGGTTTGTTGCCAGTCATGGGCCTCACTGAGATTTTGTGTTGGATATTCAGCAAGAACTTGTCACTACAGGGTCGATTCTAGGTAAGATTATTTAATGTAGCACACAAGGTGTGAACAGACTGAATGTTTACTCTGACTTAGAATGCAAGAGGATACTACAGTATGTATTCTTCACAAGGGATGAAGTCCGTGGGATTTGTGTCTATATTCTGAATGTCAATCCCCTGTATGAGATTCATTGTGTAGACACTGCCTGTTTGCTTTGTTCCTTGTTGAAGATGCAGGTTGTAGGTGGTGCGTGCTAGGCCAGAGTGAAAAATAAGTCCTGTGCATATCCTGTGGGCTACATACCTTGCAGTCTGCTACACACTCGGTACACATGTATGCTATACCTCTTATAAGAGACATGTAGACACATGTGTACAACATGTGTGCAACAACGCGTAGTAGGCATCTAAAATGCTACACTCCCTCTCTTAATGCATCTAAAATGCATCGCCATTTCTCTTAATGCATCTAAAATGCATCGCCATTTCTCTTAATGCATCTAAAATGCATCGCCATTTCTCTTAATGCATCTAAAATGCAACCCCCCCCCTCTCTTAATGCATCTAAAATGCAACGCCATTTCTCTTAATGCATCTAAAATGTACACCCCTCTCTTAAAGCATCTAAAATGCGACAGGCCCTTTGTAGACACATCCGGAGTGCTACATCCAATGTGAGAGACGTCTCAACTTCCCCCACCCTCTACCATGTGTGCATCCACTGCAGGACACACACACTAGTCTTTCTACTTCTCTTTCTTATTTCTTATAGGTGTGTCAAAAGTTTGAAATTGGACACCAAAGGTAAATTACTACTGGAATTCTTGAAAATTCTATTTTAGTACATGTATGTTGAAATTTATTTCTCTGTAGCTATGTTCATGGTTTCAAAATGCGTTTTACATTTTAAATGTGGTTCTTTTTTATTTATTTCATGAAGTTAGGATAAAGTTAGGACAAAGTTAGGACAAAGTTAGGTTCGCTACTACATTAAATCAGAAAAACCACAACGCAACTATCCTAAGCAACACCCACACATAAGCCAAAGAAACAATCATAGACCCAAGTCCCGTATTCTGGACATGATCATATGGCAACAGTAAGACCTGACCCTGTCTCAAGTTTCATGTTACATTTAAAAAGAGAAATAAAGGCATTGGACATGTGAATGAGGTTTCAGATATCAATCTTGTTTCAAATAATTGTTGTAAAAATAAATACCTCGCTTCTTAGGATAAAATAATGTAAGGTAGGTTTATGGAACTTTCAGAACCTATTTTTACTGGAAGTTTCATAATAGGGTTTATTTAACTATTCAATTAGTGGTGGTATGTTTAGTGGAATGTTTTCTTTGACACTTATGTTGGATTTTATATTAAGGTTTAGGGTAAGGATCTATGTTAAACAAATTTTTATTATTTTAAAATTATTCAAAATACTTTTAATCAACATACCACCTTGCATAAGGGGCGTTATGATCTGGAGCTCAGCAGCTGTCAACCTTTTTATCTTCAGTTTGACACTGTATTTTAGCTCTTGAGCATTGGTTATTTCAATCCTTTGAATCAATAGTCTATGGACTTTTGGTCAATGTTGATGAGATACAGTGGTAATAATTAGGCTTTATGTGCATAGCTTGTAGGTTTAGGTGATAAGTAAATGAAATTAACCATTCACAAATTGGTTAATTAATCATGTTAGGATTATGATATAGCTATGCTCAACATACCCCCCTCCCAACCCCTTCAAGTGTAGTTATAACTAAATTATAGGCAACTGTAATTGTGTATAGGGATCATGTAATGGTTCCATTATCCATAAGGTGTGACGCATTAAGAGCTTGTGAGGATCATAATTTAACCTTCCATTTATTTCATTTAAATAAGGTCATGTTCAATGCAAAAGCTTTCAACTTATTTTTTCAATGTCCCACCTCAATACTTCAGCATATTTTTCTGCATATAGTGTGTCAATTTCTCTTCAACTGTATATTTTCTTGTTTTAAATAATACAGGTTTAGGGTCATAAGGTTTAGTTAATGTAGGCATTTAGCTATTGAGGTGGACTTAGGGTCATATGATCATTGCTCCTTTGTACAAGGTCTAAAGGCAGAGAAATTGTCAACCCTCATGCCTCTGTTAGGATATTTTTTTTTGCATTTTCATACTTTGTTGTAATCATGAACATACTTACTACTGAAATAGTCTATGCATGTTTATCTAATTCAGCTCAAAGATCATTATTCGAATGTCTAATTACTGTTCAAAAATTAACACTGAGAGCATTAAATTAGTATTTACTTGATTGGTTCCAATTACTTCTTAACTGGTACTCTCTAATCATCTTGAAAAGACACCCAATGGTCTGTGGCTGATATGCTGTTTGCCCCTTTACTAAGTCTTCATTTCTAAACATGTGCCTTTTGATTGCTAAGTGCTAGCTTGTCTACACCAAGTGTAGAAAGTGTCCGGTTTCATGCTAGGCGTTGTCATACCAAAGACAAAATAAAAATGGTACCAGAAATTTCCTTGCTAGAGGCTCGAGAATTTCTGGCTTCTCTTCTCTTTCTCATACCCGCGATGAACTACAACAAGAAATAAACATACAAAAGGCCACAGAATCAAACACAGCAGAACTGATGTGACAATAAACACAATAAGCGTTAACTGAATAAACGCAATAAGCGTTAACTGAATAAACACAATAAGCGTAAACTCAATAAGCGTAAACTCAATAAACACTAAGCGTAAACACAATAAGCGTTAACTCAATAAACACAATAAGCGTTAACGCAACATACATATAAATATATAAAATGTACCTAAATAAGTAAATATTAATAAAAATGTGTTCGGTCGGTTTTCATGTCAACAGGTCTGTGAACCTGATGCGGAGTGATACACTTCATATTCAGGGAGATGGCTTGTTGACATGAAATATACCGACCTAACACTTTGTTTATATTGTTGTAGAGCTTTCCAATGGAGGAATTTCCAATCACTGATGGTGTCTAGTTTGATTGATGGTCACACATGGACGATGAAGGACTTAACATTGCATTGTAGATCTTAACTCAACATTCAGGTTAGTGCAGTAAGTGTTTTAAATTTACTTGACTTATTTGGAAGCAAATCATATGTTCTCAATGAATATGGTAAGGCCTGAATTAAAAAAATACCTGGTTTGCCCTTTACCTACCCTGAATTTCAAGGGCTGAAAAACATTTTATTTAGGTTTTTGGCCTGAAGACTGAAATTGTGTGTCTGTGGTTTTTAATTTCTCTTCAGAACAGAATTTTTAGGTACCAATCTACTCAAAGTAAATTCACAAGCGACATGCCGCATTAGAAGTCGTTTGAAGTAGATCACAATAACGTTTAATGTTTGCCGATAAAAGACGTCTATGAGACCGGCGGCACGCCTAAATATAGGAATAGGTTGCAGGTGCAATGAAAACTTACCCAGAATCTATAATCGGACACGTATAAATTACGTATCAACAAAAATTGCAATATTTCTATTTTTAGCGTAGTTTACTTGAAATTATTGCACCAGCATTTTCTATGGAATGACAGATTTAGATTTATATAACTATTATTTAAGTACCATTTCTTCATATGCATATTTGCACTTCAAAATACGCGGCGCGTATGATTGACGTTCAAATGAAAAAAATAAAACCGCAAGGATTTCTCAAATAATTTTTTTTTGAGTCAGCGGAATTTTTTTGGGTCGGTCGGTAAAGGGCAAACAAACTTAATTTTAATTAAGCCTAATGATCCTTTGGGCACTTGTGAAATATATCTATGTTTACAAGAAATGTTTCAAATATGTATACTGACCAGATGAAAAACAACATGGTTTTTATGCCCCCAAATCTATAGATTGGGACATATTTGGTATGTAACATCATCTAGTCTCACTTGTGTAAATGATTTCTAAGGTTACCAAATGTGCATTTACACATGTGAGCGACCTAGGGGCTCTATCTCTTGTAATAAGTGAAGGGTTAAATTTGGCATCCTTGAAATGTTTGAAGTTGTTTTTTGTAGGCCTAAGATGATACATTACCAGAGATTGATCCATCTAAACAGTTCTACTTAGGTCAGCGCCACAGGCGATGCCATGCTGTCAAAGGTCATTGGTGCTACATCATTAAACATTGGGTTTGTTGCCAGTCATGGGCCTCACTGAGATTTTGTGTTGGATATTCAGCAAGAACTTGTCACTACAGGGTCGATTCTAGGTAAGATTATTTAATGTAGCACACAAGGTGTGAACAGACTGAATGTTTACTCTGACTTAGAATGCAAGAGGATACTACAGTATGTATTCTTCACAAGGGATGAAGTCCGTGGGATTTGTGTCTATATTCTGAATGTAAATCCCCTGTATGAGATTCATTGTGTAGACACTGCCTGTTTGCTTTGTTCCTTGTTGAAGATGCAGGTTGTAGGTGGTGCGTGCTAGGCCAGAGTGAAAAATAAGTCCTGTGCATATCCTGTGGGCTACATACCTTGCAGTCTGCTACACACTCGGTACACATGTATGCTATACCTCTTATAAGAGACATGTAGACACATGTGTACAACATGTGTGCAACAACGCGTAGTAGGCATCTAAAATGCTACACTCCCTCTCTTAATGCATCTAAAATGCATCGCCATTTCTCTTAATGCATCTAAAATGCATCGCCATTTCTCTTAATGCATCTAAAATGCATCGCCATTTCTCTTAATGCATCTTAAATGCAACCCCCCCCCCCCCCCTCTCTTAATGCATCTAAAATGCAACGCCATTTCTCTTAATGCATCTAAAATGTACACCCCTCTCTTAAAGCATCTAAAATGCGACAGGCCCTAGTGATCCGACGATAGTCGCCGACAATCGAACTATCGTCGCTGTAAGGTCGAAGTCGCCGACTATCGATAGTGAATTGGAACAATCGATAGTCGCCAGTAATTGACTGCCATGTGAAGTGGTCTGTGGCAATTGAAAATTAGAACCGTTTCCCCTTATTTAAGATAAACATATCGCTCATTTACTTGTATGGATCATTTTAATGGAATCAATATGCGTTGCGCTTGCGTATGCCTCATAGACCACACCGCCATTGCTTGTTTGTTTATGTTTTGACGCACGCGCGAGAATCTAATAGAATCGCTAAATCACAATTTTTACAAGGAGTATATCCACAATCCTTAAATAAACCCCGCCTCCAAGCTCTATATATTTCTATTGGGAGGCGGAGTCTACGGCTACTAGAACGATTTACCGCACATCGATTTGTACGGAGTTTCTGAAGCGAGGAAAAATAAATCCAATTACCGTATATTTAGATTCGTATTTCTGCTTTAGAGCAATAATGAGCGGCGACAATTAAATCATAAGTTCATGCAAGTATCTAAAATAACATAATTTGATATTTTAGACGTTTATGGCAACCGGAATTGTGCCATTTCCGATTGTCATATATTTTCGCGACCTTATTTTGTAAATCGAAAGCATAGTAATACTGTTCATCTTAACCCACCCAGAATTGTTTATTTACACAATATACACGTATTTATTTGTTGTTTTCTGGTCTTCTGAAGCTATATAGGAAAATGCTTTAATAATAACTTTTCTTTATTTGATGAAATATTACAAGAAGGCTTCATTCATGTACTAATTATTTACATGACACAATTTTACATAATCTAACATTTATAACACAAGCTGAAGCTAAAAGCAATGATCACAATATCATTATTGTTTAATTTGAAAAGATCAGTTTATTACCATAAATAGTTTCAACCTTTTAAAATTCATACATTAGGCCACCGTCAAGTAGAGTTCTACTCTATGTTTTAGAAAATGATCAATTAATATTGACTTTAACTGTTTATAAGGGTCCTGAGACTGGGGTCACACCCGGGTAACCACTACAGTCAATTACTTTGGTTCATTGCTCATAGTCTTAGGAACATGAGGCAAATTAATTCTCTCTTTCGACTGGAAAAACTATGAAGTCAATGTTCATTCGAGTTTTCGATAGCACAATCGATTGTACCATCGATAGTGAAATGAAAATTCGATTCAATTATCGATAGTGATTTTGGTCCGATTTTGGAACACTAACAGGCCCTTTGTAGACACATCCGGAGTGCTACATCCAATGTGAGAGACGTCTCAACTTCCCCCACCCTCTACCATGTGTGCATCCACTGCAGGACACACACACTAGTCTTTCTACTTCTCTTTCTTATTTCTTATAGGTGTGTCAAAAGTTTGAAATTGGACACCAAAGGTAAATTACTACTGGAATTCTTGAAAATTCTATTTTAGTACATGTATGTTGAAATTTATTTCTCTGTAGCTATGTTCATGGTTTCAAAATGCGTTTTACATTTTAAATGTGGTTCTTTTTTATTTATTTCATGAAGTTAGGATAAAGTTAGGACAAAGTTAGGACAAAGTTAGGTTCGCTACTACATTAAATCAGAAAAACCACAACGCAACTATCCTAAGCAACACCCACACATAAGCCAAAGAAACAATCATAGACCCAAGTCCCGTATTCTGGACATGATCATATGGCAACAGTAAGACCTGACCCTGTCTCAAGTTTCATGTTACATTTAAAAAGAGAAATAAAGGCATTGGACATGTGAATGAGGTTTCAGATATCAATCTTGTTTCAAATAATTGTTGTAAAAATAAATACCTCGCTTCTTAGGATAAAATAATGTAAGGTAGGTTTATGGAACTTTCAGAACCTATTTTTACTGGAAGTTTCATAATAGGGTTTATTTAACTATTCAATTAGTGGTGGTATGTTTAGTGGAATGTTTTCTTTGACACTTATGTTGGATTTTATATTAAGGTTTAGGGTAAGGATCTATGTTAAACAAATTTTTATTATTTTAAAATTATTCAAAATACTTTTAATCAACATACCACCTTGCATAAGGGGCGTTATGATCTGGAGCTCAGCAGCTGTCAACCTTTTTATCTTCAGTTTGACACTGTATTTTAGCTCTTGAGCATTGGTTATTTAAATCCTTTGAATCAATAGTCTATGGACTTTTGGTCAATGTTGATGAGATACAGTGGTAATAATTAGGATTTATGTGCATAGCTTGTAGGTTTAGGTGATAAGTAAATGAAATTAACCATTCACAAATTGGTTAATTAATCATGTTAGGATTATGATATAGCTATGCTCAACATACCCCCCTCCCAACCCCTTCAAGTGTAGTTATAACTAAATTATAGGCAACTGTAATTGTGTATAGGGATCATGTAATGGTTCCATTATCCATAAGGTGTGACGCATTAAGAGCTTGTGAGGATCATAATTTAACCTTCCATTTATTTCATTTAAATAAGGTCATGTTCAATGCAAAAGCTTTCAACTTATTTTTTCAATGTCCCACCTCAATACTTCAGCATATTTTTCTGCATATAGTGTGTCAATTTCTCTTCAACTGTATATTTTCTTGTTTTAAATAATACAGGTTTAGGGTCATAAGGTTTAGTTAATGTAGGCATTTAGCTATTGAGGTGGACTTAGGGTCATATGATCATTGCTCCTTTGTACAAGGTCTAAAGGCAGAGAAATTGTCAACCCTCATGCCTCTGTTAGGATATTTTTTTTTGCATTTTCATACTTTGTTGTAATCATGAACATACTTACTACTGAAATAGTCTATGCATGTTTATCTAATTCAGCTCAAAGATCATTATTCGAATGTCTAATTACTGTTCAAAAATTAACACTGAGAGCATTAAATTAGTATTTACTTGATTGGTTCCAATTACTTCTTAACTGGTACTCTCTAATCATCTTGAAAAGACACCCAATGGTCTGTGGCTGATATGCTGTTTGCCCCTTTACTAAGTCTTCATTTCTAAACATGTGCCTTTTGATTGCTAAGTGCTAGCTTGTCTACACCAAGTGTAGAAAGTGTCCGGTTTCATGCTAGGCGTTGTCATACCAAAGACAAAATAAAAATGGTACCAGAAATTTCCTTGCTAGAGGCTCGAGAATTTCTGGCTTCTCTTCTCTTTCTCATACCCGCGATGAACTACAACAAGAAATAAACATACAAAAGGCCACAGAATCAAACACAGCAGAACTGATGTGACAATAAACACAATAAGCGTTAACTGAATAAACGCAATAAGCGTTAACTGAATAAACACAATAAGCGTAAACTCAATAAGCGTAAACTCAATAAACACTAAGCGTAAACACAATAAGCGTTAACTCAATAAACACAATAAGCGTTAACGCAACATACATATAAATATATAAAATGTACTAAATAAGTAAATATTAATAAAAATGTGTTCGGTCGGTTTTCATGTCAACAGGTCTGTGAACCTGATGCGGAGTGATACACTTCATATTCAGGGAGATGGCTTGTTGACATGAAATATACCGACCTAACACTTTGTTTATATTGTTGTAGAGCTTTCCAATGGAGGAATTTCCAATCACTGATGGTGTCTAGTTTGATTGATGGTCACACATGGACGATGAAGGACTTAACATTGCATTGTAGATCTTAACTCAACATTCAGGTTAGTGCAGTAAGTGTTTTAAATTTACTTGACTTATTTGGAAGCAAATCATCTGTTCTCAATGAATATGGTAAGGCCTGAATTAAAAAAATACCTGGTTTGCCCTTTACCTACCCTGAATTTCAAGGGCTGAAAAACATTTTATTTAGGTTTTTGGTCTGAAGACTGAAATTGTGTGTCTGTGGTTTTTAATTTCTCTTCAGAACAGAATTTTTAGGTACCAATCTACTCAAAGTAAATTCACAAGCGACATGCCGCATTAGAAGTCGTTTGAAGTAGATCACAATAACGTTTAATGTTTGCCGATAAAAGACGTCTATGAGACCGGCGGCACGCCTAAATATAGGAATAGGTTGCAGGTGCAATGAAAACTTACCCAGAATCTATAATCGGACACGTATAAATTACGTATCAACAAAAATTGCAATATTTCTATTTTTAGCGTAGTTTACTTGAAATTATTGCACCAGCATTTTCTATGGAATGACAGATTTAGATTTATATAACTATTATTTAAGTACCATTTCTTCATATGTGACGACGTCTGATAAAAGGGGGCTTGTTGACTTTGACGTCGTTCCGAGAAAAACGTCAATTTATCGACGTTACTTTTTATCACGTTTTGTCAGCATGATGATGTCGTTGTTTGCATGATTAAAACAAAAGCACCCCACCTACACCCTTAAAAATTGTTGACGGACAAAATAATACCGTGATACGGCTTGTTGTGGTTTTATCCGCTTGAATACGTCATCAAAAAATCGTCATACGACCTTTGAACTCAGTCACTGCTGCTGAATCCACGCGATGCTGGTGTGCGAAAGATTGTTGTGAAGTTTTACGTATTTTAACTATGTTTCAGCATAAGTCTTGTTTACTTGAAGGTAAGTTAGATTAAAGATTAGTTCTGCCATACTTTACCTTGCATTTGCGGCTTGGTTAATAGTCATTTGCATCATTGAAGACTTCTAAAAATAAACCGACCCACCCGGAAGTGAATGTTTTGTTTATAGCAACCATAACTTTTACGGGTTTAATCGATGTTTTAAAACTGGTAGGCATAATCTTTGGGGCTGTAACATGATTTAAAACATAACAATATCATGCACACTTGCTGCATAAAGCTTAAACCCAGCAGAGCAAGTCTTATGAATCGCCAATAAATCTAAATGGTTTCGACCTCAAAACTTTCGTACTCCGCTGAATGTGAGCAATACTCAGTAAACACATTCTGGAATTCATGTAGATGGTCTTATCTAATCTGTTTCCGAACTGTACCTAGACATTCATATGGACCTTACATTGAATTGAACATAATTATTATTGCATCATGAAGTTATTTGTTTAATTAATTATTATTGAATCATGAAGTTATTTGTTTAATTCATTTGTAGATCAACACTATAAACCAATGAAATGGCTGAACTATCTGACACATTGCATGGATGATGAGCTGTAGATGGATATGAAGAATTCCTAACACATCATGTTGATATACTCTTCCATTCTGTACAGGTAATTAAGTTGTGTTGATGAATGCTTGAAATCAGAATTCAGCTTATAAATGTTGACTCAAATAACTGTAAACTACATATGAACATTGTCTGTTTAGTTGCACACCTAGTTAAATTCAGATTCACTCAGTACATGTATTAGCACAGACATATACATGTGCATTTTTGTAGCCCCCCCAGAGTTTGCTTTGTGAAATTAAATGAATTAGGTTGGTTAATTTTATAGTATAAATTTCAACTGTCTAGATGTGCAACTAAACATGTAGTGCTCCTAAGTAGTTAGTTAAGTATGGTACAATACTGGTTGCATGTTATACTTGTAATTACAAATGTATTGGTTTGGGTTAATAGGTATGTCAAAGAAATGAAATAGCATTTTATTTTCTACTCTCGTTTAACACTTCCAGACACATCTAAATTGCAATTTTCTCACATAAAATATCTCACATTATTTTATTGCAATTTCATGGCTTGATTAAATATCATGTGTTTGCTCTCATGTCCTTATGTAGGCATATTTAAATGTTCATTCTAGCCTGGTTCAAGCCAACTGTTCAAATTTCATACATGTATTGATCTTCTTAACATACAGTTGACCAAATCATCTATAATTTCAAGTTGGGTATGTGGTATCAATCAGGATACCATATATTGGAAGTTGCATTGTATAACAGTTAGTTTGTTGGTTTATCCTAATAAGTCATCCAACTGATTATACATGTTGATTGTTCACTATCATAACAGCCACTGTTTTCAAACTACTGTATTTTTAGTCTGCTATGCATTTATTTGTCACAATTCAGACAGTGGTTTAACTTATTATTTACTAATTGACTTTAATTTTTTGCAGAGGAGGATGTATGAGTAGCTGGTAGCTTATGTCTTATGGAAATTGATCACACAGTGGGATTGTATAAAAAGATATGGTAGAATCAACACCTAAGTACTAACAAAAAGTATTCAGGACACATGCCACCATTCAAAGGTACAATGTAAATTGGTATTGCATACATACAAAATTTGCTTAATGCCTAAAGATACTGCATACATTTATATTATTTTTAAAGTACTAATCCCTTTACATTATAACATATATATAATATGCATATGTAAGATTCTGAAAAACTTCTATAATTTCAGGTATACACTATCAATAATCAAGTTACTGATTAGAACCAATGGAGTCAGTAATACATTTAAAAAGTAATTAGGAAACTTAAAGTCCCCTCCAGTTTGAAACTGGTAATGCAAATTATGACATGTATGTTTATGTCAGAAAAGTATAATTATTTGTTATTTTTAGCTCACCTGTCACAAAGTGACAGAGTGAGCTTTTGTGATCACTCTTCGTCCGTCGTCCGTCCGTCCGTCCGTCTGTCAACAATTGGGTTGTGTCCTCTCTAGCGGTCACAATTTTGGCCTAATCTTTATGAAACTTGGTCACAATGATCATCTTAACAAAATCTAGGTCAAGTTCGATATTGGGTCATCTGAGGTCAAAAATTAGGCTACTAGGTCAAGTAATAGAAAAACCTTGTTTTTCATTCTATCAAAGGGAGTGTACTCTGTAATTATACTGGTTGTGATCATGTAAGAGTTGTCTCTCTTACTATATTTTAGTTGTAGAACTACGAAATGTGTACTTGTTAGCAGCTTTGAGGCTTTAATTTAAATTAAAAGCAGAATGTGGATATTAGGGTTATCATCGTTTACAGTGATTGTATGTTTACAAACTATTAAACAATTATTAAGCTGTAATTATAGTCTTATGCAACCTTACTAATCGTTTTACATAGACTTATATAGGGAAAACATATAAAAATCTTCTTCTCTAAAACTACAATGCCTAGAGCTTTGATATTTGGTATGTAGCATCATCTAGTGGTCCCCTACCAAGATTGTTCAAATTATGGCTCTGGGGTCAAAATTGGCCCCGCCCCGGGGGTCACCGTTTTACATAGACTTATATAGGGAAAACATATTAAAATCTTCTCCTCTAAAACTACAATGCCTACAGCTTTGATATTTGGTATGTAGCATCATCTAGTGGTCCCCTACCAAGATTGCTCAAATTATGGCCCTGGGTCAAAATTGGCCCCGGCCCGGGGGTCACCGTTTTACATAGACTTATATAGGGAAAACATATAAAAATCTTCTTCTCTAAAACTACAATGCCTACAGCTTTGATATTTGGTATGTAGCATCATCTAGTGGTCCCCTACCAAGATTGTTCATATTATGCCCCTGGGGTCAAAATTGGCCCCGCCCCGGGGGTCACCGTTTTACATAGACTTATATAGGGAAAACATATAAAAATCTTCTACTCTAAAATTACAATGCCTAGAGCTTTGATATTTGGTATGTAGCATCATCTAGTGGTCCCCTACCAAGATTGTTCATATTATGCCCCTGAGGTCAAAATTGGCCTCGCCCCGGGGGTTACCGTTTTACATAGACTTATATAGGGAAAACATATAAAAATCTTCTTCTCTAAAACTACAATGCCTAGAGCTTTGATATTTGGTATGTAGCATCATCTAGTGGTCCCCTACAAAGATTGTTCATATTATGCCCCTGAGGTCAAAATGGCCCCGCCCCGGGGGTCACCGTTTTACATAGACTTATATAGGGAAAACATATAAAAATCTTCTTCTCTATAACTACAATGCCTAGAGCTTTGATATATGGTATGTAGCACCATCTAGTGGTCCCCTACCAAGATTGTTCAAATTATGCCCCTGAGGTCAAAATTGACCCCGCCCCGGGGGTCACCAGTTTCTATATTTACGCTCTACCTTTGTTAGTCTAAATTGTGCAGGGCTTCATTTATAATCAGGTGAGCGATATAGGGCCATCATGGCCCTCTTGTTTGGTATATTTTCAGCTGAAACGGTACTAGGGAAGAAGAATCTATGAATGGAAGATGACAATTGTCTGATTTCACTGTTTCACTTGACGTCTACTTCTGTATTAATTTGCCAGCAATAAATTTGTGTTTATTTATAACTGTGTTGTCTGATCTCTGCACTTTTAAGTATAAGTTATGTTTACATTTATGTATGATCAATTTTTATGCTAGGTCCTCATTAAATAGCACATCAATTTTTTTTTAATTACTACATTGTAATATATCATTATTCATTAAATCCTTCATAGCACTGGTAGACTGTTATACATGTACATGGATTTCCTACAACTAGAAATATTACACTACATGTGTTTTAAAAAGTGTCAAAAGTAGCATGTTGAATTATTATTCTCCAACTAAATGTATATGTACAGCTTTTAGATGTCACTCACTCAGCCTTATCTTGAATAAAAAAGTGCATGTAGTAGAGGCAGCATTTTGGGATTTTTGTTACTCTTATGAAGAATGGCTACTTAGTTTACCTTAAAGATAACCAAGTACCACATTGGCCCTTTTTTGATGGTGTACTATTTCACATGAGAGGCAAACATGTGCATGTCACAGTCAGTGTTCTATTAACACCCCATTGAAGTATACAAGAGTAAGGCTGTCAGTTGGTTAACTGAAGTAAACTTTTGGCTTCAAACAATACCTTATAATTAGAATGACAATACACAAAACACATTATGAAATACTGATCATGTTAGACTATGACTTTACTGCAAACCACATGCCTCTTCAGTGATACAAAACAATTTGAAGCACAGTATACTCCCTCACAGCAATGAACCCATTGTGCAAAGAAAAGAAGGATATTTTACCTGCACATTAAATAATTTCTTCACTCTTTGGAAACAACTTTATTTTTTGCATTCAAATTTGTGAAAAATGGATTTTTTTTATATATTTTTGTGAAAATTAATTCAGTTGCCATGGTAACATTTCAGACAAATTTTTTTTAACTGGTGTAATGTCATACCATGAAAAAGCTTCTGTTCCATAGGGATGTGAATTGAAGCATTTTCAGTTGTTAAATCTCTATGGTGAAGTTGAATTTCATGTTGAGGCACAAAATGAGTTTTATTATTTTTTTAACTGTTTCCATGGCAACCAAATTTTAAAAAAGGTATGTTATAATTTAAATGAACATTATGTGGAATAAAACTAATTTGTGCCACATATTTTTTTAAGAATGTGTTGTTTTTCAAAATTTTGGCAAAACGATTTTTTTGTTGCCATGGCAACAGTTTAATTTTATTTTTCAAAAATATGTTTTTGCAAAACATTTGAAGTGATGTTTTGACAATTCATTAAATCATTTCCATAAAGTTGGAGACATGAAACCAATATTGGCTTCCCTGACACTACTTCTTCATAATTGACACATACACTAATTTTGTAGATCTTCCACCAAAAAAGCAATTAGTTATCTTATTAAAACCTCCATAAAATCGGAACGACTTGAGATATTCGTCCATTTTTTTCAATTCTATATCGGTAAGATAGTGTTCTTTCCAGAAATAATAAAAAATGAAAATGTCCAATTTTTGCCATAAGCCCCCTTTTATCAGGCGCAGTCACATATGCATATTTGCACTTCAAAATACGCGGCGCGTATGATTGACGTTCAAATGAAAAAAATAAAACCGCAAGGATTTCTCAAATAATTTTTTTTTGAGTCAGCGGAATTTTTTTGGGTCGGTCGGTAAAGGGCAAACAAACTTAATTTTAATTAAGCCTAATGATCCTTTGGGCACTTGTGAAATATATCTATGTTTACAAGAAATGTTTCAAATATGTATACTGACCAGATGAAAAACAACATGGTTTTTATGCCCCCAAAGCTATAGATTGGGACATATTTGGTATGTAACATCATCTAGTCTCACTTGTGTAAATGATTTCTAAGGTTACCAAATGTGCATTTACACATGTGAGCGACCTAGGGGTTCTATCTCTTGTAACAAGTGAAGGGTTAAATTTGGCATCCTTGAAATGTTTGAAGTTGTTTTTTGTAGGCCTAAGATGATACATTACCAGAGATTGATCCATCTAAACAGTTCTACTTAGGTCAGCGCCACAGGCGATGCCATGCTGTCAAAGGTCATTGGTGCTACATCATTAAACATTGGGTTTGTTGCCAGTCATGGGCCTCACTGAGATTTTGTGTTGGATATTCAGCAAGAACTTGTCACTACATGGTCGATTCTAGGTAAGATTATTTAATGTAGCACACAAGGTGTGAACAGACTGAATGTTTACTCTGACTTAGAATGCAAGAGGATACTACAGTATGTATTCTTCACAAGGGATGAAGTCCGTGGGATTTGTGTCTATATTCTGAATGTCAATCCCCTGTATGAGATTCATTGTGTAGACACTGCCTGTTTGCTTTGTTCCTTGTTGAAGATGCAGGTTGTAGGTGGTGCGTGCTAGGCCAGAGTGAAAAATAAGTCCTGTGCATATCCTGTGGGCTACATACCTTGCAGTCTGCTACACACTCGGTACACATGTATGCTATACCTCTTATAAGAGACATGTAGACACATGTGTACAACATGTGTGCAACATGTGTGCAACAACGCGTAGTAGGCATCTAAAATGCTACACTCCCTCTCTTAATGCATCTAAAATGCATCGCCATTTCTCTTAATGCATCTAAAATGCATCGCCATTTCTCTTAATGCATCTAAAATGCATCACCATTTCTCTTAATGCATCTAAAATGCAACACCCCCCCCCCTCTCTTAATGCATCTAAAATGCAACGCCATTTCTCTTAATGCATCTAAAATGTACACCCCTCTCTTAAAGCATCTAAAATGCGACAGGCCCTTTGTAGACACATCCGGAGTGCTACATCCAATGTGAGAGACGTCTCAACTTCCCCCACCCTCTACCATGTGTGCATCCACTGCAGGACACTCACACTAGTCTTTCTACTTCTCTTTCTTATTTCTTATAGGTGTGTCAAAAGTTTGAAATTGGACACCAAAGGTAAATTACTACTGGAATTCTTGAAAATTCTATTTTAGTACATGTATGTTGAAATTTATTTCTCTGTAGCTATGTTCATGGTTTCAAAATGCGTTTTACATTTTAAATGTGGTTCTTTTTTATTTATTTCATGAAGTTAGGATAAAGTTAGGACAAAGTTAGGACAAAGTTAGGTTCGCTACTACATTAAATCAGAAAAACCACAACGCAACTATCCTAAGCAACACCCACACATAAGCCAAAGAAACAATCATAGACCCAAGTCCCGTATTCTGGACATGATCATATGGCAACAGTAAGACCTGACCCTGTCTCAAGTTTCATGTTACATTTAAAAAGAGAAATAAAGGCATTGGACATGTGAATGAGGTTTTAGATATCAATCTTGTTTCAAATAATTGTTGTAAAAATAAATACCTCGCTTCTTAGGATAAAATAATGTAAGGTAGGTTTATGGAACTTTCAGAACCTATTTTTACTGGAAGTTTCATAATAGGGTTTATTTAACTATTCAATTAGTGGTGGTATGTTTAGTGGAATGTTTTCTTTGACACTTATGTTGGATTTTATATTAAGGTTTAGGGTAAGGATCTATGTTAAACAAATTTTTATTATTTTAAAATTATTCAAAATACTTTTAATCAACATACCACCTTGCATAAGGGGCGTTATGATCTGGAGCTCAGCAGCTGTCAACCTTTTTATCTTCAGTTTGACACTGTATTTTAGCTCTTGAGCATTGGTTATTTAAATCCTTTGAATCAATAGTCTATGGACTTTTGGTCAATGTTGATGAGATACAGTGGTAATAATTAGGCTTTATGTGCATAGCTTGTAGGTTTAGGTGATAAGTAAATGAAATTAACCATTCACAAATTGGTTAATTAATCATGTAAGGATTATGATATAGCTATGCTCAACATACCCCCCTCCCAACCCCTTCAAGTGTAGTTATAACTAAATTATAGGCAACTGTAATTGTGTATAGGGATCATGTAATGGTTCCATTATCCATAAGGAGTGACGCATTAAGAGCTTGTGAGGATCATAATTTAACCTTCCATTTATTTCATTTAAATAAGGTCATGTTCAATGCAAAAGCTTTCAACTTATTTTTTCAATGTCCCACCTCAATACTTCAGCATATTTTTCTGCATATAGTGTGTCAATTTCTCTTCAACTGTATATTTTCTTGTTTTAAATAATATAGGTTTAGGGTCATAAGGTTTAGTTAATGTAGGCATTTAGCTATTGAGGTGGACTTAGGGTCATATGATCATTGCTCCTTTGTACAAGGTAAGGCAGAGAAATTGTCAACCCTCATGCCTCTGTTAGGATATTTTTTTTTGCATTTTCATACTTTGTTGTAATCATGAACATACTTACTACTGAAATAGTCTATGCATGTTTATCTAATTCAGCTCAAAGATCATTATTCGAATGTATAATGACTGTTCAAAAATTAACACTGAGAGCATTAAATTAGTATTTGCTTGATTGGTTCCAATTACTTCTTTACTGGTACTCTGTAATGATCTTGAAAAGACACCCAACGGTCTGTGGCTGATATTCTGTTTGCCCCTTTACTTAGTCTTCATTTCTAAACATGTGCCTTTTGATAGCTAAGTGCTAGCCCAGTGTAGAAAGTGTCTGGTTTCATGTTAGGCTTTGTCATACCAAAGACAAAATAAAAATGGTACCAGAAATTCCCTTGCTAGAGGCTCGAGAATTTCTGGCTTCTCTTCTCTTTCTCATACCCGCGATGAACTACAACAAGAAATAAACATACAAAAGGCCACAGAATCAAACACAGCAGAACTGATGTGACAATAAACACAATAAGCGTTAACTGAATAAACGCAATAAGCGTTAACTGAATAAACACAATAAGCGTAAACTCAATAAACACAATAAGCTTAAACTCAATAAACACAATAAGCGTTAACTCAATATACATATAAATATATAAAATGCACCTAAAAATATTATAATAAGCGTAATCTCTATAAACACAATAAGCGTAAACTCAATAAACACAATAAACGTAAACTCAATAAACATATAAATATATAAAACGTACCTAAATATTAATAAAAATGTGTTAGGTCGGTTTTCATGTCAACAGGTCCGTGAACCTGATGCGAAGTGATACACTTCATATTCAGGGAGATGGCTTGTTGACATGAAATATACCGACCTAACACTTTGTTTATATTGTTGTAGAGCTTTCCAATTGAGAAATTTCCAATCACTGATGGTGTCTAGTTTGATTGATGGTCACACATGGACGATGAAGGACTGAACATATTTGAAACATTGCCATATAGATCTACACTCAACATTCAGGTAATTGCAGTAAGTGTTTTAAATTAAATGAAACTGTTAATTGAGTAAATATCAGATTGGAAAACTTTACATTTCTATATGACTGTATAAGCCCCATAAGTACCAGACTGAATGTCTGGTAAAATCTGGCAAGTTTCGCAATGTCTGGCAAAGTAAGTATCCTACAGTTTTCATACTTCATATAGGTATACAGGGTGTCCAAAAAGAAAGAATACAGTTTGGGTTTTTTTTTCATCAATTCATAATGTTCTGTTATTGCAAAGAAATTTAGTTCATGGTTAGACAAAAGATGTAAGTTTTTTCTGGTACCAATATGAAAATTGTAACTCAAATAATTTTTAAAAAGATTTTTAAAGAAGTACCTTATTTTGACTGTGACGTCATTTTGACTTAATTTACCAGGTTTCCACAAGTTCTGTCTGTCTCATGTTTCCTTCTTTTGCACCCATTCTATAAAAGTGTTGATTACATTTACACATATTTCTACAAACTGGTCTTCTTGAATTGCATTTTGATGTTGAATAGAAGAAAAGTTGTGTATATTAGCATTTGATTGTACATAAGCGATTTCGGATAGCGCAAAAGAAAAAAACGCTACATGGATTTAGACCCGGGCTGTAGGCTTGGTCATTCTGTGCATGCTCGAGAGCTGCATTCAGATCCGCCGACTAGATGTTTTTCTCAGCTGAAATTTCTGCTATTCAATGCACTTGCGGTTCATTGAGCAATCATTATCATCTTTGCACTTTATTAATTTTATATCAAGCGACTATTACATTCATCAAAACCTTAACCAAAAATGCTTGCTTTTACATGGAAAATCAATAAATTATTTTACTGAACCTTATATATTCCATATCTAGATTAGAATCCAGAGGACTAATTTAACTGGTGTAACTATTTATTTTTATGGATATTTCAGACACCAGTGAGCGAGTCTGTGATTAGTTCAGTCTCATCATCAGATAGTGATGTTACTGCAAGCAGTGAATCTATGATGTCCAGTATGATGTCATCTACATCAGAAAAGTAAGTCACATAAATTTTGCTGAGTATCACAATCTCTTTACATACCCTTAGGTAAAGTGATTAAATCAGGTCAATATTTCTTTATGCCCAGCATCAATGGCCCAGCATCCATTGATGCGGAGGCATATAGTGATTCACCTGTCTGTCGGTTTGTTAGTTTGTCTGTTCATTACAAAACTTTCAAGTTAATTGACTAAGCTAGTTATTATGGACCAGGCTACCAATGGCGCTTAAGTGTTTACCGAAAGAAGTTTTGTTTTGTTATTTTCACATTAGGTACATGGTCAACATGTTATGACATCATATTCTATTTATAGATCAATGACCTCTGATGCAGCTATCAATTCCTCAAAGTCGTCTGAGAACTTGAACAACACAACATCAGAGGGCGGGCCAGATCGTAAACTTACGTTACCCATAAAACCATTCCGACCTGATCAGTACAAGTTTGTGTTTGCCCCTGAAGTAGAAGAGGTTAGGGTCAGAAAAACCTTGTGTACACTCCTGACGTCATGGTTTTTATCCAATCTGCATGAAACTTGGTCAGAATGTTGTTCCACATGAAGTCTTGGCCTAGTTTGAAACTGGGTCATGTGGGGTAAAAAACTAGGTCACTAGGTCAAATAATAGAAAAACCTTGTACTCTCTAGATGTCACAAAAATTAATTAAGAAAGATATCTTTAATTCATGACCTATAATGCAAAGGTCATACAACAGAAGGTTGACAAAAGCATTCCTATAAATTAGTATGAATATATATTAGTTTAAAGATGATTGGTTAAAAATGTTTTTATATAATATGGGCTTTTATTTCATAGTCAATTTTTTTGTTACTAGCACAACCAAGACGGGCATATTTTGTGACATTTTGGGACTCTTGTTTTATTTGCACAGGTTTTAAACTGCGATCAACAAAGTATTTTATTATAATTCTTTGTGCTGCACATTTCCGTGACGTGGCCATTTTAGAAAAACGCGAAAACTATGACGCAAGGAATAACATTCATGGCATAGTGGTTATTGGTTCCATCAATGTTTGAATTAACACAATCATGAAGCAAACATTGACTTTCATGCCTATATAATTTTAAAAGCAAAGTTTGCAACTGGTTTTATGTGAGATGGTCGTAAATAAACACTATTTCATTTTTATTCAAAATAATTGAGTATGGGGGGGGGGGGGCCCTTGCCAACCAGTATCAGTTTATCAAGTTTAGTAGCAAATTTACACAAGGAAATCATTTCTAAGAATCAGATATATGTTACATTGAATTGACCGATAATGTGTGAAAAGTTTTAAGGAAAATAACACTTGGCGTTTAAATGGGAGACAATGTTTGCGACTTTTACAAACAACCCTTGTACAGTGTGTTAAGAAAGTATTTGGCAATCTATTATCACCTGTTTAATATTTACAGCTGATCATGGTGCAAGGTATGCTAACCATCGTCATTAATAGGAACCAGAATGCACCACAATACTTGGACATTGGTGGATACTCACACCAGATCCCTGCTGACTTTCCACCTGGCGATACTGTCATAACTCTACCATCTGTTGATGATGATAATGTATGAGGGCTGTTTATTTAATAATCGGACGATTGCCATAGTTTCACACCGTTGTTGTGTGGTTAAGTGTGTGCTGTAAGATGAGCACGAGAGGTTCGAGTTGGAGTTCACGTTTATAGGTTCTACAAATAACCAAGTAGTTGTCCTCAAAATAATGTTTTATTTTACACAAGTATATAAAAACAGACAGTCACAGTGGAAATGTATATCTCAATACACCATTATTTAAATATACAATTATTAAAATACACAATTCTTAAATTACTAAGTTCTTTGGGAACTATCAAACTTGCTTTAATAATGGCAGTGAGAGGTACTGAATGCCAAAACAAAATAGTTAGATTAAAGTTTAGATTAAAGTTAAGATAAAACATATATAAAAGTGCTACATTAAATAATGTACTAACTGAGATCAGTAAGATAAAGTATATAAAAGTGCTACATTAAATAATGTACTAACTGAGATCACTAAGATAAAGTATATAAAAGTGCTACATTAAATAATGTACTAACGGAGATCACTAAGATAAAGTATATAAAAGTGCTACATTAAATAATGTACTAACTGAGATCACTAAGATAAAATATATAAAAGTGCTTCATTAAATAATGTACTAACTGAGATCACTAAGATAAAATATATAAAAGTGCTTCATTAAATAATGTACTAACTTAGATCAGTAAGATAAAATATATAAAAGTGCTACATTAAATAATGTACTAACTTAGATCAGTAAGATAAAGTATATAAAAGTGCTACATTAAATAATGTACTAACTTAGATCAGTAAGATAAAGTATATAAAAGTGCTTCATTAAATAATGTACTAACTTAGATCAGTAAGATAAAATATATAAAAGTGCTTCATTAAATAATGTACTAACTGAGATCAGTAAGATAAAATATATAAAAGTGCTTCATTAAATAATGTACTAACTGAGATCACTAAGATAAAGTATATAAAAGTGCTTCATTAAATAATGTACTAACTTAGATCAGTAAGATAAAGTATATAAAAGTGCTACATTAAATAATGTACTAACTTAGATCAGTAAGATAAAGTATATAAAAGTGCTACATTAAATAATGTACTAACTTAGATCAGTAAGATAAAATATATAAAAGTGCTACATTAAATCAAGTACTTACATAGATAAGTTAAACTTAGAACAATCAAATAATGAAATAATTCAAGTATATTAGAAGTAAAGTAAAAGTGACTTACCTACAAATAACCAAGTAGTTATCCTCAAAATAATGTTTTATTTTACACACAAGTATATAAAAACAGACAGTCAGAGTGGAAAAGTATAAAATCAAACCTCTCTGCCTGTTTATATACCGAAGGACAAAAACCGGACATTTGGTAAGCACTCAAATACTCATTAACACAAATTGAAAATAAGTAAGTGGTTAGGATATAAGAACAGACTGTACCTAAAGATATATTAAACTCATATTGGCTTTTATTTGTCTGCTTATAACTTACATTAGATTTAACCATATGTATAATTATACCTTTAAAGAATAATTAATAGGACATATAGATCCAGTCTTCGAATTTGGCCACTAGCCCGAAGCCGAGGCTAGTAAAAACTGGATTGGGCTAGTAATTGTCTCTAGGTGACTAGTCAAAAGTCTAGTGAAAATTAAAAATAATTTTAATAATTTAATGGTCTGACTAGTAAATTTCTTCTCTGGCTAGTAAGTTTTGCCATGTTGGTAGCCCCACTGGCTAGTACTTTGAAAAGTTTTTCGTGAAGACTGTAGATCTGTCCAGAAGGTACCAATTGTGCGGATGGCATTTATCTGGCAGTATAACAATATTAATAATTAGTGTACTATGTATAATAAAATAATCAATAAATTTCCCTTATGACAATAGCACTTGATTGGAACAAACGATTGTAGTAAAATTTGAAAACATGAAATAACTTAAACTTAACTTAAAAAGTTACTTTAGTAACCCCACAAATGACTACCCGGCCCAACCCAAATTTGTAGTGGCACGTAGAGTGTTAATTATATTGGGGTTGCGGTATTATCGCATATTTTTTGGAGAAAACTACAGACAACACTATGTATGCATCTAGGTCGTGTAATATAAAATTTGATGTCAATTCCGTATAGCTTTTTGCGTTCTTATGTCAAAGAGCTTCTGTGAATATCCCAATAAACTCAAATTTTATTTTGTTCTGTATTATTTTTGGCTGCTTCTTAGGCAACTTTGCTGGAAGCTTCAATTACCCGTGTGGTTCTTGGGTTGTAGAATCGGACCACTGTTTTCTCCCTTGCAAGTCGTAAGAGGCGACTATAAGGGAGAGCATAGGTAAATATGCCCTATGCTCCTAGGTAGTCTCCTACAGTGTGTGTAATTAGCACTTAGGGTGTTCCAACGGGAATGTTTCTTACAGAGGATATAGCTTGCATGTTGAGTCCACATGCTATTGTCTCTATCACAAACGTACCACAAAGGTTGGTTCTATAGGAGGTGCAACATACGAGCTTAATCCACATGGGTGTTCCTCTGTATGAGTTGTGGCCTACAGAATAAACCTACAATGGATGTCTTTAACATGGGATGTGGCTAACAGGGTGTGTCTAAAAAGTAGGTCTCATACAGGGGAGAGACCTACCTTCCTGACAACATCCCTGTATGCTCCATTTCATGTTAAAGACGCCCATTGTAGGCTCATTCTGTAGGCCACATCTTGTACACAGGAACACCCATGTGGATTAAGCTCGTATGTTGCACCTCCTATAGAACCAACCTTTGTGGTACGTTTGTGATAGAGACAATAGCATGTTGACTCAACAAGCATGCTATATCCTCTGTAAGAAACATTCCCATGGGAACACCCTAAGTGCTCAATACACACACTGTAGGAGACATTCTGGGAGCATAGGGACTATTTACCTAATACAGTAACAGGTACAGGGGACAAACAAGTCCCCCACAACCCGAACACAGAGTGTGACTCTTACAGTTAGCGTATGGAGCACAATGTGATTTTTCCACAGGTTAGTCTTATGTAAGAGGTGCATATGTTTTGACTCTTTCACAGATGTTGCACTCAGGTGGAATCTGAAGGGTGTATCTCTTACAGGGTATGTAGAATACCAGCTGCATCCACAGGATGTTTCTCTGGATGAGGTTTAGCCTTCAGTGTGTGTGTCTCTAACATTGGATGTAACTACATGATGTGTCTAAAAGGTAGATCTCAAACAGGGGTGAGAACTACCTTGCTGACACATTCTGTAGGCTCCATTTCTTGTTAAAGACACCTATTGTAGGTTCTGACTCTATGTTAAATGGCATCCAGAGAGACATCTAGTGGATTAAGCTAGTATTTTACATCTCCTGTACAGATGCATGCATGCTATAGATTCAGCCTTTCTGCTACATTTGTGATAGATGCATACCTATTCCTCCTACATAAGACTAACCTGTGGAAAAATCACATTCTGCTCCATACACCCACTGGAAGTTCCAATCTGCACTCGGGTTGTGGGTGGCTAGTTTGTCCCCATACACCTGTCTGTGAGGGGAATGTAATTCTTTTGATTTTGGCAATTAGTTAGTATATTAATTAATGTAAGTTTGGTATAATTTAGGGTAATGTAATTGTCTAAATTCGCACTTTTTGCGCTAAGTAAGGGCTTTAAACTAACTAGATTTTAAATATTTTAAGTGCATGCCTGTGGATCTAAATTCTGCCCTGAGATCTTGCAATCCGTAAACACCACCCTGCACCAGTCGGTTTGTCTGAGCCGGTTGGTGTGTAGACTCTACACAGAGTCAATGGCAACGTTGGTGGAGTGTCACCGTCTAGTGTAAGGTCCTGACCCTCAATGGCCACTATCAGCATAGATCGGATATGTAAGTCAGCCATGCATATCAAATGTGTGTCATCATCATGCTTCAGACCTCTTTTTGTGTGCTTAATGGTCTTTGGATGCGACTTGTGTGGTAAGCTGCGAGTTGTGTGCTGGTCACCTTCATTCAGCCTCCACCACTGGCTAGCTCAGGCTAAAAGGAAGCGTAAACGTTCTCTGCTAGTACATAGCCTCTCCTTAGACAAGCTCCTTGCAGTGCCTTCCCGTGGCAGCACATGTCAATTGAGCCCTTTGTGGCCTCAAGCTGAACTGCAGGAGACTCGGAGGTGGTCTGCCCCCAGACATGCGGTATTCTAGGTCCACTGTAGAGTGGACATGGCCTGATGCCCATGAACAGACCTCCAGCTATGGGTAAATAGCTTTACTGCCTTGCGGAAAACCAGGGATGATTGAAGGCTAAGGTAAACAACCCTGACAGAAATATTGTTTAAGACGTAAACAAATGCATAATATGTACCTAGTGGAAAAAATCATCTGCAGATGGAAACTGTCTATTTGATGCCATATTAATGTACATCATAATTTATACCTAATACATATCAAACCATGCATCAAAGTCTCAAAGTACATGCATGAGCTTCAAAAACTTCAAACAGAGGACAGCTTCAAATGTAAAACAGGATATTTAATAATTATAATATGTGCGAAAAACGAGCACGTGCAAAAAACCAGCACGTGCGAAAAACGGAATGTTGTCCAAACCAAACAAATAATTTGGTCCCAAAATTGAGGTCATATAATATGGTCATTATTAAGAGGTCATATTGTGTGGTTGATACAGAGCTATTGTACTGCATGGTCACCATATAGAGCTTTTAAAGTATGGTCACTATTGAGGTCGCACTATCCTTGGGGTGAGGTTGTACTCAAGGGTCACTTTATGGAGGTGGTACTGTGTGGAAATCTAAACCCCGCGTAATTATCACCAAAAATATATAAATTTTACAAAGGGAGACAATGCATCAAGGAACTTTAAGAAATAATCCAACATTACTTTGCAAGACGTACAAAACCACACATTGTGTCGCTTCTGTAAATTACGGTTATAATAAATAGACTACGACATGTATAAAGTATGGTTAGAAATTGGATATTGTAAAGAACGTGTTTAAATCTCTATGCATGCATATCAATATCGTTTGAAGGTTTGAATTGTAAGCCGTTTCATCACACTTGTTCATTTTCAATAACAGTTTTGTTTGCGGAACATGTAAATGTTTGCCGTTATTAGTATGTTTGGTTTATTGCGTTTCTTTATCCTCACCACCGGATAATCCTTATGGGTGAGGCCTCCAGAAGACTTATAGTTTTGGGAGATAGTGCATTATACAGAAGATGCCCCAATTCCAGAAGCATCCCTGGTTCTTTTTGCATGCCATATTTATAGCACCCATACATGGGATCTCTGTTTTAAGTCTCACCCAAAATACTATCAGTAATTTTAGATGGCCAGCCTGGGATTCGAACCCACAACCCCGAGATCAGTAGTGACTTTTATACTCGTACTCTAACGTTTACCTCCCCTTCCATGTTTACCAACAAGGTTTTAATTTGGAGGTCAAGGCCGTTAGAGCGAATTCAAGACACCTAGAATTCAAAAGGATACAATTAACGCGAAATATTTGACACCGTGAAATATACCCGCTATACAGTATGTGGTCCTTGTTATACGCCCGAAGGGCCGTATTATGTTATCGCCTCTGTGTCCGTCTGTCTGTCAGACAATTTCCCTTCCGCTCTGTCACTCTTGAACCTCTTGAAGGATTTTAAAGAAACCTGACACAAATGTTCACCACATCAAGACAACTTGCAGAGTGCATGTTCTGGAGGGGTCGCTTTAAGGTCAAGGTCACACTTAGGGGTTAAAATGTCATATGACTTTGTTTCCCTTCCGCTCTGTCACTTGAACCCCATGAACCCGTTGCACGATTTTAAAGAAACCTGACACAAATGTTCACCACATCAAGACGACGTGCAGAGTGCATGTTCTGGAGGGGTTGCTTTAAGATCAAGGTCACACTTTGGGGTTAAAGGTCGTATTACTTTGTTTTCCTTCCGCTCTGTAACTCGAAACCTGATGTTCAAAATCAGTATCATCAGTATCGAAGTACTTTATATGTTTCATTTCAACTTTGGTAATATGTTTACGTAATATGTTTACGTTCCGCATCCATTCGGTTCGCTGACTTTTTAAAATATTTGGTTTTTTTGTCCGTTCTCTTTCCTTTCGACAACTGAAACAACTTCAAGTTTCTTATCCGTTCGATTTCCGCTAACTTTTCAACATCTAAAATACTTGGTTTTGCGCCCATTCTCTAACCTTTCGACGACTGAAACAACTTCAAGGATTCACATTTTTTGTTCAGGGCTGTCCTTTTGCCTTCAACTGTCAAAAGTTTGCTACCAAAACCTGAAACAAAACCCTTCGGGCGTATATTGCCCCGTATGGTGGTGCTCTTGTGTAGAGGTTGTACTCAAAGGTCACTTTATGGAGGTGGTACTGTGTGGTTACTATACTGAGGTTGTATGATAAGGTCATGTTTAAGAGGTTGTACTGCATAGTCACTATATAGAGGTTGTATTGTTTGGTAGAAACAGAGTATCTGTACTGCAGGGTCTTAATGTACGGTCACTGTTGTTTTAAGGTTATTTTATGGTGGTTGTACTGTGTGCTCACGATACAGATGTTGTTTGGTAAGGTCACTTTTAAAGAAGTTATACTGCATGGTCATTATATAGAGGTTGTACTGAGTAGTCACTATAAAGAGGTTGTACTGTGTGGTCATTAGGTAGAGGTTATATTATAAGATCATTATTAAGAGATTGTATTGTATGGTCAATACAGAGTGGCTGTACAGCATGGTCACTATTGAGGTCGTAGTGTGTGGTCATCATGCAGAGGTTGAACTTAAAGGTCACTTAATTGATAGTGGTAATACTGTGTGGTTACTATGTAACGGTTGTAGTGTAATATCATTTTGTAGAGGTTGTACTGTGTGGTCTTTACATAGAGGTTGTATCATGTAGTCACTATAACGATGTCGTCTTTTAAGGTTGCTACAGATTGACTGTACAAGTCATTTGGATGAGGATGTACTGTGATGCAATTGCTTAATATGTGCGTGTAATGCGTAGGAAGGAGGTACATTATTTAGATGTGAGGAATCCATATTTATATGTTTTATGTCATTAACGTAATGTCGCGCATATTGGTATAGCTTGTTTGCGATAGAAAAAATAGTGTTTTTGAAAGATTTCTGAAAATCCATTTATCAGATTTTGGTAAAAAATTACACACAACTATAATAACTTCCTACCTACTCCCATTTTGAATTTCATAATTTTTAGTCACCAATTAAAAGACATTTATTCTTTATTACATATTGAAATTACATACGTATTTACAGTTTAACGCATGGAGGTAATCTGGAGGTAGTCTCCTAAAAACCCCTTTTTAACCCTAAACCCCTAACCCATAACCCTGACCCTAATCCTACCTCAGCTAGATAGTAAAACAAACCCAAGCGTGCACACACACAAGAATACATAATTTTATATCTTAAGGGTACCCACTTCTGAGATCAAAATAACTACGATTTTTTAAAACCATGTTATTTGCAAAGTACAACCTATGTGAAGTTCATTTTTGAGTCGAAAAATATAGGCTAATGACTTACTTTTTTTGCTATATCCAATCGAAATGACCCACCTCAAAATGACCCATTTTTGCGCCAGTAGGCATAGAAAAGGGGGTAGGGGTAAAGAAATTGCTTATACTTAAAGATATGTGCCCCAAAATTACCCTAAGAACATCAGAATTCAAGTATTAATCGATATACTAAGATTATAACTCATAAAAAGATTGAAAGTTTCACAAATAGTACCAGAATTGTAGTTTAATGGGCGTTTCAATCAAGTATTAATTGTCTAAAAAATGGCGCCAAAACGGAGCAATATTCAAAAGTTTAACCAAAACAATATTGTTGAAATAATTACGATTTTTTATGACCATGGTAAAATGAAAGGAAATTATATTGTGTTCCCATAGGAAACATCAAAAATATATGCTAATGTGAGTTTTAGAGAGTTATAACGTGAAATGTGTGACCTACCCCTGTTTGAAACAGGAAAAAGACAAATATTTGTTAAGTTTATTCATTTTCATTCCACATGTCATGTTTAATCAACTGGATAACCACTGTACATATGATATCATTTATTTGAATTTGTAATATCATGTCTTTGTTAATTCATTGCGTTCAGAATGTACCAAATTGACTCCAAACCATGTCAAATTACCCCACCCACTTTTATAACATGCAAATGGGTCCTTTCATTTTCTCACATAAAAAAGCTGTTGTTAGACCTAATCTTGCAAGGAATCTTTAAAACTACTTGATTCTGTTTACAAGAAAGTCCCATACACTTCTTAAATTTGAAACGGTTGTCATGGCAACAGTTATTCAGAAATAGAAAAAAGGTGATTGTCGGCTTTATGTCATGCAGATATTGGTGTAAAATTCATTGAAATTGTGTATATTCATTATTTTTAAGATAAATAAACTCTTTAACATGTATACATGAGGAAATAAATGTCCAGACCAGGTATAATGTGCAATTTAACATAAAATCTTCATTTGAAACCCCCATCTTTGACCGCGGTTGGAGGCGTAACACTCCAAATGTTGACATTTTGTTGACAAACTTGTATACTGTGAGAGTTATTTGAGAACTGTTGCTTTCATGAAAACCATACTACTGGTTATCACATGAAATGGCAAAATACTATGGAGATGGCAGAGTATGCATTGCCATACATCCAACAGTTCCGTTACAATCGACTGGTCCAGTTGTACATCTCAGATCTCAAGCCAGTCATATGTTGGGATAGACTGTTGCAGGAGCATTGTATGGTTGGTTCCTTGAAAACCAGTTTAATCAACTGATATCATATATAACTACACGCTTAATTGGAACAAATAAATGAAATTCCAACAAACAAAGTTGTTTAAGGTATGCAAGTGTTGATGAACACAATCTATGGATAATACCAAAAAAATCTTAAAATACTGCATAGATGTTTTTTCATGTAAATACCAGAATGCAGTTGTTTCTCAAAATACTGTATTCATGACTGTAATCAGTATTTAATTCTACTGACAACTTTCATTCATTGTAATGCATGTTCTGTTTCTAAGAAATACAACAAAAGATTAAATAAAGTATAAGTTTATTAGCTCATAAAAAGTAAGTCATAAGAGTATGATTTCTGTCAGCCATTCATTTTAAAATAAACAAGAGATGTGTGTAAAAGATGTATGCAGCCCAATAGTCGAAAATAGTACAGGTTACAGTGACTGACCTACTGACGTCAAAATTAATAGGGGCCATCTACTGTTGCTGACCAACCTTCATGTAAATCTTGACGTGAGTGGGAACCATGTGGTCTACTGACCGACAGACTTGAGCACAGCAATATACCCCTCATCAACTTTTGGGACATAATAATTACTCTTTAAAGATAAAATAAACCTTTGCATCTCTTAGTCAAGACTCATTAGCAACAATTGAATGGTAATTATAGTAAAACATGTTTAAATATACCAATAACCCTTATTCACCACTATTGGACCCCACAAATGCAACAAATCAACCAAGCATAAATAGTCCATAGCTGACGGGACAGAGTTGTTTCCATCATAGTGAAATTAAAGAAAAAATAGAATCCAACTATGTGTCAGTATTATGCTGTTATGCAATTATCCACAACTATAATTACAGTTAGTCTTGTGTGTAAATATGCCCCATGGTATAATACATGTATGTAATACAAAGACTGCAAGCAAAATTCAGAATTTTACTAATTTTACTATTGCTGGGTAGCCCTCTCTAAACAGGTTCTATACCAATAAACAAGAGTGCACGCTCACCTGTTGAACAATGATCTATATACCAGTAAAACATACATTATGACCTTATTTCATGAGGATTGGATCAAATCAGGGGTCTCTAGAGTGAGCACAAGGTTTATGCTAAGATTTGACCTAATGACTTAGTTCTTGACCTGACATAACTCAGATTTGAACTTGGATTTGCCTAGATTTTATGTAGGATTGCATTCTGACTAAGTGTCATGAAGATTTAATAAAAACTGTGACCTCTAGGCTCTAGAGAGAACAAAAGGTTTTTCTAAGATTTGACCTAATGACCTAGTTTTTGACCCAACATGACCCAGTTTTAAACTTGGCCTATATTTCATTGAGAAAAATATTGTGAATAAGTTTCATGTACATTGGATAAAAACTGTGACCTCAGGTTTGAACACAATGTTTTTCTAAGATTTGACTTAGTGACCTATTTTTGACCCCGCATGACCCAGTTTTAAACTTGGTATAGATTTCATGGAGAACAACATTGTGACAAATTTTCATGAAGATTGGATCAAAACTGTTGCCTCTAAAGTTCACACAAGCAAATTGTTGACGAATGACGGACAGAGAGTGATCACAAAAGTTCACCTTGTCACTATATGACAGGTGAGCTAAAAATAATCTTATGAGAGACAAAAGGTGGTCTTCACAGTCATACAGGCTTTATAATAAAGGTGGTCTTTAAAACAGGTTTGAGTCTTTGACTATATGTATTATAAATGCAATATAATTGTAATTGATTTTACACATTTTATATATCTGTAGTTCTGCACTACAATTATCAAATTTCAATAATTGCACAGAGTAAATATAACTTTCAACACAAATTCAGAGTCTGAAAATATTGGTATAAACATCCAGTGAACATTTATTGTATTAATTAATTTTGCTTCTCAAGTATAGTCTATATGAAAGTTATGCTCTTGATATACTAAATCATTGGCATAATTATTTTTATATAGAGCCTTCAAAATGTCTGTTAGGAGTGTCTTCATGAGCTTTTCCTTGTGTCTTCAGAGAAAACTGAAAGTAAACAAATATAATTTCTATACAAAAGGGACACCAGATCATTCAACTATTACTGCAACAGAATGTGCAATACTCAATGTGATACAAATGTATATTAAGTGCAAATAAGTCATGTGCACTACATGTATAAAATTATAGCAATATACAAGTCATGCATATAAATAAGAAGATTCCAAAACACTTGCACACAGGTTTCACAGTATTGTCAATCCATTTAAGCTGTGCATCATGCCAGAGGCAATTTCACTCAAATAACTCTTAAAATTATTTTTTTATAAATGATGTTGTCTAATGGTTTATAACATGTAACCGAGTGATCTATCATCTAGATTATATTCCAAGTTCTGGCAGGTTGTTTATACTAAGTACCCTTCCTTGTACAGCTGACTTTTCATCCACATGTGGAGAAGTTGCTGGCTCTTTATGGAAGGTAAGGATGCAGTCCAGGAAACTGCTAAAGAAATCAGCTGCCATACATAACTTAAAAAGGTTGAGAAAATATAAAACAAATTATCATAAACAAGGTTTTATACATATTAAAACAGCAAAGTTAAAACATTATTACCGGTGTTTGCAGATTGTATCCCGACTGATTGAAACCAGGCCAACATTTTCATGAGAGTACCAATTAATAGAACTGTACATAATAATTCTTCCAAATTAGGTTTTCATTGCTTTCCCTGTCACACTGGTCCAACAAAACCTGAAATACAAATAAAACCAAACAAATATTAGACAACAGATCACACCTTTTTATAATTCTATAAGGATGCATTGATCAGTGATCTATAAGTAAGTAAATATATATCTATATGCTTTCAAATTTATCCTCTTCACTGGATCATCCATATCATATGGGCAAGGCGACCTAGGCCCCCAGAAGTTTTTTAATTTTGGGGGATAGTACATTGAGTCATGCTTTAATAGGTGGGTAACAACCCCAAATCACACTTCCAAATTGGATGGGGGACGGATGGTCAGGCAGCATATTTTTGGTGCATAATAATAACGTCTTTATTTTCGGTGGATAACATAATTGGTGAACCAATTTTCATTATAAAATGGCCCACAGGTGCATCAGGTTGGGGTTGTCTTGTGGCAATCATTGCTTCGTGAAGTTTGTCAGATCAAGATGTGGCTAAGGGACAAAGACATTTGTTGGGTACCACAGATCTGATGTCCACTAGACATTTGACCGACATCATACAAATCACAAAATTGATCTACCCTACACCATTTTTACAGGGGGTAGAAATGAGGGGAAGGCAGAAAAATTCTCTGGCTATTTGAACATGATTGTCGGCTACTTTTTGCCATTTTCTTCTTTGTTACTTTATAAATTTATATAGCAGTGAGATATCAAATTAATTCATTAATTACATCGACATCAGCCGGGTGTCCAATTAATTTTTATAAATAGCCGACGGTTTCCGAATGCAATGCCATATGTCATGATACCGATTAAAACCCGGCCAATTTCCCCGGCTATCAACCACCCATCCGAATCGAGCCATCCCTGGGCCGTGTATGCAACTGACAGGTAGATATATAAAAAAAGAGAAGAAGAAGAACTTAGACACCCCCCTAGTGCTATATGAGTTTTAGGCTAGACAAGATTTCGGTCTCCGTAGTCACTAGGTCGAGATTGTTTGACTAAGTTTTAGGCTAGAACTAGCACCCCCACCCCTAGTTCTGGGTACCATAACTAAATGATCTTTTATTGACTGACGTCGATGAATTGGAATAATCACTGAAATGGAATAATCATCGTCTAAGAAGCTTGGACTACCCCACCCCCTACAATATTAATAATAATAATAATAACGTCTTTATTTTCGGTGGATAACATAATTGGTGAACCAATTTTCATTATGGTCCACAACAATTATACAAATGAACAAGTATATACAAAGAAAATATTTACAACAATACATATTTCAAATTACACTATTGCTAGTGTACATATTGACACCTAAATCAGATGTTTAGGTGTATTTCAGTTATTGTATATGATGTAACAACACTTTTTGTTATCATAAAGTAAAATCATCACTAAAATGTATGTGTAATAACAGATTTGTTATTATATAATGTATCGACAGTAACTATGAAGTACCAGTAAATTTCCACTTTAGATAGTTGCTTTTAAATGAGGAAAGTGTCCTAGCGGTTTGCACTGATTTTGGAAGGTTATTCCATAGTTTTGCACCCGAGTAGTAGAAGGATTTCCTTGTAAATTCAATTCTTGGCTTTGGAACATGAAGTATATTTTGTACTGATGATCTTAAATTGATATTCTGTCTGTCGGACGTGTATTGAAATGTGTTCCCCATGTATATATTTAGTCTAATTCCCCTGGCATTTGCCTGCTCCCGAGTCCGTTGCAAAATATTGATTGGTGTTTTTATTGAAAGTCAATTTTGAGACATGTCAACTAATTGATTTTCAACTTACGATCAGTGACGATATGTAGCTGAATCATTGAATGCTGAAGGTCAGATCTGTCATTCTGTGAATTTCTGTGGCCTGACAACTTGAGTTTCTTGCTTCTGTCAACTTCCACAGTAACGGTGTACGTTAAACGGTTGGACCTGGCCATGTATAAGTTGCTCACGTATTCTATGACAACATTCTATGATTCTATGCGCACACAGTGTTTTAAATCCACTTTTTATCACGACGATACGTTTTCATTTTAGTGAAAATTTGCATGTGACATAAAGCAGTTTGCTGTCGTAAAATTAAAACACTGACGAATCAAAATCATCACCACGGTTGTTTCCCTTGCAGTCGACGAAAATCGATTTATTAATTTCTATGAATTTATATTTTTGGCAAAACTGTTTTTAATACGCAGAAGGACAGCTAAGAAATCGTTTTTAAGACCGTTGCAAATTCCGTAAACATGCTGCGCGAAAAGATGCGCAGACGATGCAAAATCGTCAACTGCGAGTACCCTTAAGTTATCCCCACACTCTATCACATTCGCGCATGCACACTCATATTCTTATGTACAATGTATAGAAATTGTTTTTTTCAATGTACGAATGTCAGCATTTAAAAGATGATTAAAAGCACCAGATAACACATTAGGATATAAATCGATCACACCTTAACAGGGAAAGGAGGGGGAAGACGCAAATATATCCACAAAAAAGTTACATTTATAAATAAGACCCAAGATGATACACAGTTACTGCGAAAACGAAATTTCATACTTGTAGGTGTTGTAATTACAGAGAAATATTAAAAAAACATGATTTTTTTCTATCGAAAACTAACTTTATTAAGTGATCAGATATATTTTTATGCCCCCGTATCGATAGATCGGGAGGCATATAGTGATTCACCTGTCGGTCCGTCCGTTCATCCGTCCAGCCTGGTTAACCCAAATTAACCGTTTCTTCTAGCATTTAATATGGCTGGATACAAAATTTTCAAACTTGCATGGATGTTGTATATGACCACTCTCCACGAGCCTGTATCATCTGACTCCATTTTGACCTTCACCTTGACCTTATTTTGGACTTGGACTTATTGAAAGGCCAAATTCTTTGTTAACCCAAATTGACCGTTTCTTCTAGCATTAATATGGCTTGCTACAAACAGGTCTCGAATTTAGCGATATTATTCTACTAGCTAAAATTAGCTTGAGCCATTTGAGTTCACTAGCTAAAAGGAAAAGCTACTAGCTAAAAAAATTATTAAAGTTTATTAATCAATTTAATTGAAAATTAACTGCTTAAAAGTGCTATGCCTTGATGACTATGCCTAAAGCATGAAACAGATCAACAAAAAATCAAGATACATCAAAAAGGAAACTGCAGTTCACATACGTGTTAAATCATTTAAAACTTCTAGCTTCATCATTCATGCTTCGATTTATGCTTGGTGCGAATGTCGGGTATGAAAATTGTAAGTCTGTTACGTCGATTACCATCGGTGTCACGGAAACAGGTGACATATCAATTTGTTGCTGTTATTGCATGTTTTGATGCTTCTTTCAGTCGTAAATTGATTCATTGAATTTATTACTAACTGTAACAAACTTGTACTCGATGATTGTTGGGAGTATTTTAGCGGATATCGGCAACCCGATAATGGCATAAATAAATCGCAATATCTCGGTCATAGTATATCAAGTATAAGTGCCAAGCCATTCCGAATGAATGTGGATTTCCTGCATACTTTCAGTTTTACTCGTTTGACAGATCAATGCAAGTTTCATCGATAGTTAGACAGAAAATACATTGTTTTGTTGAAATTTATACTTTACCATAATATGTACAAATTTAGTTGTTTTCGAATGTACAGTCAAATCTTACACCATTATGTATTTGATGTTTCAATCAAAATGATGCAACCCATGACATAATCGACCAGAAACCGATCCTCGGTCTAATGCATCTCCATCTTAAACTTGCTAAATCATGTATGTAGCAAACCTTAAAACGATTAATAAGATAAAGTCTAATAACAACAGTATTAAAAACTCAAGTTCTGGTTAAACTTGAAATAATTGGCCACACTAATCTCTTAATCGGTATTGATGCGTATTAATGAAAACCAAGATAAAACTATCAATTACACAATTCTGGCATTAATTGTTCTGTGTTATAACAAATGAACGTCTTGAAAGTTTGTTCTGGTTTTAAATTTGTTTAAACTGAATAAAGTGAACTTATTTCAGCACCAGTCAATAGAGAAAGTATTGCAGTACACAGTTTTCAATAAACACCCCTTTGTTGGTACTGTTATGAATTTTCCGAAGAACGCATTTTCGGGACGTCATTTAATGTATCACATTACAAAATTATCTATTATAAATTACTTTTATTTTGTTTAGGATTGGTTACGCATGAAGTTACATGTTTTTGTAGAATATTAAAAATCCAAGCTGAATGAAGCCTCTGAATTGAGTTTGTTGAATCTTTATTTGACAGAAAAGTCGAGTTCATATCATATAAGTTTATCCTTAAAGTCACGATGCACAAGATGTGAGATAGATTACTATCGCCTAAATCCGACGTCAGTATTGATAGGCCTGTGGCTAACACTAGAACTATCATACATCATCGTCGGATACCCACAGTCGTTGCCTCCGCTCCGTACATCTCCCGTGGGATTTTTATTTATCGATTCGCCGTTTTGATAAATAACTAAACCCGTATTCTGATTGGATGCAGTACAATATTGTAATGGGCCTAACAGCCAATCAGATCGCTCGTACTAAAACTATGTTCGTTTCACGTAAACATGGCGACTACATCTGAAGTTAACCTTACCTCGGCGTGTGAATTGTTCAAAATTGAAGAAATGCGTGAGTTTCAGAAGGATACTGTACATGCTTTGATCAGAGGAAAGGATGCGTTTTATCGGTGAAGACGGGCGACGGGAAGAGTTTATGTTATCAGACTTTTCAGGTTGTTTGGCGACATCATAATGATAATTCTCCCTGTCACTTATTACACAGTTGATATCAATCATGAAGGAACAGAGTCATTATTTAACTTCGCTTGGGTTCCGGAGCACCAACATCGGGAAAGATAAGGACGAAGAGGCAGATATTTTGAATGGAAACTTTGACTTTTTGTTTGCTTCCCCTGAAAGCCTGTTAGCAGTTTCCACATGGAGAGAGATGCTTGGACAAAACGAGAATATCAGACTGATGGTTGTAGACGATGTCCACACTGTCCTACACTGGTATGGTTTTAATTGATTCATCTATTTTTCTTTTAATACTGCCTCATGCTTTTCATGAGTATTATGGTCATAATTTGAAGTTGCATTCGGATACTGATAGCCAACAAAGCTGTATAATATGTATTTACTATAATAGTGACTAAGTCAGTAAGTGAGTGGGGTGCAGGTCCAAAGGCGCCTCATATATGTTACTAGAAAGGACCGGTACCAAAAAGCCTCACTTTTTAGTCCATAATTGTCCACTTTCTGTATAACAACGCAATAAACAATTTATTTTTACACATTGAGATCATTAAGTGTGTATTTGTTTGAATTAGCTGGTGTGTATTTAAATTTTAATCAAATTAATGGCCATGCACTTGTATATATGACGTACAGTATGCATTGTCAATGTTGCAGTATCATGCATCATGTTACTACCATGTTTTTATCCAAAAAATCTAAACAGTGCTTTTATATTCCCACAAATGAAGATTGAGAGGTGGCATATTGGAGTTACTCTGTCAGTCAGTTAGTTGGTTCGGTAGGTTGACCGGTCCGTCTGTCCACATACAATAGTACAAGTTAGTGGAGCAAACTACTATCACACTGCTTATGTGATTGCATTGATACTTAAAATATGTCATCACCATAAACTGTAGATAGGCAAGACACAATTTTCATGCGACTGCGAGTGGTCCACTCATTCCAGAGTTACGTGCCCTTGGACCTAGCCATATAGTTTACTATCACAAACCGGCAGCAGGGTAATTAGTCAGTAGTTAACGTGACAAAGCTCTAGTTATAGAGCTATATTGAGTAAGAAACTAATTCTACTGTGAAATTACTGATTATTATTATTTAGATACTTTACATTAGTATTTCTTTCATTTTAGGGGAGAATCAGATGGAGTTGATACACCATTTCGAACTTGGTATGGAAAGCTTGGCGAAGCACGGTCCTTAACAGCTAACAAGTCAGCAAGGAAACAGATGCAGAAGAAGTTTTCAATGGTGTACTGTCTAGAAATTATTGACAACCCTGATAGACTTAACATCAAACTGTTTTCTCATAAATTTAAAAGTACATTGCCTCTCAGTTACTTATTTCATTTTATTTTAAGTGATGTTAAGCGTAAAAGAAGTGACTGTGAAAGACAAATTATATTTTGTCCATCTATTAAACTTTGTAGTCAGGTTTATACTATGTTACGTCTAGAACTGGGATCTGATATGAAATATGTTCAAATGTTCCACTCCATGACAACTGATGAAGTGAAAGAAGAAATACGGAAAGACATGAGTGTAAACAATGGTACCGTTAGAATTCAATACTGGTTGCAAGTAGTGCTGCTGGTATCATGTGGTATGGGAGTTAATTTTAGAGGGTTGAACAGTATTATTTATTTTAGACCACCTAAAGACATGGACAGCTTTATACAGCAGTTGGGCCGGGCAGGAAGAGATGGGTCTCAGGCAATGGCACTTCTTTTATTTAATGGAAAACAATGTAGAAATGCATGAATACATGACTAATGAAACAACATGTAGGAGAAAAATTATTTTAAATGCATACAATGCAAAGCCTCCTTCAAACTTAAGCAAACATTTATGTTGTGATATTTGTGCAAAGGAATATTAGGGGTGTAACAATACGGTCACTTAACGATACGATACGTATCATGATATAGGGTGATGATACGATACATATCCCGATACAGACATACCTAATTTCTCCTATAAAAAGTTTTAAAGTCCCATTAACGCTCAAAAGCAGTCATATTTTGTGCCCAAAATGAGTTACTTATCGAGAATGTATTATGTTTTTATGAATATTGATTACTGTGCAACAATAAGTTGACTAAAACAATATGGATAATTTTGGCCTTTCATTCTGATGTCTTGTTTACCGATATACACGCCGAGCTTATTTTCGTCAAGTACCGTGTGCACGCGAGCGTGAAGCTATTCACATACGTGGGCGAGTACTAAATCTCGGTGTCCGCCGGTATCTTTTTGAAACTATAGAAACTGTCGGTATCGCTGGTTAAACATACTGTATATTGCCTTGTATAGAGTAGATTTTGTTATAACTAAGCTTTGGTGGGTTGGTTGGTATAACTTATTCACAAACATTGTCTATTTAACTATGTGCTACTTGTATACTAGTATTACACTTTTTCATCTGTTAAAGCCAACGCTTCTTTGCGGCAGTTTTTAACAGGATTGACAGAAATTAAAATATTCATAAAATATTTATACTTATATTTTAAACTAAAATGTCTAAGACCTGCCGTCCACTAGGACCGGAAGGGTTCCCGAAGCAGAAATTCGCCAGATCGATATGGTTCGGCATGTCCTCGCGATGTTATGGAACCCTTCCGCATCATTCCACATTCAATCCACATCTTCGGGACACTTTCTGTGAGGCTTCGTAATCATGTAGACATCCCGAAAGGTTTCCAAAGTCGAATCGATGCCAAAAGCTCCCCGAAAACACCGAAGGGATGCGTTCTACACACGGAAGCTATGCCGATTATGTTAAGATCACAAGCCGAAAAGCGAAAAGTTACCAAAGGCACCAGTTGATCGTGGAAGAAGTGATGCCGGGTCATCAGCGTTTATCTCGAATGGCAGCGGATGCGATGCCGTCAGTTTACCAAGATGTTCAGATAGTAGTTCGGCATCGTCTATACACTTAACCAAATTTCTAATTGGCCACCCTTAAACAACATTATGTCATCTGATATATTATATCAATAAATCTTAGGCTGTGTAATTTGTTCATTCCACGCACTAATTTATCGATTTCCGGAATAAAATGGCTTATTCATGTGAAAAATCATCCATGCGTAACGGCAAATATTTTTTTGCACGTTGGTCTCGTAAACAGCTTGGAACAGTATCGTATTTGGTATGAATTTGTTCCCTGTTGATTGACTTTTCTTAAAAACACTACAATTTGTGAGAACGAGCCATGTGGAACGCGCTCATGACATCAGATTCATGCATAAATTGAACGAATTTCTGATTGGCCACGTGTCTTTATAAATTAGTTTTTAACAAATTGCTTTTAGAAGAATACAAATAATCGAAACCTCGATACTGTCCAATTTTATTGATAGAAAATAAGTTCCTCGCACTAATTCGAGCTAAACCCCATGTTATTATAAATATCGCATTTTTCAAAATAACGTTTTAGCATACATGTCTGGATTTTTGACATTCTGACACCCTCAGCGCGCCCCATGTTACTTATTCTCGCCAGCATCCATGCTTTTCATTAAATGAACTTGAAGGGTTCCCGAAACGAGCATGTTGTAATCAGCATCCCTTCCGCATAGTACCGGGGTTTAGTTGACGTAAGGTCTAAAACATTATTAAATAGACACTTTACTACTCAATATGTTATATTATAACCTAATGAAAACAATCTACCCTTTAATTCACCCGTGATATATAACACACGATTACCCTATACAATATAGTGCAACAGGATACCGGCGATTACCAGTACCGGAGGATACCGGTCGGTATTTGACTTTTATTTAAATGCATATACATGTACTCGCATAAATTGGTCATCAATATATGTGTCTCGATATATTACGGAACTTTACGTACTGTCTTCGGAACGACCCGTCGATTTCAGATTGTAAACAAAGGAGTATTTTGTGTGGTGGACAAAATACTCCTTTGTTTACAAATTGACGATTTGCGGAGATTATTATTCTTAGGATAAAAGTCAACATAGATCAAATATATGCTGATTCTATGACATTTGGGGAGCTCTACAACCTGCCAATGTTTCACGGTCTTATTTGTTAGTAAAATATTGCTATTTCTGAGACTTTATGGGACTTTAAAGTATTGATACTTTTCGGAATATAGTTGTCATTTTACTTATTAATATGAACTATTTTACTTGATTATTTTAATTCAACTCCATGAAATTGTACACTGAGCCTATTGAAACAACATTGAACAATATTCGCATTAGTATTTAATTTTTTCTTATATTTGTCAGACATTTACAATATTATTCTAATATCACTTAAGGTACAAATCGTATCGTGATCTGCTTTATGTCACGATACATGTTGTATCGTGGGCTATGTATTGCGAAACGATATGATAGGATATATCGTTGCATCCTTAAGGAATGTCATTGTATGAATGAAGATTGTTCAAATTTTAACCATCCAATTATTTCAAGATATAACTCAGCTAAATAGTTATTCAGATTCGGATGATACAGACAGTGATGCATCTGACTCTGAGGAGGATGGAGATATTTTAGTAGTCTGATTCTTTTTCATTTTGCTACATAAGCATTGTTCTAATTAAAAGCTGTCCATAAGACAGTGCTCTCGTCTTTTCTCAGTGATTGATAGTTCAAACTAAATCTTTTGACAATTTTCCAATTTGAAAGTTTATGCATGTTTAAAGGAGGCTTTGCAGTGTATAAGATAGGAAAACTGTACTAATTATTATAACTATTATTAATATTGAGTGTTATCTACCCTTTACTGTTGCCTTTTCAGCCCTTTTTCTATTGTTTTGTTAACAAGTAATGGGACCCTTTATTGGGGACATGTGCGTTGTGAAACACTACAGTTTATACAGTGATTTTTTTCAAAATTTTCTCACTACCCATGCCCATCCAAGGGGAAATTTAGCGCAACATCCAGTTAATGAAAAATATTTCCAATGTCTGGGGAAAAAATTAAGTTGATCAATTTTCAACTGATTTTCTGAAAACATGGTGATAATATTTGTTGGCGTAACAGCGTAATTCTGGTAAAATGTTAAAGATGGCAAAGCTGTACTTTATTATATTTTGTTCATATAAATGAACTGCCATTGTTATGTGTACACATTAAACTTTGTTTAAAGTAGTGTGTAATATATGTTGGTTGAATTCAACATCTTTGAAATTAGAATTTATTTCTAAGCAGAAAATGTTGTTATTTATACCCATTTTAGCCATGGCATACAGGTGATGTGTGACCCAGGTATGATGCCTGGCATACAGGTGATGTGTGACCCAGGTAAAGTGTCTGGCATACAGGTGATTTGTGACCCAGGTATAATGCCTGACGTACAGGTTATGTGTGACCGAGGTATGATGCCTGGCATACAGGTGATGTGTGACCCAAGTATGATGTCTGGCATATGGGTGATGTGTGACCCAGGTATGATGCCTGGCATACAGTTGATGTGTGATCCAGGTATGTCTGGCATACAGATGATGTGTGACAGAGGTATGATGTCTGGCATATGGTTGATGCGAGACCCTGGTATAATGTCTGGCATATGGTTGATGTGTGACCCAGGTATGATGTCTGGCATACAGGTGATTTGTGACCCAGGTATGATGTCTGGCATATGTGTCACCCAGGTATAATGTCTGTCATACAGATGAGGTGTGACCCAGGTATAATGTCTGACATACAGGTGAGGTGTGACCCAGGTATAATGTCTGGCATATGTGTGACCCAGGTATAATGTCTGACATACAGGTGAGGTGTGACCCAGGTATAATGTCTGACATACAGGTGAGGTGTGACCCAGGTATAATGTCCGTCATACAGATGAGGTGTGACCAAGGTATAATGTCTGACATACAGGTGAGGTGTGACCCAGGTATAATGTCTGGCATATGTGTGACCCAGGTATAATGTCTGACATACAGGTGAGGTGTGACCCAGGTATAATGTCTGTCATACAGGTGAGGTGTGACCCAGGTATAATGTCCGTCATACAGGTGAGGTGTGACCCAGGTATTATGTCTGTCATACCGGTGAAGTGTGACCCAGGTTTGATGTCTGGCATATGGGTGATGTGTAATCCAGGTATGGTGTCGGGCATACAGTTGATGTGTGATCCAGGTATGATGTCTGGCATACAGATGATGTGTGATCCAGGTATGATGTCTGGCATACCAGTGAGGTGTGACCCAGGTATGATGTCTGGCATACGGGTGATGTGTGACCCAGGTATGATGTCTGGCATACAGGTGATGTGTGACCCAGGTATGATGTCTGGCATACAGGTGATGTGTGACCCAGGTATAATGTCTGGCATACTGGTGATGTGTGACCCAGGTATGATGTCTGGCATACAGGTGATGTGTGATCCAGGTATGATGTCTGGCATACCAGTGAGGTGTGACCCAGGTATGATGTCTGGCATACGGGTGATGTGTGACCCAGGTATGATGTCTGGCATACAGGTGATGTGTGACCCAGGTATGGTGTCTGGCATACATGTGATGTGTGACCCAGGTATGATGTCTGGCATACAGGTGAGGTGTGACCCAGGTATAATGTCCGTCATACAGGTGAGGTGTGACCCAGGTATTATGTCCGTCATACCGGTGAGGTGTGACCCAGGTATGATGTCTGGCATACAGGGGATGTGTGACCCAGGTATGATGTCTGGCATATGGGTGATGTGTAATCCAGGTATGGTGTCTGGCATACAGTTGATGTGTGATCCAGGTATGATGTCTGGCATACAGGTGATGTGTGACCCAGGTATGATGTCTGGCATACAGATGATGTGTGACAGAGGTATGATGTCTGGCGTATGGTTGATGTGTGACCCTGGTATAATGTCTGGCATTCAGGTGATGTTTGACCCAGGTATGATGTCTGGCATACAGGTGATGTGTGACCCAGGTATGATGTCTGGCATACAGGTGATGTGTGACCCAGGTATAATGTCTGGCATACTGGTGATGTGTGACCCAGGTATGATGTCTGGCATACAGGTGATGTGTGATCCAGGTATGATGTCTGGCATACAGGTGATGTGTGACCCAGGTATGATGTCTGGCATACAGGTGATGTGTGATCCAGGTATGATGTCTGGCATACAGGTGATGTGTGATCCAGGTATGATGTCTGGCATACAGATGATGTGTGACAGCGGTATGATGTCTGGCATATGGTTGAAGTGTGACCCAGGTATGATGTCTGGCATACAGGTGATGTGTGACCCAGGTATGATGTCTGGCATACAGGTGATGTGTGACCCAGGTATGGTGTCTGGCATACAGGTGATGTGTGACCCAGGTATGATGTCTGGCATACAGGTGATGTGTGATCCAGGTATGATGTCTGGCATACAGATGATGTGTGACAGAGGTATGATGTCTGGCATACATGTGATGTGTGACCCAGGTATGATGTCTGGCATACAGGTGATGTGTGACCCAGGTATGGTGTCTGGCATACTGGTGATGACTGATGTGTGACCAAGACCACATGCCACACCTTCATTCTTTATATGTAAGCCGGAAAAAATGAAAGCAAACGCTGGACACAGACTCCAAACTTCTATAATTTTTACTTTTAATAGTACATAGGCAGTGCGAACATTTTTAGCATGGGCGCAGCCATTTTTATTTGCGTCTCCACGCCGGAGAGTATCGAAAATGTAAGCGTCGTTTCTATTGGTTAATGTATACTCTGTTCTATTCTGTGAAAACGGCGAATCGGTAAATAAAAATCCCACGGGAGATGTACGGAGCGGAGCGGAGGCAACGACTGTGGGTATCCGACGATGTCATACATGGGCGTTTTATAGTCGTTCCACAGGCAATTGTTTACTGTCTGTATTGAGAAACTGTGCTGTAATGTTATAGTGTTCATGTAGACGCATATGTGTTGTGTATCAATCGAAGCACCATCAATAGTCATGTCCCATTCTCAACGTCTGGATGATTTTGTTTTAATTTGCCGGCACTGCTGCTGTCCCATCGAACACCAGGGGAAACCCTTTTTACCGCATTCATGTCAATGCAAGAGAATGCATTTTTTCTGCTTGGCATCCTGAAAGTAAATCAACACAGTAGTATTTATTTTAATACATCATAACAATGTTCTAGACAGTTTAGAAATAGCGTCGATAGCACATTACATGGCGGGTGTTTTGTGTTACCAAACAGTCGTAGTTTAAGTGAAAAAACTGCCTAGAATATTGTATTCATGTAAGACGGAAATTAACTTAGGACTTTCTTATGAAATCTGATTACAAAACAACTGGCTTATATTTGAGCATACTTTTCCACTGGTTGCAATATCATTTAACTTTCATAACATGCCGCAATAGCATTATTTTAATTCACATTTGACCTTAGAAATAGCGGCTTTAATGTACAAAACAATCAGTCATCAGCTGTTTGGAGGCACATAGTACTAACAAGATAATGCCTTTCGAAGACTCCAGCAAGGAAAACCGGGTTTTATGGTGTTCTTTAATCTGCTGTCAGCAATACCAACACCAAATTTGAGATTTTTGATCAGTTTGGCCGTAACTCCATTCATACTAGAACAGACAGGGACATATATGTGGTTGTCGTTGGCTTGTATTGATATAAGGACTTGCAACATACATTTTTCTTGCTTCAATCGAGCGATTGTTTACAAAATTTGCTGTGCGTAATACCAAAATTTGACTTCACAGACCACATGATTGTGCATCGTGTGATTGAAGAGTTGAAGACCGCTATGTAAGATGGCTGCTACTTGGAAAATATGATGATTTCTCATCATGTTTTGTATTTTAACTTGTGGAGAGGGGTTCAGGGATTAGTTTCATGTAAAATTTTTTATAAATCCGCAAACAATTGAGCATTCTCCAAAAACGAGTCTTATGATCTCGAAATCACAGGAAAGCAGGTTACTTGTGTAACCCAATGTTTGATCACATGTAGATAGACATACTCATGTACTACACAGTCTGTGAATTTAGGATTTTAGTTTACTCGCCCAAATTGGCAATAGTGAATAGTTTTCCTATATACTATATGAATAATAACTGCAGAAGTTACTTGAACACTTTTTATAAAGTTTAAACATGTGATAAACGAGGTCTACTGTTTGAACGCATGTGGAACATAAAAATAGCTGTAAGACATTGTTTCCCTTGTATTACAGAGATTCTGCTGGTAGAGAAGTATACATGTTAGCGTTACCGAGGAGAGAACAACAAATCCGACGAGATAAAGCTACCAGCAATATTTGTACTGCTCAGGTACTCTTCTCCCCTTTTTGTTTGTTGCTGGTTGTTTAATTACAGAACTCATCAAAAAAGATTTGTCAGGAAGAATAATTTTCTCTTCAAGAAATTAATGTTTGTCTATCAGTCTGTAGGGCTCCCTTTCATATTCAATTTATTCTGCTTTTAAATTTGTTTGATGGTTTTTATAGGTAAACATGATAAGAAATTGAGTCATGACAGTTATGGCGAGTGTATGTTGTTGTTTTTTAACATCAAAGTTAAGGCTCTTGTTGTAGTTTATTCATCTGGAAAGTATGTTGGTTCCTGTCTTTTTTGCTATCTACTGAGACAGCCATATAAGTGCGTGTTCATTTAGTTTTGTTCCTGCCAGATTAGCCAATGACCGACTTATTATAATAACTATTGCTTCACTACTGTTAATTTCAGGCGTTATTGGCCAATATGGCAGCAATGTTTGCAATATATCATGGACCTACTGGTTTGGCTCATATTGAATCCAGGGTACATAATGCTGAAGGTAAGATTAAACAATACTTTGTAAAATTGCATACCAGAGCTCCAAAGCCTGTCTTAATTTTAATCCATCCTTAATAAAACCTTATCGCAATTGTGTTTCTATAAAATATATGTCAAGCTCAATTCTAGATTTTTTGGTGTAAAAAACCCCCCAGGTTTCTTAGTCAAATCTAGGAACAACCTTGCATAAATTATAGTCTAGAAGTCGCAGTTTTACAAAACACAATCATTTTGAATATTTGTCCATTGGAGTTTGTTTTGTGTAAAGCCTAGAGTCATAAGTTGATAGCTGTTATATTTCAACATGTCAGTTTTAATGTGCTTATTTCTCCCAAATATAGTGGTCTCCCAAATATAGTGGTTTCCCAAATATAGTAGTCTCCCAAATATAGTAGTCTCCCAAATATAGTGGTCTCCCAAATATAGTGGTCTCCCAAATATAGTGGTCTCCCAAATATAGTAGTCTCCCAAATATAGTGGTCTCCCAAATATAGTAGTCTCCCAAATATAGTGGTCTCCCAAATATAGTGGTCTCCCAAATATAGTAGTCTCCCAAATATAGTGGTCTCCCAAATATAGTGGGGGTAACATATTGATTTTGTGCTAGATGTCAGTTTGTATGGATGCCAAAATGTTTTCTACCAAGCATTATTGTGCATTTTGTCAGTAATTTCAGGTTGATTGATACTGGCCTGAGTTATTGCCCTTTGTGGTGAACATATGTTTTTGTATGGAAAACCCTTCAAATGTTAGTAGTATAACCAATGTATGGTTATATCGGGTATCAAACAAGCTGCACATACAGTACATACAAGCACATTCTGCTGCAAATACAGTACATACAAGCACATTCTGCGATACACTCAAAATTTTCAATAATCATTTAGTTATAATGTTTTTGCAATTTGCATTTTCAAGGTTAAACGATTTGTATAGGTGTATAGTTTGGTTTATTTGACAAGAGCCTAGCCTGACCTTTTGATTTTCATAATTTAACGGTCGATATATTGCCTACGTTTACAACACTGATTCTATGTTTTCATAATCGGGGAGTATCACGAAGACGCTTGAGATGGAATATGAAGACTAATCTGAAATATTTCTTGCAGACATTAATATATTCAAAGCAAGAACCTTGTAATATATTCTTGCATAAAGGTCAGAGTCAGGTCAAAATAGCCAAACTATACTTCTTTCCTATCAGATATGTTTTTCTGTTCATTGCCAGGAACTATGCCATTCTCCAATTTTCTGTGATTATATCTCTCGCATATAACGGATTACTTATAGTCAAAATTCAATAAATATTTGGTACCAAGTCTAATTGCGCATATTGTCATTTATTTTACAGTGTGGGGAATCACGTGATCAAATGAATAACGTTCGCACTCGAAACAATTGTGATTTCGTCTGCTATCGCTGAGTTTTTTCTTGATTATAACGATCGTATATTTAATATGGTTATATTATATAGTCTAAAGAATATCCAGTATATGTAAGAATACCTGGCAAGTGCTGATTTCGCTCTATCTTTAGCTGTTTTAATTGATGCTCGACCTGTCACCTAATACAGTTTTCAACCGAGTGTAATAATTTGGTTGAGCATCAGTTAACAACAGCTGAAGATTGGTAGTTGTCTGGTGTTCTTACATAAATGTACTTTTAGTTGTATAATATATTCATATAAAGTGCACGATCACTATAATCAAGAAAAAACTCATCGTTTGCAGCCAAAATAGCAAATGTTTTGAGTGCAAACGTTATTCATTTCAAAAGAATTTGTTGACGTGATTCTACACACTGTTTAAGGTGGGATGAATATTACCTGAGTTTGTGGCCAACTAAATGTTTGTGTTCCAATCTTTGATTCTAGTTTCTCTGATACTCAATAATTATGTAATGTGTGTTTGTATTGTTATATTAAGGTCATTGGATGAAACAGTGGAACGACAAGATTTGAAAGATTTACTGAAACTCTCTGATTCAACAGTGTCTATGGTAATTATGTTATCTCATAACTGTCTACAAAGTTGACACTATCCAATCATATTCTTAAATTCAGAAAAAAGTTATTATAGAGTAAGTAATGAAACAAGAAAATCTGATTGGCTCTTATTTTGAGTGAAAACCATCTTAATAGAGATATCAGTATTTGAGTATACAAAACATGTAGAAGGTAGAAGTGTTGATTTATATCAATTTTTGTTAAAATTTTAACATTGCACTATGTGGTGCTAGTCTACTTTCACTTTAAACCGCTACTGACTAACAACACAGTTCTAGTGTACTAGATATAGAACCCCTTCACTACAAAATGTGCTACGGAATTTCAACTTGCATGAAATTTTAAACACGCAATTAATATAGAACCATAAAAACATGAAATATATTATAATTAAAATAACCCAAGGGAAGTAACTCTATAATAAATGTCTTATTATACAATAAGGCTGTAGGAGTTGCTCCCCTTGGTTTTGTTCCCAATGTAACTGATACCCTTATGTTATATTTATGCCAATTGTCAGGGTACATAAAACTCTTAGTATGCAAACAAGTGAAATAATTGGATTCAAATATAAAATTGTACTTCATGATTTCAGATCATTGTATCCATCAGAACCAAAACAGAAGGTTGTTGAACTAACTGAAGGAGAGTTGGAAAACGTATGTTGTACAGTCTTCCGGTCTTTTCTACATCATTGCCAACTTGAGCTATGTGGGTTTGAGTCTTGCTATGTTGGTTTGAAGTATGCTACGTGGGTTTGAGCCTCATTGTATGAGTTTTAGCCCTGCTATATTTGTATTTGGGTGTAAGCCCTACTGTGTGGGTACAAGACCGGTCACCCACTACTTGTATATTAGTTTAAATAATACAAATTGCAACATAAGTGGCTAAAGTCAATGTGTGTTTATGTACTACCAAGTGCTATTTATGTTATCAACCGCCTATTTATGACTCAAGAAACCTGGCAATTTAAGGTCCTCTGTTCAAAGTCCAACCTCAATTTGGAGTTATTACAATATTACCTACATTTCTCATTGTATTTTGTAGGCCAGAATTCAAAGAAAGGCAGAACAGGAACATAACCCTAACTATCTCAAAGGAGCTACAAAGGTACAGTTAATAACCCCAAAATACTATTTCAGATAAAATATTGAAATTTCACTAAGATTCTTTAGATTTTATAACAATCTAACTTCATAAACAAATTAAAATTTATAATTTCATTTTCCCTTAAAGTCTGAGGTAATTGGGCAATCAGGTAGGGAATAAAACTAAATGACCAAGTACATCAAACATAATTGACATTACGCCAGTTGTCAATCAATATCCTTTAAGTCAATTTGAATGGTAAATTATAATCACATGTGACTTGTAAACCTTCGCCAAGCACCCTTTGACACACAACAGGTGGTGCGATCTCGTATCTGGCGTAATGTCATTTGCACAGGGTATGTGGTGTTGCACAGGGTATGTGATGTTATTGCACATGGTATGTGATGTTATTGCACAGGGTATGTGAAGTTATTGCACATGGTATGTGATGTTATTGCACAGGGTATGTGATGTTATTGCACAGGGAATGTGATGTTATTGCACAGGGTATGTGATGTTATTGCACATGGTATGTGATGTTATTGCACAGGGTATGTGATGTTATTGCACAGGGTATGTGATGTTATTGCACAGGGTATGTGATGTTATTGCACAGGGTATGTGATGTTATTGCACAGGGTATGTGATGTTATTGCACAGGGTATGTGATGTTATTGCACAGGGTATGTGATGTTATTGCACAGGGTATGTGATGTTGCACAGGGTATGTGACGTTCTTTAATTTGTAGAATTATCTGATAATTTTGCAGCATATACCAATTAATATCACATAGAGTAAATGTTGTTGTCGTTGTAGAAGAGATATGGTGGATGAGAAGAGGTTGTGACGGGTTTACCTGTATCAGAGATTGACCTTACTGTACCACTACATATTCCTGGTAAGTCACCTTATCACATTTTGCTTAGGGATGGTATTCAATATTGATCTTATTTAGTTGGAGATTAAGGATAGCCAATCATATAACCTGTTACTTACAAAGGTTTTTATTTTGGTGCAAGTCCAAAGGCGCAACATTGGTTTAGAAAAACCCGAATTTTCATAGGAGAGTCGTAGATTATTTCTGTTCATTCAGAAAAAAACCAAATTGAAACGCTGAATAAATCCTATAGGGTTGAGTGCCTAAGTTATAGTATGAAATTGTCAAGGTTTAAAGTATACAATGATAAGCACCTTGGTAATAGTTTTTAATTTTAAATTTCCACAGGTATAAATTCGACAGGAATGAGCGTCTCCAATAAATACATGCAGATGGACAATAATGAACGAAGGAAGAAGAAACAGAAGAAGAAAAGGAAGAAGAAGAAGGGAGAAGATGATGATTCGGATGAGATAAATATTGTAGCACAGCATCAAGTCAGCACAATGTCTAAGATGCCAGAGGTATGTTCTCATTATCTCTCCCACAAATACTGTTAAATCTTTTAATTCGATGGGACAAAATTTCATGGTTTTGGTAAAAAAAAAACATTTCGATGGGACGTTAATTTTTGGATTTAGCATTTCAAGTAATAAATACAACAGTCAAAATTATTGTTCAATGGGATTTGATTTTTTTATTAAGATGAACCAAGAAATCCACGAAATTTAATTCCCCACGAAAATGATTTTACATTAGTGGGGGGGGGGAGACATACCCGGTACTGATTTCGTTTTTGATGTCTGTCCTGATGTGGGTCACAAAGTTTGACCATGCTTGATCTCTTTAGTCACTGATCAGATTTTAATAAAACTTACAAGCTTAGACATGATTTAGGAACTGTGGCTCAAATTTTGTTGATTTGTGGATTCCAGACAACCACTCAAATATATGAATCTCTGTCTATGGTTCAATTTACTGATTATTTCCAGACTCTGACTGTGACTCAAATTTTGTTGGTATACGATTTCCAGACTGTGACTCAAATTTGTTGTTATATGTATTTTAGATGGTGACTCGAATTCTCAAATTTTGTTGACAAATAATTCCCAGACTGTGACTCAAATTTTGTTGACATATAATTCCCAGACTGTGACTCAAATTTTGTTGACATAGAATTCCCAGACTGTGACTCAAATTTTGTTGACATATAATTCCCAGACTGTGACCCAAATTTTGTTAAACTTGTAAGATGTATTGTATGTGTATATGATCAACAGACATTGGACTATAGGTGTTGCTGAAACATGGACTATGAAGGGGACGGTATCACATGCAGATTCGAGGTAAATCTATACAATTATCATGGTATATTTTAGACATGGTTTAATTTTGGCCTTATTGGCCACCTAACCCAAGTGTCGAACGCATATCTTTATTCGTGAACATGATGATTTTCACGAACAATCGCCGAACTTTATTTTACACTGATTGTCTGTGACTTTGTTATGGTCTCCTTAAGTTTATTGAGACGTACAATATAATCCGAAAATTATCCTCGAATGAATTATGATTTTGTGGCGTGACTTGGGAATTTATTTTACTAAGAGGCAACATTCACTAGAATATGAATCAATGGTGATAATGAAACTGAACATTTCTCCAATTCAAAACAAGGACACACTTTTTTTACTCACTGCGACTATTATTTGGAACTTTTTAAATTTCATTAGTTTTATTAATGCATAATAAACGTTTAAAGACATTTTTAGAGGTGCACTGGTTAAAGGGCTCCCATGGGGAAAGTTTTGCACCGGTGGGTGAAGGTCGTTCGGAATCCCCCAATGTAAACAAAACAGAAAGTGGGAGGGGTAATAATGAAATAAGAATTTTTGCGTTAATACTATTCTTAGACTAAAGAAATTTTACACAAAGCTCCCTTATGTAAAAGAGCTCAAGAACAGTCAATAACCTCCTTGTTAAGAGATACAGGAGAGGAGAAATAACGATCGATCGTCTAATGGTCCTGTTCGCTTTTTGGTCCCGAAGGAGTAGACCTAATTATTCTATTTTAGCATATGTGTCCAAAATGAGAGATGTGGTTTAGATCAGGGGTGGTAATCCAATATTGATCTTACTTGACTTAAGAATAAGGACAACCAATGAGATCACTGTGATACATCATATTAAACTCTTAGTCAGTCACAGGAGATATTATTGGCTATCCTTATTGTCACATTTAAATAGGTCTAATGTTGAATACCACCCCAGATTTTGATATGGAGTACAGCCTTGTCTTTGTTTATGTTTTTTTTTTTCAAATCCTTTCACTGACACTCTTTTATGAATTTTTCAACTTATATTGTGAGACATCATAGGGGCCAAAATATCAAATATCATTGTTTTCTTGGCATAGTTATTTTTCTAGTTCATTGTTCATTGTTGAGGATCTTATGGAAGATTGATTGTTTAGTATATTGTCAAATAAGTTTCCTCGTAAAATAAAGTCTTTATTATTATTATTATTTCAGCTGTGGATTGTTGCTGTGATCCTAGATTATGTGACCCCAGTGCCTCTTGTCAGATGAATGTTGATATTTACATGTGTGAATGTAACAGTGGATTCCAGGGTACATATTGCAGAGGTCAGTATACAAACGGCAGATTGTGACGTATGGTTAATTTCCTTTTAAAAGTATTCGCCCCTATGTTCGCCAACATACTGCTATATTGTTTCAGTATAAAATATTACAAGTAAAATGCACATATTTTTCCTGTTGTTTTTTTAAATACCGAACATAGCCTTTAGTTGCCCGCCAGTTTTTTGCTGAAATATGATTGACTTAATACTTGGTATATAAATAGATGGCAACTTAGAGAAGTGCAGCAACCAAGAACCATAACTCTGTCTGTCTTAAATTTTGAAATATCTCCCCTTTAGAATTTTTATAATAAAATTTTGTCCGGAGCATATCTTCAAAATTATTTATATTGACTTGAAACTTGAAATATAAATAGAAAGCAACTTGGAGAAGTGCAGTGACCAAGAGCGATAACTCTGTCTGTCTTACATCTGAATTATCTCCCCTTAAGTATTTTCATAATAATTGTTTGTCCAGAGCAATTAATATCTTGCAAACCATTTAAGATAACAACTTTATAGAGTAATGATTCTGCTCTAGAGAACAAATGTTCCCGTACACAAGCAAGTGCATTCGGCGGGATGGCCATGTGATCATGGCTCTTGCTTTTTTTATAGTGGGTCCATATCTAATTTTGCTTAGACATAATACATTTACATAGCATGACAGTGAATAAACTATGTCATGCTTTTATCATCAAACCCACAATTCTGCTAAAATTCTGCACCAAACTGCCGGACTACAAAAAAGGTTTGGTGCCTTTGGTTTTCAGTGGTTAATGTTTTTGGTACTAACAGTGTCTACTTTCATGGTAAACTGGATGAAGAGGTTCCTCTGTATCAAACAAGCACTTATATATAAATATGCGTTAAGGATTTCCCACATTGCAGTTGTACTTTAACCATTGCCACTGGAAAAATACTTCGCGGCCATGATCATAGTTGGTAATAAACACTACTGGTGGTCAAACAATTGCCATGATAAACAATTTTATTTTATATACCATGGTTGTCTTACTTGATGTCACAGAAGTACATGTACTTGTATATAAGCATGTATCAAAATAACACAAAATAAGCGACGGGTACAGTATGTGTTACGGCGGGTACAGTATGTGTTACGGCGGGTACAGTATGTGTAACGGCGGGTACAGTATGTGTAACGGCGGGTACAGTATGTGTTACGGCGGGTACAGTATGTGTTACGGCGGGTACAGTATGTGTTACGGCGGGTACAGTATGTGTAACGGCGGGTACAGTATGTGTTACGGCGGGTACAGTATGTGTTACGGCGGGTACAGTATGTGTTACGGCGGGTACAGTATGTGTTACGGCGGGTACAGTATGTGTTACGGCGGGTACAGTATGTGTTAAGGCGGGTACAGTATGTGTTACGGCGGGTACAGTATGTGTTAAGGCGGGTACAGTATGTGTTACGGCGGATACAGTATGTGTTAAGGCGGGTACAGTATGTGTTACGGCGGGTACAGTATGTGTTAAGGCGGGTACAGTATGTGTTACGGCGGGTACAGTATGTGTTAAGGCGGGTACAGTATGTGTAACGGCGGGTACAGTATGTGTTACGGCGGGTACAGTATGTGTTAAGGCGGGTACAGTATGTGTTACCGCGGGTACAGTATGTGTTAAGGCGGGTACAGTATGTGTTATGATGTCCAGTCTGTTGTAAACTTATTTTTTTAATTTTTCAGCTACAGTCCTTTTATTTTACTCATTTTTTACATAAATTAATTGTCGACAGTCTATTAGCTTGTTAAACTGGAAACATATGACTGACAATGTGACAATCATTTATTTTTTAAATCTTTCCAGCTGTTTCAGACGAGATGAATTATCTGCTATTTTCACGTAGCTATTCTATTCATAAAGTCGCATATCAACAGAATGGTGAGGATACAGATGGTTCACGAGTGCTGTATGTTCCTGGTAGGTATTATTATAAGCTAAATGTTGCACTCAATCACCTCAAGCATAAACCAGCAGTCTAATTAATCCAGAACAACCATTCACGGGGAGGGAGGTTTTGTAGCTGATGACTGTGGTTACTTAGATCAAGGGGAACTAACTACTACAAGGCGTTTGTCAATTGTAACTACTCGGGCATTTCAGTAACTGAAAAATACTTTCGTTAGATAAACGCCTAGGTGTTCTGATTGGGCGTTTTGTCTGTATCTATAAATCGCTGGCTAAGAATGAGAAGGTCTTAAAGTACAAAATCCGTATGTTGAGAAAACAAGACAACACTGTCAGAAAATTACTCAATATGGTAAAACAAGCTGTTTCAACTTCAGTTTGGTCAACATGACAAGTTTTTCATTATCAAATTGTCTTTATCAATGATACAGTTATCTGTGGACGACACTGGTGATCAGTCCAATAAATCCCCCCAGTCTGTGAAAATACAATCTTGATAGTTACTGTTTTTTTAGATGAACTAGCTGTTGCTGTTGCCTCGGACTGTGTTGTTCAGAGCTTTAACTGGACACATACAAGTATCACATGGACGTATTTCCAGGGCAAATGTTGATGGATTTGAACAGGAACGAGTAGTTTCCCGTATGTCTTATAATTAAATGTTTATAGTTTTTATATTATTCACTTCACTGTTTTATATTTCATCCTAAGGCCTTCTTCAGAATTTCTTATCTGTCCGTTTGTGTTACATGTATATTTTTTTCTTTTTGTTCCTATTATTACTACTAATAAGAAGCGCCTTATATATATGATGTAGTTTTCAAATATGCATTAGTATTATAAGTCCCAATGAAATTGTCTTTTTTACTAAAACCACGAAATTTAGTCCCAACGAAATTAAATGATGTTACAGTAGCACATACACTTTAAGAGCTGGTATTGGCTTCTCACAGAATTGACATTACACCAATAAATTATTGTCAATCCTTTAAATCAAGTTTAACGATAAACCAAAATCACATGGATTAGCTTGAAAACCTCCGCCACAAACACCTTCCACAAACAATGAGGAGGAGCGATCTCTGCTCTGGTGTATAGTAGTAATGTCAATTGAAATTCTGTTTGAATGACTTTTCAATACATGTATTTAAATATACTGTTTATTTTTAGCAATGGTGTTCCAAGTGTTAGTTGTGATGGCGATGAATGTTCCAGTTGGTGGTAATGGCCGGTTATATGGTATTGCAGCCGTCGGAGAATTCTGTCCATGAGGTATTGTATGATTTGTGGTTAATATATGAACAGATTACTTGAGTGCTGTGATGTACTCACATTATACCTTGTTATCTGCTATCACTTTTTTGGTTTGTTGCAACAATCAAGTGCGCTGATGGGTTTGGATTTCAAATTACCAAATCGAGGACAGTATATGTTCAAAGCCTACTAGATTCTATAGATGTATTAGTCCAGTTAGGATATATTGACAGTGACGTCATCGTTTATGTATGTAATATATTAAACCCATTGCTCAAATAGGTAGAGTTTGGTTTGGTATTGCACTGTTGGTATAAGCCTTTATACTTGTTTTTACACTGTACTAGTAGATTGTTCCACTGCGTCACTGTATTTTTATCCTAACTGGACTGTATATATAGATGCTAGTTTACTAATTTGCTGTAAGGTATTATATGGTGCATGTTGATTTGTATTAATGCCTATGAGTAGGGGTCAAAATTATCAAAATAACTATTTAAACTATTCTAATAAGGCTTCAATCATCTTCCTAGGACTTACTAATCATTGAGCTTAAACTGCCTGTATGTTCACTAAAGTTATACGGTGAAAACATGCTAACATGGACCTGTGTACATTTACAAACAGTTTGGAATTCCTGTTGGAATGCTGTCTTTTTTTCGTAAATTGAAAAGTTTTGATACAAATAAGTCATATTGTTGTATGTAAGATAGTTTGGATAACTTTTACTTTCAGGCCTGTCAGGAGCCCTCTGCAGAGGTGAGCGGAAATATTCTTGGTTTTGATGTCGGTGATGTGGTAAACATTGTGGTGTTTGAAAGTGGAGAACAGTACTCCACCTATGAAGTAGTGAAAGAACTGTTTTGCTTTGGACTAGACTGTGATAGTGAACACCTGGACGTCACCCTGACAGAGAAACTGCCTCTGTCATGCCGGATGACAGTTACAGAAGGAAGGGTTACATCAGTGAATTTAGTATGATACTGATGCAACAAGTACAATTGATAACGTGAATATCCTGTGTGTTCCTTTGTCAGTCTGTAAGAGGACCCATTTGGACTATTTTATGTAACATCAATACTTTAGTGCAGGCAACTTTACCTGATGTTGACCTCCACATAATTATTTTAGCTACAGGCATCAAAATAGTATCAATTTACTATTTAAAATGCACCTTTGTTAAATGCCTTGTGTATTACAAATATATGTTAAGTAACAAAATTTCCCTGTGGCTCAAATAGTTATGTAGAGGTCATCACTGCTTTTTTAGTATCCATTGCAGAGCTTCAGATAAGGTTTCGTTATTACTTGGTATTAAATTATTACTTTTGCTTAAATTGCGTTTATTGAACATCACTCATCGTACCCGGTAATATCATTTTCGTATTTTCCAAATTTTGGATTTTGTTTCAAGATTTGTATAAAAGTAGGCAAAACAGATATATATTTATTTCTTAGAACACTGATATTCACCAGCCATGCAGTTAATTCATGATGTCTCAGCTTGGCAAAATTGTCAGGGAATTTCCATCAACCATGATCAAAAAATGCCATTTCATACAGATATAAGATAAATAATCTGTTGAACAACTTTGTTGGGTTGTACCAGCATAATGCCTTTCGGTTTTACGTGCCAAGCACCCATCACTCGGGTCAGGTTATCTACTGGGTCTATAATATAGCTGCAAAATTACACTTACGAGGGGTGATCAATATATTCGAGGACTTTCCTTCTTAATTTTGGAATGTTGGAACTAGAGTAATGAAATTACAGGCTAATGTAGATCAATCAATTATCTCGCGATTTGTCTAATTTTCTTTATGATTACGTCACTATTTACTTGATGACGTCACTTTTAGTAACCGTGGTGAAGCACGCACCGTCGAGCATCTCGGGCGTAACATTATTTCTGAGAAACGACACGCTATGATAATTAACGCGAAACTTATAAAATCGTCGCGATATTTCCAAAATGACTGGACTAAATTGTGCATGGATTATGTGCGCTCCCAATTAGCCATTTTCATATGATTCCGTTGTTTATGTGATTGTAGGGTTTCTGTCGAACGGTTAAATAGATAAAATAATGATAAACAGCAAAAATAACACCACATTAGGGAAACTTTCCGTTTATATCTGCAAAATAAGACTCATAGATCTCAATCAAATGTAACTGGCGAAAATGAAGACAAGTATAGGTTTATAAAACTTTAAATCGTTGACTCCAAATCCAAACGGTTATTTCGATATTGTGTCCTAAACAGGAAAGGTCGTGTATCAGTCTTAATTGGAATAATCTAATTTTGTAAACTTAACAATCCCTTTCCGAGTTTTGTTTCCAATAACGCATCGATACTCTTTTTATTCCAACACACATTCGAGAAGTGGCTATTAACTACTTATTTCAGTAGTAAAAGAAAACCTGTCTCATACATGGGACGTGGTATCAGTCTATAAAGGAGTCATATGCTGCTCCGACGGTGACGCTCCGAATGACGTCGCGTGACGTCCAACGTAACGCGTCCCTTGTATGAATAAAATAATTTTATTAGTGCATTCGGTCGGAGACATCTTACTCCGAATGATGTTAAATGGCTTTGAGCCTAACTGCCAATATGAAATTGCTAGATGAAAAGTCCTCGAATATATTGATCACCCCTCGTATATGGTGTTGAGCACTAGTATTGGTGTATATTGGCTTAGTGTAATTCTCATACATGTTTCAGATTACAGTGAATTTGAAATGTATACTTTTTTGGCTAATGTGCTTTTGGCCATTCTAATTGCATTCAGTACATATGCAGAAAGAATCCAATTGGGTTTTCCATTGATTGAAATGCGGAAATAAATGTCCTGTTAAGACATCTTATAAATTTTAGTCATTCCTTAGATGTTTGTTTTTGACAGTTGACCACAGTATAAGTTGGTGGAAACGTTGACATTATTACAGTGTCTTATATTCAAATGTTTGACCGTATTTATGTTACTTGGTGCTGTGAATATTTTTGTAACCACTTTTTAGGTGTATATGTAAAATGTTTTGTTTCCTTTTTAAGTGAATTGACAAGTTAAGTATATGCCAAAAGAAAAAAATCTCCAATATTTGTTCTATTTCGTTCATTTGTCTAATTTTTTCTTAAGTTCACTACTTAAAAGCAGATATCTTTATGAAGGTGTGCTTGGTTCTTTGTAAATATTTCCTTGTATATATGTTACATGTTTAATGTACTTTGCTCTTTAAATATACTGTTGACTATTGCTGTTTGTATTTATTTCATACAGGACCAAATTCTTTTATTTAAAGGGGACTAACATTTTGAAAAAAGCTGCTTTTCTCTATTTTGACTTTAAAGTGCTACACAATAATGGTGACAGCCTCGAGATCAGGAGGTTAAAGGTTCAAGTCCCATAGGGAGCATTTGTTGGAGGACTGAATATTCGTAGTGGGACTTGTCCCGGCTGTGAGCTACCAGCTAGTTATTCAATAGACATCTACTTTCATTAAAGGCATAAAGCAATAGCATACCTTAAACGTGTAACAAAAACTGTTTTTACTCTAGTTTGGCTGAAACTAGAGTAAAAACAAAGGTCTCTTTGCTCTAATAAAAAAACACAAAAAACCTATATCGTATAGACTGATCCTCATGGCCTAGTGGAATAAGATTACGGAGGTCAAAGGTTTAGGCCCAATCGGGAAGCATTTGTTGAAGAACATTTAACTTAAATTTTTTTTGCTCTTAATGACTACACCATTTTCGCTCTCAAGCACTGAGAGAACTTGATCATAACAGCTCTTGTTTGGTATAGTAAATATTCTTATTCACCTGTGGCTTCAAATGTGAATATTGTTTTTATGATAAATGATCTCATATTCGTTTTAATGATACTATTGTTTGTTAAATAAAAAAGCTTATATAAGTTAACCATTAAGTCTCTGTTTTTCTTTTTACTCACATTAGCACCAAGTGGAAGGCTCACTTCAAGGTCGAGGTCACACTTACGGGTCGTATGACTTATTTTGTGTGGGATTCAGAGAATTTGGTCGCAAATGTTTACCACTTCAAGACATAATATTGTGCAGTGTGCATCGTTTGGAAAGCTGGCGTCAAGGTCAAAGGTGATATGACTTATTTTGTGTCCGCTGTGCAACTTGAAGAAACTTGCCTGAAATGTTGATCACATCAAGACAATATGCAGACTATATGTTTCGGAAAGCTGGCGTTCAGGTTGCACGTGGGAGTCCAAAGGTCATATGACTTATTTTGTTCCCGCTTGTAATTCCTTAAACCTGAAAAGGAATTTGAAAACACTTCTCTCATGTTCACCACATCGAGACAAAGTACACACCACCTGTCTATCTGACTGTCCATATGTTTTTTAACTACGCTCAAATGATTTTAAAGAAATTTGGCTCAAATGGTAACGTCATCAAGACAAAGTGCAGTGTGCATTTTTGGAAGGCTGGCTTCGAGTCCACACTTAAGGGTCAAAGGTCATATGAATTATTTCATGTTCGCTCTGTAGAATATTGCAGTCACCTGAGCGTCGGTGAATGGTAATGTTAAAGTTCACATACCGCCTCAAACATTTTCAAAGTCCATAGACATATTGGTTTGAAACTAGGCACACTTGTTAGTCATCATGACCCCAACCTATATCCAAGAAAAAGTAACTCTTTCAACCATTTCGACCAAATTATGCTACTTTTGACTTAGAAAACAGACATCAATTTTGCACTATCAAAGGATATCAGAATAGTGGACCACGCTGTCCGGTGACAGATCTTGTTACAGTATCTAATTAAACATTCATGCCTATATTGCTCAGGCTTGGCGATGCTCTGTCTATTTTTTGTTAAATCTAAGTAACCACAAGGCGAAGATCTTAAATACTTAGCGCTTAGCAATGTCCAGTGGACCTTTGCCAAAATTGCTCAAATGAGAGCTTTGCATTGTCTAGTAGATCTGTACCAGGATTGCTCAAATCATGACCCAGTCACATGTCAATACTGGCATATAGCAATTGACTTGTATGCCTGCCTGTCTGTTTTATAGAATATAATTATAGTAAACTTCTAACAATTTCTCAACAATTATTTGTCCACTTTCAACCTTATCACTTAGATGAAAGACATGATGTCGAATAATTTGGTTCAGTTCTTGTTCATTCCTCTATACACCTGTCTTTCATTTGGAGGTTTATATACTTTAATACTGATTGATAATTTTCATTTCAGTCCCTTAAGACAACTGTTTGTTACCCTTTAACTGGATTATCGCCTTTCATTAGTACTTTCAGTACTTTGATTACAAAGGGAGGCATTTCGTCATTAAAGTCAATTAGCGAAAAGAAATAACCCAAGGTTGACCAAATTGCTTTGCAAGATGTACAAATCAACATATTGTGTCGGTTCAGTAAAATAATAAAAAGACTGCGACATGTATGAAATAGTATTCAAGATTAGATATTTGTAAAAAAGTGTTTACATCTATATGCATGCATATTAGTTAATATAGTGTATTTTCATAATTATAAGGTGCGAATTGTATATTAAAGCTGGTGCATCAAACTTGTTCAATTGTAATACAATTGTATAGCCGAAACGTTGGTTTATAATAAAAGAATGAAACCCGACCCGCCTTGATCGTGTGTTCCACTTATTTTCTCTTTTCTTGTACTAATTGTAATAACAGTTTGGTTTGCAGAACGAATAAATGTTTGCCAGTTAATTATTTGTTTGTGAATACATATTCTTCTTATGTAAGTTTATGGTAACTTGCAAAGTGTTTAAAAATCATCAAATTTGGATGGACCGTAATATTGTTTAATTATTGATTATGGTTAGAAATATTGGACTTTTAAAAGTGTATATACATGTATCTTCGCAATTTTTAAATCAAATCTTAATGAACAATTCGTCTTTATGACCACTTACGACCTTTTAAGATTCATACATATCAGTCCCATGGTAAATATTTCGATGGCTTAGAATTAGAAGGTCGTAAGTGCCACTTACGACCTTTTAAGATTCATACATATTTAGAATAAGCATCACTAGGCGCTTCTTATGAGCCCATTTTCATAGAAATCTGAACTTGTCATGTTGACCAAAATGAAATTGTATAAGTTTGTTTTACCATAAGTAAAGAGTAAATGTTGGACAGTTTTTCCGTGTTTTCTCAAAATTTCGATTTGGTAGTTACGACCTTCTAATTCTACGGCCATCGATTTTTTATTTGTCTGATATTTTGCATATCTTTGGTGACTGAAAAAAGAAAGTCACAACAATAGTCCCGGACAGGTGGTGTTGTCCAGTTAGACATGCTTGCTGTCTCCATGTTGTATCCCACATACTGCTGTGTTAACTGTATAGCGTTATCTTGGTATGACTTTGACATCACTGGTTCCAGTTACAAGGGCATGGTATGAGAGTATGGTCAGACGATCAACCTGAAATTGATACAGATGAAGATTATTTCCCTGTAAGCACTCAATCAGTCAATGTGGTTTACTATATATAGTAAAGTGTTGAATAATCATTGCAAATAGCACATAACTGAACTTATGTCCGAATATATGACCATCCAAAATCGTGTGGTTGTCAAATAATTCACTCAGTAATCAAAGAAATCACTATAAAATATGATACTATGAAACTTTTATTCATAATATTACTGCACATGTAACAAAACGCATTCTTGATCAAGATTTAAAGCATTTGCACAGTTGAAGGCTGTTTTAACTTGATCACTTGAGGCAACTCCGTACCGACTATATTTAAATCGGCATGAGTTTGCTCCGTTTGATTTTAAAAAGGGAGGGAACTCCATACTGACTAAATTTAAGTCAACAGGAGTACTCTCCCTTGTTTTTACAAAGGGAGGCAACTCTGTACCGACTAAATTAAACTCAACATGAGTTTACTCCGTTTGATTTTCAAAAGGGAGGCAACTCCGTACAGACTAAATTTAAGTTGGCATGAGTTTGCTCCATTCAATTTTCAAAAGGACGGCAACTCTGTACCAAATAAATTTAAGTCAGCATGAGGTTGTTCCCTTGTTTTTACAAAGGGAAGCAACTCCATACTGACTAAATTTAAATCAGCATCAGTTTACTTTGTTCGATTTTCAAAAGGGAGACAACCCCGTACCAACTGTATTTAAGCTGGCACGAGTTTGCTACCTTTGGTTTTCTAAAGGGATGCAACTCAATACCGACTTAATTTAAATCGGCACGAGTTAACTCCGTTTCATTTTCAAACAGAAGGTAACTCTGTACCGACTAAATTTAAGTCAGCATGAGTTTGTTCCCTTATTTTTTACAAAGAGAAAAAAATCCGTACCAGGAGTACGCTCCCTTGTTTTTATAATGGGTGGCAACTCTGTACCGACTAAATTTAGGTCAGCATGAGTGCGTTCCCTTGTTTTTACAAAGGGAAGCAACACAATACCGACTAAATTTTAAGTCAACAGGAGTTTGCGCCGTTTGATTTTCACAAGGGAGGGCACTCTGTACCGACTAAACTTAAGTTAGCATCAGTTCGTTCCCTTGTTTTTTACAAAAGGAATAAATCCGTACCGACTAAATTTAAGTCAACAAGTGTTCGCTCACTTGGTTTTCAGAAGGGAGACAACTCCGTACCGACTAACTTTAAATCAGCATGAGTTTGCTCCGTTTGATTTTAAAACGGAGGCAACTCAATACCGACTAAATTTAAATCAGCACGAGATTGCTCCGTTCGATTTTAAAATGGAGGCAACTCTGTTCTGACTAAATTTAAGGCAAAAAGAGTTCGCTCACTTGGTTTTCAGAAGGGAGACAACTCTGTACCGACTAAATTTAAATCAGCATGAGTTTGCTCCGTTTGATTTTCACAAGGGAGGGAACTCTGTTCTGACTAAACTTAAGTTAGCATGAGTTTGTTCCCTTGTTTTTTACAAAGGGAATATATCCGTATCGACTAAATTTAAGTCAACAAGTGTTCGCTCACTTGGTTTTCAGAAGGAAGAAAACTCCGTACCGACTAAATTTAAATCAGCATGAGTGTGCTCCGTTTGATTTTAAACCGGAGGCAACTCCGTACCGACTTAATTTAAATCAGCACGAGTTTGCTCAGTTCGATTTTAAAATGGAGGCAACTCCGTTCTGACTAAATTTAAGCCAACAAGAGTTTGCTCGCTTGGTTAAATTTAAATCAGCTAGAGATTGCTCCGTTCGATTTTAAAATGGAGGCAACTCCGTTCTGACTAAATTTAAGGCAACAAGAGTTCGCTCACTTGGTTTTCAGAAGGGAGACAACTCCGTACCGACTAAATTTAAATCAGAATGAGTTTGCTCTGTTTGATTTTAAAACGGAGGCAACTCAGTTCGACTAAATTTAAGTCAATAGGAGTACGCTCCCTTGTTTCTATAAAAGGTGGCAACTCTGTACCAACAAAATTTAAGTCAGCATGGGTGCGTTCCCTTGTTTTTACAAAGGGAAGCAACTCAATACCGACTAAATTTTAAGTCAACAGGAGTTTGCTCCGTTTGATTTTCACAAGGGAGGGAACTCTGTTCTGACTAAACTTAAGTTAGCATGAGTTTGTTCCCTTGTTTTTTACAAAGGGAATATATCCGTATCGACTAAATTTAAGTCAACAAGTGTTCGCTCACTTGGTTTTCAGAAGGGAGAAAACTCCGTACCGACTAAATTTAAATCAGCATGAGTTTGCTCTGTTTGATTTTAAAACGGAAACAACTCCGTACCGACTAAATTTAAATCAGAATGAGTTTGCTCCGTTTGATTTTAAAATGGAGGCAACTCCGTTTTGACTAAATTTAAGTCAATAGGAGTACGCTCCCTTGTTTCTATAAAGGGCGGCAACTCTGTACCAACTAAATTTAAGTCAGCATGGGTGCGTTCCCTTGTTTTTACAACGGGAGGCAACTCAATACCGACTAAATTTAAGTCAACAAGAGTTTGCTCACTTGGTTTTTCAGAAGGGAGACAACTCTGTACCGACTTAATTTAAATCGGCATGAGTTTGCTCTGTTAGATTTTAAAACGGAGGCAACTCTGTTCTGACTAAATTTAAGTCAATAGGAGTCCGCTCCTATGTTTTTATAATGGGTGGCAACTCTGTACCGACTAAATTTAAGTCAGCATGAGTGCGTTCCCTTGTTTTTACAAAGCGAAGCAACTCAATACCGACTAAATTTAAGTCAACAAGAGTTCACTCACTTGGTTTCTCAGAAGGGAGACAACTCTGTACCGACTAAATTTAAATCAGCATGAGTTTGCTCTGTTTGATTTTAAAACGGAGGCAACTCTGTTCTGACTAAATTTAAGTCAATAGGAGTACACTCCCATGTTTTTATAGTGGGTGGCAACTCTGTACCGACTAAATTTAAGTCAGCATGAGTGCGTTCCCTTGTTTTTACAAAGGGAAACAACGCAATACCGACTAAATTTTAAGTCAACAGGAGTTTGCGCCGTTTGATATTAAAACGGAGGCAACTCAATACCGACTAAATTTAAATCAGCACGAGATTGCTCCGTTCGATTTTAAAATGGAGGCAACTCCGTTCTGACTAAATTTAAGGCAACAAGAGTTCACTCACTTGGTTTTCAGAAGGGAGACAACTCCATATTGATTAAATTTAAATCAGAATGAGTTTGCTCTGTTTGATTTTAAAACGGAGGCAACTCCATTCCGACTAAATTTAAGTCAATAGGAGTACGCTCCCTTGTTTCTATAAAGGGTGGCAACTCTGTACCAACAAAATTTAAGTCAGCATGGGTGCATTCCTTTGTTTTTACAAAGGGAAGCAACTCAATACCGACTAAATTTTAAGTCAACAGGAGTTTGCTCCGTTTGATTTTCACAAGGGAGGGAACTCTGTTCTGACTAAACTTAAGTTAGCATGAGTTTGTTCCCTTGTTTTTTACAAAGGGAATATATCCGTATTGACTAAATTTAAGTCAACAAGTGTTCGCTCACTTGGTTTTCAGAAGGGAGAAAACTCCGTACCGACTAAATTTAAATCAGCATGAGTTTGCTCTGTTTGATTTTAAAACGGAGGCAACTTCGTACCGACTAAATTTAAATCAGCACGAGTTTGCTCCGTTCGATTTTAAAATGGAGGCAACTCCGTTCTGACTAAATTTAAGCCAACAACAGTTCGCTCGCTTGGTTTTCAGAAGGGAAACAACTCCGTATTGACTAAATTTAAATCAGAATGAGTTTGCTCTGTTTGCTTTTAAAACGGAGGCAACTCCGTTCTGACTAAATTTAAGTCAATAGGAGTACGCTCCCTTGTTTCTATAAAGGGTGGCAACTCTGTACCAACTAAATTTAAGTGAGCATGGGTGCGTTCCCTTGTTTTTACAACGGGAGGCAACTCAATACCGACTAAATTTCAGTCAACAAGAGTTTGCTCACTTGGTTTCTCAGAAGGTAGACAACTCTGTACCGACTAAATTTAAATCAGCATGAGTTTGCTCTGTTTGATTTTAAAACGGAGGCAACTCTGTTCTGACTAAATTTAAGTCAATAGGAGTACGCTCCCATGTTTTTATAGTGGGTGGCAACTCTGTACCGACTAAATTTAAGTCAGCATGAGTGCGTTCCCTTGTTCTTACAAAGGGAAACAACGCAATACCGACTAAATTTAAAGTCAACAGGAGTTTGCGCCGTTTGATTTTCACAAGGGAGGGAACTCTGTACCGACTAAACTTAAGTAAGCATGAGTTCGTTCCCTTGTTTTTTACAAAGGGAATAAATCCGTACCGACTAAATTTAAGTCAACAAGTGTTCGCTCACTTGGTTATCAGAAGGGAGACAACTCCGTACCGACTAAATTTAAATCAGCATGAGTTTGCTTCGTTTGATTTTTAAATGGAGGCAAATCCGTTCTGACTAAATTTAAGCCAATAGGAGTACGCTCCCTTGTTTTTATAAAGGGTGGCAACTCTGTACCAACTAAATTTAAGTCAGCATGAGTGCGTTCCCTTGTTTTTACAAAGGGAAGCAACTCAGCACAGACTAAATTTTAAGTCAACAGGAGTTTGTTTCGTTTGATTTTCACAAGGGAGGGAACACTGTACCGACTAAACTTAAGTTAGCACGAGTTCGTTCCCTTGGTTTTAACAAAGGGAATAAATCCGTACCGACTAAATTTAAATCAGCATGAGTTTGCTCCGTTTGATTTTAAAACGGAGGCAACTCCGTACTGACTAAATTTAAATCAGCACGAGTTTGCTCCGTTTGATATTTAAACGGAGGCAAATCCGTACCGACTACATTTAAATCAGCACGAGTTTGCTCTGTTTGATTTTAAAACAGAGGCAACTCCATTCTGACTAAATTTAAGCCAATAGGAGTATGCTCCCTTGTTTTTATAAAGGGTGGCAACTCTGTACCGACTAAATTTAAGTCAGCATGAGTGCGATCCCTTGTTTTTGAAAAGGGAGGCAACTCAAAACAGACTAAATTTTAAGTCAACAGGAGTTTGTTTCGTTTGATTTTCACAAGGGAGGGAACTCTGTACCGACTAAACTTAAGTTAGCATGAGTTCGTTCCCTTGGTTTTTACAAAGGGAATAAATCCGTACCGACTAAATTTAAGTCAACAATAGTTCGCTCACTTGCTTTTCAGAAGGGAGACAACTCCGTACCGACTAAAATTAAATCAGCATGAGTTTGCTCCGTTTGATTTTAAAACGGAGGCAACTACGTACCGACTAAATTTAAATCAGCATGAGTTTGCTCCGTTTGATTTTAAAGCGGAGGCAACTCCGTACCGACTAAATTTAAATCAGCACGAGTTTGCTCCATTTGATTTTGAAATGGAGGCAACTCCATTCTGACTAAATTTAAGCCATTAAGAGTACGCTCCCTTGTTTTTATAAAGGGTGGCAACTCTGTACTAACTAAATTTAAGTCAGCATGAGTGCGATCCCTTGTTTTTACAAAGGGAAGCAACTCAATACCGACTAAATTTTAAGTCAACAGGAGTTTGCTCCGTTTGATTTTCACAAGGGAGGGAACTCTGTACCGACTAAACTTAAGTTAGCATGAGTTCGTTCCCTTGGTTTTTACAAAGGGAATAAATCCATTCCGACTAAATTTAAGTCAACAAGAGTTCGCTCACTTGCTTTTCAGAAGGGAGACTACTCCATACCGACTAAAATTAAATCAGTATGAGTTTGCTCCGTTTGATTTTAAAGCGGAGGCAACTACGTACCGACTAAATTTAAATCAGCACGAGTTTGCTCGATTCTAACAATTGATAAGAATCAGCAACTGCTGAGGAGGAATGCAGATGCTGAGTTTCTCAGTGGTTCCTGGGAAGTAGAATAGGACCTCTTGTCTGTCTAACCTGCATGTCGTAAGAATCAACTTAACGGGAGAGCTGAAGCTATTTGGTAAATGCTCCCAGGGTGTCTGTTACAGTGTGTATATGGAGCAGGGAATGAAGCATGCATTATGTTTCAACATGGTATGTCTGTATCACAGATGTTTTACAAAGGTGAGTCTTTTGGGTGTATCTAGTACAGGAAATGTATCATGCAAGCTACAAACAGAATGAACACATGTGCACAAGCTTAATCCACAAGGTGTTTCTCAGGATGAGGTGTAATATACAGACAGAACCTACAATGAGTGTCTTTAACATGCAATGCAATATATAGAATGTGTTAGCAAGGTAGGTCTCATCCCCTGTAAGAGATCTAACTTTTAGACACATCCGGTTTGTTACAACTCATGTTAAAGACACTCATTGTAGGTTTTGCCTGTATATCACACCTCATCCTGAGAAACACCTTGTGGATTAAGCTTGTGCACATGTGTTCATTCTGTTTGTAGCTTGCATGATACATTTCCTGTACTAGATACACCCAAAAGGCTCACTTTTGTACAACATCTGTGAAACAGACATACCATATTGAAACATCATGCATGCTTCATTGCCTGCTCCATATACATATTGCAAGAGACACCCTGGGAGCATTTACCCAATAGCTTCAGCTCTCTCGTTAAGTTGACTCTTACGACATGCAGGGGAGACAGACAAGAGGTCCTATTCTACTTCCCAGGAACCACTGAGAAACTCAGCATCTGCATTCCTCCTCTTATAACTACCTAGCTATACTACCCTACGCTACACTACACTTCACGACACTTGACTGAATTTCTAATTGGAAACCAAATGGAATATTATATTGCGGGATATAGATTCTATTCAATTAATATTTCTAAAAATTCAGGTAATTTTCATAACATGCACTTATCTATCGATTTCAAGAAAAAAATCGCGTATGCATAAACAAAATGAGTAACATTGAGAGCGATGAAGCAGTCAGAATAACAAGTACAGCACCAAAATCCAGACATGTATGTCATACGTCTTTTTGAAAAAATGCGATATAAATAATAATGCGGGATTTAGCTCAAATTACTGCGAGAAATGTGGCTCCTATCAATATAATTGCACATCATCGGATTCTTGATTATTTTTAAGATTTGACCTAGTAACCTAGTTTTTGATCCCACATAACCCAGTTTTGATCTTGGCCTAGATTTCATAGAGGACAACATTCTGACCAAGTTTCATTTAAATTGTATCAAAATGGTGACCGCTGAAGTGAACACAAGGTTTTTCTAAGATTTAACCTAGTTTCTGACCAAACCTGACCCAGTTTTGAACTTGGCTTAGATTTCATTGAGAACAACATTCTAAGTGTCATGAAGATTGGATCATAACTGTGACCTCTGGAGTGAACACAGGGTTTTTCTGTGAGGATAAGGTGAAACCTATAGACAGAACCTACAATGAGTTTCTTTAACATGGAATGTTGCACAATGTATGTGTAAGCAAGGTAGCTCTCATCCCCTGTAAGAGATCTACCTTTAAGACACATCTGGTTTGTTACATCTCATATTAGAGACCCCATAGTATGTTCATTCTGTATGCTTCACCGCGTCCAGCAATTACCTATAAACTTTAAGCTGTGACCTCTGGGGTGAAAACAAGGTTTTTTTTCTATGATTTGACCTAGTGACCTAGTTTTTGACTCAACATGATCCAGTTTTTAACTTAACTTATATTTCATGAATAACAACATTCTGACCAAGTTTCATGAAGATTGCATCAAAACAGTGACATCTGGAGAGAATGCAAGGTTTTTCTATGATTTGACCAAGTGACCTTGTTTTTAACCTCACTTGACCTAGTTTTGAACTTAGCCTAGATTCCATGGAGAACAACATTCTGACCAAGGTTCATGAAGATTGGATTAAAACTTTTATTTCTAGAGTGTACACAAACATATTGTTGACGGATGGACGACGGACGAAGAGTGATCACAAAAGTTAATAAAAACACGCGGCCAATCAAAAATTTATTGAATGTATGCATGCATCGGATGTGCTGGGCCTGTTCCGCATGGCTCATTCTTACAAAATTTAAAGGTTTGTCTGAAAAGAGAACAAATTCACACCAAGTACGAAACTATTTTAAGCTTAGCTCGAGGACCATTTTGTACAAATTGTTTCACATGGATGATTTTGTACATGAATACGTAATCTCTTTCCGGAAATTGATAGATGAACAAACAAGAGGTCCCAAAGGGTCCTAGGTCGCTCACCTGTTGCACATTGGTCTAGGTATCAGTACATCTTGACCATATTTTATTAAGATTGGATCAAAACTGTGACCTCTGGCCCCGTGTTCACAAAGGGTCAACTGGTCTGGATCAAATTTGATCCTGAAAATAATTTCCCAATTTTTAAAAGTTTTTTGTAACTTTTAGCAATTACAATTTATAGCCATGTAGAGAATACCTAGACTACTTCAAGTTAACATGTTCAAAATATTCAGACCATCATTTTTCTGTTGCAAACGATAATTATTGTACTTGAGACTGAAACTGATCCTGAAAAATGAGGATCAATTTTTAAAATGAGGATCAAGTAAGTATTTTTATAACTAACCATAAAACTATTATTTTAATGTCTTTGAAATTAAAGGATATGCTTTTATATACACACGTGTATAAAAATATTAAGCTTAACCTAAACATACCTACTGAATTTCAAATGATACATATTTGATCTTGATCCTGATCTTGAAAACTGATCCTTTGTGAACTTGGGGCCTGGAGTGAACACAAGTTTTTTCTAAGATTTGACCTAGTAACCTAGTTTTTGACCCTAAATGACCCAGGTTTGGACCTGCCCTATATTTCATGGAGAACAACATTCTGACCAAGTTTCATGAAGATTGGATCAAAACTGACCTCTGGAGTGAACACTAGGTTTTTTAAGATTTGACCTAGTGACCTAGTTTTTGATCCCACATTAACCCATTTTCAAACTTGGCCTTGATGTCATGTAGAACAACATTCTGACTAAGTTTCATGAAGTTTGAATAAAAACGGTGACCTCTGGAGTGAACACAAGGTTTTTCTATGATTTGACCTACTAACCTAGTTTTTGACCCTACATGACCCGGGTTTGGACCTGGCTTATATTTCACAGTGAACAACATTTTGACAAAGTTTCATAAAGATTGGATCAAAACTGACCTCTGGAGTGAACACAAGGTTTTTTAAGATTTGACCAAGTGACCTAGTTTTTATCCCACATTAACCCATTTTCAAACTTGGCCTTGATGTCATGTAGAACAACATTCTGACTAAGTTACATGAAGTTTGAATAAAAACGGTGACCTCTGGAGGGAACACAATGTTTTTCTAAGATTTGACGTAGTGACCTAATTCTTGATCCCACATAACCCAGTTTCGAACCTGGTCTAGATTTTATGTAGAACAACATTCTGACCAAGTTTCTAGAGCAGTGTATTAAAACAGTGACCTCTGGAGTGAACACAAGGTTTTTCTAAGATTTGACCTAGTGGCCTAGTTTAAGACCCTACATGACCCAGTTTCAAACCTGGCCAGTATTTGATGGAGAGCAACACTTTGATCAAGTTTCATGAAGATTGGATCAAAACAGTGACCACTGGAGTGAACACAAGGTTTTTCTAACATTTGACCTAGTAACCTTGTTTTTGATTCCACATGACCCAGTTTCAAACCTGGCCATTATTTGATGGAGAGCAACACTTTGACCAAGTTTCATGAAGATTGGATCAAAACGGTGACCACTGGGGTGAACACAAGGTTTTTCTAACATTTGACCTAGTGACCTTGTTTTTTATTCCACATGACCCGGTTTCAAAGTTGGCCTAGATTGCATGGAGAACAAGGTTCTGGCCAAGTTTCATGAATATTGGGTTTAAAACTGTTGCGTCTGGAGTGCAACTGTTGACGGACGTACAAAGACGGCGGACGGACAAAGAGTGATCACAAAAGCTCATCTTGTCACTATGTGACAGGTGAGCTATTGAAACAGTTTAATGTTTATTGCTATAATATATTAGATGATATTATATTTTATAGGCTGGCCAATTAGAAATTCGGCCAAGTGAACACTGCACTACACTACACTATACTACACCACCACCAACACCACCACCAACACCACCACCACACCACCACCACACCACCACCACACCACCACCAACACCACCACCAACACCACACCACCACCAACACCACCACCACACCACCACCAACACCACCACCACACCACCACCACACCACCACCGACATCACCACCACCAATATCCCACCACCACACAACACCACCACCTACCACCACCACCCCCATCCCATGCCCCCCTTCCCCCCCTTCCCCTTCCACCCCCCTTCTCTGGCCCATGGCAGCATGCGTGGACCTGGCCTTCAAGTGGAATTTGTTAAGACGCAGAAAATAGTCATCATACAAATTGTGTCAACTGGGCATACGCAAATATCATCACTCAATAGGTCAACAATGAAATAACATGAATTTCTCTTGTTGTGGTTTTCCATTCATCCTAGTGATGGCTAAGTTCGAGTAAACCTTGACATTGTATTACTATTGAACATCTCTTGGTACGATTAATTAGAATTTGAATGCCCAACACCACTGTGAGGTGAGGTTTTTCCAGATTATAATAATGATGATCGTGTGACGTGTTATTTTCTTAAAAACTTCTTACACATTTTCGATCAAATCATTTGTAACCCATATCTGATTATTTGAATTGACTGTGCAGGCAAATTGCTTATATGTAGTTGGAGGAAATATAGTAGAAACCAATGTTCGCGACTTTCGCGGACAACTCTCGCATGTAAGAACACTTTGCACTTACTGATTTCACTCTATCTTTATCTATTTTTAACTGATGCTCGACCAAATTAATATCATTTATTGAAAATTGCATTGAAAATGCATTTGGTCGAGCATCAGTTTGATCATGTGATTCTCCACACTTGATAATGTAGCAAATAATTTCCTGATAACAATCTAGATGTTAACCTCAATGAGTGAGATTGTCATGCACCCCCCCATGTTTTTATCTGGACGGTCAAGGTCACAGCTGGGGAGGTCAATGGTCATAGGTTAGCTTTTCGTGATAATAACTGAATCATTTGATATATCAGGATTTTATCATATTTTTGCACAATTGTTGCAATAAAGAGGTTGCAATCAGGTACTATTACTTTGTTAATTATATTTGTATACTTGTATTTCATGTATTGTACCCTTTTGTATATTTATGAATATAAAACTATGTTGAGGCCCTAATGGAAGATTGTGAGTATTGTAAATATGTAAACCTGGTAACATAAACAGACTACTTATACTTAAGTTAAACTGTATGGACAAAATTAATACTTCTTAATCTTTATGTATGTTTATCTGTAAATACTGTAAATCACTTTATATTCCCATAAGCTTCATTTCGAGATTTTCAGTTTTCAACTTCATTCGTGATTTGTTGAATTCAACATCGAGGGTCCCAGAATATTCAATTCGCGATAAAATTCAATACCAAACATAAATAAATTCTATAGTATAACTACATCTACTAAGTAACAAATGTGATGTATAGCTTGGCTAATTTGACACTAGCCTGACCTTTTGATTAGCATAATTTAACAGTCGATATATTGCCTACGTTTACACCACCGATTGTATGTTTTCATAATTGGTGAGTTTCAAGAAGTCACTCGAGATGTAATACAAACACAAATCTGAAATACCGATATTGCTCGATTAACTCGTGGAAATTGTTATATTCAAATTAAGAACCTTATGATATATTCTTGCATAAAGGTCAGATTCAGGTTAAAATAGCCAAGCTATAACATTAATGATTTCTAATTACTCAATATACCAGACGTTTTATGTTTGCATTTTACGCGTTGTACCAGTTTATAGTTTTCCAGAGGTATTAGTTAATAGGGTGTTGTATGGAACTTGTCACTATAGATTTCATTGTTTTCAAACATAGGTTTTCACAGTTTCAAGTTTATTGAGAAGATTATTGTCTCTTAAGACAGGTACCTTATTTTTATTTTTTCTATACATGCCTTATGTTGGGAAAGTTCATTTACGCGAAATGATGATTAGCGAAAATTAAACCATGGCGAATAATACCGGATTTACAGGATAAGGTTTAACATTAGACAGAAAAAGAGTGATTTGACAGAGGTTTTGCTGGTTCTGTATTTGCATATGGTGATATAACCAGTGAATACTTTTAATGGAGCAGCAAAGTCCTCAAAAGTGGCTTAGTTAATGAGTACATGTATTACCCAACCACAAAATAACACATCTCATGCTATGCACCAAAATGTTCTTGAGGGTATGAGGGTTTTTCAGACCGCCGGCATAAATTGCAAACTCCAGGTGCGGGCCACAAAATCCACGATGGCATCCACAGTATGGTAACAAACAAGACTCACGCCATTTTTGTACAGATTCTGCATTCACTAACAACAATATTTTTCTGGTTTATTTTACTGTGTATTTTAGAAGGAATCTCACCTTCAACTTCCGGTAGCCAGAATAAAAACGGATAACCAGTCTCCATTTTATTTAATATTTTTAGAGAAAGAACATAAACATTCATCGTATCAGTCGAATGTAAATCTATCATGTTTATATTTATATAATAGCACGATATAAAAGTTTATACCAAAATTATGTAAAATGAAAATAATGAAATAAAAAAAACATAAATGATGATGTGAATTTTTTTCATATATCTGTCACCGGAGTTTGGACGTAGGCGCAGACAGTTGGGGTTTTGTACGGAATACTCGCTTGATGTAGTTCAGCCGAGCGCCCTGACTTGAAGTCCCAAGTACTTGGGCAACAGTGTTCTCCGATACTAGACAAGTATCTGCTATACTGTTCTGATTGTACGTGTGACGAAGTAATGTTCACAAGATGTACATAAGTAATTGTTTGATGTATTATGTTGTATTATAAGCATCTCCAAGCTATCGTAAAGTTCTCCACTGATACAAAATGTATTTCTCAGTAAGATATAATTATATCATCAAGGTTCTTCTATAGAAAATTAAAACACAATGTTATCATAAGATAGTCACTGTTACGTTTCTTTCATTTATTGCAGTTTGTAAAGTATAATAATCAATTTATAACCAGATGTTTATTTTAGTAACCAGATTGTAATTAATTTAACCAGATGACTTTTTAGGCTAACACCAAATATTAAAACGATGTGTCTGGATCAAGTTCAAGTTTAAGATTGATGAAAAATAGTAACATTTACATATTGAACAATTTAGATTAAAACCAAGGCAAATGTAATAATACAATAATAATTGACCAATAGAATAACAGTATTATTAACATGAATATTCCTGTATAAACTAAAATTTAAGTTAAATCTTTCACTTAAGCTAAGCTGAGTAGAACATTGGAATATTAATTCTACCAAGAATATCAAGGTATCTCAAATCTGATTGTTGTGAATAACAATACAAACAATAGTTGATTTCAGGAACTCTGTGCAAGGTGGTTTTCCCCTTAATTTACATCAAGGTACAAACAAATTTGGCCTAGTACTATCCGACCAACGATTTTTGACAGTTACATCATTTTGTAAACAATCTATAAATAAGCAGGGTATATCCCCAAAAACATTCAGGATCATGCTATATAGAAATATATCCTTGCCAATTCATAAATTTCAACCTATGCGTGGTTCTGTGGATGTGTTTCATGACTCTCAATCAGGCGATCTAAGTTCAAAGCTTGTGATAGCCATTAAAATATAACTATTTTTTTCTTGTATTATAAACGAAAAAATGTATACCCTTGGATAAATTGATAAGAAATTATTTTGAAAATAAAGTTTTGTCCTATTGTTATTAAATTTCAACCCGTGGAACTCATGTAATTGAAAACTAGACTAGGATAGATGTTGGCTTCTCTTAATTCTTCAAAGACTCCATTCTATAATTTAAAACTTGGCTAATAAATTAAGTCATTTGAAGTTGAGTTAAATGACTAAGGTGTTTTTTTACTGAGGCAGCATTCTGCACACATACTGTGTATGCGATTGCAATAAATAAATTAAAAATAAGCATAAAAAGTTCTGCACGATTTCTCGGCTAGAATCCGTGTTTTTCTCATGATTAAGGACAATTTAATAGATCATATGAAAGCGCTGTCTATATGATATTTACCATGACAAAACAAGGAGTTGCCACTTAAATCATTACTGTGTTGGATTATATTCAGAAATAAGGTATTGTGTAAGCTGAGCGAGCTAAACTACAAATTGTTTATCTGCAACCCGCGCATACTCACTCTCTACTTCATAACTTGATATTATCCACAAAACAATTAATGTTTCGTATGAGTAGAACGGGCAAGAAAAATGCCACGTTTATTTGGCAGCAGGTCACACAAACATATTCTCACTTTGGTGTTATATTCACAATATAAGGTAGAAAGCGAGTGGGAGCTAAAAACTGCATTGTTTATTTTTTTATTCGCATCACTAGCATTCCACACAAATTTGTTCTCTACTTGATGTTATTAGCTTAATTAGGTATAGCGCAAACTAGAAAAATGCATTTTTGGACAGGGTTTCCCTGTTCAGAGCAAGCGTGCAAAATTTATCTGTCAAGATTGTGATGCTAAAAATAGATTGGAGCAGTCATTCGCTGGAATGACTTTGCGCTTTATCTTCTTGCAGTACTAGTAGCACATTTACCGCAGGAAGCAGAAGTGTATCCAATACTCTCAGAACAGCTTGATAAATATTTTGAGACAGTAAATTGTATTATGTTACGTAAGCATGGTTACCATCCGGTCAGTAATAAAGATTAAATCATGTAAATAGTCTGCTTATAAATACTATGTGTAGTATAGTCGGAATACATTAACCGACTGCAGGAACATACATATAGAATTCCGGCTGACTAGCTATCTATCTGCTATTTGTATTCAGCACCACAGGTAACTGTATCAATGATAACGAAGAACAATTTTGTAGAATTTAAATATTCTATTATTTTCACTCAATTTTTTTAAATTTTTTATTTTAGTCTTTATCAATGATACAGTTACATGTTTTCAACACATCAACTCAATAAGGGATATGTTTTTGTTAAGATCAGGACCTTAAATGTCTATAGATTTATAGTATCTACAGTCCCTGTTAAGATCAAATACCGTGAACAGGTAGGGATTAAAAATACTATTCAAATACTGCAACCAATGCCTTCTGGGCATGCCACAGACTCTGTAACTGGAAATTTGATTGTCTGACCGCGGGAACAAACCCTGTTCTACCAGCGCTATAGGCGCTTTGATTTATTTAGATATCATACCACACAAACTCATTCTCTACTCGATAATATTCACTTTTTAAAATTAATAAGCAAGGCATATACCTGGCTATGCGCCTGCATGAAAATATCAAATGATTTAAATTGAATATTGATCATTTTGTTTGAGTAGTGGTGCAAATATCGTATCGATCATTCTGAGAGTGACACTTTTGATGTGGATGCAAAAAAATCCATGGTCTTATTTCTTGATACAGCGGGGGTATACCATAATTATGCTACAATTTTATATTTATATATGAGCAACCATTATTTCCTGACAAATATTATAACATGAATATGAAGATTGGTGGCCTAATTAAAAGTAAAGAGCTTCCAAGCGCCTTTATTCAGTTATCTCAAGTTCAATTAGTGGGAAGCACTGTTCAATAAATAATACTAATGAGAGAACTATCCCATTCGAAAGAATAGCTGGGATTACAGTTAAATTATTTACACCCACTTAAACATAGATAAACAAATTTTACCTGAATGATGAGCCAATGTTTATAACCATTATCATTTAACTTTGAACAGACTGTAAATAGAATCAGTACACTGTGGTGTTTTTCAGTGATAAAACAACTTTATGTGTAGAGTTTAAAGAGTTTTATCAAGTTCATTTAATTCAATGTAAGAAGGAATGTAATTTATGCTGCTGCCAAATGATGTCTGGTAACAAAAGGGAAAAAGAAAACACATCATATTATCAAACGAAAAAGAGGAAGGTACTAGTAGTGCACCCTTCTATTTATAAAGAAGAAAACACACATGTGCTCACACTAATAGAGCGAAAGAATTGACTTATGTCACCTGCTCACAACGATAGAGCGAAATATTTGGCTTATGTCACCAACTCACAACGATAGAGCGAAACTAATTTGACTTATGTCAACTGCTCACAACAATAGAGCGAATGAATTGGTTTATGTCACCAGCTTACAACGATAGAGCGAATGAATTGGTTTATGTCAACTGCTCACAACGATAGATCGAATGAATTGGTTTATGTCACCGGCTCACAACGATAGAGCGAAAGAATTGGCTTATGTCAACTGCTCACAGCGATAGAGCGAAAGAATTGGCTTATGTCAACTGCTCACAGCGATAGAGCAAAATAATTTGGTTTATGTCATCTGCTCACAACGATAGAGCAAAAGAATTGGCTTATGTCAACTGCTCACAACAATAGAGCAAACGAATTGGCTTATGTCACCGGCTCACAGCGATAGAGCGAAATAATTTGGTTAATGTCATCTGCTCACAACGATAGAGCGAAAGAATTGGCTTATGTCACCTGCTCACAACAATAGAGCGATAGAATTGGCTTATGTCATCTGCTCACAACGATAGAGCGAAAGAATAAGTTTATGTCACCGGCTCACAATGATAGAGCAAAAGAATCGGCTTATGTCACCGGCTCACAACGATAGAATGAAATAATTTGGCTTATGTCAACTGTTCACAACGATAGAGCGAAAGAACTGGCTTATGTCAACTGCTCACAACGATAGAGCATAAGAATTGGCTTATGTCAACTGCTCACAACGATTGAGCAAAAGAATTGGCTCATGTCAACTGCTCACAATGATGGAGCGAAAGAATTGGTTTATGTCACTGGCTCACAACGATGGAGCAAAAGAATTGGCTTATGTCGCCTGCTCACAATGATAGAGCAAAAGAATCAGCAAGAAGAGGGAGCGGGCCAATTTGTTTAACAAAAAAAATGTAAGAATGTACTGGATGTAGCAATGTTTCATCTAGAAAGGCTAATACGCAAACAACAAAATAAAAAAGAAATATATAGACTATGGTCAACATTTATTTAAATTTGAAGTGATAATGATGAAACCGAAGCCACCTGAATTTTCGTAAGTAACCTTCTACAAGCCCAAATGTCCACCTTACTTTAATGTAGAAATGTCTTAATATTATTGTCACCTCCATTTAAACGTCCAGCCAATTTAACGTCATACCGGTATGAGAGTTAAGATACATATATTTTCTTAACACATTTACCTGACTCCTAAACTATAATGCCAGTCACCAGATGTAGGAATTAAGGCATACATCATAGATTGTACGTAGTTAATGTATCAAGCTAGTGGCTCAACAGTGGCCATATCAGAAAGAACCCTAGCCGGGCCCTGCCAGAGTTCAAACCTTCACCCTACTGCTCTAAACGTAGATACATAAAGACACAAAGCTTAGGGACATGGTATTTCTTATAATTATTTAAAAATTAATTTTCATGTCTTAGTTTGGTATGCTTTTGTGTGCATTGCTGTTGTCAGTTGCATGCTATTGTCATATTCCAGTATTATAAGTATCATCTTTTGAAATTTTGAAATTAGTTCCAGAAGTTTCATATGATTAACAAATTCCAATACATGTACATCTAACACACATAAATAGTTCAACAGAGTATGCACATGCACTCTATATTACAACAGTATTGTCTTCAGACCTTGTGCAGTATTTAGCATGAACGCCTAAACGCCTCCAATTACTGTAATGCAAGTACCATACAGAATCAAAGTGCTGAAAGCACTGAATTTGTTTGGGTTTGAAATAGTGAAAATGTCAATAAACTGCAAACATTTTGAAGCAATCATACAGATAGGTACAACATAAGCACATTCCATGGTTATTCAAATTCAGTGTCTTTCATATATTATGTCTTCTTCCATATTTGTGTTATTAATCTTATTTAATTGAAGAATAAGGATATCCAATCTTATCACCTGCGTACATACCATTAGTTAAATATGGTGAGATATGATGCAAATTTATTAGCAAAGCAGCTAATAATTAACAATACTGGTCAGTTAACTGTCTCGCCACGGAAAACTATTTGTTTTGTATGTACATAATCAAACATTTTAAAGTGTACCTTTATTATTTTTTTCAAACATATATTTATAGCAAAAAAGGGTAACAATGTATATGTACACGCTCGTCTGGTTACCTAATATTCAAAAAGCTTCAACCTACACTTAAACCACAGTGGTGTACATACTGGTTTTTAATGCACACATGCTGGCCTGGTGTTGGGCATGAACAAGCAATTTCAGAAACTCATGTGAAGCACTTAAACCACAGTGGTGTACATACTGAAATGCACACATGCTGGCCTGATGCTTGGTTAGACCAATAGTTTCTGAGTTTCAGATTTTCAGAAACTTTAAATGTGACTTACTTAAATCACAGTGGTGTATTTGATATTACTATATATAATATTATTATTAATCTTATTTAATTATTTAATTGAAGAATACGGATATCCAATCTTATCACCTATGTACGTACCATTAGTTTAATATGGTGAGATATGATTAAAAATTATTAGCAAATCAGCAAAAAAGGGTAACAATGTAAATGAACACGCTGGTCTGGTTACCTAACATTCAAAACGCTTCAACCTACACTTAAACCACAGTGGTGTACATTCTGAAATGCACACATCCTGGCCTGGTGTTGGGCATGGACAAGCAATTCAGAAACTCATGTGAAGCACTTAAACCACAGTGGTGTACATACTTAAATGCACACATGCTGGCCTGATGCTTGGTTAGACCAATAGTTTCAGATTTTCAAAACTATTAATGTGAATTACTTAAACCAAAGTGGTGTATTTGATTTTACTATATATAATAAAAAGCCTACATACTGGTCAAGTGCATTGGACAAACTGTAACCTATCTGAACATCATTTTTCTTCATATTGAACTTAGGAATGATACATAGAGTATAATAATTTAATTTCAACTTTTTAAAGACAAGACACTTTACCAAACAAGCATTGCTGATTACCAAATTATTTTTGTAAAAGCTAATGTCATGCTAATAAATTTCAAAGAGATCACACCAAATTTAAACTAATGGTCTGTAACAGGCAATATGTTTGGATATCCCTGTCCTCCAAGTAAATAAGATCAATAATACCAATATGGAAGAAGAAATATTACACAAAAGATAATGCATTCTGGCAAATATTAAATTCTCAAACAACACTTATTATACAATTACCATGAAAATTCTTTGTTATCAGTCCTTTCCAGTCTTGAACTCATTCTATATTAAAACTATTGATCACATTTGGACATGTTTCTCAGCTGTTCTTACTGAGTGTCCATGCAACGTGACCTGACCTGACACAAGGTGACCTAGATTGTATGGAGGCATCATTGTGACCTGACACAAGGTGACCTAGATTGTATGGAGAAGATCATTGTGACCTGACAGCTGTTCTTACTGAGTGTCCATGCAATGTGACCTGACCTGACACAAGATGACCTAGATTGTATTGAGACAAACATTGTGACCTGACACAAGATGACCTAGATTGTATTGAGACAAACATTGTGACCTGACACAAGATGACCTAGATTGTATTGAGACAAACATTGTGACCTGACACAAGATGACCTAGATTGTATTGAGACAAACATTGTGACCTGACACAAGATGACCTAGATTGTATTGAGACAAACATTGTGACCTGACACAAGGTGACCTAGATTGTATTGAGACAAACATTGTGACTAGCTGTAATCACTGCACAACGTCTAAGTACACTAATAAAGACATACATTTTCACACTTTATTCCTTCCATGACATCAAACTGTCATTAAGCAATTTATTCTAAAAAGATGTATAATGTTACTCATATACAATATAAGTGAATTAGATCAGACATAGACAATGCCATTCAAAGAAAGCTGCAAAGCACACAAAAGCTATGTATATTTTTTAGCGTTCCATTTTATGCCAAAAACAAAAGGCGGACATAAATAATAGAATTACTGTTAATCAGTATTCTAAGTTAAAACACTATTTAAAGTGTATGTTTTAATTAATTGGGATGATTTAATTTCCCATACAAATTTATTAAATTCAATTATTGTGAATTATGATAAAGAACTTGAAAGAATATGTGTAAAGGACACCTAGAAGTATTTGTTGTCTCTTAAGAATAAACCTGTTTGAGGTTTCAAATGATATGAAGTTTACACTAGTATCATGTATGTGTAATAATGATCTGTATAGTATTTTAAATACTATTTGTTTTGAATTATAAAAATAAAATAATAAAATAATGGAACAAAGTGCATTTAGAGGAGATAGATAAAGACTACTTTTACAATATATAGTGACACACAGATAACATTTTACAATGCAAGAAAGATAACTCGAACAGGACACCAGGTATGTGGACCAGAGTGATTATCTCCCTTTACCAACTCAATCTCGTTGCTCCATGGCACATATTCATTACTTGGATGAAATGAGACTAGACTATTAAGAGAAAGACATATCCATGTTCTTATATGACCAACAGTCCAATTAAAGGCAATGAAAAAGACAAAATTACAAGTCCACAGGAAGTACCTCCAATTTTAAGATAGACAAGGACTGGCTAACATGTTCATGGGAATAATGCATTTATTATGTGTATTTTTTAATTACTTTTATATATTAAGACTATATTACGGCAACTTGCTGCCCTATTTAAAAAGCAAATAAGGAAGAAAGACAACAGGACGCATTCATAGAAAGATACTGACCTAGCTTACTAGGCATGGAATAATATCTTAATTATACATGATTTTAATTGCTTTTAAAAATTAAGAATGTCTTCACAGACAAATTGCAGCTTTATCATGAAAGCGTACGGAAGGAAGACAACAGGATATCTTCATAGAAAGATATTGACTTTCATATACATACATTGCCTCTATAAAGTCTTTATTATTAATATTATTATTATTATTATTATTATTATTATACAAGTTGAAAATAAATATCATTTTATAATTTGTTGTTGTTGTTGTTATTATCAGTATTATTATCATTATTATTGTTGTTGTTATTATCATTATAGTTATTATTATTATCATTGTTATTATCAGTATTATTATTATTATTATTATTATTATTATTATTATTATTATTATTATTATTGTTGTTGTTATTATTATTGTTATTATTATTGTTATTGTTTGTGGGGAGCGGTGCACTTTGTGCTTAGGTGAGTTAAAAATGTGACCATCATTTTAGTTAATGACTGGAGAACATAGTATTGACCATATTTAGGTACTTTTTAGAGGAATAGAAGAAAACGTGTCCATCATTTTAGTGAATGACTGGCGGACATAGGTTTTAGGTATTATATATTTAAGGAGAATAGAAGAACACGACTTTATTTTAGTTAATAACTGGTGGACTGTTCATGGGAATAATGTATTTATTATGTGTATTTTTATTACTTTTATATATCCAGACTATATTAAAGCAACTTGCTGCCCTATGTAAAAAGCAATTAAGGAAGAAAGACAACAGGATGCGTTCATAGAAAGATATTGACCTTACTAGGCATGGGATAATATCTTAATTATACATGATTTTAATTGCTTTAAAAATTAAGAAATTCAATGTCTTCACAGACAAATTGCAGCTTTATCATGAAAGTGTTGAGAAGAAAGACAACAGGATGTCTTCATAGAAAGATATTGACCTTACTAAGCATGGGATAATATCTTAATTATACATGATTTTAATTGCTTTAAAAATTAAGAAATTCAATGTCTTCACAGACAAATTGCAGCTTTATCATGAAAGTGTTGAGAAGAAAGACAACAGGACGGAAGTCTTCATAGAAGATGTCGATCTTCATACTTGTTGAAAATAAATATTGTTTATAATTTCTTGTTGTTGTTGTTATTATCATTATTATTATTATTATTATTATTATTATTATTATTATTATTATTATTATTATTATTATTATTATTATTGTTGTTGTTGTTGTTGTTGTTGTTATTAGCATTATTATTATTGTTATTATTATTGTTTTTGTTTGTGGGGAGCAGTGCACTTTGTGCTCAGGTGAGTTAAAAATGTGATCGTCATTTTAGTTAATGACTGGCGAAAATAGAATTGACCATAATATGTAGGTACTTTTTAGAGGAATAGAAGAAAACATGTCCGTCATTTTAGTTAATAACTGGCAGACATATTTTTGGCCAGTTTTAAGTTTTATTTAGAGAGAACAGAAGAAAAAGAGACTGTCATTTTAATTAATGACTGACAGATATAGTATTGGCCAGATTTAGGTACTTTTTCAAGACTATATTAAAGCAACTTGCTGCCATATTTAAAAAGCAATTAAGGAAGAAAGACAACAGGACACCTTCATAGAAACATATTGACCTTACTAGGCATGGGATAATATCTTAATTATACATGATTTTAATTGCTTTAAAAATTAAGAATGTCTTCACAGACAAATTGCAGCTTTATCATGAAAGGGTAAAGAAAAAAGACAACAGGATGTCTTCATAGAAAGATGTTGATCTTCATACAAGTTGAAAATAAATATTATTTTATAATTTCTTGTTGTTGTGGTTATTATCATTATCATTATTATTGTTGTTGTTGTTGTTGTTGTTGTTGTTGTTGTTGTTGTTGTTGTTGTTGTTGTTGTTGTTGTTATTCTTCTTATTCTTATTGGTGTTATTATTATTATTATTATTGTAGTTGTTGTTATTATTATACATTATCGTTGTCGTTGTTGTTGTTATTATTATTAATATTATTGTTATTATTATTGTTTTTATTATTGTTATTATTATTGTTATTGTTTGTGGGGAGCGGTGCACTTTGTGCTCAGGTGAGTTAAAAATGTGACCATCATTATAATTAATGACTGGCAGACATAGTATTGACCATATTTAGGTACTTTTTAGAGGAATAGAAGAAAACATGTCCGTAATTTTAGTGAGTGACTGGTGAACATAGGTTTTAGGTATTAAATATTTAAGGAGAATAGAAGAAAATGATTTTATTTAAGTTAATAACTGGCGGCCATAGTATTGGCCTGTTTTAAGTATTATTTAGAGAGAACAGAAGAAAAAGAGACTGTCATTTTTAATGAATGACTGGCAGATATAGTATTGGCCAGATTTAGGTACTTTTTCAAGAGAATAGAAGAAAACGCGCCCGTCATTTTAGTTAATGAAGTGGCGGACATAGTATTGGCCACAATTAGGTACTTTTTAGAGGAATAGAAGAAAACGAGTCACTTCATTTTAGTTAATGACTGGCGGACATAGTATTGGCCACATTTAGTTACTTTTTCAAGAAAATAGAAGAAAACGTGCCCGTCATTTTAGTTAATGAATGGCGGACATAGCATTGGCCACATTTAGTTACTTTTTCAAGAAAATAGAAGAAAACGTGTCGCATCATTTTAGTTAATGACTGGCGGATATAGTATTGGCAACATTTAGATGTAATTAAGAGAGAAAAGAAGAAAAGGTGTCTGTCATTTTAGTTAATGACTGGCGGACATAGGATTGGTCAGTTATACATAATTTTATTATTTAAAAGAAATAGAAGAAAAAGCAGGCGCTATTTTAGTCAATGACAAGGGGATATAGTATTGGCCAGTTTAGGTACTTAAACATAGGAATAGAAGAAAATGCGTTGGTCATTTTAGTGAATTACTGGCGCATATTATAGTATTGGCCGATTTAGGTACTTTTTCATGAGAATAGAAGAAAACGCGCCTGCCATTTTAGTTAATGACTGGCGGATATAGTATTGGCCACATTGAGTTACTTTTTAGAGGAATAGAAGACAAGAGGGCCCATCTAGTGATTCTACATAAATGTGTTCCTGTTTAGATGGTGACTGATGTTGACACCAAGGTATTTAGCATCCTTCAGTGACGAGAGTATTTGACCATGCAGCATGTATTGAAATTGAATTGGCTTTCTACTTCGTGTAATATGAAGAATTTGACATTTTTTTGGGTTCATGCAATTTCAAGTCCCATAGTTTTCCCATATTTCAAGCTTATTCATGTTATTTTGTAGCCTTTGACAATCTAAAAGGGAAGTAACTGTAAGGTAGACGGCTGTGTCATCAGCAAACTGAGAAGTAACAGTGTCGGACAGGTCATTTAATTATATATAGAAGAATGAGAAGGGGTCCAAGAACAGACCCCTGTGGCACCTCATTGGTCGGACATGTAACCATTGACCACTACGAACTGAGATATCCTAATTAAGAAGGAATGGAACCATGCCATTATTTAATTGGAAACACCATGTTCCTGGAGCTTTGAAAGCAACTTATACTGTGATTAACTTTGTCAAAGGCTTTACTAAATAGGAGGACGAGATCAGTCTGTTTATCTGTGGACCGATTCTTAGATACCTCATCAACAAGCTGAATCAATTGAGTCTCACAAGAAGTTTTTCCCGGAAGCCATGCTGTAGCTCATAGAGTATGTTGTGTTCTGTGAAATGTGTGGACAGGCTGGAAGCAATTATGTATTCAAGGACATAAAGGGCAGCATTTGCCTTTGTCCAATCTGATGGGAGTTGACCAGTAAAAATGAATCTTTTAAAAATAAGTGATACTGCATCAAGGATCTCATAGTGCAGCTCTTTTAGAACGATTGGTTTGATCATATCTTGACCAGTAGCCTTATCCACTTTAAATTTTGGAGCAACTTACAAACACCTATAGGGATAATGATAATATATGGCATTGCTGGGTATTTGGTGTTACCAATGACCACATAACTGGGATAGGTATAATGGAGACTATTATTACTTGTATTACAGTAAGTTTAAAGTTAAATGAGAGTGGTTGTAAACATAAGCTTGTCTGTCAGATAAAATATGTTTATCTAGGTTTACTGGGTGTAACCAAATTACCAGTAGTCCCCACTATTCTTTTAAAAGGGATAGTTCCCTCATTAGTATTACTTATTGAATCGACAGTATTAATAATATTATTATTATTATTAAAAGAAGAAACCTTTTATCATGACAATATAATAAATGCTGATACTTTCTATTAATAAGGTGTAAACTTATATTTTTATTTCGGTTGTCAGGAAAATGCCTTGAGGTTATTCATATATAATTATAGTTTAATTTAAAGAACACTACACAGTATAGGGCCTACATAGCCTCTTGAAAAGTTTCATTGATGTACCTAAAAAGGTTAATCAGATATGCATATATTAAAAACTTGCAGAAGCACTTTAATGAGGTTCAAGCTACCTTGTGTGCATGCCCGAAAATTAAAAATGGTACTAAGATAAGATAAATCATAATCATCAAAGTGTTGATATCGCTGAAAGAACTGGGCTCCTGTGGTTAGACAAATATATTTCCAGTCACAAAGCCTTTGGCGTCACAGCCCTATTTATTGCAGTATTTGAAAATTAATTTTAATCCCTACAGTGCACTTCAAATATCACGAACCACAAAATATGAAATTTATTCATTTTATTTTCTCAAAACTTGCGAAAAAGCGTAATATCCAAATAATTGCTTTGAATGCATTTTCTTCAGTGAATTCGTCATAAACTAAATAATTGTTAATTCACTAACTTGGTGTCGGGGACAGTATATACTAGTTTGTCTGGTCATTTGTCTAGAAAGTTACAGTTTTGTTAGGTACAGTCCAGTTAAAATAAGCAAAGTACTGAAAGTACTGACAGGCTGGCGAACTGCTAAGGAACAATAGCTTTTCAAGTAATATAACATCAAGTGGTTTTCTAAGTCGAAAGAGAGGTAAGTGCTGGACTTAACAAAAAATAATAAAAATAAATAAAATTAAAAATATAAAAAATTTGGAGCGGCCGTGATTCGATCGCTGGACCTTAGCATCAGAAAATTACTAAGCGAGTTGCTCAACCACTCGACCACGTTGAAGAATATTGACCTAAATAATTTACCATAATAAAATCATTGTTGCGCGCGCTATATCGCGTTAGTATATAACGCGTAGTAATAATTATCAACGCATTTAAACACCTATTCTTTTAATTTCATACAATTTCCTTCCATTACAAGAAGAAACTAATATATTACAATCGAACAGAATAAATGAAACAAGGAAAGTTGAATGTTCTTATCTTGCAAAACTGACTAACGAGGAGGAATTATTTGCATCGAGTGTATAGATTCTGTGTTGTCAGTTTTGGGAGTAAATTCATCTTAGTGGATTTCATTTTTTAGGATTGTAATAGTCTGGCGCGAAATCGCCAGCCTAAAAATCCAGTGACGCAGTGGAACAATCCACTAGTACGGTGTAAAAACAAGTATAAAGGATTATACTAACAGTTCAATACCAAACTAAACTCTACCTATTTATTGTCGATTCAAAGATATCTGTCAAAACCGCCAGAATGTTCCACTTCTAAAAAGCTAAATGCTGTAAGTATAACCACTACGCTATAGGACCATTAGAGTTTTAATCATATAAGTATATTTATGATGGTATAATTTAATCCTGTGAAACCTGTAATAATCGACTGGGTTGAATGTTTGTTTACGCGGTTGTGACAGAGATCTTTGAATCAACTATAAGCAATGGTTTTAATGTTTTGGGTACACATAAATGATGAGGTCACTGTCACAATATCCTAACTAGACTATACAACTTTTTCTTGGTAGGAAAGTTAAAATTCACCAATAATATCAAATGATGTTACGATGTTTTCTCACATGACCAAAACTCCTATTTCCATTATTGACTTACAGATACAGTATTTCGGCAAAAGACACGGGTAGTTTGATACGTGGAGCGTGAGAAAGTTTTATTGGAAGAATATGGTTATGTTGTTTGCCCGTGAGGCGGATGTTATGCAATTTATTACCATTACACTAGTAACTTGACGACTAGAGTGGATGTACTATTTATCATTGACAGGATGGTAACCTTGGTTATGTAACATAATATAATAACCACTATCTTGAAACATTTATCATTGACAGAATGGCAACCTTCCTTACTGTATGTAACATAATATAATAACCACTATCTTGAAACATTTATCATTGACAGGATGGCAACCTTGCTTATGTAACATAATATAATATCCACTATCTTGATACATTTATCATTGACAGGGTGGTAACCTTCCTTATGTAACATACTATAATAACCACTATCTTGAAACATTTATCATTGACAGGATGGTAACCTTGGTTATGTAACATAATATAATAACCACTATCTTGAAACATTTATCATTGACAGAATGGCAACCTTCCTTACTGTATGTAACATAATATAATAACCACGATCTTGAAACATTTATCATTGACAGGATGGTAACCTTGGTTATGTAACATAATATAATAACCACTATCTTGAAACATTTATCATTGACAGAATGGCAACCTTCCTTACTGTATGTAACATAATATAATAACCACTATCTTGAAACATTTATCATTGACAGGATGGCAACCTTGCTTATGTAACATAATATAATATCCACTATCTTGATACATTTATCATTGACAGGATGGCAACCTTGCTTATGTAACATAATATAATAACCACTATCTTGAAACATTTATCATTGACAGAATGGCAACCTTCCTTACTGTATGTAACATAATATAATAACCACTATCTTGATACATTTATCATTGACAGGATGGTAACCTTGGTTATGTAACATAATATAATAACCACTATCTTGATACATTTATCATTGACAGGATGGTAACCTTGGTTATGTAACATAATATAATAACCACTATCTTGAAACATTTATCATTGACAGAATGGCAACCTTCCTTACTGTATGTAACATAATATAATAACCACTATCTTGAAACATTTATCATTGACAGGATGGCAACCTTGCTTATGTAACATAATATAATATCCACTATCTTGATACATTTATCATTGACAGGATGGCAACCTTGCTTATGTAACATAATATAATAACCACTATCTTGAAACATTTATCATTGACAGGATGGCAACCTTGCTTATGTAACATAATATAATAACCACAATCTTGAAACATTTATCATTGACAGGATGGCAACCTTGCTTATGTAACATAATATATTAACCACTGTCTTGAAACATTTATCATTGACAGGATGGTAACCTTGCTCAGGTAACATAATATAATAACCACTATCTTGAAACATTTATCATTGACAGGATGGCAACCTTGCATATGTTACATAATATATTAACCACTATCTTGAAACATTTATCATTGACAGGATGGCAACCTTGCTTATGTAACATATTAACCACTATCTTGAAGCATTTATCATTGACAGGATGGGAACCTTCCTTATGTAACATAATATAATAACCACTATCTTGAAACATTTATCATTGACAGGTATCATGGCAACCTTGCTTATGCAACATAATATAATAACCACTATCTTGAAACATTTATCATTGACAGGATGGCAACCTTCCTTACTGTATGTAACATAATATAATAACCACTATCTTGAAACATTTATCATTGACAGGATGGCAACCTTGCTTATGTAACATAATATAATAACCACTATCTTGAAGCATTTATCATTGACAGGATGGCAACCTTCCTTATGTAACATAACATAATAACCACTATCTTGAAGCATTTATCATTGACAGGATGGCAACCTGGCTTATGTAACATAATATAATAACCACTATCTTGAAACATTTATCATTGACAGGATGGCAACCTGGCTTATGTAACATAATATAATAACCACTATCTTGAAACATTTATCATTGACAGGATGGCAACCTGGCTTATGTTACATAATATAATAACCACTATCTTGAAACATTTATCATTGACAGGATGGCAAGCTGGCTTATGTTACATAATATAATAACCACTATCTTGAAACATTTATCATTGACAGGATGGCAACTTGGCTTATGTTACATAATATAATAACCACTATCTTGAAACATTTATCATTGACAGAATGGCAACCTTCCTTATGTAACATAATATAATAATCACTATCTTGAAACATTTATCAAAGTGGTTTTAAATAATCACATACTTCAGTTTTCACGGTAATGCACTACTTAAGTTCTGCAAGGCAATAAAGCCCAAAGTCATCCCCGTGAATGACCACTTTTGTCTTTTTTTAACATTAAGGTCCTGTTTGCTTTTCAGACTGGTCTAGATTTCAAATAGACAAGCAGACAGAAGTTGACCTTGTGACACAGATTTGACCCAATATGACCCAAATGCAAACATGACCTAGATATAGTAGATACAAACATTGTGACATAGTTTCTTCACTTAACTTCTCCAGTGTTAACAAGGTTTTTTTTCGACCTATGGTTATTTATTTGTTGTTACTAATATATGTCTAATAGCTCTCAATACTGTGTTTTTCATTGATATTCACTAGCTTCTTTGGCTGTCATTAAACAACTTTGTTTCACCATTCATAATTGATGCAATGAATGCATAGTGGGGGTAATACATGTGGCAAGAGAATCAGGTAATGTTTTAATGATCACAAGCTCATGTTCTTGGTTGGAAAAAAACCAACAATACAACATAAGTTCTGTTTAACCATGGGACATATCTATACCTCATTTCACCGTATCTTATTATCAGTAAATGAGCATAAGCTGGCAATAATGTAGACATAATCTGGCCATACCAAATCTTTTTTTGTTTAGCGACCACCCTAAGTTTGAAAACCTATCTAGCTATCCTGAGACAAGAAACAAAACCATCAAAAAAAGAAAAGGCCACAGCTTTTTAATTTATTGGTTTAAGAAAATCCATACTCGATTTTTGCCAAATTGGAAAAAAAAGTTTCCTTACCAACCTGATTTCTTTAGAAAAGAATAAAAAAATGAAACAAAAAAGGATGAAATAACTGAACATTTATTTGTGTGGAAACTACTGCTACTTGACGGTGAACAAGTATGAAAACAATATTTCAATAAATTTTGAAGATATAAGAGGTTACTAACTTGTTGTTTTTTAGTTCACAAGATGCTAAAAATATCCGTCCTCAGACACTAAACGAAGAAACGATTTGGTATAGCCTGGCCAAACCAAATCTTTCTTCGTTTAGCATCCATACTTAGGTCGAAAACATATCTAGCTATCCTGAGACAAAAAACAAAAACCATCGAAAAAACAAGTTGTAACGACTTCTACCTTCATCATTATAATTATTGCTAACAAATATAACTTTTAAGCATTTTCAATCATAATAACCTAATGAAATAACTGAGAACTTGCTTGTGTGAAAACTACTGATGTTAAGGCCACACCTTTTTTATTTATTGGTTTACGAAAATTCCTACACGATTTTTGCCAAATTGGAAAAAAAGTTTCCTTAACAGCCTGATTTTCTTTAGATAAGAATTTTTAAAAAGCTACCATGACATGAAAGTGAACAAGTATGAAAGCAATATTTCAATGGATTTTGAAGATAAAAGAGGTTACAAACTTGCTGTTTTTTAGTTCCCAAGATGCTAAAAATATCCGTCCTCGGACACTAAACGAAGAAACAATTTGGCAAGGCCTGGCCAAACCAAATCGTTTTTTCGTTTAGCATCCATACTTAGGTCGAAAACATATCTAGCTATCCCGAGACAAAAAACAAAACCATCGAAAAAACAAGTTGTAACGACTTTTATCTTCATCATTATAATTATTGCTAACAAATATAACTTTAAAGCATTTTCAATCATAATAACCTAATGAAATAACTGAAAACTTGTTTGTGTGAAAACTACTGATGTTAAGGCCACACCTTTTTTATTTATTGGTTTACGAAAATTCCTACCCGATTTTTGCCAAATTGGAAAAAAAGTTTCCTTAACAGCCTGATTTTCTTTAGATAAGAATTTTTAAAAAGCTACCATGACATGAAAGTGAACAAGTATGAAAGCAATATTTCAATGGATCTTGAAGATATAAGAGGTTACAAACTTGCTGTTTTTTAGTTCCCAAGATGCTAAAAATATCCGTCCTCGGACACTAAACGAAGAAACGATTTGGCAAGGCCTGGCCAAACCAAGAATTTTTAAAAAGCTACCATGACATGAAAGTGAACAAGTATGAAAGCAATATTTCAATGGATTTTGAAGATAAAAGGGGTTACAAACTTGCTGTTTTTTAGTTCCCAAGATGCTAAAAATATCCGTCCTCGGACACTAAACGAAGAAACAATTTGGCAAGGCCTGGCCAAACCAAATCGTTTTTTCGTTTAGCGTCCATACTTTGTTCGAAAACATATCTAGCTATCCCGAGACAAAAAACAAAACCATCGAAAAAACAAGTTGTAACGACTTCTACCTTCATCATTATATTGCTAACAAATATAACTTTTAAGCATTTTCAATCATAATAACCTAATGAAATAACTGAGAACTAAATGTTTGTGTAAAAACTACTGATGTTATTAACTAGAAATGTGTCATTGGGACACTGGTGCTCCAATTGGAATATATACATATATAAAGCAAAAATTACAAAGGCCTGTAACTACCATAAAATTTTACCCAACAAAAAATACATCCCGGAGGGGGAAGGACAAAAAAACTTGCAGAAACACTTTTATATGGGGAAAATGTTAATCTATTTTGAATTACAGTGACCTTAATTTAATATGAATCCTGAGTGGTCCCACTTTCATTCATATGCAGCACCTTTACACTTGTAAGCAATATTCAATGCAGCAAGTTTCATCACAATATCTAATTGTAAATGAGCAGAAACTGATTTATAATTACTATTAATAATTTGTTTTATTAAGCCTGATAACCACCTTTCAAAAGCTAACTAGTTTTTACAGAGACACAAATTGTGACAAGGTTTCATTAAGATAAAATTATTAGACCATGGTTCGTCGCTTTCAGCCAATCAACGCCTTGTACTTGCGAGGTATATATCTTATAGACAGTGTCTATTAAAATCAAGAACCTCGTTTACTAAAATCAAGAAGCTCGCCCATTCAAATCGAGAAAACCGTGCCTCAATCAGCCGGTTTTGTATATACTCAATAGATTTAAAAGCATTAATATTACAAATACACATATACAAAGATTTTTCAGTTTGTTACAACTTAACGAAGACAGCCTTATAGAGCTTGGTTTGTGTTCTACGAGCAAAAAGATGAAAGCATCTAGGAACAATTGCATTCAAATTCATATTATGTTAAGTTACTTTTTTCATTGAAGTGTGTTATTTTGGATCATAAGTATACTTATAATAATTCAGTAAAATAATCCAACAAACCACAGCAGTTCCCATTTGATGCAATTACTGTAGAACCATCCAGAATTTTGGTAAGATAAAGATTTCTGTAAATGCCTTTATAAAAGTTCCCTGACAAATATGTGGACTGATGCATATAGCGTGGATTGATACAATAAAGGACCAATATATATCGATGGCTTGGTAAAAGAAGGTCGTAACTACCAAATCGATATTTTGAGAAAACACAGAAACTGTCTGACATTTAGTCTTTACTTATGGTAAAACAAACTTTTACAACTTTATTTTGGTCAACACGACAGGTTCAGATTTTTATCATTAGAAGGGCCTTATGATGCTTATTCTAAATATGTATGAATCATAAAAGGTCTTAAATGGCACTTACGACCTTCTAATTCTAAGCCATCGATATATATATATATTTAATCTAGAAGACCCCCAACTTGGTAACTGCAAGACCTCCAATCGCTATGCTATGTCTTGTCCACGATCATGAATGTTCAGCAGCATAATACCAAACTTTAAGCGTATACTTAAAAAGTTAAGTTAAATTGTGAAAAAAAAAACAATTTAAATAATTCACTCCCGACACCTCATTCCTGATGGGATCCATTATCATGGGTTTGGAGAGACATTTTATGCTATTTAATGCCAGACGTCTGACAAAGATAATTTTAATCAATTTTAGTTATGATTGATACCTGGAGCAGATCACTGAATTTTAGTTAGCCTTTCCGCACTGAATCTTAGTCTAACACAAAATAACACAAAGCTTCACATCGTGAACGTATCAAACTCTCATACACAGATATAAAATCTACACGTTTGTACTTTGTAGTTTCCTTAACTTGTGGCACTTTTAATTGTTAATTGTGCTTAGTATAATAGATCACATGGTCTAAGTCAGATAGAGATCTCGTAGAGTCGCCTACACAATATAGACACTCGCTGCGCTCGTACAGACGACTCCATTCGTTTTGCAAATATGATCTAATTTTAATAGATATAAAAATTGTGACAAAGTTTGTTCACTTGACTTCTAGTATGACAACAAGGTTTTTCTTCAACTTAACCGGGTGACACATAGTTGGGGTATACATGTAGCAAATGAGAAAATACGGTAATGTTTTAATTATAATTAGCTTATGATCTTGCACTGAAAATAAAGACAGCAATATAACGTCAGTTCTGGTTAACCATTGGACTTGTCTGTACTGACGTTATTTCACTGTAGTTTATTATCAGTACAAGAACATAGGCTGGAAATAATGAAAACATAACCTAAATTTCTTGCACTGAAAATAAAGACAGTGAAATAACGTCAGTTCTGGTTAACTATGGGACTTGTCTGTACTGATGTTATTTCACTGTAGTTTATTATCAGTACAAGAACATAAGCTGGGAATAATAAAAACATACTGAAAATAAAGACAGCAAAATAACATCAGTTCTGGTTAACCATCAGACATGTCTATACTGACGTTATTTCATTGTATTTTATTATTAGTACAAAATTTAAACATTTGCTAGGTATGAACCCCACTTTGTGTTGGAGAAGTTAAAAGTTGAAAGGATGGTTGAATGGCTGTACTGCTAAAAACAACCCATAAAATTTCATAACTAAATGATCTAACAAAGAGATCCAAATATGTTAATTTTGTACAGATACAATAGCTTGTGATAATGAAAAACATTGTAATATGATAGAGATGCTGTAATGCAAGGACAGCAAGTGTCTATATCTATAGGCGACTCTACAAGTTTTCTATCTGACTTAGACCTGATCAGTTAGCACGGGACAGACAAATTTAGATTAAGTGCGGAATCACCGCATTAGACTAATTGAAGAAATTCTAAGAAATGGTGTTTAGAGTACATATTCATTAACCTAAAATAATAAAGTATAAGGTTATGATTAGACATGACGTTCGATGACTACGAAGGTGGAAAAGAGCAGAGCAAATGTGAGTGTGAGTGAAAAATCAGTTTCAAATGTATGCATGTAGCTTTTTACTTTCTAACCATAAATCTCCAATCATTGGTTCATTCACCATGGTAATATTCTATTGAATCGCTTGTAATTGCACAAAATTGTAAATTAAAGCTCAAATTTAAATTCTTAATGATTAAGTATTGACCAATTTACACTAACAATTGTAACTGTATTAAATCATTAGTAAGAAGAAAACTTAAACAAAACATAGACCAGTTGTATTCGCTGAAGAGACAGCAATAAGCAGAAGAGACAGCCGTGTGATACAAGAAATCCGGGGGAGTCATACCCTAGCTCTTAACGAAGAGATTCCTTGGTTCTTTAACGTGCCCGGTGTAGAGCACCGATACACGAGAGACACCTGGGTTTCCCACCAGTTCATCTCAAGTTGTGTAGGAAACACATTTTAACTTTCTTGCAATAAGTTACACAGAGTCCCCCATACATATTAATACAATTAACAGTGTTTTGTTGTTCACACCAGTCAATGTTGAGACAGCAAGCATAATTTGTCACTCTTGTAACTCACATGCGTTATTTGAAACAGTTGTCTCAAGCCAGATTAGATACATTGTTTATTTTTACTGGAATTTCATTGGTTAAAAAAATTCAATACTTATGTTTACTGAAACTTAATTGGGTCAAAATTAACAACCAATCATTTTGTTAGAATCAATTTACTTAGATTTTACAACCAATGGATATTGAATCAGTCATTAATTAGGAATAAAACTATAAACACTGAAGTTCTGATAAATTGGTGTAAGCTTAAAGTCCCATAAAGTCTCAGAAATAGCAATATTTTACTAACAAATAAGACCGTGAAACATTGGCAGGTTATATAGAGCTCCCCAAATGTCATAGAATCAGCATATATTTGATCTATGTTGACTTTTATCCTAAGAATAATAATCTCCGCAAATCGTCAATTTGTAAACAAAGGAGTATTTTGTCCACCACACAAAATACTCCTTTGTTTACAATCTTAAATCGACGGGTCGTTCCGAAGACAGTACGTAAAGTTCCGCAATATATCGAGGACACATATATTGATGACCAATTTATGCGAGTACATGTATATGCATTTAAATAAAAGTCAAATACCGACCTGTATCCTCTGGTACTGGTAATCGCCGGTATCCTATTGCACTATATTGTATAGAGTAATCGAGTGTAATATATCACGGGTGAATTAAAGGGTAGATTGTTTTCATTAGGTTATAATATAACATATTGAGAAGTAAAATGTCTATTTAATAATGTTTTAGACCTTACGTCAACTAAACCCCGGTACTATGCAGAAGGGATGCTGATTACAACATGCTCGTTTCGGGAACCCTTCAAGTTCATTTAATGAAAAGCATGGATACTGGGAGAATAAGTAACATGGGGCGCGCTGAGGATGTCAGAATGACAAAAATCCAGACATGTATGCTAAAACGTCATTTTGAAAAATGCGATATTTATAATAACATGGGGTTTAGCTCGAATAAGTGCGAGGAACTTATTTTCTATCAATAAAATTGGACAGTATCGAGGTTTCGATTATTTGTATTCTTCTAAAAGCAATTTGTTAAAAACTAATTTATAAAGACACGTGGCCAATCAGAAATTCGTTCAATGTATGCATGAATCTGACGTCATGAGCGCGTTCCACATGGCTCATTCTCACAAATTGTAGTGTTTTTAAGAAAAGTCAATCGACAGGGAACAAATTCATACCAAATACGATACTGTTCCAAGCTATTTACGAGACCAAAGTGCAAAAAATATTTGCTGTTACGCATGGATGATTTTTTACACGAATAAGCCATTTTATTCCGGAAATCGATGAATTAGTGCGTGGAATGAACAAATTACACAGCCTAAGATTTATTGATATAATATATCAGATGACATAATGTTGTTTTAGGGTGGCCAATTAGAAATTTGGTTAAGTGTATAGACGATACCGAACTACTATCTGAACATCTTGGTAAACTGACGGCATCGCATCCGCTGCCATTCGAGATATACGCTGATGACCCAGCATCACTTCTTCCACGATCAACTGGTGCCTTTGGTAACTTTTCGCTTTTCGGCTTGTGATCTTAACATAATCGGCATAGCTTCCGTGTGTAAAACGCATCCCTTCGGTGTTTTCGGGGAGCTTTTGGCATCGATTCGACTTTGGAAACCTTTCGGGATGTCTACATGATTACGAAGCCTCACAAAAAGCGTCCCGAAGATGTGGATTGAATGTGGAATGATGCGGAAGGGTTCCATAACATCGCTAGGACATGCCGAACCATATCGATCTGGCGAATTTCTGCTTCGGGAACCCTTCCGGTCCTAGTGGACGGCAGGTCTTAGACATTTTAGTTTAAAATATAAGTATAAATATTTTATGAATATTTTAATTTCTGTCAATCCTGTTAAAAACTGACGCAAAGAAGCATTGGCTTTAACAGATGAAAAAGTGTAATATACAAGTAGCACATAGTTAAATAGAAAACTATCACAATGTTTGTGAATAAGTAATACCAACCAACCCACCAAAGCTTAGTTACAACAAAATCTACTCTATACAAGGCAATATAAAGTATGTTTAACCAGCGATACTGACAGTTTCTATAGTTTCAAAAAGATACCGGTGGACACCGAGATTTAGTACTCGCCACGTATGTGAATAACTTCACGCTCGCGTGCACACGGTACTTGACGAAAATATGCTCGGCGTGTATAACAGTAAACAAAACATCAGAATGAAAGGCCAGAATTATCCATATTGTGTTAGTCAACTTATTGTTGCACAGTAATCAATATTCATAAAAACATAATACATTCTCGATAAGTAACTCATTTTGGGCACAAAATATGACTGCTTTTGAGCGTTAATGGGACTTTAAGTCATCTGGTTACATTTTAGCTACAAGTTAAAGCTACAAAGTTATACTGAATTGAATTTAATATCATTGGAACTGTTCACACATGCAAAGAAATAAATGAAGAAAATGTGAAATGAGATTTGTTGTTGAATGATAGTTTATGATATACTGTAAAATCATTAATTTTCATGGGGGATTAAATTTTGTGGATTTCGTGGTTCATCTTCGACCACGAAATTAAATCCATTCGAAGAATATTTTAAACCCCTGTATTTATTACCTTAAATGCAAAATCCATGAATTAACGCCCCATCGAAATGGTCTTTTTTACCAAAACCATGAAATTTCGTCCCATCGAAATTAAATGATTTTACAGTAATTGACAAAAAATCAACCTTGGAGTTATTTCTATCAAATACAATATACATTGCGACATTGGACGAACTGCACATAGATGCATACACTGGAGATGCTATAATAAAAGTTTACATTGGAGAACCTTATGATACAATATTGGAGATTATACAACTTAGTACATCGACCATCACTGATGTACACTTTGGACACAATCATAACAATTAATGTTAAGCACATCATCATTGTGGAGAACACTGTGCAACAGGAGATTTGTGGTACATGATGTACGATACCACGAGGTTACGCGATAGCGGCGATTGGCTTACAACATCACCACACAAAGCGAGTATTACCCCTCACACAAAGCGCCAGTCGACGCCGCTGAACAACCTTCAGTGACAAATGTTTGCAGAACAATTATAAAGATAAAAAGCTAATAGGAAAATATACATTTTAGAAATGTAAAAAGACTGTGAGCGCTTAAATTGTTTTATTTAGTCAAAATAAAAAAAAGTATTCAGAAGTAAAATTTCAGTTAACTTCATTAATACATATGGTATGCAAGTAATAGGCTCACAGTGACGTCAAAGTAAGAACCTCATACCATAGATTAGTTTTTCTCGATCTTAAATGTTTGTTCATTATATTCAATTATTGTTATGATATCATTAAAAAAATTTTTTATTTATACACAATTGCAAACCCATCACAGTCCAATGCATCATAGAAAAGTTTTCTGATATAAACAACTAACTCACATGGTAAGAAACAACTAGCCCGAAGATATATGCTATATATTGCGAAAAGAATAAAACCCCTTTAATTCATGGCACTGTAGATATGGAGGATATAAACCCGCTAATGTCCCAAAGATCATTCATCGATACCGGTTCTTAGACACACTTATGCCCGTATGTGCAGTTTAGAGGCTTAAATTTCATTTCGACGACATACCAGTCAGTACTATAGCATGCGTGGCTATTCTGCGGGTGTATCCTCTCCTGATGTCGCAATTCTCGCATGTTTATATTTTTGTGTGACTATTCAGACATGCATATTTCTAAAAAATGTACTGTAAATCCGGTATGATTTGCAGTGGTTTAATTTTCGCTAATTTTCGCGATTGGCCCTCATCGCGAATTTCATCCTTTTGCATAAATATCATTTCACAACATAAGATGTATTTGATTTTTTTCTGAAATTCAGGCAAATTCGAACATTTAATTTAATCACACATAATAATTTACCGGTATGTGGACGAAGCGATTCTACAATTTAATGTCAACATTCAATTAAGTCCAGTGATTGACGTAGTATGTAAAATAAAATTATTCATTTTTTCGATATATGTGACGATAATCTTCTCAACAAACCTGAACACATTAACAGCTTGTTTACTGAGTAGATAACAATAGGGGACACATATTACAAGACGCCCTTATAATTTACAAACACATGTATAACTCCAACGCGATATTCTGCAATGTCAATATAAACAGAAATCACTGACCATTACATGATTTAGGGAGAGCAGAAGTTTATTTTACCTGCTCACTTCTATTCACCAAGTAAATTAAAATAACGGTATAGCTTGTCCACATTGACATGAGTCTGACCTATTGATTAGCATAATTTGACAGTCGATATATATATATATTGTCTACGTTTACAACGCCTAGTGTTTGTTTTCATAAATGGGGAGTATCACGAAGACGCTCGAGATGTAATACAAACACAAACCTGAAATACCAATATTGCACCATTTGCTTACGGAAATTGATATATTCAAAGTAAGAACCTTGTAATATATTCTTGCATAAAGGTCAGGCTCAGGTCAAAATAGCCAAGCTATACACATTGAAAAGATTATCCCTCTTCCGATATCCTTATGTTGTTATACCTGATTTGCCTGTTTACTTTAGGTGGCACAGGTCCCAATACCGCATTAGAGTTATACCTGTGAAAACAGGATTAACTGATACAAGGTTTGATGCATTTATCAAACTGCACTGACCACTGTATAACCCAAAATAAGTAAGTATAAGTTTATGATTAGACACGACTTTCGATAACTACGAAGGTGGAAAAGAACAGAGCAAGTGTGAGTGAAAAATGTATGCATTACTTTCCTTTCTAACCTCAATTCCTCAATCAATGGTCCATTCACCATGTTTAAGTTTTATCAAAGCACTTGTTATTGCACAAAAATGTAAATTTAAGCTCGAATTTAAATTCTTAATGATTAAGTAAGTATTGACCAATTTACACTAACAGTTGTAACTGTATTAACTCATTAGTAAGAAGCATACTTGAACAAAACATAGTACAGTTGTATTCGCTGAAGAGACAGCATTTTGCTGAAGAAAAAGCCGTGTGATACAAGAAATCCGGGTGTGTCATACCCTAGCTCTTAACGAAGAGATTCCCTGGTTCTTTAACGTGCCCGGTGTAAAGCACCGATACACGAGAGACATGCACCTGGGTTTCCAACCAGTTCATCTCAAGTTGTGTAGGAAACACATTTTAACTTTCTTGCAACAAGTTACACATAGTCCCCCATACATATTAATACAATTAACAGTAACTTTCATCTTTTGTACCTACTGTATTTCCTCGTATTAGTGTCTCCCCCTCTAATTAATGCCCCCATCGATTTTTGAAAAAAAAATCTCATCTTCAATAATTGGTCCTACAGTAATCCAATAAAGTATCCACACAAGTCCAGAATAACAGTCAGTCATGATAATCAATTCAAACGAACAATTACCGCCAAGAAATTATATACCAGTATGTACAGCGTAGCCTACATGTTTATTAGCCATTTTTGCAAGTCTCGACTCAGTACGATGGGCAAAAAAATAAAGTCCGGCATTTTTAAGAAGGGGAAGTAATTTGTGCTGGTTAAGGTAACGGTAAGTGCCGTACTGTACCCTTCCATGGGGGGGAGTTTATACGAGGTCTGACTGTGTATGGAATTATTTTTTCATAAAATGCATCGCCCCCTCGGCGATAATACGAGGTAATACAGTAGGTTTATAGTCTCATCGATAGTTTAAAACGATATATTTGTCAATTAGTGGTATTGAAATAGAAATAAATTAATCAATATTTGTTGCATGTTTAACGCAGTTATGTTTCTACATGCATATTGTACATATATCATGTAATCATTTTGTACTCATATCACATTCAAGTAAGTTGAACTGTTACGTTACATTTCAGGACCCCTTTTAATATTTACCTTACTTCCGGAATAGGGTTTTTAATATTTTGATACTCCCGCAAATCCAAGATTTTGGGACACTCGATCTCGAATCATCAATTTGCGAAATAAGTTTAAAACTGAAAATCTTGAATATAAAGTAATTTACAGTATTCTCTGCAGAGCCTATCTTGTTCTCTATTTGATACTATAAATCCAAGATATAATAATTGTACCAGCCATCAAACTAGACGCAGAATCAGTATTTATGTGAGCAGCATGACCACAGATATATATTAGAACGGATAGGCAACTCTATAAAGAGATTTTTATCTGCCGAACGACCAAACGCCCATAATGCAATGCGCGCACTCGGCCTTTTCCGTAAATCATCGTATTTTTGGTATTCGGTACACTGTAAGTCGATAATATGGCGATGATCGGTAACATAATTTTTATGGCTGCCTCGAAAAAACTTGCCTTATCATTAATAATTTATCGATTTTCAAAATTAAAAAATATTAAGAAGATACAAAATGCGTGTGTCATGCAACAGAGTTACAATTTCGTGTGATTTGGAGCAAGAAACGAGAGACACGGGGGGAATGGCGGCGGCTACGTCGTTTCAATTTAGTCTACGAAATATCTTTTAAAAGAATCATCAGGACTAATTTTATAATATTTTACGAAAGATGTTTCAAGTACAACACCAATTAAGATTTTAATATTTTTCAATCTGATGATAGGAATTTGTCATAGTTTGAACCATAGACATTAATTGTTTTCTCGCTTCGATATTCCCGCGAAACCGTTGTGTATTCAAACTCCATTACTGGACATATAGCCAATATAATCAATGAAATATACATACACACTAATCAAGGTATGTTTATTCTTTATCTACATAGTAACATTTTCTCGATTGATTTTGAAATATTGATTGGATTGGCAGATTTATTTCTTCACATTTCTTGCAAAACAAAACATATAACAAAGATGGCGGATCGATGAATCTCGCCACTGAAACTCTGTGATCTCGGCAAATATCGCGACAAACGTGAACCCGCGAGACTTAAAGTCGATTTGTACTGATTTCAACTGGGTCACGTGGTACAGTGACTAATCCATATTATTAATGTCTATGGCATGACACACAAAATCAAAGCACTGAAAGTACTGATGTGTGGCGAACTGATGTCATTTTGACCATTCAAATAAAGACTGCACCAACATGCTGTGTCAGAGTTCTGATAAGCCCAGACTCACTTGAATGTTTGTGCTGCTCTCAAGACACCAAGCGTCAGTGTCAAGATGAGTGACTGGGTAGTCTCCATACAACTGATGAACTGGGAATTAAAACACAACAAACGAGATGCCCCCCCCCCGCTATGGAAACAGGACTAGGTAGAAATATGTTGGGAAAATTAAATATAAAAGGGATGTAATTAATAAAATAGAACCAGATTTCAGTAGAAGGAAAATATAAGAAAATGATATCAATGGTAATATCATGACTTTTTTTTGGTTGAATGAAATAATTCAAGAACGGAACCAGATAGAATTATGGTTTCATGTCACATCACTTCTCTTAGATGCCATATATATAAATTATATATTTAAAGTCGATCAATTGAATTTAGGTGGACAAGTGGTCCAGTGGTAAGGGCTATTGACTACTGATATGATTATAATGAAGGTTGTCCGTACTCCCGCCGGATCAAGAGCAGAAATGTTTTTCGGAGTAACATAACTAAACTTACGAACAGACTTTCGGACCATACTCAGCGTAAATTCTATAGCATTCTGTCCGATATGTTAATACAATCGTATTTAAAACAGGTCAATTATATATTTTGGAATATACTACAAGTTATTTTTTGAAAATCTGACGATTATTTATGTATTGGTTATTATTTTAATATTGCGTATTCTGTTCCGAAATATGAACTCGCGCTAATCAGCGGGTGATATTTATTATAGCTATTATGTTGTATTTAGCATATTTTTATGCACCAGTCAGTGTGCGACCATGGTCCCATCCCAGGTGATGGGCAGTGGATAGCTGATAGTTTTCAAATATAGTATTTTTTATTAAATCCATATCAAGAAGAATGTATTTAACTTCTAAATTCTGAGTATCAAAGTTGTAAACCCTTTTTTATACCAGTAAATTTTATGACCCTAAATTCCTAACTTCTGCAGCTGTCTCCAAATCAACTAACAAGAACCCGATATAAAACCCATTCAATTAAAAATAGTTTTAACGGTCTATTTCCTGTCTCATGGTGTGTTCAATCCCTTGTAAAAACATAGATCCCTGTGTTACATGACCCCCAACTGTCCCAAAACAAGTTACTAACGACCTACCAATATACAACCCCTTGAAGTTTACCAGATTGTATGATCAATTTTCTGCCTCATGCAGCTTCAATAATTGATTACAAATTTCTTGTCAAAATATAGATCTAGCTAGGATTATGTAATGTTACATAATAAGGAGGGGCTAATTAAAAAATGCATAGATAATATTGCACAACGTGGCTTGTGGGAGGAGCTAATTAGATATGCATTAATGGGCTTTATAACTGCACATTAAGTGGGAGGAGCTTATTAATTATTTATAATTATTGAAGTATGTTTGCCCAAAGACCTGTAATTTAGGTCTCTGGTTAAGAATTTTGTTTGCCCAACGTGTATATACTAATTAACGGCCTTTTAATCCAATTACCGTTAACTTTTCAATTCGAAACCTTGTGAAAATATATTACCGCTTTAAAAGGCATATTAGTTCGCATGTTGCGCGTTTAAACTCGCCGTAGAGTGTTTATTAAATGAGATCTATATGAAAGTCGCACATCTTAATGAAACTGAACGTATCGTCTTTAAAATAGCTTTTAGTTGTTAATGTTACTTGGAAAGTAAAAATATAATTGGTGATTTACGACACCAGGTTGTTGCTAAAAATCGCGCAATTCATGAATAGAAAATGTAAGTGCTCGCTGTTTAACTCGTCAGCATTAGTTCATTTATTTTATAACCGCAAACTAAATTGATATAAGTGATCTTTAATATGTCATAGTATTGACAATTTCTTTTAATCCGAAAATACTTTACTGAATTCTCGTTTATTGCTTAATTATTCTTTCTCAATTCAAATCCTAAATAGCGTTACGTGTTGAAAATAGCCGCTATGAATAGCACAATTAGTTCGCACGATGCGCGTTTAACTCGCTGTCATGTGCTTATTAATTGAGACCGATATAAATGTTGCACATTTTCTTGAAGTTGAAAGTTTCCTCTTTTCAGTGAGGTATTATTTGTTTATGTAAATTAGAAAACAAAATTGTTACTGACGATTTAAAACCTCAGGTAGTTCCGAAAATTTGCGCAATTCGCGAATGGAAAATCTAGGGACTCGCTTTTTAACTCGCCAATGTGAATTCATATTATTTTATAATTTAAATTTAATTTGATATTAATAAATTGAAATATCTCATGGTATTGACAAAATTTATTTTGTCAAAATCCGATAGTAATTGACGGAACTGCAATTAATTGAATATTGCGTGACAGTACTGCTAAACCAGAGATCTATTAATATAGTAGATATCAAGTTAGTGTATCGATCGTCTGCTAGGGGTTAGATAGACTGTATATACTGTCCTTGAACTAATTACCAGTGAAAACATGTTGTTTCTATTTATAGCATCAATGTTTGTAAACAACATAATTAGGTCATCGTCTACAAATGTTCAGCGGCGGAGTGATTTTAATAGACACATTTCAGTTCACCCGTGTTCCACCAGAAATCTATTGGCTGAATAAACAATACAAACTAGTCAATTGACCAATAGCTCGTTGTATATCAATTTGCATATGAATGCCCCGATATGTAAACATGAAGCCGTGGGATTACTTTCTCAACCTTCTTGAGGGTCGTTGGCGGTTCGCAGGCCTTTGATAGTAGGAATATAGTCCATGCGGAATGATTTGCTATAAAATTAAAATATCCTCAAAAAATAAAAGTCTGATGTAATTGTTGGTCTTAATATTAATAAATGTTGGTAATGTAAACAAATCGGGTTCAATGATACGTGTAACTTGTGTAGCATGCTTGTAATATTGTTCAAATCATAGACCTATTTATTGGTGTAGGAATAAAGGCGTTAACTTCATAGTATATATAAATGAAAAAAAATTGAAAGATAGTTATTACATTGTGTGGCTTTATCGCCACACAAAAATGAGATCAAAACAAACCTTATCATTCTATTACCCTAAATTAGACACATGCAAATACCCAAAAGCAGGGTTCCCAAAAATATTCTTAGACAAATATTCCCTGACTTTCCCCTGACCAGACAGCAGTTTTTCCTGACTTTTTCAATTGATGGGGCCTTTTTATTAGAGCAAAATAGCGCAATAGAAACAGTGAAAATATGTTTGCTTCGTTTATATGGAACCAAAAAGTTTCAGATAGCTTTTTTAAGACCGTTGATTCATATGAAATAGTCATAACTCAGAATTATCCGGAACGCGTATCGCAAGCAATGAGTTTTTCAGTTGTAGTTTATTTTCTTCATAGGAAATTACACTTTTCAACATCTTTAATGAAGAATTCCCTGACTATTCCCTGACTTTTGCTCAATTTCTAAATTTCCCTTACTAATCTAAAAATTCCCTGACTTTTCCCTGACCTTGAAAAAAACATGTTTTTCCCTGACTTTTCTTTGATCCTGGGAACCCAGAAAAGTAAAGACTAAGTTGAGCTCACTGCATGTGGGCTTGATAAAAATTATCGGAAAGTTGAACATGATTGCTAGATATGCATGAATTGCTGATACCTATTTTCACCCCCTAAATTATCCCATTGAAGCAGAGTGATAAATTGGTACATTGGAATGGCGCCTCACAAAAATCAGGGTAGTGTTAGGCTGTCGATAATTTTGCATGTCAAAAAGTTTGCGATTTCATAATTCCAGGCATTTCGCGAACATTAAAGTTTGCGCAAAGGTTCTATGAATCACGCAATTCTTTGACTAAAAACTGCTAATCTTGTCACGTATAATTAAATGTATTCTTCAAACTTAGCAGAACGTACTATAGTGTTATTTCTAGTGCGCCCAGGATAACGTGATATTTACAAATATTAACTGGATTGGTCTACTGTGGTAGAATTGGTTACTTGAATAAACACATATGGTCAATTGTATACTATAGCGTGACCCCATTAAACTGAATTTCATTGCATAATTTGTTAAAATCCGGAAAATCCGAAGTTATTAAAACAATTACACTTATAATTATAGCTGGCCTTATACGGTATTATATAGTATATATAAACATAAGAATCGACTACAGCCGAGTATAGGCTGACTAGCTTACAGACTTTGATGAGTCAAGCTATATTAAATATAATACTGATAAAGTGTTCTCACTTGATATCTCCACCTATATGACTTATACTAAATTTTCCCGCCTTTTTTGTTACCTGGGCGAACTGAACCCACAAACCGTCAAAGAAATTTAAGATAGTTTATATGCATTATTATAATCATTGTTCATGACACATGTAGGCGGTTAAAATTCATCTCATACAATTTGCAGTGTTATTTGGACTATTCCATTTCAATGTTCAATGTATTTGAATACAATTAATTTATAGTAATATAACATTTACACTATATAATGGGGTTAAAATTAGTACTCCTATTTTACTTATTACCATACTGTATCTAATGTTTTATAGTTTTTTTCTACTATCGTTTGCTGTCGGTGTAAATATTGATGACGGATAAGTTGTAAATTATGCTTGCGGAAATGTTCACGTAAATATGCCACTAACCAAACTTAACCACTTATACAGTAAAATCAATGACAACAAGAGATGTTCAATAGTAATTCAAAATAACTGTTCAGATAACCTGAACTCTGCCTGGAAAACCACAACAAGAGAATGTTATTCTGTTGTTTATACCTATCGAGTGATGGTACACTCAACAAGAGGGCCAACGGGCCCTAGGTTGCTCACCTGTTGTAGAACAAGGCACCTATGAAATAATTTGCAACTTCTAAGAATTAAGAAATTCAACCTGAGTTTTATTGCTTGTACATGCAGCAACCTATCTATTTACATTAGATAACTCATAATGTCAGATAAGGCCACATCTGTTAGCCAACACAAGGTTTTCTATGATTAGACGCAGTGACCTAGTTTTTTATTCCAAATGATCCAATATCAAACTTGACCACAAGGTCTTGTTGACAATTAGTTATTGTGACCAAGTTTCAATATGACACACCTAAAATTGTGATGTCAACTGACTGCACAAGGTTTTCTACAATTTGAAATAGTTTTTTACCCGGATGACACGTTATTTAACGGATGACACGTTATTTAACGTGGCCTAGATTTTGTTTACATAATCATTGAGACCATTTTTGAAAATTGTGACCTCTAGTATCTAAACATGCAAATTGTTAACAGACAAAGACGGACAGACTACGGGCGAAGAGTGACCACATTAAAAGCTCACATTGTCACTTAGTGAGAAGTGAGAAAACATAAGTTAAAAGTACACACCTCGGTTTCAGCCAATAAGTTTTCGAAACCTACGAAGGTGTGTACTTATAACTGTTGTTGAGTGTATTCGCATATGCACAGTTAAAACAATTCACATGATGAGTATATATGCGTCTTAACAAATTCCAACTTGAAGACCTAGTCCACACAAGCTGCCAATGGGCAGCTGATTATTTTGTTAGCAAATTACCAAAAGTTTGTTATGTTATTCATGACATGCAAGCATTTACCAAATTGTTAGTGAAACTTGAGACAACACATGAAACCAACATGCACAATCCTACTGATTGAAAACAGTAAGATAATAAGTTACTTGTCTTTTTCATGCTGTAGGTATCTGTCTATGTAAGGATGTGACATACTGGTTTAGTGATTCATCCAGACATCCATCAGATCATCTGTAAAGCAAGACAACAATTAATTTCTTGAAACCCAAACAGTGGAGGGTATACATTAAAGGGACTAAACTCCATTTCAATGATAAAAACATGTTTTTGAAGACGTTTTAATCACAAAACTATGTTTAATGTATACATAAAGTATTCTTACAATTTACATTACGATCAAAGACCCTATTGATGAAAACTACCAAACATGTTTTACTGTCCGATAATAAGGTAACGGCTATTCTTGGCATTTAAACACCACCATATGCTACACAACGTTGAAGACATCTTTAATGTGTAAGTCACACAATAGATTTCTGGTTTTTAAATTTAATAACCCGACGTTATGCGATTAATTTTCTTCTAGATGAAAAAGTCTAGATTTGTATATAAATGTTTTAGGTAGGTCAAGCCAAGCAAATGTGATTTTAAGAGAGCTTTTTGATAAATTTTGCAATTTAGTAACTGGAGTTGAGTCCCTTTAACCTCTGTTCTTACCATGGTTACAGAGATACCAGCTTACAAGTTACATACAAAATCTTAACATTATTATTCTTAAAATTGAAACCAATAAAAAAGTATGTAGTGCTAACAACTGACAACGTGTGTATTTTTATTCTTAGTCCAAAAAGGGGCTTAATTTTGCAAAATCTCAAATAACAGTAAGTTACAGGACCTGTCCCAGTATCAGCTTAGAAGTTAGATATTCAAAGTGAACATGTGTGTTTAGTTTCAAACCATTCTGTAATGGGGTTACACAGATTACAGTTTACGTGCAAAATATTAACATTAATATGCTAGCCTAAGTCCGATAAGGGGCATAATTCTGCAAAAAACATTAATCACAGTTATGGGAGCTGTCCCTAAGATCTTAGATATTCACATTGAACAAGTGTGTGAAGTTTCAAACAATTCCCTTCAGTGGTTACAGAGATACCAGCTTACACACAAAGTCTTAACATTAATGATTTTAATCTTCTTAATATTCTAAAAGGGGCTTATATAATATATGTGGCATACTTACATATTACAGATTTAGTTGTTCATTTCAGCATTTGAGATTCAATCTTGCAAACATCCATCAGCTCATCTGTAAAACAAGGCAATAATTAATTTCTTGAAACCCAAACAGTGGAGGGGTACCATTAACCTCTGTACTTACCATGGTTACAGAGATACCAGATTACAAGTTACATACAAAATGATACAAATGGTGGTTCTCTGGTGGAAAAAACTTGATAAACTTGTAAAATACTGTGTATCAACGATCTTTATTCTTATACCACATACATGTAGTATATAAATGTAATTTTGTTCTTTGTTTTATAGATCAACTTCAAATAGTATATGAATGTAAATGTGTTCTTTGTTTTATAGATTAATCATTTCTATGAAAGAAAAATATAAGTTTTCAAAAAAAAGTTTCGTTTTTTTTCGTTTTCAACGATACAGTTACCTGTGGTTCCATACAGAGGCATAAAAACGTAACATAAAGTTCTCAGTGACGAAACATGAAGCAGCATGCATGATGATAACAACAAAATAATTGACAAGATATCTCAAAATTCTTGTCCTTCTGTATGACTAGAAAATAGAAACACGTAGATTGTACACACCATTTCATTTGCAAGTTGTTCCTTTCAACTATAGTACCGATGTAGTATTCATCATCGTCCATAAACCTTGGAAACAATTCATTTCATAACAGCCGTATATCATGCACATTTTAAATTCCTTCAACACGCTAGGAAAATGTCAAAACATTTAAAATACCTGTGACGTCACGTACGCACAGGTTAACACACAAACAACGCCCTCAGAATACACGCGAAAATATCAAGTAATATGGACACACACCGGTTAATCCAGACAATACTTATGTTAGTGAATACTTGTCTACGGATTACCACAACGAGAACTTATAACAGTAAATTATACAAACACGAGTTTATCCATAGTTCGGATAAATAGACTGGTCTCATTACATTCACAATTTCAAATTACACAATGAACACACGGGCACGCGGTCAGGGTCATATAGATCTATGGAAAATCGAGCGTGCACGATTTTTATGTTACCAATTTTGCAACAGTACAGTATAACTCAATGAATGCCAATAATAAACAGAAAACATTGACCATTACAAAGCAGAAGTTTGTTTTATCTATTTTAACATTTTTTTACCAAATTGGCCAGTAAATTATTACGTCTCAGCTGCCAGAATACTGAACAACCACTTCCATAGGCGGATCTAAGGGGGGGGGGCGGGGCGGACCCGGCGTATAACTCTAACGCGGTATTGGGACCTGTGCCACTTAAAGTAAACAGGCAGATCAGGTAAAACAACATATAAGGATATTGGAAAAGGGATTTTCTTTTTCAATGTGTATAGCTTGGCTATTGTGACCTGAGCCTGAGCTTTATGCTAGAATATATTACAAGATTTTTGCTTTGATTATATCAATTTCCGCCTGCAAATCGTGCAATATCGGTATTTCAGATTTGTGTTTGTATTACATCTTGAGCGTCTTCGTGATACTCCCCTATTATGAAAACATACACTCGGTGTTGTAAACGTAGACAATATATCGACTGTTAAATTATGCTAATCAATAGGTCAGGCTCATCTCAATGTGACCAAGCTTTACCGTTATTTTAATTTACTTGGTGAATAGAAGTGAGCAGGTAAAATACACTTCCGCTCTCCCTAAATCGATGTAATGGTCAGTGATTTCTGTTTATATTGACATTGCAGAATATCGCGTTAGACTTATATGCCCCCATACAATCGCCAAAGTAACGATTTTTATTTGGCTGTAATATTCTTGTTATTTGTAACGAAAAATCCCGGGGATGGGGTGCCAATTTGTTAAACAATTCGACATTTTTGCGTTCTACGAAACGTGGCAATCCGCGGGGCATGAATTTGATAAATTCATAGATGGTTTTACGATATTCGAATCTTATCGGCAACCGAAAGTCGGTAGCAAACGTGGGTCTGGTGGTGTCCTTGTGCTGATAAAAGACTACATTTTTGAGCGCAAGTTAATACATCGTATATATCACCAGTTAGCTGACTGTGTTGTCCTTCATATAAACAAACAACTTATCCGATCCCCAAAAGATACTGTTGCTATTTTTACATATGTGTCGCCAGAACGCTCACTTATTTACACGTATAACAATGACAATGGTATTGACATTTTGAGTGATAAATTAGCTGCGGTTCTATCAGATTTGCCAGACGTTAATATAATACTTGCTGGATACCTAAATGCTAGGGTGAAAGATATGAACGATTATATTGAACATGATGATGTTGATTTTATACATGGCGACGGTTCCAACTACCCAAGTGATACTTTTGGAAAACCAAGGGCTAACAAAGATACACATTCAAATAGATTTGGCCATTCACTAATAGACCTTTGTTGTACATTCGATGTACACATGTTAAATGGTAGGTTCCCCGGTGATATAAATGGCGAATTTACGTGTTTTGCAAATGATGGTAAAAGTACTGTTTATTATATGTTAGTGTCAACTGAGCTGTTTGAAAACATTATTGAGTTTAGTATTGGTGAGATTGATGTTTCCGACCATTTTCCGTTGTTGTGCTCTATTAGGTGTACCAAGGAACAAACATTTCATGAACATATAGTACAAGAAGATGTAACAAACTTTGACAAATACGTTTGGGATGAAACAAAACGCGATACATTTGTCATCTCGTTCACTGATCTTTTTGACGAATTTAATGCTATTGAAAAGCTCGATGACTTTACAAACATTTACAACATGCTGTCTCTAACATGAAAAAAACGTTGTACCAATGCCAAGACGCAACGCGAAGTAAACCAACCAGACTGGTGGGATCGAGAATGCGAACCATATTCAACCATTTGTCCCATTTGTATTGGATGTGTTTTCGAGTCTACCACAGTTATCTTTTCTTGACTGGTGTTATACCGGTTTTAATCTGGCCGATCTTATCTCGATTGCGTAATCATGCTGTGCTAACTCCACGGGTAGTCGGAGCGCATTAATTTATGTTTATCCTTTGCTGGAGGGGTTTTGTTCTCTCAACTACTTTGGATATTTTTGACATTTTGTGTACATGATGCATACCAGGGTCTTAATAAGGACAGGAAGAGCTCTGTCATTATTAAATGCTGTTTTGAAGATGTGTGTCATCAAGAGCATTTATATTTCCCAGGTATCATTCAGAATTCGTTGATCATAAGTAAAAAATCTAATATTATGCATTTGTTTAAACAAGTAACTGCAAGACACTAGATGATATGTAGTTCTATATAAGTATGCATGTTTTATGGATGATAACAAAAAATAAACGGTTTCAAGTAACTGTACAATGCGCAAGTGTTCATTTTTACATCACCAAATTGTCACCGCTTCAGTATTGTGCAAATACCAAAGAGATGCAAAGACAGTAACAAATTAACAAATTAACAAATTAACTGTTTTAATTGATAACCCTTTACCGGTCTTTGTGGACGGGATTCGTGTCTATATATTATGACGCATGTAGATATAGATACATGATAGTCCGTGGCTGGTATTCACAAAGCATCTTAGTTAGAAACGTACATATTTACGCGCCACTTATATTTCCAGTCAAACTAAAAATAATCAACGTTTTCTTGGTGATCATTGAAAATAATCACTTGTTTAGCTGACTCAAAATATCAAATTTTTGCTCGATTTGTAAGAAAGAATATATATAGATATTTCACATGCTGACTGATTTGAGTAATATTTCAATTTGCTATATTTCCGGAGAGTTGGAGCATGAGTACAATTACACCCGTACACAAACGCGGCCCCAAAACAGACCCTAATAACTTTCGAGCTATTTCGCTAATAAATGATGTGAGCAAAATATTCATGTATATATTGAGCAATAGACTCAGATTATGGTGTGAAGAAAACAACATAATTGATGAAAGTCAAGCAGGCTTTCGTAGGAAGTATTCCACTGTAGACAATATCTTCAATTTACAATCTGTAATCCAGAAATATGTATCCAAAAGTAAAGGTCGAGTATATGTGTTTTATATTGACTTCTTGAAAGCATTCGACTCATGTACGCATACCAATCTATGGAACAGTCTAATACGCAAAGAGGTGCCTTCTGATAGCAAGATTCTGGGGATATTCAAATCAATGTATTCACAACTAAAGTCATGTGTGAAGGTCGGTAACTGCTTGACAAGATACTTCGAGTGTAATATTGGTACAAGACAAGGGTGTGTGACTTCACCGATCATATTTTCATTGTTCATTAATGATTTGATTGCATACTTAAAAGCTGAATGTGCGCCAGGTATATATGTTACTAACAACATTGATGAAGTGATCGGTTTCATGTTCGCGGATGACGTTGCGGGGGTTACAGAAACTGCCATTAAACTACAAAATCAGATCAGACATATTGAACGCTATTGTGATGCTACAGGAATGAGTTTGAACGTTGATAAATCAAAGGTAATGGTTTTTAGAAATGGCGGTCCATTACGCTCGTACGAAAAATGGTTTTACAAAGACTCAAAAATTGAAGTTGTTCCTTGTTACAAGTATCTTGGTGCTTATTTTACGTCTAAATTAAGTTGGACATATATGCTAGCTGTTTTGTGTAAACAAGCCACACAATCCATTGTTTATATTCTGAAATGTCAAAAGTATTTTGGATATTTTCCACCTTCTGAAGCATTCAAACTATTTGATACTATGGTACAACCAATTTTGTGTTACTCTGCTCAGGTCTGGCGTTACCAACCATACACGTGTATAGAACGGGTGCATGTTAGATTTTGCAAACGGTTTTGCGGGCTAAACAAAAATGTTGCTAACTTTTTTGCATTGTCAGAGTGTGGAAGATATCCAGTGTATGTGAACTATATGTCACAATGTGTTAAATGTTGGTGACTCTACTGAAAATGGACTCAAAACGCTACCCAAAACAGTGTTATATAAATGCTACGTAATCTAGACATGTCAGAACGCAACACGTGGTGTACAAAAGTGAGGGCAGTGCTATTTGAATACGGGTTTGGATACGCTTGGATAGCAAATGACGTTGGTGATGACGTGAAGTTTTTGTCCATGTTTCGTGGTCGATTAAAAGATTGTGCTTTACAAACTCTAGATTCAAATGTAGACAATAGTGCTAAGGCAATCCATTATAAGAATTATAAAACTCTACTTGATGTAGAACGGTATCTGTTGGTGGACATGTGCTACAAGTACAAAAGAACATTAGCTAACTTTCGTTGCTCTGATCATTCCTTGATGGTTGAGGTAGGGCGGCATCAAAATGTTGATAGAGACTATAGACATTGTACTTTCTGTTTGAAGAACGATATGCAAGTGGTAGAGGACGAAATGCATTTTTTACTTGTATGTCCCCTTTATAATAACATCAGACAGTTTTATTTTAAACAACAGTGGCTAAATAGTATTGTTTGTGAGAGGATGTTTTATAACGTAATGTCTGACACTGAATTTAGTAGTATTACTAGCATAGCCAAATATTATACTTTGCAATGGAATATAGACGGGTCATGCAATGTAATTAAAATGCAATTCAGTCATAAAATCTGGTCGTTGTCATACATGTTATCTAGAACATAGCACGTGTATGTCTCTAAGTTATAAACATTGTTTGTGTTGAATGTTTTGTTTCTAGCTTGTGTTAATTAGAAATGTTCATTTATATCATATATGTAAATGTATTGCTTAAAATGTTGACTATTATACAACGATGATGCTTTATTTAAAATATTATTTTGTCACTCACATGTATCAAATGTAGAATGTGTGTATTTTGGGCCGGTGGCCTTGTATTACAATAAACTTGAGTTGAGTTGAGAGTTAATGCAACTGACTGGATAGGTGCCTTATAACATATCTTTTATTTGCATTTTAACGCTACAATCAGTGCCGTAACCAGACATCATTTTTAGCCGAGGCAGTCTAGGACATGGTCGTAACTAGAGCTTTTCAATAGGGGTTGCGAAATCGAGTCTTGACAATGTGATGGGGTGCTTATATAAAAAATATTCGTTTTGCACATCATGGTATTGTTAATGCTTAAAGTTATTTTGCAAGCTATTTGTCCGAACTGCATGACACAAAAACTCGTTCTCTCGATCAAATTATGACGGAGTGAATTTATGAAGCGAGTCAGAAAAACGGCATTGTTTGTACAAGCTGCATGTCACAAAAAAAACTAATTTTCTGCGTTATATTATGAACGATATATAAGGTAATAATTGGCAAGCGAAGCGAGGTAGAAAAAACGATGCTTTATCGGAGGTTTATGCTACACAAACTGGCTCTGTGCATGACATTTTCGATTACCTAATAAAGCAATTTAGCGAGCAAAGCGAGCCGGATTTTTCTACTAAGTTATAAATTTCACTAATACAAAGATTACTTGTTGAAAGGGGGATGCGTTCGCAACCTTCACCATAGTTACGACCATGTAAGTGATCGGGGATTTTGTTTATCTGAACGTGCTCGAAGACTTCGCCTTTCTGTTAATATTATACAAATGAAGTGCCTCAAGTTACAGTCTGTCTCCTTGTTTATATATATAATAACATGCGACCGTTTGTAACAATATTTACTATTCAGACATTTTATTAGATTTTAGTTGAAGACATGTAGTTTGGTAAAAATTAGCCGAGGCAGCTGGCCTCAGTGTAGTTACGGGCCTGTACAACTTAAGCTTTAGCACCTTTTATCAAGATTTAGAAGTGTCCATTAGTGTCCTATTTAATGCCAAGCAATATCTACTCGAGTATAAATCGAAATCATAATAATATTATGTTTTAAAAATATAGAAAATGATATAGAATCAAAGTTTAAATTGCCATATATAACGCAATGAAATGGTCTCAAACTACTCCAGAATGCACGTACGGCTTCGTAGAAATAAAAAAAAAACATCCCTGGGGAGCATGCCCCTGGACCCCTAGCAACTCTGCATTTATCATGTGCATACACTGAAAATATGCCCAGCTACGCTCCTGGCAAGAAATTAACGACGAGAGTTTTCGGGGTCCTCGTGCAAGTCTTCTGTAGATTTATCTATATATATCTTTTGATATGTAGACGTTACCTAGATGATTGGTATTACATATTATTGCATCCACTCGATTGACACTGGTTGTATACGTTTTATGTTCGTTTCATGTTCGTTTATTTGCCTAACTTTGCACATGTACAGTCTGTGACGTATATCATGTTGCTTTATACATAAAATTGCATGGATTATTTATTGAATTCTTTTTAATTATATGATTGCAACTGTGTATGCCATTTCTGTATGTCATTATGTATGCCATTTTGTATGCCATTATGTATGCCATTTTGTATGCCATTCTGTACTTCTATTTTAGCCTCTTAATGCCTATTCCATTGAACATGTCTTTCTTTGCTATTTTTTTGACTGTTTTTATGTACATTTGTTCCAATAATCTTGTTGTTTATCTAGATTTGGTTTCCATTGTTTCTATTAATCTGCTCAACTTGTGTTACATTATTTAATATACATGTCTTAGTTTTAGTTTGTACCCATGTCTTTCCTGGAGTATTCAAATATTTTACCTATCTATATTATAATGAGTGTTTGAATGTGATACTGTCTTTAATATGTTTAATCTTAGTTTATTTTATAGATTGTTTGTTTGTATGTTATTGGATAGTCAATGTTTTGTCGGATACAAGCTTCAAGCTTATGTTAATATGTTAATCATTACCGACGTTAAATAAAGATTATCTTATCATACATCCTGGTCATTAGAAATTATGACGAATCCCTTTTTTCTTCTCATCGTTTAAAAATGCCGAGTATAATATTTATTTGCCAGTCAGCTTTCTGCTGAAATATGAAAGGCATATATCGATGGCTTAGAATGAGAAGGTTGTAAATGCGTAAGTGCCACTTACGACTTTATATGATTTATACATATTTGCAATCTACCTCATAAGTCATGTTATATATTGAATAAAACTTTGAAATGTTAGCTTTCAATTGGTATATAAATATATCATATGGTATCAAGCGTTTTCTTATAGCATTCTGTTGAAAGTGTAACAGATATTATGAATCACCCTGTAGCATATTTTGAAATGTATGTTAATTCTTATAATTGTATCTAAATTATTAACAGATAATTTTAAGTATAATAATCAATAACTCACAAATAAATCACAACTGGTTGATTCAAATAACAATATAGATACATATCCAGTAAATCATGTTTCCATAAAGTAGAAAGAAATGCTCATTCACTACATGCTGCGCTTGAACTTTTTGTTATAAACACACTTATTAAACAACAGATCAGTATGGCTGCAGATGGCTACCTTTTGCGAGTTATTTATGAAAAAAACAATGGTAACTGTATCTTTGAAAACGAATAAACGGAACTGTTTTCTGGAGTAAATTGTTTACAACTGATAGAAAAGTTTATTGCCTGAACTGAGCAGGCAAACACTGGGGTGAAATCTGTGTTGTTTTCTTTCATAATTCACGGCGAAATAGTGGATTATTACTGAACGAAAACACTATTTTACATTTAAAGCATGTCGGTTAGTAAACTCAATCATCGTTTGAACTTCAATTTTCAATGTTTGAATGTTATGTGTATATAAATGTCCATATCAAAAATTCTACCTTCAAATAAGATGGTGTATTAAAGTTAGCACTGTCCATCATTGCTATTTATCAACGTAAAGTTGTTCAACAATTGTATTATGCTATTGACCACTTTGTCGTGACAATGAAGAATACATGTATAACATTTCACTCATTTTGTCCATTGCTTGATCTGTATTAAATGCACCTTAGTCAATGATTTTATCAAATAATTCCTAAACTATTTTTTAACAAATCGCATATGATCATGCATTTAAGCAGCTATGATAAGGGTTATCACAAAAGGATAACTTCATGAAGATATCATCAGCAAATTTGTGGTTGAGAAACTTTGAAAATGTGGTCACTTATGTGGATATTAACACTTTAAACTATACACCAATTAATGTAGAATTATTCTCCATTAATGATACATTCACATGTTTGCTAAAGTGAGATCCTCTCAATTCGATTCGAACAAGAGTCCATCGGAACCCGTAGATGCTCCGTGAATCGTTCCTTGTCATTAAACTAGCCTATAATGACATATATTAACACATTCAATTCCATATACCTATATTTAAAAGCGTTAAAACTGGTCAGCCATTGAAGTAATGGTAACTTTCTAGCCATGGCGTCAAGCTGATAAATATGAAAAGTTACAAAGGGCAATACTCCAAAATTACACAAAACAGAGTGATGGTTCTTATATATAGACACTGCACTTCTCCTTCGTTAAATTTAGTTCCAAATCGATGTCATCAGTACTGCATGAGTTATTACCCGGACACTAGTATAAACAATACACATGTCATAACTAAAATATGCGATGAAGAGTAATGACACAACACTTCTCGACCCTCTATGATAAGTAGGTATATGTACCGGCGCAGTTTCATATTAAAAGGTGTAATAGTTGTTGAGTGATCGTCCAGATAGAGATATGTCAAAGGGACTGCACGACTCAACATAAGAGAATGATGCAGAAGCAAAATAAGTTTGAGCACAACTCTTATTATTTCCGAACTGGCCTTGTATTGAACTCCGGACGACCTTGCAAAATTAACAGTACGACTAGCAGTGCTGTTGAGTAGTGTTTGACAGTAGTTCATTCTAGTCAATGCATGGTCAATCATGTCCCCAATCATGTTGTCAATTTGGCTGGCGGTCTTAGCTTATACGTATATTTTTTTAAATATAGTTATTTGGCAATTTCTGCCCAATCTGTTCATCGGACATATATTAAAATTAGTGGCCGAGCTTCCTGCAAAAAGCAGGCACTGATAAATGCCGGATAATACGAATATGTCGATGAATTGTGAATTGGCTTGCGGTCTAAGCTGTTCAATTTGGACGCAGTTTGGCATTTGACTCGAATGTTTGAAAAAAGTAAACGCTTGTTTGAAAATGTATTCACAACCGCTGATAGAGGCCAATTTTCCCCTCAGCATCGGCTATATTTCATTAAAATCGAATGTGAAATAAGATACTTACAGGAGTCGATACTATTTGGCTGCCAGTCTTACCTCAAAATGACATCACACACCACGTGGTATGGCCACACTGTATTTACTCAATTTGCATGAATATAATTCTTTATGTATCATATTAAAATCAAACAAAGTCTTTGGGTATACCGATAAAGATCTCATTCAAGCCGCAAAGATTTGCATTTGAAAATATCTTTCTATTGATATGCAACACATGGTAGATGTGGTAAAAATAAAAATATATCTCATCCATGATGGTTAAGACCACTTCTGACTTCACCTGTGCGGTAACCATAGAAACTTCAACATGAGATATCTCTTCAACTGTTAGGGGAAAGACCCCCTATTAACAGTGTGGGGAATCACGTGACTAAAATGGTACTCAGCACTATGAAATAAATCGCGAAAATCTAGATATTTGGATAGTTTTTCGATTCATGGTAAGTACTATTTAATTATTTTCACTAGTTATATAGCTCAGGCTATTTGAAATTTAACGCTCTTTCTAATGGTACATGTGTCATTCCTGTAGTCTCCCTGGTTTCTGAGATACCTTCGAGGTTTTAATGCGATCCAGGGGAATATTTTGTCAACATTACTTGATAAACTACACACAAACTGTGTTTAATACCATGAAATGGAAATATATTGGACCATGTTTATGTGTCAGTACTTTATTGTATTCAGAAAAAGGTTTTTCGTTGAAAAACAGTGACTTTTTCATACTTTAGTAGTATTTTAATTCGTTGTTCTGCAAAAATTTTATTGAAATGGTACTTTCCACGGAAGAACAATGTTGTGATACAAAACACGGATCATTTTAAACCTGCATATTAGAGCTTTAATTTATTGTAACAATTTTTTTCGGCATCGTCGCATTAGTTAAGTATATTTTATTATGCTTATATTTAGTGGCCTAATAATTGTTTTCGTCTATCTATTCTTTTACAGAAATGACAGGCTCGAAGACACATTGTGCAGAGAATTGGAATAAAAACTGCTCTGAATAACTTAAATGAACTAGAATGAGTCGTGCTGTTGTAAAAAATTAAACAATGCTACGTTCGTTTTGTATATACATATGATGCTGCACAAACTTACCATTTTACATGATGCGCAATAATAAAAAAGACAAAAGATAAACCTCATTGGAGCTTTTAGAACTTGTTTTTAACAATGGTCAACGGATTGAAAACGCGACACTGAGATACGTTGTCTTTTACCAGGCTAATAATATATTCCGTTTGTATTTAATATAGTCTTGAATGTCAACTTAATGCCGACGTCACGTTTAATTAATTAGTTCAACAGTATCTCAGATCGGACAAGTAGGCTTTATCGGCAAATTAAAGTCTAACATATTATTGAATTTCATAGGTAAATTATGTTAAATCGGTGGCATATCAAGTGACTTCAACACCACTGCTACAAAACAAGGTAATGCGACTTCTTCGAATTTAACTGAAGTTCGCATTGTTTTGTTTCATGCTAACAAAAGTGTACCTTTCATTTTCTGAAATATGTCTTTATTATTCAAGGTTTCATTTAACTCGAACTTGCCGGGTTTTTTTAAATATTATTTTCCCCTCTCTCATAACTCAATGGATATTATTAACTTTTATTCCTCCATTTTCTGAAGAGTTACAATACATTCAAATATACATCAATATACAAAATTACACAATACAAAACTGAATGGCAAATATAATGGCATAGTAGACAGTAACACATGGAATCACTTCTAAATAAGATAACATAACCTTACACGCAGACATGCACGCACTCATGCATGCACAGCTAAACACATTCAAGCACAAACATACACACGCCCATTAACATATACATGCATACACGTTATCACACACACGCGCACGCACGCACACACGCACGCACACACACATACCCGCACGCACGTACCCCTAACACATGCATGCACATTCATATATACCCACCACGCATACATCCAAACACTTACACACGTACACACGCACGCCTAAACACATTCATGAAGCACACGCACTATATACATTGATACATGTAAGTATGCATTCATACACGTACACACAACCAAACATACACGTACATAATAACATGTATGTTCATATCTTACATGTACAAATTCCACCATCAGAAGATTACCTAGACAGCGAAACGAAATAGCTAGATAACCAAGGATGGACGTTGCTAGTTCAGTGTATGTAATCAACAATACAGTGCAACCTCTCTAGAGCAGCACCCTATGAAAGCACAGCTTCTGGCTGTTGAAAAAAACAGCAAATGGTCGTTGAAAGTTTTTCTTTAAATGAAGTGAACGTGTTGCTTAGGATAGAATGACGCCCTATGGAGGGCCACTATGGAGAGATTGCAATGTACTTAACTCTTGCCGATAAGAGTACAATACTTATTGATGTCATTTATCTTTTCAAGAAACACATTTATAAGTGTATAATATACATCAGTCACATACATGTTCAGTTTGCATAAAAGCATGTATATCATACCAAAAGTATGTTTTACAAATTTCACGAACATACGTGTTACAAACACAAGTTGTTCAGTAGGTATAATAATCATGTGTATAAACAATTGATCGATACATGTGTAATAGTGTCGTTGGCTTCGATCACTATAATAATTTTGTTAACAATGATGTTAACGGAAACCATTTAAATGTATCACCATCAATAATAGTGGCTAGCCTTAACAAATGCTCGGTCTGTTCAGTAGGTGACAGTACAGTAAATTCCCTATATGCATTATACCCGAATTCACAAATGAGCATATCCCACACTCGCTCTCGAATTGTCACATTTTTCTCGCAGAAACTGATCAAGTGTACAATAATACTTTCAGTTGCACAATCGCACTTTTTGCATATGCATATAAACTTCTTCGAAACAAAGCGCACAATCAACGACATTATTTTAAGGCAAACAGAGGACAGCCGGGGATTATCTGAGGCATATGAATTAAAAAAAACTTATTTTGTTTTCAACACCACTCCCGCTGTCACGTTTTTAAATCCGTTAGGCTAGAGACCCGTGATTTATACATTGCCTTTGACACCATTTTTTCTGTTATACATTGAAGAGTTGTTCACAATAATCTACTTAAGTATTAAATTGTTCTTCGACTAAAGATCTTAACATAGTATCGGTATTTATTTGTGATATTACATTATTAACAGTTTTATATATATTTCATATATATATTTTGACTAATGGCCGCCGGACAACAAGTCTAAAACTGATTTCACAATAAGATTACTTGGATACAATATATTTGCCTTTTTGTTGATTTTTACTTCTTTTAGCGAAAATAATCGGTCCGACAGATTTTCTTCCAGTTGGATAATTTCTCCAAGTCTTCCAGACTATCAGTCCGAATATTTTATAATTTTATATAGATAAAACATTTCAACGACTATCGGAAAGTCTTTGACATTGGTAATTACTTTTCTATATAACATATATGTCCTAGTTGATAACTTTGTGAGTTTTGCGACATAGAAATATACTTGCAGCTGCAATTTTAATGTGATTACACCACAGATACAATATTCTATTAGCTCGTTGATACTTCAGATGTATATTGTATACCTTCATGTACGCATATGGTCGATATTCGGTAACCAATGTACATGTATTTCGAATCACTATTGAAAAGGAAAAACACAATAGTTCGCCATTATTTTTCTTATCGTAGTCATCAAAAATATGTTCGTTGAATCAGTGCCTCTGATTAAATATCTAATAATGGAGGACTATTATGTTCTTACGTAATACAGAGATGGCCGATTATAAAAAATACATGTCAATAAAGTCAATGGAACATACAACAAACTATCATAGATTGTTGTTGCATTTAACCTTAAAAAAGACAAAACAGCATTTACAATGATTGTGAATGCATCATTATAATTCACAATTAAAATGAAATACACCTACAATCAGCTGTCCATTACCGTCCTACATGGATTGATGTAACGATATAAATTATCTGGATTACATCCCCATCTTCCAACTACGCGAACAAAAGTTATGTCTCTGCTTGATAGCACATTTGTATTGGTTTAAGTTTCATTCCGAAATTGCTAAAACGACAGTACTAATGTTTCTTAATGTTCACTTCATTCATCTGAGTCTTCTTATTACATCTTGCTGAATAAGTATAAAGGAAACTGAATTAGAAAATCTGAAAGCAAGTTTAATCTAACCGTATTCTGAACCAAGGATCCAAAATGCGTACGAAATTTTGTTGTAGAATGTACAGGTTTAAAATGATCCGTGGTTAGTATCACAAATATGTTAATCCGTGGAAAGCATCATTCCAATATTTTGTCATTTTTACAAAAAAAAAATCGCCGAAAATCATCAATATAGGGCGTTATTTGTCTCTAAATTTCAACGACAAGCCTTTTCCGAATACAAACAGCACATACTCCTGAACATGGTCAAATATATGGCCTTTAAATACCGTTTTTTGTGTAGTTTACATACAATAATGTAGAATTATTGACAAAATATTCCTCTGGTTTGCCTTAAAACCTCGAAGGTAACTCAGAAACCAGAGCGAGTACAGGAATGACATATGTACCACTAGAAAGAGCGTTAATTTTCGCATAGCCTTCGCTATATAACTAGTGACAATAATTAAATTGTACTTAACAAGAATCGAAAAACTATCCTGATTTTCGCGATTTATTTCATAATGCTGAGTACCATTTTAGTCACATGATTCCCCACACTGTTTAAGCTGCATTGTTTTGCATTTGAAAATATCTTTCCTTTCCAACGACATATTTTATGTTATAGTTCAATTGAAAGAAGAAAATGACCTATCCTTGCGTTGTAGATCTATACCGACTATGTAGAATGATGGAGATTATTCGTGCTCGACTGTTTCTGTTGTCTTTCTGGGTCCTGTCAGATTTGTTATTTGTTTATATCATTTGTCTGCTAATTGGATTTAAATGTCCATTTGATTTTATGCGAACTTCATGTGCGAGGGTGTATCAAAAAGTGCATGCACTGATCTGTTCAGTTAGCTAGGTTATTCAGACTTTGGATAGGTGAAGTTTTTATGTTTTCTGTGCTCGGTTTGTTTTAGTTGAGAGCTACCTGTCAGAAATTCTCTAATATTTTGGTGTATAAGCCATCACACCAAGACTCACCTGTTGTCCATCTCTGCTCGTATTTTATATACCGGGTGGTATCCACAACGAATCTGAAGGGAAACCTTAGAATTTTCTCCAAATCTTATGATTTCCTTTTAAAAGTGCTTTGAATTTTGCTTTGTTTTGAAACGTTATGTCACGCACTACACTGATCACCAAGAAAGTATTGGTTATTATTAGTTTCATGCAAATTATGGACAGTTAAAATTTAAGTTTTCCCTTTAGATGTTTTATGAATACTGGCCCTGGCCACAGACTAAGTTTGAACAAGAAAAATCTCCTGCCTTTCGTTGAAGTCTCCTACATAGGCTTCAGGAAATTTTTTTGCCGCCGTGGTATGGAAATCTATCATAGTGAAACAATATATGACAAATAGCAATATCACTTGGTGTATTTATTTATTCAAGATATGGCTTTGTACAAAGCATATTATATCAATAACAAAAGCATGTTGAAATTCAATCAGAGATCAAGGGAGACAATTCTTCCAGCAGCTTACAGTATATAACTGAGTTACCTCCCTTTGTGTCAGAAAATAAAAATACTCTTGAGAGTGACAAACAAGAAAAGTAAAACATATAAGATAATAATTTAGCATAAATAAGATGATAAACACATACAGTGCCCATCAAAAATATGGATACACTTTTTGACAGATGCAGAATTATAATTGGTTTAATTATTCCATATCGTTTGGTCAGACGGTAACAATGTTTGCAATTTCTGAAACTACAGTTAATGAAGGAGTAAAAAATGTGACAGATAGAAAGATGGACATTTTCTGATTTAAAAATAAACTATGGGGTTCAAGTGGCTGAATTTGCCATATTATATGATCATGTTGTCGTTCAAAGCTGGTAAAGAAACTTAATATTTTCCATCTATAGTACCAATCAATGTATTGTCTTTGTTTAAACTAGATAAAAAAAATATTCCTGGTCTTAAAAAGCATTGTTGCTTCTCTGTTCTGCAAGTAGTGTTATACAGGCAAGTAAATGGGGGAAAACTCTCTGTCTCCAAACTTTTGGTGGGCACTGTAAATGTAGAATGTTATGGAATATTGGAATGCAAGTTCATACATTTTCTAGCCGGAATGTAAGTTCATACAATTTCTAGCCGGAATGTAAGTTCATACATTTTCTAGCCGGAATGTAAGTTCATACATTTTCTAGCCGGAATGTAAGTTCATACATTTTCTGGCCTTTTCTAAGCTTAGCTTGGAATGTGATGTGATATTGCTTTATATAACTGACACTTTTGTAAAATTTAAGGGTTAAAATACAGATTTACCTGGTAAAAGTAAAATGGAAGCCCAGAACTGTCCACCATAGTTAAAATTAGGCATAGCATTAGGCTTAAAGCTCACAGTATACACATATACTCATAGCCAGCAAAAAGATCCAGTGTTTTACTTTTTCTAAGGGGGACAACTCGATGGCTTAGAACAAGAAGGTCGTAACTACTAAATCGATAAATTGAGAAAACAAGAGAAAACTGTCTGTAATTTAATCTTTAACTATGGGAAAAAACATTTTTAAAACTTCATTTTGGTCAACATGACAATTTCTGATTTTCATGAAAATAGGCTCATAAGAAGTGCCTTGTGAAGCAGATTTCAAATATGTATGAGTATTATAAGGTTGTAAGTGGTAGTTACGACCTTCTTGTTCTAAGCCATCAAACTGTTGCAGTTCCTTACATTTTATGAGATTCTCCCCCTTTGTATCTCAATGTATTCTTACATACAAAAAGCAAAGTATGATTTAGTAACATAAAAAGAAGAAAATACATAAATTGAATAAGAATTCCATTTAATGGAAAGTAAGAGAAAGAAAATTTAATAAAAAAAAAAATGCTGTTAATGGCATAAATAAGTTGTGTCCCCTTAAACTATAAACAGTGAAGGCATTACATTGACAAAGCAAGGCCCCAGATCTAAATTATGTGTGAGTTTATGTAAATCTATAGAAAAAGAAAATGACAAAAAAATCAGTTAATGTAGTGAACATCCCGCAATCGGATTATAAGATCACTTCAATTATGTTAAAATCAATCCTGGTTTGGTAATCAGGCATCAATATCCCAATTTCAAAGCATGAAAATCCCGATTTCAAAGCCTGAAAATCCCAATTTCAAAGCCAGAAAATCCCAGTTTCAAAGCCTGAAAATCCCAGTTTCAAAGCCTGAAAATCCAAGTTTCAAAACTGTTAAAATCCCAATTTCAAAGCCTGAAATCCCAGTTTCAAAGCCTGAAAATCCCAGTTTCAAAGCTTGAAAATCCCAGTTTCAAAGCCTGAAAATTCTAGTGTCAAAACTTTTAAAATTCCAATTTCAGAGCCTTATTATATTTATACTATTTTTCCATACAGACAAAGAAGTAAAATTCAGGCCCCGTGTTAACAAAGGGTCAACTGATCTGGATCAAATTTGATCCTGAAAATAGTTGTCCACTTTTTGGAAGTTTTTGGTAACTTTTGGCAATTACAACTTACAGCCATGTAGAGAATATCTAATATACTTCAAATTGACATGTTCAAACTATTCAAACCATCATTTTTCTGTTGCAAAAGTGATTTATTGTAATTGAGACTGAAACTCAGATCCTGAAAAACGAGGACCAACTATTAAAATGAGGATCAAGTCAGTATTTTTATAACTGACAATAAAAACTTATTTTAATGTCTTTAAAATTGAAGGATGTGTTTTTCTTTACCCACATGTATAAAAATACCAAGCTTAAGCTTAACATATCTACTGAATTTCCAAGGATATATATTTGATCTTGATCCTGATCCTGATAGCTAATTCTTTGTGAACTTGGGGCCTGGGTTTCAAAACCTGAAATCAGGCAAATACCTGAAAAGTAGGGGTGTAACGGTACGCTCACCTCACGATATGATACATACCGTCAATTTTTCTAACGGTTCGGTATATTTCGGTATGATACAATATTCTCTAACAGCGGATTAAAAACTACAATTTTATGTGACAATGAATTTTATTATTCTATAACAGCAAATATTTAACTATTTTAAATGAATTTCGACAATATAAGGCATATCTTAATACAATTTAAACGAGTGATGCATGGTAATTTTACATAATCAGAGGACTTTCAGACATTTTCGTTCACTGAATATTATTTTGCTCATAAAAAAAGCTTATACCGAACCGTACCGAAATTTGCAATTCTTGTACCGTGAACCGTGTGGGATTGAAGTCCGCGGTCTTTCGTGTACCGCGGTATACCGTTACAGCCCTACTGAAAAGTACTAGGTCTAAAATTTAATGGTTATTTGTAACTTTAAGTAAAAGATGAAAATGTGGTCGGCTATTATTATGGCTGATTCATAGCCAAGTCATGCAGCTATCTATACCCAGAGTCACAGATAATCTTCAACAACAATATTAGGATGATTATAAACACATAAATGTTGGACAATGAATACAATATAGCTAAACATAGCTAATGTTAGAGTGGTTTACATGTAATCTGACTTAAACTAAAGAATGTATTGCATGTTCTAAATCCATTGGGATAACTGTATAACGCTTGACAGACATAAAAGTTGAGTCGTACTAGAGTCTACTGTTTGCATGAAATAAAGGATTAAGTTTCATAATGGAATCCATCGCTTCAAAACTGTGGTACTGTAAAATCATTTAATTTCGTTGGGACGAAATTTCGTGGATTTTGTAAAAAAGACAATTTTGTTGGGACTTGAATATGTGGATTTTGCATTTCAGGTAATAAAACTAGGGTCAAAATTAATGTTCCTTGGGATTAAAGTTCGTGGTTGAGGTGAACCACAAAATCCGCGAAAATTAATCCCCCACGAAAATTAATGATTTTACAGCAGTAGTTTCAAATTTTCTGAACAACATTGTAGAACATGTGTATTAATAAATGACCAACTAATTGTAGAACAGAACGATACCAAGATGTCTTCTACATGTTAAATAACCTTCAAAACCACAGGTAACAGTATCATTGAAAAAAGAATAAAAAAAGTGAAAAATTTGTAATATGTTTAAGTTAAGGTAAGGTAACATAAATTCGAGAAAAAGAAAAAAACTGATTTTCCCATTTTTTTTCTCATTTTTAACGATACTGTTACCTGTACTTCAAACCTCTCCGGAAGTAAAAATAAGACAATATAGGTTAAAATAACACATTTAGGCCACAAATATAAAATATTTATTGTTTCCCCACTTACTACAAACCCTTACATAAAATATTTATTTACAATTCTATCACAAAATTATATAAAAAATGATACTTCTTTAAAAAAAAATATATAAACAGATTATTGCCTTTGAGATTACACATAACAACACAAAAAACCTTGTTAAAATCAAAATACTTTACAAAAAAGTTACTGAAGAAAAGAAAACTAATAAAACATAAAATCAAAAACAACCCGAAGATTGGAAGACACTCAATGTAAACCAACTTCTGTATGCATGACAAACAAACAATAAAATTATAACATGACAGTTAAAAATCAATAACATTATATATATAAATATCAAACAAAATAATTACCCGGTTTCACAAGAATTCAACAATTCACAAAATAATTTAAAAGTAGAAATATAGGGGCCTAACATTCACCAACATTGTAAGACTGAAACTCAGAAACTCAGACTTATAGACTTAAAATTGACAACATTTATAATCATTGCCATTTCTTTGCAATTAGAATTAACAAAGTTAAATTGTATCTGATTATTTGTTGTTATCCATTGAATGTGAATACTCAAATATATCAAAATCAATACATTTATAACACATGAGAGTGAATGGAACATTTTGTCAATGTAAAGTCTAAGTCTGAGTTTTAGACTTACAATGTTTGTGAATAAGGCACGAGTACTTTTGACACAAAATGTATTCTCCCGCAAAGGGCCATCACTCATTAAAAAACAATTCCTGATAAAATACACAACTAGGTTAGATACAGACTGTTCATTAGAAACATCATTGATTCCTGACCAAGATATTTATAAATCCAAAATAGGAGTGATCCAGCGAAACATGTCGCAAGATGCACTTAAATGTGACTTAAAAGGAATTTAGATGCATAAACTAGGAATGTATTATTTTTAGTGGTAATAAATATGGGACAGAAGATCATAAAATGAACCAAAATTTACTTTTGTGCAATGTAGGTTAACTTGGAAACCAGAAATTTATCAACCGAAATAAGAGTAACTCCGCTTAACAGGAGTACTTGGCAGGTATGGTTAAGGGGTGTAAGCGCAGACAAACTGAGCGAAATCCTTCCAGACATAATACCCAGCACACCATCCAGACAGACAGAATACCCGGCACACCATCCAGACAGACAGAATACCCAGCACACCATCCAGACAGACAGAATACCCAGCACACCACCCAGACAGAATACCCAGCACACCATCCATCCAGACAGAATACCCAGCACACCATCCAGACAGAATACCCAGCACACCATCCAGACAGACAGAATACCCAGCACACCATCCAGACAGACAGAATACCCAGCACACCATCCAGACAGACAGAATACCCAGCACACCACCCAGACAGAATACCCAGCACACCATCCAGACAGAATACCCAGCACACCATCCATCCAGACAGAATACCCAGCACACCATCCAGACAGAATACCCAGCACACCATCCATCCAGACAGAATACCCAGCACACCATCCATCCAGACAGAATACCCAGCACACCATCCAGACAGAATACCCAGCACACCACCCAGACAGAATGCCCAGCACACCATCCAGACAGAATACCCAGCACACCATACAGACAGACAGAATACCCAGCACACCATCCAGACAGACAAAATACCCAGCACACCACCCAGACAGAATACCCAGCACACCACCCAGACAGAATACCCAGCACACCATCCAGACAGAATACCCAGCACACCATCCATCCAGACAGAATACCCAGCACACCATCCATCCAGACAGAATACGCAGCACACCATCCAGACAGAATACCCAGCACACCATCCATCCAGACAGAATACCCAGCACACCATCCAGACAGACAGAATACCCAGCACACCATCCAGACAGAATACCCAGCACACCATCCAGACAGAATGCCCAGCACACCATCCAGACAGAATACCCAGCAGACCATCCAGACAGAATACCCAGCACACCATCCAGACAGAATACCCAGCACACCATCCAGACAGAATACCCAGCACACCATACAGACAGAATACCCGGCACACAATCCAGACAGAATACCCAGCACACAATCCAGACAGAATACCCAGCACACCATCCAGACAGAATACCCAGCACACCATCCATACAGAATACCCGGCACACCATCCAGACAGAATACCCAGCACACCATCCATCCAGACAGAATACCCAGCACACCATCCATCCAGACAGAATACCCAGCACACCATCCAGACTGAATACCCAGCACACCATCCATCCAGACAGAATACCCAGCACACCATCCAGACAGAATACCCAGCACACCATCCAGACAGAATACCCAGCACACCATCCATCCAGACAGAATACCCAGCACACCATCCAGACAGAATACCCAACACACCATCCAGACAGAATACCCGGCACACCATCCAGACAGAATACCCAGCACACCATCCATCCAGACAGAATACCCAGCAGACCATCCAGACAGAATACCGAGCACACCATCCATCCAGACAGAATACCCGGCACACCATCCAGACAGAATACCCAGCACACCATCCAGACAGAATACCCGGCACACAATCCAGACAGAATACCCAGCACACAATCCAGACAGAATACTCAGCACACAATCCGGACAGAATACCCGGCACACAATCCAGACAGAATACCCAGCACACAATCCAGACAGAATACCCAGCACACCATCCAGACAGAATACCCAGCACACAATCCAGACAGAATACCCGGCACACAATCCAGACAGAATACCTGGCACACCATCCAGACAGAATACCTGGCACACCATCCAGACAGAATACCCAGCACACCATCCAGACAGAATACCCAGCACACCATCCAGACAGAATACCCAGCACATCATCCAGACAGAATACCCAGCACACCATCCAGACAGAATACCCAGCACACAATCCAGACAGAATACCCAGCACACCATCCAGACAGAATACCCAGTATAACACGTAAATTCTTGAGTATAACACGCACATAAATCAACCCAAAATTTTTATCATGATTGGGTAATTATTGCGGAACACAAAGAAAAAGGCGGCTGATTTTTTTTCTTCAATTTTTGCTAAATTCTTTGTAACTTTGTCAGTTTTTGTTCGATTTTCTTCAATTTTTTTTTATTCAAATGTTCTTTCATTTTTTACCTGCGTCCAATACACCACGGCGACCAATACTCGAGAATTTACGGTACTCAACACTTTTACACAGTACAGTCCACAGAGTTTCTAATTTGCATATAAGACAACTCACCATAAGCATGTGAATCATTAAACAGTAACCGTCACATAAGAATTAAATGTTTTTGATCCCTTCACTCTATAGATACATAATTCAGTTCATGTCCCTTTCAGGCTCTAGCCACATTGAGGCCACGGTGAAAATTTGAGAAAATAAAATTATCAAAATAAGTATGTATTTGAAAAAAAAAACTCACATAGACCCTAGACAAGATTTGCCTGTGACTGTGCTTTTTGTATCAAACAAAGATATTACATTGGTCATACACATGTCGGTATAGCTGGGCAAATTTGACATGAGCCTGACCTTTTGATTAGCATAATTTAACAGTTGATAAATTGCCTACGTTTATGACACCGATTTTATGTTTTCATAATTGGAGAGGATCATGAAGACGCTCGAGATGTTATACAAACACAAAACTGAAATACCGATATTGCACCATTTACTTGCGGAAATTGATATATTCAAAGTAAGACCCTTGTAATATATTCTTGCATAAAGGTCAGATTCAGGTTAATATGGTCAAGCTATAGAAAGTTTTTATTTGCGTAGGACAGTAAATCAAAACTGTGTTTATGAAAGCCATATATTAATTCCTATAAAATTAAAGAAAAAAAAGAAAAAAAACATTTTTTTCCCTCCAAATTACACGATAAAGTGATGTCACGAAGCTCAAACATAGTCTTATAGCTACAAATTAAAGAAAAAAAAGTCTAAAAATATGCCCTATAGGAAATCAGTCAATTTGTCATAAAATTACTGATTCTTTATTACACCCAGATATCCTTAAGTACTGATAGTCAAAATATTTCAATCCAAATGTGACGTTATAATATTCAAGACATCTGTAGTGTATATATTTGGGTGGTAAAATGTTGAAAATATTGCACCTATTTGCATAATCAAACGTACATTTCACTGGCTTAGAACAAGAAGGTTGTAACTACCAAATCGATATATTGAGAAAACAAGAGAAATCTGTCTGTAATTTACTCTTAACTTATGGGAAAACACGTTTTTAAAACTTCATTTTGGTCAACATGACAATTCCAGATTTCATGAAAATATGCTCATAAGAAGCGCCTTGTGAAGCAGATTTCAAATATGTATGAGTCTTATAAGGTTGTAACAGGTAGTTATGACCTTCTGGATCTAAGCCATCGATTTATAGCACTAGGAAACATTAAACAAACAATGAAGGGAAATAACTCTTGCTCGCATAAAACTGCCAGGCTAGGGATAGAAAAAAGATTAGATAATTATACCGTTGCAGAAAGCTTGTATTATTTCCCTTAGCATGGTGTATATTTAATTTGCATAAAATTTATGAAGAAATAAAATACCAATTATTAAATTAAAATATATTTTCGAATTTAAAGAAGCAAATTTTGGCTTGAATTTGTTACCTAAAGCAAAGACCTAAATTACATGTAATTTAGATCTTTGCCTAAAGTCATGTGGTATTTACAGCTTTACTGTACAAGCAATGTTTATATTTAAAGTATCATTTTTATCTTCACATTACGTTTTGCACCATTAATACCTTGGTCCCACTGAACATTTTCGGCCATGGCGATGTACTCCTGAGGTTAATAAAATAGGAGGCATCAGGAACAGGGATAACACAAAGTTTCTAATGATTAGCCCTGAGGCTTTCCCTAGACTATGAGGACCCTCTTTCCCGATACTTTTTGATGCCCATTTATTAAAATCGGGAGTGCATCACCCGAGGCAAAACTATCTCAGTGTGACCAAGGCATAATTATCATTATCAGGTAAAAGCATAACAGACAAAATATTCATTTTGTGACAAAAACATACCCAATAACAATAAACAATAACCGTTATTAATAATCAATAACTGTCATCAATATTCAATAGCTGTCATCAATAATCAATAACTGTCATCAATATTCAATAACTGTCATCAATACTCAATAACTGTCATCAATATTCAATATCCGTCATCAATATTCAATAACTGTCATCAATATTCAATAACTGTCATCAATATTCAAAAGCTGTCATCAATATTCAATAACTGTCATCAATATTCAATATCCGTCATCAATAATCAATATCCGTCGTAAATATTCAATATCCGTCATCAATAATCACAGTATTTATGGATTTTCTTTCATCTACACAGTTTGCTACCACAGTGAGTACATGTAACACACGTCTATCTACAGCGTTTAAATGTCCTTGTAGCACAATAGGATAGGCAGGATCGGATATCATAGACTGGTCTAACAAGTTACTCAATCTCTCTGGTCCGATATATAATTTTACTAATTTCATAAATGTTGATTTCCTAATTTTACAACATTGTCGTAATGGAGTTATTATAGAATACTCATCCACACTCGCTTTACCAAACCTACAAATATAAAAAACATTGTTTAAAGTCCTCGTACATAATAGTTTAAAGCAAACCAGTCACATGATCCTGGCAACAGGATGCAGGGAACAAGCACAGGTAACTGTATCACTGACAATTTGAAACGAAAAAACAAATCTTTCGTAAAATTTATATTTTTCCATTTTTTTTATTCCTTTTTGAACGATACAGTTACCTGTGGGAAAAAGTAAGCCACTTCTACACATGTTGAGGCCAATAGGAATTGTGGTCAAATTTTCTTGAAAGGGGGCATACTGACTGGCCTTCATCAAGATATGAACCTGGATCTCAAAGTTAAAATTTCAGTGCACTGATTACTAGACCACAGTCCACTAACCACAAGACCAAGATCCCAGTGGACAGACAAGGCTATGATAGGAAAAAACTTGCTGAAAGCTGTGTTAATCTATACTTTCTGTCTCATATCATTGACTTCAACCGAGCATGCCGAGCATAGCATTCTGCATAATGATCAATTTACAACGTAGAATTAAACTTTCAAACAAAAACAAATAGCATACATTAGTTCATGTGTTGTTTCGAGTTCCATACTAACGAACCCAAATTGTACCAATATCAAAGTCTGGACCTCTATATTTTAAGCGAAATTTGGACTGTAGGGGACATGTTTTAGCTGATTCAATCAAGTGATATATACAACACTTGCACTGTATGTTTTACATGATGTTCTGGCACTTCGTCTAGGTGAAATCTCCAATTTTCGGCCACGATTCAAGTACTTTGTGTGTTTAAATCAAGCACAACACATAATTTCAGGATTACGCGTGGTCCGTGGTTTAACGTGACGTCACGTTTTCTTTCTGATATTAAGAGTGACTTTGTACGATGACCAATATCTCTGTAACTGTGTTAAATATGACATCATAATTTGAAACACAGAACTACATAGCTTTAAACGATACACACAAGAATTCTCGAAAGGTTCCGCAACCGTTTAAGGTAAGTGATGGGGCGAAGCAATCAACACCAAATTTTTACAGGGTAAATTGATGGGTTGCCCGTTGTTCAATTTTACGTTGCTATAACTACCATATTTTCAAATGTAACATACATTTTTCGTGATAAAAATACGCACTGATTTCATAACCGGTAGAACCTGATTTCTACCAAGTTTGATGAAAATCGGATGATAAATAGTTTCACAATCGACGTTGTCTACATATTTTTTGAATGGCCCTCGTATGCTGCTTATGTTCATGAGGTTTCAAACAAAATTGAGTGGTACTTGGAGTGTGACGCACAGACATCCTGTGTGGCTAACGGGTCGATTCAAGGCACAGATTTGCTTACATTCCGTCACCCTGAACCAACCACCATCAAGCTAATTTCTGCATATTTCTGTAACGGGCTGGGAGTGCATTACAATATTTGCGGCACAGCTTTATAGCACTCCTACACCGCAGGAAATGCGATAAATATTGTATAATGCATATTTCAAACATTTTATTTCCTCCAATTTAGGAGAGTATAGAAGAGTTACAAAAGAAGCTTGACATACCTATCAGGAAATCAAAGATATGTGTATCTGTAACAGATCCTTGTTTCTGTGGTCCAATTATATGGTGGTGTTGCAATCGGACTCAGTCTGTGGGACTTGAGTGCGATTACATACACTGCAACGATATAATGGTGGTGTTGTATTTATTGTGCTGGTCCTCAATGTGGTCGTATAGTGGTAGTATCCAATAAGTATAATATAAGTAAATAAATGACTAACTCTACATAAATAACGACACCAAGTTACATGAACAGTATTTAATTAGGTCCTTAGATTTTATATCATTATAATGCAAAGTAATTACATACAATTATTTATAGATTCAACTCATTAATTTAGTTATCGAAGGATTAATAAGCCTGAATTAAATGGGATATATATATGACTAGTTTGCTGGGATTCAACTGCACTGGGAGTCATATGAAATATTCTTATGACATAAACGGACATAAAAAGTCTGTATCCAAGATAACAGACGTTCGTTCCAATGAAATATTCTTTGGAAGAATTAGGTGAAGCCTAAGCTTCGTTGGCTACTACTGACCTGACAGTCAGCTAACCAGTGCAATGAGTAGAGTAGGAAACTGGTCTTATATAGCAATAAAATGGGTTGAAAGGTCAGACAAATCACTTCAACCAATGTAATATAAATGTAGTGATTATAAATGCTTCAGTGATTTGTCTACCTTTACCCAATGATACATGTAGTATACAAAATCAATAAGTTTAAAGTACAGGACAACTCAGTCCTACTACATTCCTCCCTCCTTAAATTTAATACATTTTGATCAATGAAATCAATGAATACAAATACAATGAAACAACAATAATGACATCAGTGGATAATTCGTCAACTGAAATAGATAATACACATGCATACAACATAATCAAGATCACAGTTATAGCGTACAACAAAACAAGACACAAAATTGAAAAATTATGAGCTTGATTCATGAACTCCTAGTCATACAATAATTACATTAATAGCCCAACAATAATAAAAGAAATACAATTGCCATCCTCCTCGATATTATGTCAATCAAAATTGAAATATCAACATCTTTATCATACACAGAATAAAGTATGGCTATAACACCACCAAAGTTACATAATCTGCAGCGATACTGTCTCAACATACATGTTCATATACAAAACAAGAACATTACTTAAGTATAGCTCTCTCTCAGTCTATCTGATATATAAAGCACAGTCACGGACAAGCCTTAAGTCTAATTCTTTCTCTGGTCAGTACAGTCAATGGACAGGCACTTTCACACAACAACAACTTTTTCCGCATCTTTCTGAAGAGACTGTTAAGTCCCAACCAAGACTTAAACTCATGATCACAATAAGTAGTTTGTATCTTGGCACAAAGCAAAGAGTGCTGTTTATGAAGTTTAACTACTCCTAGTTTTGAATTCAACACGCCTTTATGAATTTTAAGATTTGCATCATATTGCTCCATAAAATCCACCCCTAAGATGCCTATAGTCTCATCGATCTCAGCAACAATAAAGTTACTACAAACTGAAATATCTTCGATGTAAAAGCTTAATTTACACTGTCCCTTGACCTTTAAGTCATTTCCGTTAGCAGCAAACAATTTGGTATTTACAGTTTCTAACTTAGGTTTATACTTTAGCCTATGATAACATGTACCTGACAGAATTGAAACTGGGCTGCCAGTATCAACTAACATAGAACCTAAGTTAGTCTTCACATAGTAGCAAGATGCCAATGGTTTGTTTTCACAACCAAATGTTTGAACATAAGACATGCTTTCGGAAATAGTAGCATTGGTTATTTCAATTGAAGAGTCTGAATAAGGATTATTGTTATGTTGATCACTTATCAAATTCTCATTGCTTGAGTTACTTACAATGCACTCATTTTGCAACACTGAATCACATGACTTATTTTGACATGACATTTCTACTTCCTGTAGACCTACATTAGAAACATGCACCTCTTTTTGTGGGGCTGTTACAGTAATGCTGGTTATATACCCACTGTTAACATTAGAGTTTTTAGAAGGTGATGGGGTTATTTTATTGCCCACACCGCATGACAGTGGTATGTTCTGGTCAGTTAAATTTGTGGGGCTACTTTTATCCCTGACATTTTCCGGCTGACTTAATTTACTTTGTTCAGTGTTAACAAGACTCTCATCCGGTAACATAATGTTATTAAGTTCTAGGGCCGTATCATAGAACGATTTGTCCCCCTGGTTAGATTCTGTTGGCCATTTCTCTTTATAAAGAGTATCGACTGAGGGTTTGGCCGTAAACTCAGTCGATGCTAGTTTCCCAAGTTAGTTTTCGCAAGCATTCTTTCTTTTTTGTAACACCTACTTTCTATATGACCGGTCCTATTACAGTATCCACAAATAATAGGAGAGTGTTTGTTTGCTTGTTCCCTTGACTCATATTCATTACTTTGCTTATAAGGTTCCTTATAGGGTGCCTGGTTATGATCTTGAGGATAATAAGCTTGCCTGGGACTATAGTTGCCGTAGTAGGGTTGGCTTACATTCAGCTCTGACAGTTTTGTCATTAAAGAGGAAAACATTTGTTGTAGATCAGTAGTATCACTGTTCGTTTTTAAAGGTGTGGGTCTTAAGGAATAAACACCCTGGTCGTTATGACTTGAGTCTTTCAGTTCACTATATTGTGGTTTTGTTGAAAGGGATCCTTGTATAGCACAATATTCAACGGCAGCACTAATTGCCTTATCAAGCGATATTGGATGTGAAAATTGTACATGTTTTTGTAAGTCTAAGTTACCTAAGCCCATTATGTACTGGTCGATGATGCATATCTCTAGGGCATCATATGGCAAAGTTGGGTAGGCTTTTTGCCCTAATCTACGAATAGCATAGCCATAATCGGCAACGGACTCCCCTGTAAGACGTCTCCTATTCCTAAATTCGCACCTATACCCTACTTCTCTTTCATGGGGATGGAATCTCTGAGACAATACTCTTTTGAGTTCCATGTAATTATTAAGTTGGCTGGGTGTCAGTAGTGATAACAGCCGTTGAGCCTCCCCCCTTAAGTGGATGGCAAGCATACATGCTTTTTGGTGATCATCCCAACCATTCCACGAAGCGGTTTGCTCGAAGTGAACAATATAATCAGGCCATTCTGTACTCATACCATCAAACTTGTCGGGAGTTATTTCAATCCTATGGCTTGTAACCTGATTATTACCCCTTGTCATAACGTTAGGAGTTTCCTGTTTGTAATGAGGGTCACAACGCAGTGGGTTTGTAGACATTCTAGGTGCCCCCAAATGTTGGTAAGAATGTGGCTCAATAGGATTTTGGTATGAATGTGGGTACCTCCCATTTAAAGGTTGTTCTGTAGTGACATTTAAAGGTACACTATTATAAAACTGTGTCTTGTAATGATGATTATCATCATACCTATAGTAAGGGTAGTTGCTATGATGGTCAGGTGTTACAATCGGGTTGTCAAACATTGGAGTGGGAGGATATGTAGGACCACTATTAAAGTATGGTTTCCTATCCTCCTTCACATATGATTGATTTCCGTCAAATTGCAACTGTCCATCGTCAACTTTCAATTCATTTGGATAACTAAGTCGCCTAGGTGGCAATTCCAAATAAGTAGATTGATTCTCTAAATGTTTCTCCTGCTTAGGCATCCCATTTGCCCACGGGTCAAACCCTAAATGATGCATATTGTACTTGAGTTATAACATCAATACACATTTAATCAACTAAGTTAATATTAAACACAAATACACGCTTTAATCAACTAAGTTAATACTAAACACCACTACACACTATAATCTACTAAACACCAATACACACTTTAATCAACTAAGTTAATATTAAACACCAATACACCCTTAAATCATTCAACTAAGTTAATATTAAACGCCAATACACACTTTAATCAACTAACTTAAAGTTAATATTACACACCAATACACACTTTAATCAACTAAGTTAAAGTTAATATTACACAGTAATACTAAGTGAATATTATATATTATGTTTATTTAGAACCAATCAGTGTATGATTGAACATCAATTATAAGTCTCAATCAACCTAACGGTTAAGTAAACACAAGTTGAGAACGATACTATACTCTTATGTACACATAGCCTACTACACTTTACTTGCTGCACGAGTTTAATACTTTAAACCTTATTTATAGTCAAATACACAATTTAATTAATATAAGTTTATAAGTATTTTATACAACTTCTCAATGACACAACTTATAGCTAATTTTATACGTATTTATAATTAATGAATATGGTTTACAATTTATAATTTAATTTAACTCTATCCTCCTTCCTAAATTTAATATATTTTTAATTGATAATTATTTAAACACAATTCAAACAACACCCCAGAACTAGATCACGACACCAATGTAACAGATCCTTGTTTCTGTGGTCCAATTATATGGTGGTGTTGCAATCGGACTCAGTCTGTGGGACTTGAGTGCGATTACATACACTGCAACGATATAATGGTGGTGTTGTATTTATTGTGCTGGTCCTCAATGTGGTCGTATAGTGGTAGTATCCAATAAGTATAATATAAGTAAATAAATGACTAACTCTACATAAATAACGACACCAAGTTACATGAACAGTATTTAATTAGGTCCTTAGATTTTATATCATTATAATGCAAAGTAATTACATACAATTATTTATAGATTCAACTCATTAATTTAGTTATCGAAGGATTAATAAGCCTGAATTAAATGGGATATATATATGACTAGTTTGCTGGGATTCAACTGCACTGGGAGTCATATGAAATATTCTTATGACATAAACGGACATAAAAAGTCTGTATCCAAGATAACAGACGTTCGTTCCAATGAAATATTCTTTGGAAGAATTAGGTGAAGCCTAAGCTTCGTTGGCTACTACTGACCTGACAGTCAGCTAACCAGTGCAATGAGTAGAGTAGGAAACTGGTCTTATATAGCAATAAAATGGGTTGAAAGGTCAGACAAATCACTTCAACCAATGAAATATAAATGTAGTGATTATAAATGCTTCAGTGATTTGTCTACCTTTACCCAATGATACATGTAGTATACAAAATCAATAAGTTTAAAGTACAGGACAACTCAGTCCTACTACAGTATCTATAAGATCTGGTATATAACGTTCATATTTATACTGAGATTCACTTTCTATCAGATGTGTACAATAATCCTCATTCTCTTCCCATTCTGCTTTACGGAATTTACTGTATGATCTAAAAATAGAAATATTAATCTAAAAATAGAAATATTGATCTAAAAATAGAAATTTGATCTAAAAATAGAAGTATTAATCTAAAAATAGAAATATTGATCTAAAAATAGAAATATTGATCTAAAAATAGAAATAAAGATCTAAAAATAGAAATATTGATCTAAAAATATGAATCTAAAAATACAACAGAAATACTGTAAAATCATTCATTTTCATTGGGGGGGGGGGGTTAATTTCATGGATTTCATGGTTTACCTTCAATCACGAAATAAAATCCCATTAAACTAATAGTTTTGGCCCTTTTACTCACACAAAATTATCACAAATATCAGTTTAATTGCTTCATGAAGACTAAATGTAAAATAAGTGAAAGCTACATATTAAACTTTATTTATTTGAGGAACTTGAGTTAAAAGTTTAAGCAAGGAATGTCGCCCTCATTGGAAATGCAATCTCCTGCATATCCATCACCCAGTGTGGTCTGCATAATATACCTTCTATATGGACTTCTCCATCGTTTTCGATCAGCTTCAGGATCATCAGGTAAGCAGACCATTAACGAACCTTCTATCATATCTACATCACCACAGAATGAATGACGACTGTCACAGTAATATTTACATGCACCAAAAAACAAAAGTTTCCGACTGAAATCAACAATAACGTTTAGGTTGATTCCCTGTTGTACGAAAACATTTTAGTAAGTCAATTATGCACCAGTCAGTTACATCCACGGCCCCACCCCCAGGGATGAGCCGGGAATTTTACTTTTGAGTTGTAAAAACCCCTGCCATGAAGGGTTGATAGTAAAATCTCCAGTTTTTCCGGGCTCCCTGGAAACTAAATATTATCCCGGGGTATTTGTTGAAGAAAATATTTAAAACATTTCCCCAGCCCTGCAGGGGAAGTTTGAATGTAAAATCACCGCAGTTTCCCTGGCTATCCCATGAGGATCCCCGGGATGGGGCCATGGATGCAACTGACTGGTGCATTGGTTTAAACATATCTTTGACTTTCAACTGTGACCTTGACCTTTGAGCTAGGAACCTGGGGATTGTTCATGACACTCCAGCTCATGGAGGTGAACATTCATGCCAAATACAAGAAAGATTTGCCTATGCATGACAAAGTTGTGGTCTTGAATGAATTTGACCTTTGACCTCCATCTGTGACCTTGACCTTTAAGATAGGAACCTGGGGATTGGTCATGACACTTCAATTATGAAGTTAAATATTCATACCAAACATAAGAAAGATTTGTCACTGCATGAAACAGTTAAGCTTTAATTTGACGGTGACCTTTGCGCTAAGAACCTAGGGGTTGGGCATGACACTCCGCCTTATGGAGGTTAATATTCATGCCAAATGTAAGAAAGATAGGTCCATGCATGAGTAAGTTATGGTCCGGACAAGTTTTGGGGCAGACCGACTGACAAAGTGACTCCTATAAAGCCCCCCCTCCCCAACCAATGGTAATGGGGTACTGTCAAATCAGTAATTTTTGTGGGGGATTTAGTTTCGTGGATTTTGTGGTTGACTAATTATTGTAATTTGATTTCTAAACTGTTATTTGAACATGATTTTTATTGTTTCCATAAGTTATGCTAACTAATCAGGTATGAAAACATGCTTCGGACATTAGAGACAACTTTCCTTCCAATTATCAAACAACTTATTTAATAACGAATGTCGTCTATCATTTTATTTGGCGTATTGTATGTTAATTAAGAATACGATGACATCCACTATCACAAAGTTATATTATTCAAGTTTATCGTGTGGTGGCAGCGGAAACGTTACCATTATCACCTTCTCACTGTACTAGTGTAGTGGCCGACATACTACAAAGGGTGCGATGCCTGAAAGGTTGCACTATGAAATGTAGATACTATTTCGAAACTGATTACTGTGGTGCATTCAACACATACTATTTAAAATGGTCGTCCTCTCAGTGATTTACTGTACACCATCGTAAAAGTTTAAGCAATGATTTTCATAATATGAAGTAAATTCAGGCCAGTGCAGCCTTTTATAGATAATTGATATACATAAGGCAGGTTTTTATGAAAAATAAAATGTACCACAGTAACATGTACGAATGGACCTTCAAATGAATTGCTCAGAAATTAAATATTTTTAATATAGATGAACCTTCAGCATCAAAAGATCAACAGCTGTTTTGCACTGAGAGTAGATCATCGTTCAGATAGGCGGTAATCACGTGAGTTTGTCTAGTATACCATATAACAAATATTGGCAAATATTCAGCTTTGGTATTAGATTAGACAGTTGTTTTCACCGAGGTCATCTTTGCAAGTGAGGACAGAATATTAATGTGTCTGTATTGTTACTAGGGTTGTAATGGTACGCTCACCTCACGATATGATATGTACCGTTTCCTGTAGAGAAATTTTAATCTTGCATTTGTCTTTTTTATTACATTCACTGCCATAGATTCACATGAAAGAGTCTGATCCAGAGTAGCACCGAGGTATTTTACGGATGAAGTTGACTGAATAGATGTATTATTACCAGATATATGTAACGCTGGTTGGATTTTAATTTAGGTTTTGAACAAAATAGTATAGATTTGGTCTTACCGAGATGAAGTGAAAGTTTATTGTCAACTAACCATTCACTAACTGAGTGCAAGTCCTTACTCAAACACTTCTTGACAATCATTTAATGTAACTCTTATAACTTCAAAACATGTCAAAGAAGGTCAGAAGGTCAAGATCTAGTTCCATTTGATTCAAATATTCTGCTATAATGAACCAATAAAAGAAGACACAACAAAAACGATCCCGGGTTGATATTGCATTAATTGGAAAAATGGAGTTACCTCCCTTTGACACAGAATAAAACTTAAACATGTGGTCTTAATTTGAAGTATGAACCTTGTAACATACAAAATTAGCTAGGAAGATCAATATAAATATTCTTTCCAATATAACAAAACTTCTATATATTACCAATATAAGAAAACATAGTAAAAACAGATAACATGAAAGTTGATATTAAATAAAAGGTTTTAAAAAGTAAATGTGGTTGTCTCCCTTCAACCAGCATTGACATGAAAAACATGCAATTGACACAAAACTAAATTTGTGGAAATTTGAAGATTATTCCTTCAAAAAGTGTTAAAATACCTCAGAAGGTCAAGAATACAGTTTAATATGATACATATACTCCAAGTATTACCTATAAAAGTGGACACAGCAAAAATATCACATCAACGTTGACATTGCCAAAATGACATCTTTTTATATAATGAGTGGAGTTGTCTCCATTTAACCAACATTTCTTGAAATACTTGAAAAAACAACCATGACAAATCTTAAATTCTTTTTTGAACAAAAATAATGAGAACAAAGACCTAAATTACACAGATTTGACACTCCACTGAAGATTGAGAGAAAACGCAAAATAACAGGCAGCAGATTCAGTTAATGTGCATAAAACTGTTTTAAGTCATCCAATTTTAATGGACAATGTACCATGTTGAAGAGCTAAGTTGATTCGACTACATAAAGTAACTCATTTTGTCTACCTCTTATAAAATACAAAATATTAGGAATTGAATGAAGCAAATCAGGCATTTTCGGATAAACTTGGAATTTACATTAATTTTATGAAAATGAGAGTAAGTCTGGCTCTTCGGGGTCCACTGTTTTTTTTCTTGACTGATTTCAATAAATGAGGTATCATTTTAAAGCTGAATAATAAATCTATTGCATTGACTAATTCGATTTTTCGTAAGTATATTAGAACAGGAAATATAAGGTTTTAAAAACGGATGAGATTTCGCGAGATTTCAGAAGACCTGCCACGAGATATCGTGAGACTTGGAAAATGTTTCCAATCTGTGTAATTTAGGTCTTTGATGAGAACAATAAGATTTTTGTAAAGCATATTGAAAAATTTACATAGATTTTTATGGTGAAACATTGAACTTAATGTTTCATAGTAAACAAACAATTCTAAATAACAGGCAAAAAGTGGTTACAAAATTAAGTATCACTTTTGACTATAATCTGCGATGACCATTCTCAAACAACCTACAAGCCAGGTGCTTTCTTTTTAACACGTATTGCATGTAACTTTTTTTATTTTAAAGAGGGGCGAGAAATGGCATCTCTCAGATCTGGATAAAATTTTGCATGGTAGTAATTTAATAAACTGAAATTTGCACCCTTGAGAAAATATTCGGTGTCTGTTGCCATGGTAACCAAGTTGAAATTTTGGGCCCCAAAATGCATTAATTTTCAGCAGAAAATTGACCATTTCTGTTACTTTCTTTAGGAAAATTTAAATGTAATTTATAGCCTTTTTCGCCATATTTATTGATATAACCTATTCGTCCACTTTTATTACCAACAAACATTTTGGTGCCTTCTTATTTTCCAAAATGGTATTTTCTATGCTCTAAAGTGGCCGGGGTAACGTAAATTACCAATAAGCCAATTTAAGCAGTTTTCAAGGATATATTGCAACCAAAGACAGATTGATCCAACATCAATGTGGTATGCAATCAATATAGGATGCCTGCTTTGCATTTCAGAAATAAATTTTTTGGGCACATACCATTTCTGCCGAGTAACCATGGAAAGAAAGTGGATGGGTTACACAAAATTGACAAAAAATAACAACGTTTGAATGTTGCTATGATGTCATAAACCTTACGTCAGCAAGCATTTTCCATTTATTGGAGAATAAATTATCTTTGACGTTGCAAACTTTTGATAAGCTATGTCAAAGCGTTATGAAACAGTGGAATTAGTTCACGAAATTATTGATGGGCCCACGTAGGTTAGCTTCCCGATTGAGCCATCTATCATAATGAGTAATGTGCGCTGTAAGGTAACTCAAAATATCCTCTAGGTCCTGACAATCACTTGATAGACTAGTGTGTTCATGGTCACAAGTTGTCTTGTAGCACGACTCTTTCTGCTTTTTCGATGAAGATGAAAGTGAGTAGCAGGCACAGAGATCTTCACACATGCTGCTTCTGGAAATTTCTTTCTGAAAATACAAATCTTAATACTTATGATATTTAGGGGCGTAACCAGTTCTTTCTAAGATATACAAAAATTTATGGGAAAACAAAATCGGAATTCTTCTCCACTTTTTAACAAGTGACAAATTTTCAAGGAAAAATCTGACACAAGTTTATGCAACAGTGGAACGCTCATCATAATGTCAACAATAATGGTGTTGTTTCAATATACTGACTATATTGGACACCATCATGCTCAGTTTAGAGTCATTTATTAGGCATACTATCCATTTTAGTTCTACTGAAAAACCTGCACGCTAAAGTTATTCATTATCAAGTATGTTAAATCAATTTCATATATTCACTGCGCCACATGGCCTACCTTTAAACCAGTCTTCAGATATTTCTTTGATACTGCCAGTCGACTCTTCATCGCAGTCATGCATTCGTCAGAAAGTTCTATTTTTGACAAAAGTTCACCCAAGCTGGGTGAATGCTTGAGTACCCTCTGAGTTAGGTAGTTATCTAGGCCCTCTACGGCTTTTCTGCTGTAGGAGGAGCATTCCTCCAATATTTGGTACAATGTTATACGGCTTTTCTGCTGTAGGAGGAGCATTCCTCCAATATTTGGTACAATGTTATACGGCTTTTCTGCTGTAGACGAGCATTCCTCCAATATTTGGTACAATGTTATACGGCTTTTCTGCTGTAGACGAGCATTCCTCCAATATTTGGTACAATGTTATACGGCTTTTCTGCTGTAGACGAGCATTCCTCCAATATTTGGTACAATGTTATACGGCTTTTCTGCTGTAGGACGAGCATTCCTCCAATATTTGGTACAATGTTATACGGCTTTTCTGCTGTAGGACGAGCATTCCTCCAATATTTGGTACAATGTTATACGGCTTTTCTGCTGTAGACGAGCATTCCTCCAATATTTGGTACAATGTTATACGGCTTTTCTGCTGTAGGACGAGCATTCCTCCAATATTTGGTACAATGTTATACGGCTTTTCTGCTGTAGGACGAGCATTCCTCCAATATTTGGTACAATGTTCTAGTATCTCCTGGAATAGCAATTTGTATGCATCACATATATATGTATTTATACACTGTCCAGACAACATTGTAGACCATAGTGAAAATTGGTATTACATCACATATGTTACTGTAAAATCATTTAATTTCGTTGGGACGAAATTTCGTGGTTTTGGTAAAAAAGACAATTTCGTTGGGACTAGAATTCGTGGATTTTGCTTTTCAGGTAACAAAACAAGGGTCAAAATTCATGTTCGTTGGGATTAAAGTTTGTGGTTGAAGTGAACCACGAAATCCACGAAATTTAATCTGCCACGAAAATTAATGATTTAACAGTATCTACTATACATAAAGTTGTTACTTACTTACTTACTACAACAAATTGATTCTGCTGGTGTTTTGTCAAATATATTTTCTTATAATCCTTCATACATGCATCTTAATTAGTCTTAATTGGTTTACTTCAAATTGGATGACAAATTATACTACAGCCTATCATACACGACGATTTGCTTACATGTAACTGAAAATATACGTCAAGATTTCACTTCTGTGTATATAACAACTATATCGTGTATATTACAACTATATCGTGTATATTACAACTATATCGTGTATATTACAACTATATCGTGTATATTACAACTATATCGTGTATATTACAACTATATCGTGTATATTACAACTATATCGTGTATATTACAACTATATCGTGTATATTACAACTATATCTATATTACAACTATATCGTGTATATTACAACTATATCTATATTACAACTATATCGTGTATATTACAACTATATCGTGTATATTACAACTATATCTATATTACAACTATATCTATATTACAACTATACCTATATTACAACTATATCGTGTATATTACAACTATACCTATATTACAACTATATCGTGTATATTACAACTATATCGTGTATATTACAACTATATCTATATTACAACTATATCGTGTATATTACAACTATATCTATATTACAACTATATCGTGTATATTACAACTATATCTATATTACAACTATATCGTGTATATTACAACTATACCTATATTACAACTATATCGTGTATATTACAACTATATCGTGTATATTACAACTATATCTATATTACAACTATATCGTGTATATTACAACTATATCTATATTACAACTATATTGTGTATATTACAACTATATCGTGTATATTACAACTATACCTATATTACAACTATATCGTGTATATTACAACTATACCTATATTACAACTATATCGTGTATATTACAACTATATCTATATTACAACTATATTGTGTATATTACAACTATATCGTGTATATTACAACTATATCGTGTATATTACAACTATATCTATATTACAACTATATTGTGTATATTACAACTATATCGTGTATATTACAACTATATCTATATTACAACTATATTGTGTATATTACAACTATATCGTGTATATTACAACTATATCGTGTATATTACAACTATATCTATATTACAACTATATCGTGTATATTACAACTATACCTATATTACAACTATATCGTGTATATTACAACTATACCTATATTACAACTATATCGTGTATATTACAACTATATCTATATTACAACTATATCGTGTATATTACAACTATATCGTGTATATTACAACTATATCGTGTATATTACAACTATATCGTGTATATTACAACTATATCTATATTACAACTATATCGTGTATATTACAACTATATCGTGTATATTACAACTATATCGTGTATATTACAACTATATCGTGTATATAACAACTATATCTATATTACAACTATATCGTGTATATTACAACTATATCGTGTATATTACAACTATATTGTGTATATTACAACTATATCGTGTATATTACAACTATATCTATATTACAACTATATCGTGTATATTACAACTATATCGTGTATATTACAACTATATCGTGTATATTACAACTATATCGTGCATATTACAACTATATCTATATTACAACTATATTGTGTATATTACAACTATATCTATATTACAACTATATCTATATTACAACTATACCTATATTACAACTATATCTATATTACAACTATGTCTATATTACAACTATATCGTGTATATTACAACTACACGTGTATATTACAACTATATCTATATTACAACTATATCTATATTACAACTATATCTATATTACAACTATATCGTGTATATTACAACTATATCTATATTACAACTATATCGTGTATATTACAACTATATCGTGTATATTACAACTATATCTATATTACAACTATATCGTGTATATTACAACTATATCGTGTATATTACAACTATATCTATTTTACAACTATATCTATATTACAACTATATCTATATTACAACTATATCGTGTATATTACAACTATATCGTGTATTTTACAACTATATCTATATTACAACTATATCGTGTATATTACAACTATATCGTGTATATTACAACTATATCTATATTACAACTATATCTATATTACAACTATATCTATATTACAACTATATCTATATAACAACTATATCTATATTACAACTATATCTATATTACAACTATATCTATATTACAACTATATCTATATTACAACTATATCTATATTACAACTAAATCTATATTACAACTATATCTATATTACAACTATATCGTGTATATTACAACTATATCGTGTATATTACAACTATATCTATATTACAACTATATTGTGTATATTACAACTATATCTATATTACAACTATATCTATATTACAACTATATCTATATTACAACTATATCGTGTATATTACAACTATATCGTGTATATTACAACTATATCGTGTATATTACAACTATATCTATATTACAACTAAATATTATTGCCAACTAGTATGTGTATTTATGGGTTAAAGAAATGTTGTAATAGCAGCCTATTAAGTCTAAAAGGATCAGCAATACAACTATCAGTTTTGTGGAATTGGGAAAGCTCCATTGAAGAAAGAAAGCCCCTATTCGCAATTGGTTGAGTGTCTTCATTGAAAACAAGAGTGCCAAAATGTCACAAAATACATCCGTCTTGGGTGTGCTAGTGACAAAAATATAGATTATGACATAAAAGCCCATATTAAGTCAAAACCTTTTTTTTGGTAAAAGAAGGACCATAACCCAAGAAGGCCTGCACTGATTGGGCCTATAATCGAACTTGGCCTAGATAGTATGCCCATAAGTGTTGTCACCAAGTTTGAAGACAATCGGACAAAAACTGTTTGAGTTAGAGTACAGACAAATTTCTGGACGCCGCCGCACGCCAAGGGTGTTCACATAATACGTCCCGTTTTTCAACGGGCGTATAAAAAGTTAAATGTTCTCTACTGTATGACCAAGAGGTGTCATATTGACCTCTACAAATGCTGCTTTGTATGTGTCAACTATCGTCGCGTATGATAGGCTGTGGATTACTACTGTGATCTTGACCATGGAACCAACGCCCATCTTCCAAGTGGTCTGTCCAAATGGGAGGTTCCTGATGACAGTTCCCGATGTAATAAATTCAATGAAATTGTCTTCATGAGCACTGCTGTATCTTAAATTAAGAAAATGGTCATTGTATAAACAAAGATTTTGTAGAGAGACTTTCTTTAACATTATAAGGGACATAGATATCAAAACAGTCGGCATGAAGTTTCGAATAAATGGTTTTCTCATTAATTAAACATTTAAACAGGGAGATAGAAGAAAATTCAGCACATCTACAGTACTGAACACAATGTCCATGAAATTTAAATGCACTTCCATGCATAATTATGGGCCTTGAGCAGTTACAGAAATACTAGAAAAAATCTGAACATTTTCGATCCTGTGGTGTGGCAGCCAACATCGATCTGTGGCACCCAGGAATAGACACTGCCCTCACAGGTACCATTTTACACCATGGTGGAGTGGAGTATGTGGGTCTTGCTCAGAGAAATTAACCAGTAGTCCAGAGGGGGAACGAACCAGGGACCTCTCGATCCCGAATCGCGCATCCTACCTCTAGGCCACCGCTCCCCATTATGGAACATATAACATTAGTGTAGATTAGACTAGTGATTTTAATTGATGATGGATCAAAAATCTTATCTTTCATTGATTGTTTTTTCTTAATAATTATTCATTATACAGGAAATACAACTCTTAAAGTACAAGTCTTATAATAAACATAATAACTCATGCACTACTTGTAGTTATAGCTTGGCCAATTTGACACGAGCCTGACCTTTTGATTAGCATAATTCAACGGTCGATATATTGCCTACGTTTACAACACCGAGTGTATGTTTTCATAATCGGGGAGTATCACGAAGATGCTCCAGATGTAATACAAACATAAATTTGAAATACTGATATTGCACGATTTGCTTGCGGAAATTGATATATTTAAAGCAGGCACCTTGTAATATATTCTTGCATAAAGGTCAGGCTCAGGTCAAAATAGCCAAGCTATAATAGGCAAAACCTATCACTTATATCCTGTATTTGACATAAATTCTTATAGATCTCGAAAACAAATGATTATAATTTATAATTGATATTCAATATATTGTACCAAACTGATTATCAATCATGATTTTACCATTAGATTGCAATCACTACGCAAAAAGCATACGGGTGTACAAAATTGACATGATCACATATTATAACATATTTCATTATACCTCTCTTTTTGTCACTAGCTCCATGTCTTCATTCTTGTCGCTTTCATTTTGAGGAGTCTGAAATTTGTACATACATGTAGTTATTCCATTTTTCATTAAACATTAAGTTTGGTCTATGAAAAGTCATGTTTCTAAGAGTTTTTTCTATTGACAAGACATTCTTTAATCATAATACAATTTGATTTCAGATTTTTTCAAATTAAAAAAGCAGAACAATTTGCATCAAATACATTGTCTTTAGTCCATGCCGAAACAAGTTATGCTCAATATATATAGAGGATCTATCATGAGTTGACAATTCATATAAATTTATATTAAACGAGTTTTGGAAATTTTATTAAGCGAGCCTCTGGCGAGCTTTATAATATTTCCTGAACGAGTTTAATATAAATATATCAATTGACAACGCGTGATAGATTCGTTTTATCATATGACACTAAAAACACAGAATACCCATTGATTTATTGGAGAAACTCAATACCTTATACTGCACATGGTACGTATAACTTTATACGTACTGGCTATACTAACCAGGATACTATACTAATACAAAGAAAATCATGTGATAAATAAAGATCATAACCGAAATAGATATGATTACAATTACCATACTGTGTTATACAAGAGGGCCATGATGGCCCAATATCGCTCACCTGAGGCTGATTATACATGAAACCCTGCACAGTTTTCCCCAAAGGAATAATTGATTTTTTGAACATCTTGGTAGAAAACCACAAGATGATGCTGCATACCAATTATCAACACTCTAGGCAGTGTAGTTTTAGGCAAGAAGATATTAATATGTTTTCCCTATATAAGTCTATGTAAAATGGTGACCCCCGGATGGGGCCAATAATTTGCACAATCTTGGTAGGGGACCACTAGATGATGCTACATACCAAATATCAAAGCTCTAGGCATTGTAGTTTTAGACAAGAAGATTTTTATATGTTTTCCCTATATAAGTCTAAGTAAAATGGTGACCCCAGGGCGGGGCCAATTTTGATCAGAGGGGAATAATTTGAACAATCTTTGTAGAGGACCTCTTGCTGAGTCTGCATACCAAATATGAAAGCCCTGGGCCAAGCGATTTCGGAGGAGAAGATTTTTTAAGGTTTTCCCTATATAACTCTATGTAAAACTAAGGGCCCCGGGCGGGGCCAATTTTGAACCCAGGGACATAATGTGAACAATCTTTGTAGAGGACCCCAAGGTGATGCTACATACCAAATATGAAAGCTCTAGGCTTTACGGTTTCAGAGAAGAAGATTTTTGAAGTTTCCTTTTTGAAAATCTATTTTTAGCCTGTGTGACCTAGTTATGCTACGGACCGGAAATTTTTTAACAACTTTGGTAGAAGTCCACCCAAGGAACATTCCTGTTAAGTTTTATCAAATTTGGCCAAGCGGTTTAGGCGGAGAAGTCGTTTGAAGAAATTGCTGACGTACGCACGACGCACGCCACACGACGGACATCTCGGTATGACCTTGTGGTCAGGTGAGCTAACAAGGAAGTAACAAATTAATTATAATATTCAATGAGTGTCCTGGGTGGTATTCACAAGCATCTTAAGTGAAAACTTAGATATTTTGACTTAAGGTAAAATATTGAGTTGCGCATATTTCCCAAGAAATGAAGAATAACGCATGTTTTCTATGTGATTATTGTAGCTCTTCACATAATGCTTCTAATCAATGTAAATACTTTTTAATCTTAACTTTCCTGTTTAACTAATACACTTGAGGAAAATTTGAGATTTCTAGAAATTTTGAAGTTTTCACTTAAGATTCTTTGTGAATACCAGGCCTTGGGCCTTATTCACCAATGTTGTAAGTCTAAATCTCAGACTTAGACTTAAAAAATATCATTATTCATAATCACTAGCATTTCTTTGAAATTAGATTTAAAGTGTATAGAGCTATATTCTAACAGTCATTCAATGACAAAACTATTACTTGCATCGTTTTTAGTATTGGCTACCTTAATTGTAAATTAAAACGTTGGATGGGTTCCGTGTACTTTGATTCAATCTTCGAAAAATAGACGATTATTATAGTTTCATAGGGTGTTCTAGAACACTTTCCTATGAAAATGGACATTTTGCATGTCCAATAAATCACAGAGAGTTTCTGTTAAAACTAAAGCGAACAATGATCTAATGGATATGCAAGCATAATTGTTTTTCAGTTTTTTAAACTGTTTTAAAAAATATCTTCCGACATAGCTCTATACACTTTAACCATGTGAAAATTTATCTGATTATTTGTTGTAACCCACATAACATGTAAACCAATTTATATCAAAATCTGTACATTTATAACAACATGAGAGTGAATAGAACATTTGGCAATATAAAGTCTAAGTCTATATTTTAGACTTAACAACGTTGGTGAATAAGGCCCCTGTTTTGTGGACTGTGATAATTTGCTCATGTCTTTGCCTAACAAGGTATAATCATTAATAGGTGGTACATTACCTCTTGTTTTCTCTGCAAATCCAAGTTTTGAACTGTTTCCTTTTCTTTCTTAGGAGTCTGAAATACATAACTAAGTTATCATGATGATGCTAAATAATCACACGCTCACTTTTCTCTATGCTTCAAAAACATGTAAAAACAAGTAATTTGGAATTACAAGCAATAAAGAAGTCACCAACCTGGTTTCCAGTATGACAATGTTTCTGTTGTCATGGTAACCACATATTTTGTCATAATCCAAAACAAGACTGCATTCAATAAACGCTTATGCCCCGTGGAAGCCATGTCCATAAAAAGCTAAGTCAATCAGGGGCCATTATTTAGTTAAAATATTTGATAGTGTTACATGGCTTTGAACTATAAGGGGCTTATGATGGTAAATGAATATGCCACATTTGAAAGCAGTGCCTTGATGGACTTCATGTGTGATCTAGTGTTATGGTTCTTTGCATTGCACTTCTCCAAGTTGCCATCTATTCATATACCAAGTCTCAAGTCAATATTTTAAATACTTTTGAAGATATGCTCAGGACAAACAATTATCATGAAAATACTGAAGGGGAGATAATTCAAAATGTAAGAGAGACAGAGTTATGGTTCTTGGTCCCTGCACTTCTACAAGCTACCATCTATTTATATATCAAGTTTTAAGGCAATATCTTAAACACTTTTGATTCTGGAAATACAAAAGGGGAGATAATTCAAAATTTAAGACAGACAGAGTTATTGTTCTTGGTCATTGCACTTCTCCAAGTTGCCATCTATTTATATTCAAAGTTTTAAGTCAATATGTTAAATAGTTTGGAAGATATACTCATAGCAATAGTTTGACTATAAAAAACACTAAATGGTAGATAATTCAAAATTTAAGACAGACAGAGTTATGGTTCTTTGTAAATGCACTTCTCCAAGTTGCCATCTATTTATATTTCAAGATTCAAGTCAATATGTTAAATAGTTTTGAAGATACGCTCCAGACAAAATTTTATTGTTAAAATACTAAAGGGGAGATAAGTCTAAGTCCTAAATTAGGTCAAGGTGAAGGTGAAAATAGAGTCAGGTGATACAGGCGTGTGGAGAGTGGTCATATACAACATCCATGCAAGTATGAAAGCTTTGTCAGGTTCGAATTTGTAGAAATTCAGAATAGCGAGTGACATTTAAAGTCACTCGCATATTTTAGCGAGTATGAAAACAAGGAGCAAACACCAATAAAAGCCCTCCTTAACAAATTGCTTATAGTCCGGCCCCAAGTCCGAGGTACCTTGCAGTGGAGTATCAAGTTTTTTTCTTTGCTGATTTTGGTAGACATGACCTTCGGAATGAAAAATCCGGTTGATGACATTTTGTCACCCTTGAGCATTTTGATAAAATTGAGCTAAAACATTAAAAATATAAACGAAACTGTGAATTTTTTAAATAAGTGAACTAAAATTTCATTTATTGTTGTATTTTATAATACATCACAATTAAATGTAGTTGTTTAGTTACAGTTGAAGTATGCAAAGTTTTAGAGACATGCGTTTGTGCAAAAATTAGTCTTTTTGGGGTTTAACATGTAAAATTGCATGAAAAAGTGCGAATTTTCTGAATTGGTAGTGTTTAGTTGTCATTTTCCGTTTAATTTTTTGTTAATAATCGCTATGAAAATTTATAGTGAGTTGCAATTAAGATATCAAACATCTTACACTTCAGAACACAAAATATAAAACATTATTATTTTTGGGGTAAAATGTTAGAAAGTATGAAGGAATCGTGCGGATTTTGAGATTTGGTATGAAATTCGAAAATAGTCATTTTATTTTGTATATTTAGTAATTAAGCATTTGTAGTTAATTAGGTAGGTGTTTCAGTAATGTGTTTTAATAATTATGTACCATTCAACTTAAATCATTTGATTTTGACCAGTAATTGTAGGATAAAACATACAAAATGGAAATGAAAAGTGCGTATTTTGGGAATAGTTACACTACATTGTCAAAGACAATTTTACTTGATGGTAATTCATTATATAGTTCAAGTTAAACCATCTAATTCCATGCGATATATTGGGAGTAAGGCATCTGTTAATATGTGTATAAAATGATGGGGGGGGGAGTTAATAATCTATGGACAATATTTAGTCTGGTACCACTTTGTAAGTCGTTTCCGACCTCATGATTATTATGTATTACGGTACTTATTCTAAGTACCCATAAAACACAGGCATCATCTGCACTATGGAACGCTAAATGATGAAAACATTTAAAATTGTAAAACTTCCCATACCCTTGTAAAGTTTTCACCTGGTCTTATTTGGTACATGTCGCTGTGTACAGCTTATCTAGTGCTACAAGATGTATTTTGAGTCTGATACAGACTCACAAACAGG